>ML675611.1:6837500-6916359 GCA_007922155.1 Mesoclemmys tuberculata | reverse complement strand
TGATCATATTGGTCCCTTCTGACCTATGAGTCTATGAGTCTATGGTGTGTTCCTCATTTTTCTGGATGCCCAGCTTCAGATCCCAGGGTCATGATTTGCAGACATGCTGAGCACTCGGAGAGCTGCAGTGAGTCAATGAGAGCTGTGCTTTGAACGTACAAAAGGTCTGCACAATGCTGTGTTCTCAGGAAAATGGGTCTTAGGCATTTCAGATCAGACCCCCAAAGTGGATGCTTGGCTTTGATCTCTCTGTGTCTCAGTTCCCCATCTGTAAAGTGATGATACACCTCATTGCACAAAGGTATTATGAAAATAATTCACTTTTGTGAAGCCTTCACATACTATATTGATGAGCCATAGAAACATTGGGGAGGAAATAAATAATTCTGTATTCAGAGCAGGGTTTGAGTAGCGTGTGGTAAATAAGGCCTAAGGCCACACATTGAACAAGGAAGTAAAACTAGACTCCAGGCCTAAACAGTGCCAGTTTTGATCCTGGAAAACTACTTGCAGGAGTGGCGTAGTCTTGATTAGCCACAAGACTTTTCTGACATTATTTACATGAAATGAAACATTCAGGAGACTTCCATTAAATTCAGATGGGTTAGTGAAAAGTGGGAGGCATGAATAGGTATGTTGTATTATATAAGTTTTGTATGTGGCTAAAAGCCCAAGAGAGTCTGTGATGATCACAGGAAAGTTACAAGTTTATGTATTCAAAAAGTGATAAAAATCAGTGAGGCTAAACAGAATTATTACATGCAAAGGGTAAACTTATGAGTACTGGCTGTAACTGAGCCTTGACATATTTATCTGGCAGTATAATGCTTTGTAATGCAAGTGGCTAACTATAAAAACATAAGTGATAATAAATGAACTTTCTAAATGTAATCAGCTAAAAACCTACTAAATAGTGAACTTTAGGTATTCGTTCTTAGTGGCCAGTGACATTAAAAAACCACTCCACTATATGCTTCTCCTTCCAGCTTCTTGATTGAAGTTGCCTCTCTACCTTGCCTCAGGGTTTTTATCTTAATATGCCTCCCCTCAGTCTTGCTGGGTGACTCATCTGACTTTTAACAAAGGCTGTTGCGCTCCAGTCTTTTGGGGTTTTATTGCACCTGTCTGTAGTTGTTTTACAAACTTTCACATTATGCATCTTGCTTAAGCTGTTTGCCACGGGGCAATTTCCTCTCCCCTCCTCCCACTGTACGATCATCTGTACATACTTTCACAACAAGAATATAAATCAGGGATTCTCAAACTTTTTTTTTGCTGGGGCCCCCTTTGAAAATATTTCAGGCTGTGAGGACCCTCTCCCCCTTCATGTCATGCCACCCTTACTTCTGCACTGCTGCTGAGGATGGCACTGCCTTCAGAGCATCTGGCCAGCAGCCGCTGTTCGCTGGCCACCCAACTCTGAAGGGCTCTGGCTGTCAGTCATGCACGGGGCTGACTAGAAGGCACGCATTTGGGAGTACTGAGTTAATCAGTTAACATACTTGCTTATTTTTTCAAGTTATTCTGTTGACCTCCCAAGCTGTCCGCAGTGGATGGGCGAAGATTTTTGTGCACACAAAATTCAAACTACTCTAACTTAACAGGATTTCTTGAATTTTTTTTATGCCTCCAGAATGTATTCACTAAATTTTGATTTATAGCAATTGTTTGCTAGTATCTTAAACAATTTTATAAAAACATATACAATTATTTGCTATTTTACATGAATATATAAAGTTGTGTTTGAGTGATTTCTCAGTTTAGCTTTGTGGGATTTCTTCCTTTTTCCTTTAAGAAACAAATTACTGTAGAGGTTAATGAGACTAATGTTAATTGTGGAATTATGTGGCTATGTGAAATGGCTTCACCTGTGTCAGCTACTAAAAATGTTATCAGTGGTTTCACAATTATAAAATGATATGCATAATGTCTCATATGTATTTGCATATCATGACATGCAAATATACATCTCATATTTATTTGTACATCTATATCTCAAAACAGATACGATCACATTCTGAAGTGGGAACTCTTCCAGCTAGCTGATCTAGATACATACCAGGGAATGTTGAAGCTGCTCTTCATGAAAGAACTTGAACGAATTGTTAAACTTTATGAAGCATACAGGCAAGCCCTTCTCACAGAGCTGGAGAATCGCAAGCAAAGGCAGCAGTGGTATGCACAACAACACGGCAAGAATTTTTAAGCTAACAGGTTTTTTTTAAATGGAATTTCCTGAAGACACTAAGAGCTTTAAAAGATTTTTTTTTTAAACCATGAACAAGTGCTTTGGTTAAAAAGGCAGCTTATTTTTGTTGATATTGCACCTTTGTCATTAATTATCCTCTTGAAATATTTTCTACATATATAAAGTATTGTTTATAGAATGAAAAACATGTTTGTTATTCTTTTCCTGTACAAAACGTTAGTTTATTCTGAGAACCAGTGTGGAAGAAAAAACACTTGATTCTGGTATCTGGTATCTGCTGTATCCTTTAGCAGATAGCTGTATTAAGAAACCGTCTATATATTTTTTAAATGGTGATAGATGCAATTATAAGGAATGTCAAGGATGCAAAACGGTGTTGTTAAAATCTACATTAATAAGTTAGTTTATTTCTCTTCTGATGTGCTGTGTGTCTCCGAGGAGAGTCTGTTCTTTGTGCAGCATCTAAGCTAAGCTGTTTGCCACTTTAAAGTACAGAACTCTGACACTTAGGCTTTGTCTACACTAGCACTTACGCCAACAAAATTTTTGACTCATGGGTGTGAAAAAACCACACCCTTGAGTGACATAACTTTTCCTGGCATAAGCACGTCTATAGCTGCGTTATGTTGATGGGAGAGAGCTCTCTCACTGACATAAAACCACCTAAATGAGCGGTGGAAACTGTCAGCGGCAGTGTCTCCCATTGGTAGCGCTGTCCACACAAGCGGTATTCCGACACAACTTGTCACTCGGGTGTGTGTTTCACTCCCCATGAGCGAGAAAAGTTTTGCTGGAATAAGCGCTAGTGTAGACACAGCCTTACTTTACAGTAATGCTCAGTAATATTACTAAATAGTGCAGAAGCAGAGATTTTTCAATCAGAACAAAATGCTTCATTGATAAAATGAAGTATGAAGTTGCCTTATATTTTTACTATGTTATATGCATCATATCACTTTAGATTTGCCAGCAGTCTGCGCAGAACTTTGGGGCAAGCTACCTGCAGCTTTTTGAAGACTAAGGGCCGGTCTACACTTAGAATGTAGGTCAAACTAGCTGTGTTGCTCGGGTGTGAAAGATCATACCCCTGAAATACATAGTTAAGATGACCGAACTCCCAGTGTAGACCCAGCACTAGGTCAACAGAAGATCACACCTCTGGGAGGTGGATTATCTATACCGACGGGAGAACCCCTTCCATTGCTAGAGTAAGTGTCTGTGCTACAGAGGCGCAGCTGCAGCTGTGTTGCTGTAGCATTTTTAGTGTAGATATACCCAAAGATCAGGCTCCTGCAAGCTGCTCCGCATGGAATTCAGTGTGGAGCTAACTCCAGTTTACGATGAGACAAGTAGAGCCATGTTGGAAAGCAATAGAACTATCTGACTTATCAGCCATAAGTCTCCATGATAAAATCAGGGATGCCTTTTTTTGCAAAAATGTCTTGTAACGAGATTTTTTTTACACGTGAAATTTTAACCTTCTGATACCGTACTGTGGTTCATTCGTTGCCCTGAGATGCTCTTTATGGCTCCCTTTTAGTGCAATAAATATTGTTGCAAACAAGAAAATACATTTCCTGTAAATCCCATCAGTTCAATAAATTTCAATGTTTTGTTTTAAATAAGGAAAGTGTGAATATCATTGGTTTATATAGATTAAAATTTGAACAAAACATAGCAAAAATATTATTTGCCTTTTAAAAAGATCAAAGAAGATTGCTTCCAATGAGATCCTCATAACTTTGAAAACTCTTTAATCAGAGGACGAAGACATCTAGAACAATAACTGGAGTTTGGGAAGTTTTTATCTTTAACTCAGGAATAAAACTCAGTCTGTGGATTGGGCCAGTTTACATTTTAATTATCTGTGGGGCAGGTCTACAAAAACTATGGTCATGTGCTATCCTCAGTCTACAGCAGATCTCCCACAAATAACAGGAGGCTTGTACAAAGATCCTGGGCAGAAGAACTGCTGTTAGTCAGTGGGAAACCTTGCTCTCTGCTGTGTGCCGTATCCAACTTGTACAAACCATGTGCAGTAATTGTGCTTATCAGATGCATACGTACTTACCCTTGAATTTTAAAATCTATTGTTTAAAGCTTTTAAGCCTTACAGCAGCCTCCTAGTGGGATGAATGGATGTAGTTTGTATCTCCTGAGCATGTTTGCAAACTTAGGTAAAGAACATTCAGTTGGCTTTGCATCACTTCACAGAGGGAATGTTTTCTTCACAGACACGAGAGGGGCGGAGACCCCTTCCACTCCCCCTGGAGAGACAGGGATCCTTCCCTCCTGCCCTCGCCCTGGAGGGACCAGGAGCAGCTGGGACCTCTCCCCCTCCCTCCCAGTGGCAGCAAAACCAGGGGGGCACTCCCCGCTGTGGAAATATTTGTAGGGCTGGCATGTATTTTCCATCCTCACAATACCTTGCGGAGGCAGGAGTGGGACCTGGCTGTGTTTCCGGGGCAGTGACGGATGCCAGAGCAGGACCCGGAGAGAGGCAGTAGCAGTTGCCATGGTGCATGAGATTGAGCTGGCCATTGGGGAGCAGGTAGGAAACAGCTGGAGGAGACACTCAGCCCAGGGGAGGTGCAGGACTCCGAGCACATGCATGAAACAATGGAGTGAGTGATCAGACACCAGCACCTGGGTGGAGGGGCAGGAGGTGTCGGTGCACACCAAAGGCAAGAGTTCAGAGCACCCCGCAGCCAAATCTCAGCTCCCCTTGGTTCCCTTTCTATCCCTCTGCTCCCTCATTCACAGCGAGCTGCCGATCTCTTGCACCCCTTGGGCTCCGGAGTCTGCACCAGTGATCAGTGGGGTGTGATTTAAGTGTTGCACTCTGACTGCACACCCTGCTGGCATGAGCTAGAAGGTACCTAGCTTGCAGCTAGAGCGCAACACTTCAGCACACTCCATGGTCACCAGCAGCTATAGCGTGGGGGATGAATCCCGCACCCCACAGGAAACCTCCACTGCTTTGCCTCGGCTGCGACCTTGACACTGCAATCTGGGCATGCGTCACAGGCGATGGAGAGGAATATATATATAAAAATGTGTGTGTTCTTGCCTACTTCGGTGAGACAATGCTCCAACACCACTACCATACAACAGCCACCACTGGCTGTGGACGGGTAGTGCTGCTTCAGTTGGGGCAAGACGACTCTGGTCAACTGCGCTGCAATCCATGAGCGTGGACAGCCTGTACTGGGTGGGTTGCCTTACTTTAAAGTCTGGGAATCACTGTAATTGAGTGCATTTAACATAACTGCTTACATATTTTCATAGTTTTGTGACTTGCATAGCAAATTAATTTGTTACATAATTTGTGAAACATTTAAACAATGATTTGTTTGACAGGTCAGCTGCCTTCCTTAGCAACCTTGTAAGCACACTGCTCTATTGGAAAGGCAGAGGACTTAATCTACAACTACAGTGCTGAGGAGGAGTAAAATATCACTAACAGGCACAATATCTTCCATGAAAGAAGGGGTTTATTATTTTGTTCAGCATGCAGTGTACTGACAGAATGCAGTTGTCAAGCAAGCTGTGATAAACACGTGGCGACAGCATCCTATGAAGGTAGATGCCTTGAAATCTGAAGAGGACAGAGAGCACAAAGGTACAACTTTTTAAGCTGTCTGAGGCTGTATGTGTACCAAAGCTGTCACTAAAAAGCCCTTAACAATGTAACTCTAAAGGAGTGTTTAGAATGTAACCTGAAAAATATTGGAACTGCACCAAGTGCAAGCCATCTATGGGAATTTTATTTGCCAAGAGTATTTGAAAACAACATACAACGAAAAGGAAGAACTGCAGATTTCTGATGGTATTGTCACCGAGACCACATATGCAGAAGAGAGATGTTCTCAACTAGTTGGCTGTTTTAAGCTAACCACAGGGTGAATGTGAACTCACAGTAAACGTGCTTCTGTTGGACTATGTGGTTTTGGACTCTGTGAATTTTGAGACCATTTGGCCAAGCAGTATGGGACACATTGGATGAATACGAGGTTTCCTTTGTTTGACCAGATCGTTGCTGTTGTGTCACACAACACAACGTATGCAAAAGAGAAGTGGGGAGCACAGTAAGGAGCTGTGTTGTTTCCGAGTGCTGTGCTAGTGTTGCGTTGCGTACCTGTTAAACTTTGGTTGATGACGTCTGGCGTAAAAACCTTGAAAAAGTAAACGCCCTAGATGTGGCTGTGGAATGCGCATTGACAGCCTGCCATGCATGGACAGTTCACTTCTGTACGCTTGTGGAGGATAAAGGAAAGAGTCCATGTCCTCCACCCATTCCAGTTATAATGCACTGGAACAGCTAGTTTACTGCGGCTTTGTATCGTTTAGCCCATGCAGTGGAGATGACATGTCATTTTTCAGAGCAGATAAGGGAGTGCTCTAGTAGTTTGTGCATTGTAAATGTAACCAATTTGTGCCAGTCCAAGTCCTTGAACAGCTGAACATCTTGCAGAAGTATGCACCTCCTATCAGGCACACCTTGGCAACGTGAAGAATCTGAGATATGTTCACGTATTGTGACCACTGACATGCGTGCCTTCCTCATGTGAGCAAAGAGCAGTGCTGATGAAAGTGTGTGTGCAATGGGCACTGAAGCACTCCTTAACACGTGCTGAAAAATGTGAAACAGCCATGCCGTGCAACAACCCTACTGCCGGAGTTTGTCAGCTGGCAGCCCCGTTATTCTGTGCCGCTCACATACTTGACTCAAATCAAGCAAAATGTCTCATGCCAGCTGAGAGAGAAGGATCTGAGGTTGTTCCACCTTTTGAAGATGTCTCACAGCATGA
Organism: Mesoclemmys tuberculata; assembly: GCA_007922155.1. Classification (NCBI taxonomy): domain Eukaryota; kingdom Metazoa; phylum Chordata; order Testudines; family Chelidae; genus Mesoclemmys; species Mesoclemmys tuberculata. Next base: position 6,909,339 of record ML675611.1, on the reverse strand, counting down.
ATACCATGCTTATATCAAAACGGTCTGTGAAAAGCAGCACGACAAGCAGGTTTGGAGAAACCTAGAAACGAGATTCCCAATGCTTGCTATAGTTACTTCACGGTGCTTGACTGGACCAGGAAAAAGTGTTGATAAAGAAATGGGATAACTTTCTACATGCAAAAATGTACTTCAAGATGACCAAGGCTCCAGCAAAGTCTACATACAATGGCTTCTGCCTCTCTAAACTTAAAAAAAAAAAAAGCCATACCAAATGCCTGTCATTTTTTCTGGTTCTACATTTTAAAATGTCACACCAGTTCATGTAGTTAAAAACCAAAAAAAAAATCATGTGCCTCCTTTTCTGCATTTGTAGACTACTGAGGAGGGACTTAAGTATACCATTTTTAAAGAGGCGTATATAGATGAGTTTTCATACCTGCAACTTTACACACCATTTCCCCGTAAACCCAGGCCTTTTACTACATGTGCCATGGCTGCTCTGTGATTTTATTTTTAAAAATGTCATGACAAATCTGCAGCCCTCTGAATGATCAGTATAATCAAATTCCACTGTGTGCATTTCTAAAAACAGCAGCTAATGTTTTTGAGGGATTACTTCTAAAGAAAAGCCCGGTGTTCATAAATAAATGATGGAAAAATAAACCTAGATGAATGTTAAGAGCTAAAAAATACCAGTTAATGAATTAATTGCTCACTATATGATCAACTTCATAGGAACCAAAAGGAAACTTTAATACTCTGACAATAAAATAGAACTACAAACACACTTTCTATGCACTAAATGAAACTATATACAGAAACAGTGAAACTTTCTCAGACATTTACAAAGTCATCTTTTTGTGCATTAAAGTTACAAAAGGAAAAAGTATACTTTCCTCACAATACCATTAAACATACCATAGCAAAAGAAGTGGCCTTACAATTTCTGACAAAGCAAGTTAGTACAACTTTTTTTTAAAGTGATGTAATTGTGTAGTTCATGGCAGATGTGAGGAAAAATGTTGATTAATCAAGCCTTTGGTTATGTGATATTTACTTGAACAAGCATATCTGGGAATAATATAAGAGAGTGGTTGTTTTTGAATAATGCTAGGATTTATATCTGGGAAACTTGTATTATTACCACATCATTTTATTAATGACCTCATAATATTGTATACTAAATTTTAAGTGGAAAGTAAGATTTCATAAATCAGTCAAAACCAGGCAAGAATTACACTTGATATTAAAAATTAAGAGCATTGTATACACTTGCAGCAAAATAAAGTATGTACATACAATGAAATGAAAAACATGCCTACATCTTCCCATCGAACAGCGTGTTGTCAAAATTAAAACACACACATTGAACCATCTTTACAAGTGAATTATTTCTTGTTCTCCCTGCTCCGTTTCAGGATCTTCAGAAACCTGTACATGAATACAGCTAGGGAGAATATTTAACGGAGGCGAAGGTGTATGTGTTTCATTCATGCACCAACATGAAAACATCTGGCTTACATTTTCTTTTTTTCTGAACTTTCAGTAGATTCTGAGTTCTGTGCGGGGAATGCATGATGATACAAATGTCTGTGAGTTGCTGCTGCACTATAAAGTTTGTACAAAGCCTACAAAACAGAAACGACAATACGTTTAAATCAGCAAGTTTACAGAGCAAGTTACATATTTTGTATTCATGTTATAGTAGCAGCTTCAAAAGTCACAATGTACCCCTTGATTTCTTGTATTCATTTCCATATATGCTAAGTGTGACTTGTGAAATCTGTTTAGAAAAATAAATAACGTATTCCTTCTTTCCATGGCCCAGTCACTAGGGTGAAATAGATACATGCATTTGTTACTGCTAAGCTAATGGACTTGGTCCAGTACACTTTCTAATTATGTGCTTGTTGGATCATCAGTACTGAGGGGACCAAGGCCTTCCAGATCTAAACATGTAATGTAAGCCTTTATTGGTTGAGCTAAAGAACCTGTTCTATTTGCATGAAGCAGGTAGTCAACCAATACACTACTTTACACGGTTCCTTCCTTAGTGGGAGAGACAGACACCACCTGGCCCATCTGTTACACAGACTTGACTTTGATTCTGTATGACCACGTGCAAGAATGAAAGTCCTTCCTGTTCATCAATGGAAAGCTTCAGATGCACTGGTTCTACCGTATGTCTGAAGCAATAACTCAAAAGCTGCTCACCTACCGAATATTTTGTTCTAATTGTACAGCAGAATTTAATCGAATCTAGGGATGCTATGCTTCACGTCCTATGCTGGCTTGTGTAATAAGAATGGGCTCTTCCGTAGGTTTCATTTTTAAGATGAAAATTTTAACATTCAGTATCGCCATGCATTTTCTGTGAAGATAATCTAGGTGGTTGTAAAACATGCCATGCTTTTGAGGATCATCAAATGCACGTGCAGGTTTTCTAGAAATTGCTTCTTTGAACAAATATACCCTTTATCATACCAGTGGGTGGGGGAGGTTTGCTGCAGCACAAGTCTTACAGACAAAACTAGCTTGTCTAGCCAAAGAACCTTCTGCTGGTTTCTGCAGAACATAGCATCTTCTCATCCATGATCTGTCATCACAAATAGTTTTGATGAAGAGCTGGTATCTGCCCAAAGGTCTACCTTACTTTATTGCATTTTCTTTGGATGAGGAAGGGTTTTTCCACCAAGCCCTCTGCACCCTCATAAGTTCAGTGTCTATCTGGGTTAGTTTTCTTTTTATCAAAGTTAGTCACCCTGTACATAAGACCAGCATGATGCCCATGCCCTTCTGTACAGAGAGGATTGAGGGGTATTACACCCATCTTGCTAAAAATATACACTACCCACCAAAACAAGGTCTTAAATTTAAATCAGTCATTTCTTACGTTGTTTGAAAATAGTCCCACCCTCCTTGTTTAAACAGTTGCTTGGGGGGACTTAGGTCTCCCCCATCATCTTTTTCAAGACTAAATTTTACACGGCAGAGACGAGTCATTGAAAGCTCCTGAGAGCCGCTTGCATTACTAAGACCATGTTCTGTCTTCAGGCACGAGGGCGTGCATGCCACAGGCCCAGCTTTCTGAGCAGAAATGTGCATGTAGGAAAATAACTTCAATTTAGAGCCTCTGAATTCAGATGGTTAAAGGTATCAGAGCAGGAATTTTGAGAGCCATGTGGAAGCTATCGATTTTTAACTGTTTACAAAAAACACCTGCTGTACATTTTTAAATGCTGTTCTGCTGGGGGGCGCGGGCGGCTTGATGGCATAATGAGCTAATAACTGGGGGTCCTAGTGTATATTCAGTTGCAAGCAGCAGACCCTATCCAACGCCAAGGGAAGTTCTGTGTAAAAATCAAGGGCTGTGTGTAAATAGCTGGTTCTTAGAGTTGGAGGTGTATATGGGCTTTTGCAGCCTAATGTGTGGCAGATGTTGGTTCCAAAATATCAAAGCACACCTGCTTTCTAGGAGTGGAACCAACTGAAGGTCCACCGCAGGATTGATATGCTTGAGCAATAAAAAGATGTAATAAACCGTTGTGCAGCCCTTTGATTTACATGAGCCCTGTCTAAACCTAATGCTAGCTCCATTTAAGCCAGTTTTGTAAAATAGATCAACAACTTACCCAGTTTACAGCCAGGTAAACTGGCTTGTCTATGCAAACAATTAGCAAGCAGCAAAGTGGGGGGTAAATCTGTCTCACGCTAGCTGCTGCATGTTAACTATCCACCTCGCCCATGCTGCTGGGCACTAACATTTCCCTCGAGGGTGCTGATGTACTCCCATTTAAAAATGCAGCAGGCTTTGCCCTAAAGAGGTGAGGAGGGGGTGAAATGTAAGTATCTTTTAAAATCTCCATTTTAGCTTTTTTTAACACATGGGTGTGGCCCAGAAACAGTTGCAATGGGTGTATTTGGAAAATACAGTCCTTATGCGGGTGAAGCACCCCTTAACTTCAGTGGGAGTTCTGCAAGATTTGACTGTTAGAAAATAAACATTGCTTGCATAAGCAGAAACTTCCACCACAATTAACCCAGCATATTAAAAGAACTAAATCAAAACGTCTCCCTTGCAGAAGAACAACATTCCTGTCACATGTCCAGTAATAAAATTCCCTCCTGTATTAGCCTGGATTTCTTCTCCTATAGAGCTAACTTCTTCCTCATGTTTTTGGCCCTGAGCCTGGGATCTGATTTATATTGCCAGACTGTTGTCTATGCAAGAGGCCCCACTGGACTGTCTGTGTGAATCTGATTGCAGGATCTTGGACTTCTATTTGCATGTTTTGGTAACGCAGAATTACTTTTCTTGCTGTCTAGTGATCCTGGTATGCTGTGTTCGTAAGAGACTTAGTTGCTTAACTCTCTAACGGGTCCAAATGGTGGATGGGATTTTCAAAGGTGCCTAAGGGAGTCAGACACCCAACTCTGCTTGGGAATTCAGTGAGAAGTGGATGCAAATCCATTGGTCCCTTTGCAAGTCCCAACTGTGCTGAGTAACTCTTTAAAATTGCTAGGTGCTATAACACCAAATAAAAGAACAGTGCTTAAAGAGAGGCTCCCACCGGAATGCATGTCTGTGAATGTGACGGTGTCCCCCGGTTGTGCATGTTAGCAATGTTAGTTTTGCAGCCAGAGCAAGCGGTGCAGCATGCAATCAGTGCAGACTAGGTTTTGAAAAGGCAGGTCTAGGTCACTTACCTCATTTGTGCTTCCCTGTGGGAAAGGCAGTTGGAAAAGGGAAAAAAAGAGCATCTCTGTGTATAATGTTACAGCATTCAGCTTTAATTACACAGCCACTTTGTTACATTAGCTTAAACCGTTGTCTGAAGGGTAAAACCTCCCATGGCCCCTATCCATTAACCCTGGTCTTCCAGACAGGCCCCCCTGTTGGAACATGTTCCCTTAGCTGCATGCTCGAAGGGCTCCACGCCTATCCTACAAGTTGTTAGGCTGAGTCAATTGTACAGATACAATCCCGTTAGGCAAGTTAGTTGCAATGGGGTTGTTCCCTAATTAGATGACAGGCACAGTTCCAAGGGGGTCCATAACCATGAACCGCCTTGGTCATGTTTCGGCTCCAGGCTGAACTCTGAATCCAAGCTCAGGCATAAAGGGGAGGGGTTTGCTGGTCACCCTTTCCTGGGGGCCCGACTCTGATCCCGTATGCCTTTCACACTGCTTTAACGCCACCGGTATCCTGGGGTAACTCCTGAGTTACACTGGCATCAGAGCACAGTGCAGGGAGAGGCGATTTCTGGAGAATTCGTGGGCAAGGAAGGCTGGCTCTGCCCCTTGCCTCCTCCGTTATGGTCTCCACCACCGGGCTGGATTCAGGTGCCCCCTTGCCCTATCTGAGTGGCTCCTTGTGGGAACAGCACCTCATCTTGATGATGGAGATGCCGGTTGTTCTCAAAGAGAGAAACAACTCTGATGGGGCCATTCAACTGCCAACTAACCGCCAGCACTTTTCACGGCAAAACAGCTCCATGTGCGAGCAATCAGTTGGCATTAACCTAAACCATCGGTTGTTTATAACAGGGCCAAGCATATCCAATGTGGCCTAAAACTTAAGGACCAGATCTCAGCTCATGTCAATTGCTATAGCTTCATTAGATTTACACCAGTTGAGGACGGGGCTCTCACTGCTTTACTAAAAAAAAAAAAAAAAGGGGTTGCAAAGACTAGAGCCATTATAAATCTTTCCATTTCTTTTTAATCTCTAATGGGAATTATTTCCAAAACCAATGAACTTTCTTCTGCAAGCTTTGCAACCCAACCATTGCAGCATTGTGTTAGACTGGAGGCGATTTGAGGCAGGGAGCCTCTTTGTTCTGTGTTCATAAAAAGAGAGCACAGCAGAAAAAGGGGTACCCTGCATGGACCAGGGTCCCCTTCAGAAGCAAACCTATTTAACCTCCAGTTGCCCTTTCAAAAGTAAAATGATACAGCAACGCCCTCTTGGTGTCCCCCAATGGTATGGCCCCTCTGGGTGCAAAATGATGATTGACAGCACATACCCTGCAGTCGATGAGTCCCTTCCCCCCAACTTTTCCTCTTTGTTCAATTCAAGTGGGGGGCAGGGTGGTTAAAATTAATAGACTGTAATAACCTGCTCATCCTACTAAGGAGCCATTAGAACTTCATTTTGCAATACCTGTTAACAGGTTTTTGGCCCTTGGGTAAGTTTGCTGTAAAAACTAAAAAAAATTGGCAGACGTGGTGGGGTTTTCATGTTTTAGTTCCAGGGACAGCAGCAGCCCACCAGTACCTGCCCTTCTCTAAGCAATGGCAACGAGTCCCTGATGGGCAGCTTTGCCTCTGAAGTACAGACTCCTTCACGCTGGGAAAGGACCAGAGACTGACACGACCAAGCCAGCAGAGAAGGTAATGGCCTGTTGCTGGCTTTTTTTAATCAAGGGAGGAAGAGGAGGTGGAAGGATGGGTTTTCTTTAAAGATGCGAACGTGCTACTGTTTTGTACCTCATCTCTATGTTAACATACCCCCGGGGCAGGCCTGCTGTAACGTCAAACCTTAGCAGCCACAATCAGGCGGAAGCATCAGTTACAAAGACACTGTTGTCTTAAAATAAAGAGGCACCTCTCTCTGACATGCCTTGACCAGGGCGGTGACCAGTGCCACCTGCCGTTACTATTGCTGCAAATTACAGGAAAAGAAGAGTTTCCCATTTGTTTAGGCTGTGCCTTTGACAGCACTTTGTGTGGAGCCAGTGTCACTGTTCCCATGGTGTGGAGTCAGTTATTGCACCTATTTGTGTGGGTCGTTCACAGGGCAACAAGGGAAGAGAGGTTTGGTTGGGGGAAATGGGGGTTTTAATAGGAAAACAGCTGTAAAACCACATACATGGGTCGGTGTAGCTATTTAACTTTTTCCCCTTAAACTGCCTAGATTTCAAGTGGACAGTGTCCCTTGAATCATGTCCGTATGGCTATTCCTGTTTGTTTTTTTAAAAAAAATAAGAGGTAAAACTCCCACTAACATCAGCGGGCACATGGCCATATACTGTTTAATACACCATTTATCTGAACCGCCACCCAAGTTAAAGCCACTGCTGATGGAAGCTAGGACCTGATATCACAAGTGCATCATGTGGGAAGAAACCTGCACCCACATGGAACCATCCATCTTTTGACTTCTGTCCCCATTTGTGACTTTGCACCCAATTGCAATGATGTATCGATGTCGTGGTAAGCTCTAGATCTCTACCAAGGGGCCGGCATTGAGTGTTTTAGCAAAGCATTACTTTTGAAGCTTAAAAGTTTCATTGTCTACCCAAAACTGTCTTTCAAGCTACTGCACAACTTCAGGTCCCTGGAAAGAATGGAAATTAAGTACATTAAGTCATATTAATAACCCTGAATCTGTTGATTTCCATATAAGCTAAAAATATAGAGCGCCTACGAACCTCAATGAGATGCCTTCTGTGTTTTGTTCAACACCACGCACTAGTGAAATAAAACGTACAGTGCAGTTGGTGGGTTAGGAACGTGAACTAAACAAGTGAGCTTATTCTAGCTCTGGCAATTAAAAGAGAAAAAGGCCACAAGATTTTTAAAAAATTATCGCTGTTGGCTTAGGCCCTGATTGAACTAACATTTATGCACGTATTTAACTCGCATAAATCATTCCGTTGAAGCCAATGGAATACAGAATTGTTGAAATCCTGTGTGACCACTTTCTAATGTGCTTATCATCATTGCCCTTGTGTACGTCCCATTTGTATCCATCGGATGTCTCGTCTTGTACTGAGATTGTAAACTCTTTGGGGTAGAGGCTGTTTTTTTGTTCTGTGTTTGTACAGTGCCTAGCACACTGGGGTCCTGGTCTGCAGCTGGGATTCCCAGGTGCTGTGATGATACAAATAATAAATGAATTGCTGTTGGATAACAAGCTTTGTCTCCATGTGCTCGGGACCCACAAGTCCGCATTTCAACATGAGGTCTTCATCCTCGATTTACAGCCCAGGATTTACATTGTGCAAGATGCACGAAGTCTGAAGGGGGGAGTTGTTTGTGCATGTGACAGCTGGTGGGGTTATACATTGAACTGGCTTGGGGTCCCTGTTCCCTCCAGCTTACCTCACACAAATGAGCTATAATCCGAGTGGGGTTCTGTTCAGGGCCCCATGCTGGGTCCCAGAATTCTCACCCTTGCAAACATCTCAATGAGCTAGACTGCAAAGGAGTCTGCCGTCCTTGCCTTCACCAGCGCTTAGTGCAGCTGCATTCTGGGGGCGGACGGCCTAAAGCTGCATTAGTAGGAGCACTGCTAAGTGCTACGAGGGAAGTGATTATTCCCCTCTATTCAGCACTGGTGAAGCCACATCTGGAGTATTGTGTTGTTTTCAGCCCCCCACTACAGGAAGGATGTGGACAAATGGGTGAAAGTCCAGGAGAAGGGAACAGAAATGATTAGGGGGCTGGGACACAAGACTTATGAGGAGAGGCTGAGGGAACTGGGCTTATTTACTCGTAGAAGAGAAGCATGAGGGGGGATTTGATAGCGGCCTTCAACTACCTGAAGGGGGGTTCCAGGGAGGATGGAGCGAGGCTGTTCTCAGTGGAGGCAGATGGCAGAACAAGGAGCAATGGTCTCAAGTTGCAGTAGGGGAGGTCTAGGTTGGATATTAGGAAAAAGTTTTCAGTACGAGGGTGGTGAAGCACTGGAATGGGTCACCTAGGGAGGTGGTGGAATCTCCATCCTTAGGTTAAGGCCCAGCTTGACAAAGCCTTGGCTGGGATGATTTAAGTTGAGGGTGGTCCTGCTTTGAGCACAGGTTGGACTAGATGACCTCCTGTGATCCTTTCCAACCCTCTTCTCTGATTCTCATTTTCTGATTCTAAAGAAACTGTCTGGAAAGGGGTTAAAATGTAGTGTGTATTTTGCTCTGAAATGCTAAGGCATAGCCACTCACTAGGGCATGAGCGTATAGCTAATTTAAGCCCAGATCCTGCACATGGATTTACGCAGGTTGTCCTGATAGCAGGACTGGGATGCTGCTGCCCTCAGACGACTCATTTTAAAAGCTATTTAAAAGGAGATGAGAATCCCAAAGCAAATCAAGGCCAAAGAATGTACATTTCGATCAAAAGTGAATGATCTTACCTGGTCCCATAAAGCTGCAGCCACTTGGTCTATTACGGCTCCCAGTTCTCTGTATTCCCCAGAGTATCTGATATATGCCCAGGTGCACAGAGTGATCAGGGTTAACCCCATGATCATGTTGCATAGACTGGCTATGACGTCCAACCCAATGAATCCGGTCACTCCGGCTATCACGTAGGTAATGAATATGACCACAAACAGTGTTGCAGGGGTACGTGCAGCGTGGAATATGTTCTTGCTGTCATTGTGCTTAATGTATTGTATATACAGCTCGTCTATTTCGTTCTCCAGTTGCTGTAGGTAGCGGCGACTGAACTCTTCCCCACCCATCTTCTTAACTCCTCGAAACAGCTTCACGGCTTCCTCCTTGAGCTGCATGTGTTTGTTCTGAAGATCACTGGGTGCAAGAAATGGCTTGTCACCCCCACAAACCTATTTAGAGAGAACAGGTCAGTTATTTCAGATAGTGCACAGTGACTGGCCGCCCCCACAGGCTGGTGCAACCACAGTACAGGTTAAACATGAGGATAAACAGATCTAGTGCTACGGTGGAAGAATTCTTTGGCAGCGATCACTACACTCCTTCGTAAGAGTTTGCAAGATTCGGCACCAAAATCTTTGGAAAACAGCTCCTCCTCCACTTACCTGGCAAGTCCGGAGCTCAAGATTCTGCTTCCCTAGCCAGAATTGCTGTGTGATATAGCTAACAGTGTTATCATGTGATCGGCAGTGAGCCCAGTGAACCAAAGTCTTGGCATGAAAAGCTTGGCAGGCGAAGACTTCTCCACGAACCTTTCCAGACGATTTTAAAAGACGCAAATGAAGTTAGACGCGTGACTGAGCAAGCTGCGAATCTGGAGAGCACCGAATGGGAAATTTTGCAAGCTCCTTGATTGAACTTGGCCAGCAATTGTCAACTAAGTGGCAGGGCCCAGCAAATTGGACCTAAACTAAGCAGTAAGGTCCCTAGATTCTGGGGCACTCCAGAGTGCCCCTAGAAATTCTGCAGGAGCCTCTTTCACATTCTGAACGAGGAAGTGGTTAGTGATTTAAACACAGAATTGAACAGCCCATTCCGTGCAGCAGCCCATGTGGTGGTGGTCTCGTCAATGCTGTAACATTGTGTCATTTTATAATTAAAGTGACCCAACTCCATTTTAAATTAGTAGAGGTGTAAACTCATTGGGCCGAGGTGTAAAATGTTAACTGCTTTGTAACAACCTCCAGCCATGTATCACAACAAAATCTCTGCGAAACTTCATTTAAATAGTATCCATCTCTGCGAAACTCAGTAAAACAGTATCCATTCATCTATTACAGCAAAATCTCTGTGAAACTTACAAGCACTGGGAAAAACTGCAGCAGGCCTTAAGTACTGAAGGCAATGCAGTCAGTATGTAGCCTGTGGGTCTTGATAAACCTGTTACTCGAAGCTCAGTAAAATTTCATTTAAACAGTATTCAGACATGTATTGTGATGGGTGAGTCTTTGTCAACAGCAAACAGCAGCTGGACAATTAAGAAAAATAAAATCAAGTTTCACTGTGTCAGGGTGCAGCCCCCAATCACCTCATCGCTCTTAGGAATCTCATAATTGGCTAGAAAGTGGGCACATTGCTGTGAGGAAGAGATATAAGGTGTTCACAAACAGGAAGTAAACTGGAGATGTCCCATATCTTGGAAGGGCACCAGAATAGCTCTACATGTAGGCGTGATCTACCTACTGTCTCTCCCCAGCTTGCCGCTCAAACCTAAGCATAGAGCGTGTGGCTGTGTAACCTGAGTGTGACTGTATTTTCCACTCAGATGGAAACCCGGGAATTGTACTAGTAGAATTGCTTTGCTGCTGACAAACCTCACTGGTGCAATGTAAGTATAATAGTATAAGTATAACCCTATAGTGTAAGCTAGCTTTGTAAGTATAGTTGTATAGTTGTAATTGTGTTTTTAAGTAGTTAGATTGTTGTATTAAATAAGAATTAATGGTGATTTTTAAATTGTAATTGATGATGTATAAATTATTGCAAGTAAAACAAAGTTGTATGCAAAGCAATCTTTGTCCCTCCTTATTTGAGGGATCCATATAAATCGAACCTGACAGCAAGCTGGTTCTTGTTGTCACCTCAGTCAACTTCCACGTTTTCAGCATGCTGCCGTTGTTTTTGTACTGAAAAACGTATGATGGCATCCTAGAAGTGGGTGGGGAAGCTGGAGGCTTTGGCAGCTGCAGGGCGGAAGGCTAGATTCTTGGCACCTGGGGAAGGGTGTGGGGTGGCTGAGGATTCAGAAATTAACAAGGCCCAGTTTAAGACATAGGCGTTATTGCCACCAGGGTCCTAGAGTCACATGACGATATTGGACTCCAAACTCACTGTTTAAGAAATATACGCTTCTAGCCCTCTTGGTTGTAAAGAAAACCTTGAAGCAAGCCCCAAGTATGCTGGATACCGTGAGGACCGCTTGTGTCTACAGACAGCCTGAATCGATGGCTCTGAGAGGTTTGAACCACCCCACTCATCTCAGTGGGTTAACTTGGAAACCCGCTGTTCTCAGACGGCCCGAGCCAACAGTGCCACAGTGGAGCTCTCAGTGGATGAGGGAATGGATGGATCCTTGCTGCTGCCACCTTCTTCATGGCTTTGCTGGGGTGGGGCTCCAATAAACAGCCCTCCGTTGTCAGGGAATGCCCAGACTGCCATAACCCAGCTCTACGGTTAACAGGGAAGCTGGATTTTTCCATTAACATTTTTTTCAGAGGGTTTGAGTTCGTCATGCATCGGACGAAGTGGGTTGCAGCCCACAAAAGCTTATGCCTGCAGAAATGTGCTAGTCTTTAAAGTGCTACAGGACTCTCATTGTTTTTGCTATATTTTTTTCACCGTCAGAAAGACCATCTCATTGAGATGAATTGATGGTGGGGCAATTTACTCCCTTCCGAACTATTGGTTCAGGCTCTCTGCAGACTGAAGAAGACAACACTCCAACAGTTTATGCTTGATTCACATCCCCTTCCACTGCCAGCCATTCTACTGCAACTGTATTTGCTTTTAAACCTCCTGCACTGGTCTACAGATACTTTTCTGCAATAAACAAATAATGAAATAATACAACCACCTAGCTTTTACATGGCACTTTTCAGCGGCAGATCTCAGTGTTCAGAGCTCTCAAATCCATTCTCGCTTTTATTGAGACAGTTGCTCTCCCCCATTAGTGGCTGGAAAAGCTCCTTTTTGCACCCAGGAGTAGAAGAAGAGAGCCCAGAATGTATGATTGGGAACTTTCATTTAACGTTTTAGCTCACTGAGATACTTAAAACTAAAATTCCTACCCAGTTTATTGAGAAGTTTTGGCTCAATAAATCATTACCAGACCCAGCGGCTTCTTCGTAAACTGCCCTATAAATGGAGACCAATTGTAGCCTCATTGCTTTGAAAAAAAAAATTTAATGTCCATGGAAAGATGAGTGGTTACTTTACCTCTTCCATTCTTTTATTGTAGGTGTCTTTGGCAGTGGCAACTGCTGCTAAATTGTTCGCCTCAGCTGTGGCCTGTAAGCAGGTGGCAAAACATGATGCAAATTTCAGATCAAGCAGATGGTGTGGCAGGTGAGACAGAAGCAGGCCATGTTAATTACAAATCAATATCCCTCTACCTGCATGGGTGGGTGCATGCACACTCACCCCATGTACACAGTGGTATATGAAGTGCTAAAGTACAAAAACTAAAAATAATAAACAGCTTGACTGCACTTTAGTATGAACTAAATGGACTCTCCTCTCTCCTCCCCCAATAAAACTCAACCCCAGGCCCTTCATTCAGCCCTGCGCTTACAGTCATTTCTGCCTCTTCCTGCAAAAGCCTGAGTGAATAGATGAGTCTAACACCATACCCTTAAGGGCAACTGTAGTGAGGGGGTGTGGCCTCCCTCGGACACTGACAGGTAGAAATGGGCTAAGCCTATGGGGGCGGAGCCAGAAACTGCCTGCCCACCCACCTGGAAGCAAGGGGGGCGGGACAGGAAGTATAAAAGAGAGGCCCAGGTGCTCAGTCGGTGGCCAGTTCCCGGAGGGGAAGGATGTATCTCTCTGCCCTCCAGAGCTGCCTGCGGCCTGGTACCCGGGCAAGTAGACCAGGGCCTGGGTCCGGGCGCCGGTGACTGGCCAGTGGTCGGCTTGGTACCCCAAGGTACCCCTGGAGCCGAACACCCCACCGGACCCGGGGTCCCAGAGGGGCCCAGACCTGGAGGAGCTGCCGGACGCGGACAAGGAGGAGGTGGCCATACCGGGACCAGACCTGGAGGAGTTGCCCTTGGCATCGCCAGAGGACGACAATGAGGCGCGGGCCCTGACCGGGCCAGTCTTGGAGGAACTGCCCCCTGCCGACCTCCCCGACGAGTTGCCGGACCTGCCACCCCCCCAGATCGTGGGGTTCTGCAACCTGCCCCTGGCCGATTACCCCAACGAGGAGGAGTGGATGGCGGCACCCCAGGTACCCGAGGGAAAGGGGGCAGGAAGTAGCCAGGGGAGGGGTTACCCGGTCCAGAGATTGAAGGACCAGATAGCGAGTCAGCCTGTTGCAGTTGGACCCCGCTGACTCCGTGGCACACCCCTCTGCCACAGACAGGGCCCTGGGCTGGGACGCAGTGGAGTCAGGTGGGCCTGCGTCCCCCTCCCCCTTCCCTGACCCCCTGAGTGCCTTTGAACTGTGTGCTGCCCCGCCAGGGGCCTGTGAACTGTGTGCTGCCCGTTGGGGCTCAGGCTATTGCCTTAGGGCTGCCTTGCCTGAGCCTGGGGACTGTTCCCCTGACCCAGGCTGGGCCAAACCCTGCCGGAGCAGGGTAGGGAGTGGGGGTGGCCTCCCTCTGACACTGACGGAGGGACGGGCCACCGCACTACAGCAACAGACAGAGAGCAAATGCCAGGGCCAATAGCCCCTGCTTCTAGACACCAGCCTTTTAAACTCTGCTAGCAGAAGCAGCTCAGCTGATCTTAATTGCCACTGGGGCTGGAAAAAGGGGTGGCATCTCACGAAGGCAGAACCCCAAGCCATAGTGGGATTTATAGATGCACCTTGAATGTCGCTAGTAGCAAACAGGGAGCCAATTCCTGTACGACGCCAAAGCCAGAGGCAGTAAACCCCCTCACTGCATCTACGGGAAATGTTAAGGAAACACTGGAGATGACCAGCCCTAGGTAAACAGCTATTGGCGGTCTTGTGGAAAACACTGGCATGCCTCAGTCACTTCTAAAAACGAGCATCAGGGTCCTATGTCATTCGGGTGCTTTTGGAAAATGGTACCCCAAGGAACTACAAAAGGTGTCCAAGAAGGTCATTCTGCCATTAGCGTATGAGAGCATCACAGAACAGACTCGGAGCCCTCCTTTCGCCTAACGTCTCACATGACAGCCTAACTGAACATCAATGTGAACCACTGTAGACAAGCACCAACAACATCCAGCATAAATACCTGCAACATTGATTTTGGATGTGGCAGTTCTTCTCCTTGATAAATCTTTATATAGGCCTAGGAAACAAGATAGACAGCCGTACAGTCACACTGAATCTTGTGGTTGTTCAACACACCCCTACGTCTTACACAGCACCAATAAAAGGCACAGATGGGCCTTAGCGATCCGGTTCCCAGCAGTAAACGGTTCATTTTGTGCTTAGCAGCAGTGACTTCGACTTGATGGGTAAACTAGCCGTTCGTCTCTGTGCTACAGCGTCCCCATCTGTACAATGGGGCTAAGAGCGCTACGTGTATCGCAGGGGAGTTGTGAGGCTATTCAGACACTATGGTGATGGGGCCATTTAAATACCTGGGATAGAAAGAAGTGCACATTCCCCAGCCTGTACATCCCAGCCTGCCCTTTATTTCTCACTTTAGGAGAAAATCAGGGAGAGAAGATGCAAATGCTCCCCTCTGAATAACCCTGATCTCATGGCTTAAGAGACAATACCTTAAAGTACTCCACAAGGCCTCGGCAGGTGATGTTATTTCCATTGATCTCCTTAACATCTAGGCTCCCGGGGCTAAGGAGCCAAGGAATCAACACCTTCAGGTTCTTGATGAACTCATCATCTATTTCTGTAAACAAACCCAACGTCAGAGCCATATCAGGGGCGCTTCAATACTCACCCATGAAACAGTGCCAGAGAACGCCAGCCACAATGCGAGCGTGCGGCATGATGATACAAAGATGTCTGCACTCAGATGCATTGGCTCATCAGTGCTACTTAACTAAAGCACAGTACGCAGTTACGACTCATTTTCAAAACCGTCTCCTAACTTGCACCCCCATCCATCTGCACGCGCAAAGCCGCTTTTGCATGATCGAGCAGGGAATGCCTCCAGGATTGGTAACTGTGGACTTAAGTGCTTTGTCGCATGGCGTCAGGCCCTGCGGGTCTTGAACGTGGGTCCGTGTGGGAGTCATCACATTCCAATCCTCTGCCTGGCAGCTCACAGACCCAAGGAGGAAACAGGAAATTGTTGTACAACTGGGTTTCATGCTGCCCTGGACGGCTGGTCTGGTGCTTACCTCCGTCTGACTCGGTAACTGCCTCCTGCTCGCTGCCCTTCAGTCTGTGTCTCAGTTCTGATCTCCTGACTCCTGCTGAGGGGCTAGGAGCCAGTTATCCTACACCTGATCCTAGGCCAGGCCACAGACCTGAAACATGGTGAGTTACATGCTTTGCCCAACCGGGGCCCCATGAGTGTGTGTGGAAGATGTGTGTGTGGCGTTACTGGGCTCTCCTCTCTCTCCTCTGGCACTCCTGTTTAAAAAGAGTCATATCAGGACCTGAACACTTTTGGCCTCCAAGTTTGAGAATAAGAATTGTTCGTCCCTGCTTTTTACGGCACTCCACCAATGAGACCTCTTACACTGAGCGCTTAATCCTTAAGGGTGCTGCACACTGAAATATTCACATGCAATATTGTAAAAGGATGGGGGTCGTTAGACGCCTAGAACCTGCAGACTGAGAGCTCAGGTATGTGCATTAGTGACTTGGCATTAGTGCATCACGTGACGAAATCCAGGCCTGCTATCAGAGTTACCTCCTTGTGCTAATCGCTAAGGCTGGAAGTTTCTTCGCTGTGTTGAGAAGCAGTAAGGTTTTCATGTAAGACATCTCTAGGAAGGCTTCTCTTTGCTTAAACGGTTCGGTGGAGTTCAGTTTGCCCTTCGGGGAATCTTTTATTATGAATCCTGCAGGCATGTAACTGCTGATTTTTATCGCTGACCCTTCTGAAGTATTGTCTTTGCCGGTCGAAATATAGAAAAGGGGAATGCCTAGATACACCACAACATCTACTAAATAAACCTGTTGTTGCAGCTCAAAACACTGCTCTGCAAGTGCCGTGCTAGCACAACAAATCTGAAAGGGCTAGTGGTTTAGCAGGTGGCTTTCCTATGTGCACCCATCAGACCTGGAACACACACTATGTGTTCTTGGTTTCTGAGCCCTGGGAACATGTATTTGGAGATGGTGGTGGTATTTTTACTACACAATTCCATACCTTGATGTCTAGATCACGCTGGGTCTGCAATAATTTGAGTAAAGCTGCCTTCCTTCTCCTACAGTGACAGGTTCTAACACAGCACTTTCCAAAATGGAGAGACTATCTACATCAGTGGTTCTCAACCTGTGGCCCAGTCAGCACACAGCTGACATCCCCAGGGCCATACAGGCAGTATATATATTGTGTGGATATATATAAGGCCCACATAACACAGAGTGTCGCACGTGCGGCCCACAGTGGTAAACAGATTGAGACCCACTGGTCTAGATTCATTGCCTCTTGTTGGTAGGAAGAGCATCTTCCCTGAAAGTGCCAGCGTCACTGGAACTCAATGGGATGCCTCCCCATCGTGAGCAATTCAGACTAGTTCACCCAGAACTGCATGACTAAGTCATCTTGACGTACAAAAATATCTTTGCTATGAAATGGCTGGAAAGTGAAAGCGAATGGTACTGTCTAGGCATTCAAAGGGTAACAATGACGCTATGTTTTCGTCTGATTCAATTCTGAGAGCAGAGGAAGCACCAGGCTGCTTTTAGGGAAGTGATATGATGAAACACCACACGCCAACTCGTTCTTTTGAAACCCGTCATCGAGTTCTAGCTGTCTCCAAAGGTTATGCTTGGAACTAAGGGATGAAATCTATAGAGGATAATCACCGTTAGAGACTGACTAACTTAGATCCCTTTTCTTTGAACTGGTTCCTATTTCGCGCACACATTTCGTCAGATGAATAAGATGGACCATCTTAGCAAGTGCTGGAGCACACCTGCCAAAAAGCAAGTTCTTTTTTCTGATTGTTTCGTTTGATGCTAACGGGACATTTTCCTTCCTGCTAAGAGCTTTCAGGAAGTACATAACTATGGATTAAGTGACTAGCAGAGAAAATGCTATGCAACCACAAATAAAGTTCATTTTAAAATCCACACCCTACAAATCCATTGGAACAGAAATGCAGTCCAAGGCCCCTGAGCTACTGAGATTTTCCTCCAGGGAAACTATTAATCAGTTGACTCAAAAAGACTAAATATTGCTTTGGAAAACTTTATACACCTAAGTCTCCTCAGTTTTAAGGACCCATTTTTCAAACCGGGCTTCCATTTTTCACCAGCACAGTGTTACCCCCACAACGAGCTGCGTCTATAACTTTGTGCCTGAATGGAATTACCAGCAAAAAGTCTCAATTAATTGTAGGTGCAAAATGGTGCATCTAAAAATTCAAACTTCAGCCTCACTTTCTCTGATATTTTGTTCTCAGCCATCTGCCTAGAACTTTATCCTTCTATTACTAGTTAGCAGCTCCTACCACATCCCTTTGTAAAGTTAAAATCACCAACATGTACAAGCATGAATAGCTTGTTGGTTGAATTCAGAAGGCACTATATATGCAGCCCTGCTTTCCACAGGTGGTGTTCTGAAAATGTTTGGAAGAGCTTCAGGAGAGAATAGGCTCTTCTGACGTTTATAATTAAAGCAAGCATTCAGTTGCAAATATAAATGATCAGATTAAATATCAAACTATATCTTTTCATTTTCCATCAAACCTTTTAGTTTTCCATCAAAATTGGGGTTGGTGGCTACTTTCAAGCCAGGATGAGGTAACAGAAAGCAGGAGATGTTTGTGAAACAGGAATGAATGTGTTTTCTGACATTCTGCAGTTCTTCATGTTGGTTTCCTGAGACCTAGGAGAGAGTAGCATGAAGTTAGCATGTTTATGTGGCCATTGTGTATGTAACATGAATGTGGGGAGTACATACTATAAGAGGAGTGATTGTATAAGGAAAGTGCAATACAGCAAGAAGTGTACTCCGAAAGTACAAAGACGGAGCACTTCCAACAAGCAAGAAACATTTATATCTCACTTTGGCCAATGTGCATGCATAAATATGACTAGAATACAAAAGTGTCTCAGGATTTTATAACAGGGATTTTCTTGTTTCCCCTTTAATTAGGCCTTTTCATTTATTTCCATTACCAAACCATTTCCTAATTATTTCTAATAGAGCCCTCTCTTGTATATTTTATTATACAACTAACCATTAATTAAAAATTCTTTCTGATCATGTAGTTATCTTTTATTTCCCACCTAAAATGTAGGTTGCCCAGAAATCTCTATGGTGGAACAGACTAGCTCTGTATAGTTCCACATGTATTTTAATTATTGCTCCGAAGACCTCTGCTATGGAGAAAGCAGCTTCCCTGGGTTACCCTGGGAAAACCATCTCCACCAGACTCACTCATCTCATCTGGCCAGCTCAGCTCAGAACTAATTCATGCAAGTTCGTGTCAAACAGCATCCGGAAATGTAGTACAAACCTTAAGACGTTTTTCCAAAAATTGTGAACCACCATCAGCTCCATAGGAAAATTCATAGGGGAAACTCCAGTCACGAACAAGGAATATGAGAGACTAAAAAACACAATGGGGAAACAAATAGGGGGCTCATCAGTGCTGTGCTGTCCCATAGGGGCTTGATCCAGACATTCGGACTTCCATGGACTTGGATCAGGCCCTGTATTGTTTTACTTTTGCCTCGTCTTCCACAAGAAAAACGACCACTGGAGCTGGGTGAATAATACAAAAATAATTTTACCGACATCTGTTTGCATAGATAAATAAAAACTTAGTCATGTCCACACCAACTTTATGCTCACTGCCCACAAATATTCAAGCCTTCAACTTTCACTGGCAAAACAGATGGGAGAGAAATGAATTTCAAAGCACATCGAAAATATTCATGGCAGAAGTGCTTACATGGCTCATCCAAGCGAGGACCAGAAGAAAATACCATGCGACTTCCATCACCAATCACAACTAAGCAACACTGCCTGGATTCTGAGCGTTCATCATCATGCCATAGAAATATCCAAGACGATATATAAAATACACGCTCTATTTTAAAAACTACTGCTTCATCAGCTTTGAAAACAATGACAAATTCAAGCAAATTATGAGATATCTGCTGCTATTCAGTGAAAAAAAGAGGCCACGTTTACTTTATAATTAATCACAGTGAATTACTCAGCTCCAGTGGCAACTTCTGTGGGTCCTGGATTCATGATTAGTTTGCAAATGCTCCTCTGCACAATGGGGACCAGTGTGTTGGGCCTCTGCACAGGGGAGACTCTGGCCCGGTCTACACTTACCTTGGCGATTCGGCGGCAGTCGACAGGAGATACGCAAGTGACGTAAATCACTTTGCAGTGTCTCCTCTGCGTGGCGTCCATACTGCGCTGTGTCGAAGGGAACAGCGCTCCCTTCGATGCAGCGCTACTCTACTTACTGAGGTGGTTTTCCTGCGTTGCTTCCTGGATCGACTGAGTGCGTCTATACAGACCGCTCAGTCGATCCACAGCAATCGATGTGACGGCGGCGAATTTGCCACCGTCAATGTAGACCCAGCCTCTGACTCTGTAATTAGTTGTTCCACAGATGAAACCCCACACCCCCCCCCAAACTTTGCATCCAATGCTATATATTTAATGGCAATTTGATTCTCTCGATTGAAGAACACTGCCCATCATTCAAGCACTTCCTGTTCTACTTAGAATTTCATAGTTCGGATAGAATAGCTAGGCACATATTCTGCAAAATAAAAAGGAAGTTTGCTAACCAGCACAAAGGGAATAAGATCCCCAATTTCAGCCACATTTTAGTTTCATCTTATGGGAAATTTACTGCTTTGATTTTTTTTTTTCCCCAGCCTCCTTGACTGGGCATCTTTCCAAGCTGACTTTTAATTAGAGATATGTAGGAGGAGAGGAGAAATATGAAATCGCTGGGTTTTGTAATCTTTATTAAGGCATCAAAAGTTTCTGTTCAATGAATAAATAAATGCCAATGCAGTCAAATTAGTCATTCCAAACACTAATTTTCAAGGCACGTCCAGCATTCAAGGTCCAATTTACAAAGCATGTACCTAAGTTACAGAGTATGCAACTGGGGTTTGGAGAGGCAGAAGCCACAAAATGGCCCTGCAGAAATGCTAGGTTTAGTCTTGCACAGATCAATAAACAGGTCGATAGCTGGAATTATATTTATTAAAAATGCAGGGAAAAAAGGCTGATTAAAATAAAAATTAGACAGAGAGAGAGACCTCTTCCCTTCTTATTCTCTCTCCATAAAGCATTGTTTTTAGAGAGAAAGAAAGTGAGACATAAAACCGACTAAGAACATTACTAAGGCTGGGTCCACACTGACAGCAGCAAATTTGCCGCCATCAGATCAATGTCTCTGGATCGACTGAGCGGTCTGTGTAGACCCGCTCAGTCGATCCAGCAATTGATGCAGGAAAACCACCCTGGTAAGTGGCGCAGCGCAGTGTGGATGGTGCACGGAGCAGGCGCCACAAAGTAGAAGGGAGATATGCAAGTGATTTATGTCACTTGCGTATCTCCCGTCAACTGCTGCCGAATCCCGAAGGTAAGTGTAGACCGGGCCTAAGAACATTACAGTCTGTAATGTACAGATCTAGCTACTTCAGACCCCAACGTTCTCCAGAGTTTTGTTGACGCAGCAAAGGAAGGTATGACTGAAGCTCGGGTAGATGTACCCCAAATTAACTTTTATCTAGCTACCATGGGTAAGTGGTGGATTTAGAGTTAGTGGGGCCCTGTGCTCAACTTAATTTTTGGGATCCCCCAGGGATCCAGCCAACAAAAAGAACATTCTCTCTTATCTCTCCTGGTTTTTCATTCTTTTTTTCTTCCTCCTCCTCCCATATTACATGTAATAGCAAGTAAATGAAAATAAAATGAGGTACCTTGATTGTTTTTGTAGTCTAACTTTTTTTTTACGGACCTCTTACATTTTGCTGAGGGTCTCGGTGGACCACTTTATGATCATTCCAAATGTTGTTTGTACTGTTAGTTAACTATTGTAAAGTGCTTTGGATATGAGTGCTTTATTAAAAAAAAAACCTTAACCTTTCCTTAGTCCACCCGAATGGAGTTCTCGGACCACAATTTGAGAACTTGTGGTCTAGATGAAAGCTTGTATTTGCATTATGCTAACATGAAAAATGTGTAAAAATAAAAAGTATAGATGACACATGAATGGAAAAATAAAAGTTAACTTCCTTTGAAGAAAGTTACTTGATTTGAGGGGAAAAAAAATATATGTATATTCAAATAGCTTTTTTTCTACATTCTCTTTAAAAAATAGTCAATTAAGTCATCGTAAGTAATATTTTGTAAAGAGGTCCTTTCAATTGTCAATATTGCCGAACTTGTCAAATGTTCCTGACTCATCATATTTTGCAAATAATTTTTAACTCGTTTCAATTCAGAAGAAAAATCTTCACCAGAAGCACCTGTGACAGGTATTGTTAAAAATATTTTCAGAATGGTTCCTACATTTGGAAAGGTTGCCTGCAAGTCTATACAAATCAACTGGTGATCTCAAAGCACAGACCTCATCATTTTTGCTAAAATGAATGAAATGTTTCACTTCATCTTCAGAAAGATTTAGGTCTATGTCCTCTCGGTAGAATTCACTTAATTTCTTACTGTAGTGGCTTTTTTGCATTTTTGTCCATATTTCTGTCAAAAACAAGCAAAATAAATCAACACTTTTCTTTAGAGATTCACCTCTATGCTGCAATCGTACTATTATTGTGTCACAAATAACACTGACAGTTTCAATGATGATCTTTCCCTTTTAAATTGATTTCATTGTCTCTAGTTTCATCGAAAAATAACGTCCTGCTTTTTTTACGCTTCTCATTAGATATATCAGAGGGACCTCTTTTTTTCTATTAATGTGCTTCTGCTCTCAATGAGCTACAATCATTTCGAACTTCCATGACAAAACTTTTAACTGAGGCTAACAATTGTGCAGCATTCAATAAATTTGCATCAACCTTTTGCAGCAATTTGCTGACTGCATTACTTTATTTCAAAGAATTAAAAACAGCAATATTATACTTCTCAAACTTTTCTGCTAAGGATTTTGCTTCAGTTTCTGCACGTGGTTTTTCAGAGTTTGATGTGGCTATATCTAATAAGGTTTTCTTTATATCATCATAGCTCATTTTCAAAGCCAAAACAGCATCTGCACGAGCAGACCACCTGATGTCACAAATCTTTTGACGGTCAAATGCTTTTCATTTGTCTGCTCCAAGCGTGATTGTAGCATACTCCACCCATCTGTGGAAACCGAAAAAAAGCATACCCATTTTGAATGAGGTCAAAAAAATGTGTAGTTCCCTCACAAGATTCGGTTGCGGCATTGCAGATTAAATTTAAGGAATGGCTGGAACATGGTATGAATAAAGCAGAAGGGCTTGCATCGTTCAGCCTTGCCTGTAGACCTGAATATTTTCCTGACATATCTATCAAAACTCTACCCGTGACACATTTTTATGTCCAAACCTAAATTTGCAATGATTTCCAAAACAGTTGTGTCTAGACATTCAGAAGTGTGGGATTATAGCGGGACAAAACAAAGAAATCACTCTACAACCTCACCATTGCTGGTCACGTATCTTAAAATTAATGTTAATTGGTCTCCTTGACTCACATCAGGTGCTGAATCGACTATTATGGAATAATACTTGGCATCCTTTGCTTCAGTGAATTGGTTTTTGAGCCGCTCTGCCATTATAGTGATGAATTCATCGTAGGGTTGGTGCATTAAAAAGTTGGTCTTCCCTGAGCCACAATACTGATATATTTTCAAAAGTCCTTTGAGAATATCATCAAATTCGCTAAGATGTTGAAGGCAGGTTAAAAAATTGCCTTTTCGATTTGTCGAGAAGACAGCAGTTTGATCATGGCAACAACATGTCTCAGCACTTTCCTTCAATAAGAACACTCCTTTTCAAACTGAGCCGATAACACAGAAACAATTCTTCCAGATAATTGATACCTTTGAACAAACTTACACATAGCGTTAATATGAGCTTTGGAAGTTCCATGATCAGCAATATCTCTTGCAACATTTCTCCAATTAGAGTGCCCGTTGACGAATGCTTGTTTTCTTTTACTATAGTCAAAATAATTTGCCAACATAACAGTAGACTGCCTTAGTGGTTTCTGGAAAAAAATCAACCAAATTCTCATTTCTGTCATCCCATTTTTCTTCATCCTCAGAAAATGGGACTCATGAAGACACCTCTAAATTTCTTCCGTCCTCCAACTTCATACTTTTCTCTCAAATTTTTCATATCACCTGTGTTTTTCGGTTTATTTACTAAGAAATATTCTATCATATCCAATGAAACAGATTTTTGGCCATAAGGCAACGTCTTCAGGGTAGGTTTCTTCCCTCACTTTGACAAAATTACCAATATTTTGTAGTTCCATTGTCATTTCAGAGTCCACTTGTTCAACTTTTGCAGTCACTGTGATATCCCCACAACGCGGACAGTGATAATTCAGATATGTCCTTGTCCATACGTTTTGATGAATGTCCACCATTAAATATTTCAAGTGCTTAAAAATAAGATGACAAACTGTCTTTTTGCTTAGCTTCGTCTTCTTGCCTCACCTTCATTTTTTTTGCGTTTTTGACTACCAGACCCATAGTGTCACTTCATTATTACTAAAAAAAAACTGACCTTGATTTTAGGCAGATTAAAATTGTCTGACGCAGCATGGGCCTAGCCAGGGGTGGGCCTGTGTGGGCTGTGGACCACCCAATTAGGTTTAACGCAGTTAGTCCCGTGTTTTTAATCAGGCTCTGTGAAAACAGGATTTTGAACCATTACATACTAGTGACAAATCATGGGCATTGTTGCAAAGTGCAGAGGAAGGTGCTTTTGTTCAATTGGATAATTGGTGAAGCAGAAAGACTTTGATTGGCAAATGACAATTTCTCTTATGTAAGGGGACTATTAGCCCTTTAACGGAGCTTAGTGGGTCTTTTTGGTTGGCTTAGTGGGTCTTAGTTGGCCATCTCTGAGGAAGCAAGACCCTGGTCAGCCTGATTGACAGAGTGGACAGGCCAGTGAGGGAGCCAGGAGGCAGGGTCCTCCGCGTGAGCTGAAGCTGCCTGCCCAGGCCTAGATAGAGCGGGGCCGAGCTAAGGACCAAGCAGCTGGTGGCTGGGAGGCCAGAGAAGCCAGGCCAGGGAGCCGAGCTAAGCACAGTGGGGCTGGGGTCGCAGCCGTCTGGAGCCGGGTGCAGGAGGCCAGAGAAGACGCCCAGGAAGCTGAGCCAACCCACAGCAGCAGAGCCAGAGGGGCCCGAGGAGCATCCCATGGAGCCGAGCCGCACTGCAGCGGATGGGACTGGGGCCGGAGTCATCTGGAGCCGAGTGCGGTGAGTGAGCAGCTGGGGAGAGCGAGGGGGACCCTGGGCAGGGCCCAGCGCAGGCAGATGTACCAGCCCGGGGGCCATGACCCCGACGGGGGGGCTGACGCTGGGGAGAAGGGCCCTGCCCCCTAGCGCCTGGGGGCGTGTGGGCACCGCCAGGGCAAGTGACCGACTCTTTGCGTCCCTGCAGTGTCTGGGCAGGGGGCCTGCGACGTGTGACACAGATTGTGAACGTCCCTCACACCCCAGAGACGCTGTGTGTGGTGCCCCCGGGCCAGGGGGCAGAGCTGGGTGTTTTCCTTTAACCTTCCTCCTTTTTTATTCGATTTTTGATTGCTGTTTAATACATTGTATTGCTTGGAACTATATGCAATGAGTTAGTGGGTCAGGGGAGCGCCCAGTGCAGAGTTAGGAGCGGGGACACCTTAGCCCCTGCCCTAAGGGACCTCAACAAGATTGGGGGTCGAGCCATGTCGGGGTTACAGGGACTCGGCCACACAGGCGAGTGGGAGGGGAGTCCTTGAGGCCAGGCCGGCCTCTGGGTAAAGGGAGTGGGAGCAAGGACTCAGAGCCTTTTGCTAGCCAACTCCACCAGGGTTGTGTGAGAGCCAGTAAAGTTCCCCACAATAATGGGCCCATTGCCCCGCTTATACTTAGTTGCTGCTATGCTCTTGCCGAGACAGCGGAAAAAATGGCAATGCCAGTTGTTTGCTAGACTACTTCAGAAAACCACGTTTAGAGCACAGTTTGCAGACTGCAGAAAGCCTGGACCGCTTCGTGACTTGCAACGCTTGTTAAGTTCAGTCATTTGTAGATTTGTCCTGAATTTTGGGGCCTCCTGTTGTTGGGGGGCCCTGTGTCACCACACGGTTTGTTTCAGGGCAGCATAGTGTACTATACTATAGTATAGGTTCATGGTACTGTAGCCGTGGCAGCGGAGGTTAACCACCAGGGAACACACACAGTCCCCAGGGGGCTTGCATTCCAGTTGCTAGTCCATGCTGAAGCCTGTGCTGCCTGTCTTCATTACGACTGTTAACTGCGCTAGCCAGATTGATGCTAGCATGGGTCTGCTTCACATTCAGATGTTCCTGTGGCACGTCTCTGTAATAAGCCGGTTTTGCTAATCGGCTACACGTGCACTGTACTGACTGATTCAGATGTCATTTTATTTTTGCAGCACGGTGGCCTGGGCATCCCAGCTTTCCCTTCCTTTGCTGCCCGTCGGGCCAGCCCAAGCTGTATAGCAAGGGGGACTCCTTTCCCAAAGACAGTGAATCAGGCATTTCCGTGGATACAGGGACTCAAGCGTTTTCTCCTCTACCCCTTCTTTCCTGCCCGTATTTTAGGGGCGCTGGAGCCATGTATACAGTGGGGTGCTGAGAGCCATTGAAGCAAACTGTAAATCCTGCATATGGTGGAAACCACTTCATCCAGTATCCCCAGCACCCTTAGATAACCACCTACTCTCAGCACGTCTGCCATAGTTCCTTACATGTGCTGCTTCCTGCATCTTCACTCTCAGATTCCTACATTTTAAGGCCAGAAGAAACCACTATGATCCAATCTGACCATTTGCATACCCTAGGCCACAGAACCTCATCCAGTGCCTGGAGAAAGGCAGACCCTCTTGAAGTGATAGAGAACTCACCCTATGCCTAAGCTCTGTTGTTCCAATGGTTAATTTGCCCTCAGTATTAAAAATAAATAAAAAATACATTTTGCTCATTTTTAGTTTGAATTGGTCTAGCATCAGCTTCCAGCCATTCGATCTAATTATGGTTTTGCTGCTAGACTGAAGAGCCACTTACTATCAGAAATCTCTTCCCATGTAGGTACTTGCATCCCATGATCAAGTCCCCTCTTAACATTCTCTTGGATAAACTAAATAGATGGAGCTGGTGAAGTATCTTACTGTAAAGCAGATTTTCCAGACTTTGTCATTCTTGTAACACTTCTCTGAACCCTTTCCGATATTTCAACATCCTTTTTGAAGTGTGGGCACCGGAACTTACAGGACACAGTATCCAGTAATGGTCCCACTAATGCCGTATTCAGCGATAATACCAGCTCTTTACTTCTGCTTCATGTTCCCCTGCTTACACATGCCAGGATTGCGTTCATCTTCTTAGATCAAGCATCCCCTGGGGAGTTCATGTTCAGTTCATTATCTATCATCACCCTCAAATCCTTTTCAGTGTCACTGCATTCCAGGATGCTGTCTCCCCACCTATGTTATTTACCTTGTTTGTTCCTACATGCATGACCTAGAATTTAAGTTGTTTGAAGGACCTAGCTCACCAAGTGACCCAGTTCGAGCTGTATAGTTTAATTTATTTGCCCCCCTCTTCCCCCGATTTGTGTATCATCTGCCAATTTTTACCATAAGTGAATTTACATTTTCTCCCAGATCATTGATGAAGATCTGGAATAGCACTGGGCCAAGAATCCTGCTCTGCAGATCACACTAGAAACACCCCCACAGGATGATATTCCCTGTTTCCAGGTACTTTTTGTCATCTATCAGTTACCAGCTTCAATCCATTTAATATGGGCTATGCTTATTTTGCATAGTGCTAGGTTTTTAAATCAGAATGGCATGTGGGATTCAGTCAAATGCCTTACCGAAGCCTCGCTATATTGTCAACGCAGCGGTACCCTGTATGGGCTCCTAAATCCTGCCCTCTGTCCTATGATCCAGCCCCGCATGTGCTGCACCCCACCTATCATGCTACAGAAATCTGCTCCCACCTCCTTCCCGGCCTCACACAAGCACATTAACTGAGGTGCTTACCCAGAGCAATAACCAAAGGGTTAAGGCAAAATGACTGATTTTGCTAAAAGACTAAAGAGACCGGGTAGGCTGCAGATTTAAGGAACTGCAAACCAACTGCCTCATTATTAGTGTCTGCTGAAGCTGCCTGATCAGCTTCTTCATCCCAGCGTCATCTGCTTTCTATTTATTCATTCGTATTCGCCTTCAGTCTCAGGGAGCATATACCTAGCATATAATTCTCCCACGGCACCATTCACTCCTCCGGCATTAGCAGCTAAAGCAGCTGAAGACACACCCTCTGAGTCTCCATTTGCCGTGCCTGAGTGGAAAATGGAAGCACAAACAACACTGTTCCTTACCCGTAACTAGGATTTCCTTTAAATCGATCTTTTCCCTAGCTCTACCCTCTCGGTCAGTGGGCAGAATGTTTATTAAATTTTGCCCCTTGTTCTGCAGAACAGCTGAACGTCCGCCAGAATCAAGAGCCGCTGCATAAGCGGTTATATTCCAGAGCTAGTCAGCGTTAGGATCCTGCCCATGTATTATGCAGTGCCGCCAGTGATATTCCGTCTGATGATCCATCAGCCTGATCTCAAAGCCTTGAATCACATAGTCAGCCCTGGGACAGTGCTCTGCGCTGCCCTGGGAAAGCGCTGTCTGATTTCGGTCCCTGCAGTGCTGCGGGGGAAGTGTGCTCAGCACCGGGGACGTTCATCCCCAGGCCGATGCACCACTTACCTCCTTAGAATGGGACTCATTGGGACTTCAGTGAATTCCAGCCAGCGTGCCTTTTGCCATTCAGAGCAAAGCCGCGTGGGGTGATAGGCTGAGCGTGAGTCCCAACCTGCCTTGTCCAGAATGATGATAGCGCCCAGGAGTCTGTAGGTTGGGGAGACTTTAATGGGGACAACAGAGACCTGGGACACTGCTAGAGAGCAGGGGAACAAGCAGCCTTTCCTTGGAGAACTGGCGGAGCAGAGGCCCCGGTGCCTTGATTTACCTGGGTTTCCTCCCGCCCCATATTGCAAACAGCAGCGCCACCTGCTGGTGAGGCCAAAAGCTCCCCATCAAAGCTAATCTCTGACAGATGATAACCTTAGTCGTGACTGTCACGTTACTCACCTGGAAAGGTTTCAGGAAGGTTTCCTCCATGGCCAGTCTGCCGTATTCCGTGAAGAGCTAAAACAAGGAACAAAACCATGAGGGACCTGTTAGTTTCAAAGCCTATACCGCAGTACGGGTGGTCTTGCCCCCTGCCAGCATCGCGACTCGTTTTCTAGTTTGGTGCTAACACTGCCATTTACATGCTGTCGCCGAGGTCTACTCAGATGTGCATTTCCAGCTCACCGTTTGGAGGTGTAGTAAGCTGCCTATTAGTATTTGCTGTGCTCAATCTTGACAGACACGATCTCAGACCAGAATTTTGGGTTGCCAAATAAGTGAGGTGTTTTTTTAAAATGTGTAAATGGACGGAGTCGTCTTGTCTGTGAGCTGGTATCCCCCGTGTTCATAGGCTACCCTGGGTTGTCACAAGCCTGGTGCTTTTGATGGAAATGGGTTTAAGAAACAAGACTGAATCCTACAGCCTGGCTCAAACTTTAATTGACTAAAGACTGTGGGATTAGCCCCTAACATCTCACACAGGTTTTGATTTTTTTTTTCTTTTTTTGCATATCTGCTAGATTTGGAGGTTCTCCAAGCTTCGGGCTATTTCTTCTAAACAGAGGCAAAATCAGCTAATCCACAAGTCCCTAAAAATGGATCCTATAGTCCATAGAGCTAGTCTGCTTGCTTGCTTTATTATATCCTTTATTATTAGTTTGTTGTTTTCTAACAGATGTATAGCTTTGCATTAGAGTATTTTTGACAGTAATATAGGCCACATCCTGTATGATGAGCTAAAGCAAGTTAGCATAGAGATGTTTGTGATCTTTGGCATAGATAAGCTGCCTACCAATTGCCTTCTGTAAATATAACGGGTACACCATGCAGAACATGGACATAACAACACCTATTCAGATCAGGCCAGAAATAATAGGTGTGAGCATGAGACAATTGTCATTAATCTGTATGAATATATTATCAATGTGTATGAATATGCCAGCCTATACAGTAAGCACACCCTGATTTTATGTGGGTGAGGAAATTTAGTTTGGACACGGAAAGCTGGACACAGAGTACTCATACTCTATGGGAGAGGCAAATCACCATGAAGATTAGGTTAGTTTTCTTCGGTTTTATTTGGCTTCGTTTTCCTGGCTTTCTAGCTCTCTAGCTTCTCCTAAGTTTCATTTTCCACTCAAGCACTGAGAAACCTGGACCATGAGGCTCTTTTGGCATGCCAGAGATGAGGCTGGTCCTTTGTCTCTTACCACCAGGTTCTCAAGGAAGGGTGTGAGCATGTTAATCTAGGACGTTTCATAGCCAATGGTACACATGTGCCTTTAGAACAGGACTATTTCCTTTTAATTTTGGCTTTGGAACTTTGATTACTTTTGCATTTATGTTAATAAAAGTCCTTGAGGCTGTATTTTGTTCTCAGCGTGAGTGTCCCTGTCATGCATCCCGAGGGTCCTTGCAAAACCCTGCGTAGCCTGATTCTAGGACAAGCCCTTTATCTTCCGGTCAGATCAAATGGTGAGCCTATAACCCATATTATACAAACCATCATATTAATCCCCTAAAAATCAGGCAACAATCCACATGCTAAAAACCCCACCCCAAAAAGTTATGTCATATTGGATAAATAAAATGGGGTGTCGGGATGGAGGTAGTATTTTTTAAAAAAACAAAACAAAACAGGTATTTACTCTGTGAATTGGGCTGGCCGAAACAATGGCGAACCCATCCTGAGACAAACCTGAGATGTTCCAGAGTGATTTTGGCTTTTCTTTCCCTGCTCCCATTTCCCCCTACTTAGTTTTTTGATAAGAAAACCCAAGCATACCAGTCTACCCAAAGATTTCATCAGAGGATGGCTGGGGCAGCCTCTACCAAACCCTTCCACTAATTACACACCCCTAGACAACCAGGGCCATATTCCCAAGTTTAACCACCCCAACAGCAGCATTTGTGAGACAATCAAATATCCCAGTTTCTGAAGTAATAAAGCCAACATCCATCCTCCTCTTCGGACTCTTTCAATGACCAGAAGGCGAATCTGCCACCCAGCAACTGCCCAATTCCCACTCTCTTACTCATGATGGTGAGCACTTACTCCTGGGAGTAGCCCCATTGCCTGCACTAGGACTACTCACAGGAGTAAGGGCCCTACGATCTGCTCCTACAAAACTTTCATGGGTAAATCTTTGTGTCCCTCTCAGCACGCCGATCTGAAGGGCGGTAACTGCTCTCAGTGACACTGGTGAAGGGGAGAGTATAAAACGGTAAGGTGGATAGCGAACTGTTGAACAGATGCCCTTAATTCCCTCAAATCAAGGGCCTGTATCACTAACACAGCTGGCTGCTAGAAATATGCCTGGAGAGCTAGTACACTGCGGCAGGGTGAGCAGAACAAGCCAGTACGGGGCATGTATTTAGCAAGATCGGTGGGAGGGGGCACTCGAGTGCCCCTGATTGCTTTGTGCCCCGTTTACTGAAAGCAAGCTAAAAAGATCTCCATTCCAAGCTCAGAAGAAGACTGAGCTGAGGAAACAGGCCTCTGCTTCCTATGGCAATGATTTTTGCTGAGAAATCCTCCAAAGCCTTCCTGAGTTCAGCAGCAAAAGTCAGCTCGAGTGGGGGAAATGCAGCAGCACGTCGCGATCGCAGGGCTGGATTCAAACAGCTCCCTTTGCTCTTTGTCGTCTGCTTTTATCTTCTGGCTTCTCACTCCCGGCCTGAGCCCGCATGCCCGTTTGCGCTCCACACGCACCATCAAACAAGGTGTAAAATAGAGGTCGTGTCAGAAATCTAGGCCTCTTTGCTGACCCTGCCATTTGCCAGCTCAGCGAGGGCCTGCCCTGTTCCTCTTGAGACAATAGCAGTTCTGCCACTGACTTCTATGCTAGATGGATCAGGTCCAAAGGAGAGGGGCTGAAATAGCTTAGAGGAAAAAGGTTCCATCCCCTACGTGACTGTTCCGAACTGCCCATTCATTGCAGAACAATAACCTCTATACCAGATGGGAGCCCTTTGTTACTCTGAATTTAAATGCACGTTTCCAGTGCAGAAGGTGAGCAGGGCAAAATGAGGGGTATTTAGGCAAACACCATCAAAGAAAGCTGGATAGGTTAACACCTTCCTCCCCTCCCCCAGAGCACCAGAGGATTACCTGTAAGTGCTGAAGATCATCTTCTTGGACGTTCTGTGATAAGTTGTACACCTGCATTTAAAAGTCAATGTTCAGATGACTTAAAATGCCCTGCCCTTCCTGTACAGCATTTACAATGGCCCTTTCGATTCGCTGCATGATTCAAAACCAGTATTATTTATTTGTATTACAGGAGGGCCTGGAGCTGGGGCCCCGCTGTGCAAGGCGCTGTACAGACACATAGTGCAAGACTGTCCCTGTCTCAAAGAGCAACCCATTCTGCAGGCGCCCCTACAGTCAACACACAGGAGAACATCTGCTGGCCCACTCTTTTACAGAGGGTCAAGTGAGCTCTGTCCTCTCCCCCCACACTCACAGCGGTACAATGCACTAGCAGCCTGGGGCTGCGGGAGGAGTAGGCTGGGCAACTCTGCAGGTCTTTTTTCCTGTTACTTGGAGTTTGGCACCATCTTGGCTAGCATCGTCCTCCCGCCCCAGACTGGTCTCCCACTGGACCCCAGGGGCAGTGCACATCAGCCCAGGTAGGCTGGCTGGGAGCTATGCACAGATGTGTTATGATACGATAAAAGCCATCAGCTCGTGGGAGCTGACCTACGGCCACCCCCCCTCAACCCGGAGATTGTGGCCCCCCACCGTTATTCCCGCCCACGGGCCTGGTCCTGCGGTGTACTGAGTGCCTCTGCCTCCCAGTCAGAGATGAGGGCCCCAGACACCTGGCAGACTTCAGCCAAGTCCAGTGGGGGGGACGGGTGCACCTCTCAATCAGCCCCTCCTCGGGGAAACACCTACTCGAATTCTGGCGCATTGTTTGCAAGGTGCGTTAGGATCTCCCAGGTTGAGTAGGGCCCTACAATACAAGAGACTGTTGTTCTTCCTATCTAAAAAAGGGTTCCTATAACCACAGTGCAAAACAGTTCCAGCACAGACAGTCTCCGCAACGAGCCATGATCTAGATTTCCATCCAATCACGTGCCCTCTGCTGTCCCACCAACCGGGCTGTCAGTCGCTCTCGGCACTGGCTCGCTCTGCTCCCCCAGAAGTCAATGTCTAGCGGTAGAGTTCAGCCAACGCGGGCAGGTTTCTAACCCTGCCCCCCGCTCACCATCTTTCAGCAAGTGAAGCCCAGAGGCAGGTCTCTGTTACCTGGATTGAACTGATCATCGTGCTAAGGGCAAACACCGTGGCTGAATCCCTCAGAGTCGACTGGCTGTCAAACGTCCCCTGCGTATCCATCAGCAGCACGGCCACCTGCAGAGCAGAGGGGCTCAGAATTAGCGTTCTGCGCCAACGGGGCCTCCGCTTTTACACAACAATCGCGCTCGAAGGCCCAACGGTGGTGGGGGGAAAAACCGAACCATGAACCACGCCGTTTTGTTGGGCGTCTCACACCACGGGTAAGAAATGAAGCGCCAGGGGATGGAGGGGGGAACACAGCCCCACTGCCTTCTGAGATCCTGATGGCTCCAGGTTATGAAGAAAAGACCGTGACGCTAGCAAACCCGGTGTCAACGGACACCAAGGTTCTTAGGCCTCAGCTGAACCCTGACAAATGTATAGCTGGAAACCAGCCTGGCTCACTTGTGTGTTAGCACTGAACTTTGAACAAAGACTTGGTTGATTGCTCCCCCATACCCAAGAAGAGGAGACACGCATGTGGACTCATCTCATCAGCTTGAGCTCTGGGGAGAAAGGAATAAAAATCCCTACCGAGAAGAAACTGGGTCTTTATGCTGCTTGAACGCTGAAGGGCAAGGATTACTGAACATAAGCAAAAGATCCCCAGGGCTTAACCCGGGTTAGCCCTAAAGGACATATACAACTTGCATATTACCACAGCTTCTATCACCCTTTGAAATCTGAGTCTAACTCATTTGTGTGTGTATGTTTCCCCTCTTTGACCTTGTAAATAATTCTTATTTCTTCTTCTTCGTTAAAAAAATCTTTAGAAGGTTTACTACAGGATTGGCTACCAGTGTTCTCTTTCGTGAGAAATCGAAGGTGCAATTGACCTGAGATACACGACCATTCCTTGGGGACTGGGAGTAACTGAATTGTGATTTGGTGGTAGAGACCATCTATCTCATAAAGGCAAGCTTTCCTAAGTGGCAAGATAGCCCAGACTGCCCAAGAGGATTGCCTGTAACTCCATGTTAAGGCTTTCAGAGTGCCTGAGGAATTTACACTTGATAATAGGGTGGTGAAACCTAAGTATAGAATTCACCACCAAGCTAGGGTTTGTGCCCTGCTTCTTTACAGTCTGCCCTGAGGTTGGCATTCACACTCTTGAGCCACTCCAGACAGCATAACAAAGACAACGAATGAAGATTGATAAATTCCAGCCCAAAGATGGGAGCTCCCTCATTCTGAGAGGAACTTTTCAAAACCGTTCCCTTCTGTCATCAATGTGTCGTCTTATGAGTCCCATTAGTTTCATATCTCAGAAGCCAAATATGGCAGCATATAGCACCTCTTTCCTTCTACCCACATTTGTCCAGTATGAGAAATTAGGTGATAAACTCCCAGGCACTGATGCTTGTGTGTCAGTTTCAATAAAGATCAGGCAAGTAAGGATGGTCCTGCTCCTATTCGCTGCACGTTCAACACCCAGAATGGGGCCTGATTCAGCTCTGACAGACGCTTTCCACTGACTTCTCTGGGTGTTGGATTGCGCCCCTAATGAGTAAAGATGATCCATTCTCCAACCAGCCCTACAGCAAAGCAACAATATCCTGCAAGGAACCCAAGAATCAGCCCTGGGACTCCTGAAAGCAGCAGATATAGCGCGTAAGAGACTCTGCTTGCTCTTTAGAGACTTAGATAGTGTAGCAATGGGATGCATTAGAAATCACTGAGAGCTAAAGCACAGGGCACCCAAGACCACCTAAAGGGATGCAGGGGCATCCAGAGGCAGTCCCTGAACAAACGGACATGCCACATACCTTTTTACCATCCGGTTTGTCCACAAGAAAGAGTTCGCTCCATATCTGAATGCCCGTCGTCTCCCGCTCAGACCCTCCTCGCCACGAGAAGCCCGTCAGAGGTTCGTTGTCATCTCCGAGCCAGTCAACGGAGTCCTGCAAGTGGCAGAGAAAGGATTAAGAACCCGATCTCCTGGGTTCTACTCTCTCCTGGGCGGTGCCTCCACCCCAGGGTTACTCACGGTCGGTTCTTCTGATCAGCTGGACGTGAAGAGGCCCAAATCCAGGAGCCCCTCCCCAGTCACGGTGACAAAGCGGTGGCCACCCAGGATTGCTCACCTGCCACTGTTTCACACCAGGCAAGTCAGAACTCAGGCTGGACAGAACTCAGACCCACCTGCTCCGAAATCACAGGCCCCGACACCTGCGCTAGAGGCTCTCAGACAGCGGCCCGGCACGGACAGCACGTCCGTGGTTCTGTCCAGTCGAGGGCAGTGGTGCACTTACAATTCAGCAAGCTTACAACAGGGCTTACAAAAACCAAGGGCCAGATTCTCCACGCACCCCAAGGTCAGGCACAGGGGAGCTGCCGGGAATCAACCACGTTGTCCCTGATCAAGCACCAGCCGGCCCCGGTTGGAATTCAGAACAGCTGAGGTGCTGCTCTGACTTTCACCCAGGGGAAAGGGTTAGTGGAGCTCAGCTGCGCTCTGCCCCATCCCACCCTCTTCTCCCACTCCCACAACATGCCCCGTGTCCGTGTGGGGACAGCCGCACGGCTGTGGGGACTGGCACGAGAGCTAGCCCTGCCATTGCGGAGTTCCCCAATGCAAAGGGGAATTCTGCACTCGCCGGGTACGCCCGCTTGGTGCCACTCGGCCTTGTTGCTGGGCTAGGGGTGAGGAGTGAAGCGGGGCTGGAGGAAAGGTGGCGGGTGCAGCAGGCGGCTGCTGGCTTGGAGGAGGCAGCTGGGCATAGCAGCAGGACCAGCTGCACCTCGCTGAGCCAGCTGCAGCAAGAGTGGAGGAGGAGCTGGCGCTGCCTGCTGGACAGCTTCATTCTGCCTTGGGCTCAGGACGATGGCAGAGCTCTTCCCTTACTCCCAGCCATAGACCCAGCTTCCGGCAGGTCTTCCTTCCTCTATTCCCCCTTCCAGCAGGCTGCCTACCCCTGCTCGCATCCATAAAGGCTCGCCCTCCCAGGGAAAAGTGCAGAGAAAGTGGAAGCTGGCACAGGAATGAACAGCCCTGAGGTCCCCAGGCGGCTCCAGCGGGCAATACCATGCCGTGATCTCTGCCTCAAGCGGTGCCACTGGCTGCATCAAAGGAACTGACACCGCCCATTGCAAGTGCCTCGGGGAGCATTCACTCGGATTGCATCAGCCCCCTAGCTCGGGAGGGGCACCAGCCTTCCAGAAAAATGCCTCATCGGCTGGGACCCCAGACCACCATGGAGCTCAGATCTGGACACAGATATGAATCCAAATGCCTCTGCTGTCAGGGGGCAGTCAAATCCCATGGACCATTACTGAGAAAGGCCCAAGCGCCCCCAAAGTTCCAGGGTTTGGAGCCAAAGTTCTGGCTCGTACCCCTCTCCTGTTGTATGGGAGGGAAATATCATCCTAAAGCAATGAGAAACCCTGCACAGCGAGACACCCCATGACTCCAGGAGGACACAAGGAGGTAGTCACGTTGTGTCTGCACTTGTACCTTGCTGTACATGTATCTCAGCATGAAGTCCATCAGGAACGATTTTCCTTTCCTGAAAGCTCCAGCGACCGACACAGCAACGACCTCCTTGTCTCTCACAGCCTCCGAGAGCAGGATGCGATTCAGCGCAGCCTCGTCCAGCTCAAAGGAATGATCATCTTTGACTATGAGCACCTGGACCGGCCCCGCCTGCTTCCCAGCTTCCTCCTCTTCAGAGCACAACTCGTAAGTCTTTTCTGAGAAGCCACCTGGCAAAAATAAATCAACCGACAGCTAAGAGCAGGCGTCAACCTGCTCAGACGTTACACCACCTTCCAGTTGCTACTGAAGATGCCAGGAGGGGACCAATCCACTTTTGCCAGGTACCGAATACCACCCCTGACATCTCCTCAGCAACAGTTTGGGAACACGGCTGCTCAGACGTGGCCTTTGTGCTGGCAAACGCCACCCACCTGCTGCTCCTCTGCGACGAAATTCACCTCTGAGCCGAATGCCCTTGGCAAAGCACAGGCGTCACTTCAGCCCCCGCAGCGGGGTGCGTTACACCTTTCAGGGGCCATCAGGGCACAACTGAGAAGCGCCCTGTCCTGCCCTGGGGCTGGACCACAGACCAGGGAAAGGAAGCAGAGAAACCCGTCAGGGATGGTCTACATAATGCTTGGTCCTGCCGTAATTGCAGGGCATGGAACTAGATGGCCTTGCGATGTCCTTTCCGGTCCTACAGAGTCTACGATTTTATGAAAGGGAGAGGGAACCAGCAGCCATGATGGCTGCTACAGGTCACCTGCCTGACCTGGGTCCTAAAGACGTTGTTTCTCCTGTCTATATATTTGGTTGCTCCAGCTCAAGGCTCTGAGGTAAAGGCCTTATTATGAACTGGGTTAGGTGGCTCCTATCCTGACCTGATGCCTAAGGGAAAGGGAAGAAGCCTAGAAATAGGAGCCCTGACAGCTGGTGTCAGTTTGGAGGCCTTCTTCAAGGGGACACGTTTTTTGTTAGTGTGGTTTTTGGTCTGCCCCTCTCTCAGCTTCTGGACAGTCCCACTTCGGTCTCTGATAAAAGCAGGACTTTTAAGCAGGGCCCCCACATGGGAGGAGAACAGGGTACACTTTACTGAGGCCCTATGAGTCCAGCGCAGGATGCAATCCCTATTACCATGAGGAAAAAATTTTCATGGCTCCTGAGATTGTCTGTATGGGATGAGGGGTTGAGGCGTGTGGGGGGAAGGGAGTCCATATTACAAGCTCGTCCTGGGCCTGAAACAATTATGCTTGGCCCTGCTTTTAAGCGCTGCATTGGTCTTGTGTACAGAGGTGAATTTCAGCTTTGCTGCGGAGGTCTGAGCACCAGCTAGGCTGGCAACGTCGCACCAACCTTCCAGGGTTAACAACCCACTGCCAAGATGGAGAATTGACGGGGCCCATCACGCTGCAGCCGAGGCTCTCAACAGCAAAACACGGGCACTCGCCATTCCTGGGCACGCTCGATAAGTGGCAGCACGCCCAATATCCCATCCTCGTGATTCTCCAAGACAACAGCATTAAGATGAGACAAGCCTTTAACGTTCAGCGTGAGGTGCCTCGCACGCACCCAGCCGTTCAGAGGAAGGAAGCATTATCAGGACAGCCATCCTCTGAGAACATGGCCATGGGGAAGTGGAAGCTTTTCGTCGTCTACAGGTTGCTCATCACGGACAGATATCTGGGGTGACAACAGCCTAACAGCTCGCTTAGGACCATGTAAATTCTCTTGGACAGCAGGGACGGACCCTGCGAGCCAAACATTCTCTGAGAAGTTCTTGGTTGAGGTTGCATGGGCTTTTCTCATGCCCTCACATGAAGAATTTTAAACATGGCTGCCTAAAGTTAGGCTCCTACGTCCCCATTTAGGTACCTATAAAAGTGGCCTGATTTTCAAAAGTGCTCAGCTCTCAGCAGCTCCCATGGATTTAAAAGGACAGGAGCTACCTTCTACACATCCTTAAAGACGGTCTAGAAAAGGCAGAAAAAAGCTTTTGCTTCTTTTGCCTAAAAGACTGCCTTGTTTCTGCTCCCACCCTCCCACTCCCCAGCTTCTCTTTAGCCTTGGAAACAGCAGGTTTTGCTAGAGATGAAAACACCTTGTGGGGCTCAGATATATTGTGAGCTTTCTCAGCTCTTCCTTGCAAAGTGGAGGTCTTCCAGCTGTTTTGAGTATTCGAACAAAGGACATGGGAAATGACTGCCATGGAAGGAGTACTGCAGAAAAGGATCTGGGGTCATAGTGGACCACAAACGAAATATGAGTCAACCATGTAATACTATTGCAAAAAGAAGAGAACATCATTCTGGGATGCGTTAGCAGAAGTGCTGTAAGCAAGGCATGAGAAGTAATTCTTCCACTCAACTCAGCACTAATAAAGCCTCAGCTGGAGTGCTGTGTCCCCTTCTAGGCACTGTGCTTTGGGAAGGGTGTGGAGAAACTGGAGAAAGTCCAGAGGAGAGCAAGAAAAAATGATCAAAGGGCTAGAAAACATGACCTACGAGGAAAGATTGAAAAAACTGGGTTCGCTTAGTTTGGAGAAGAGAAGACGGGGGGAGGGACATGGTAAGTTTTCAGGTACGTAAAAGGCTGTTATAAAGAGGAGGGTGATAAATTGTTCTCCTTAACCACTGAGTACAGGACAAGAAGTAATGGGGCTTAAGTTGCAGCAAGGGAGATTCAGGTTGGACGCTAGGAAAAGCTTCCTGTCAGGGTAGTTAAGCACTGGAACAAGTTACCGAGCAAGGTTGTGGAATCTCCGTTATCGGAGGCTTTTTTAAGAGCAGGTTAGACACACACCTGTCAGGGATGGTCTACATAATACTTAGCCCTGCCTCAGTGCAAGGAACCAGATGAGCTGGCCTTTTGAGCTCCCTTCCAGCCCTACATTTCTGTGATTTTTACAACCAAAGGGCCAGATTCTCGGTCTGCAGCACAAAGTGGCCTCAAATGGGCTAGAAATTCCCAGCAGAGAATCCCCCTACTACACCAACCATTCTCTCCACCCCTGACATACATGGGGGTGGGGAGGGAATGCTGCTGGAGGAACGGGGGGCATGCATACTGGGGACAAACCAACAGTTGGGCTGGGTGGTCCTGAATCCGGGAGCCTAAAGCTGCCCAATGGGATTAAAGCACCTGCTTAAGTGCTTTGCTGAATCAGGGCCAGTCAGCGATTCAAATCCCATTGCAAGGCACTAAATTATTGTTTCCAGCTATTCCGGTTTGTCTAGTGCTTGACCATGGACGGGTGCAGAATGGATGTTGGTTTGCAGGTTCTTGTGTGGGATGCCGCGCTGCAGGTACACCACGCAACCAGGATGAGACAAGAGAAATAAAGATAAAACCACATGCAGCAGTGTTTGAATGCCAGTAACCTCAGCTGCAGGAGCGGGGCACCGAGGCCTGTTCTCAGTGTGCATTGTGGGAGATCCTAAGAAACCAAGCTGTACATCCCTCCGAGCCTCTCTCACCACTACTTCCTGAGCATGGGCCAAGCTCTAGGCAATGCGGTGAGGAAGCCACAGTTCAGCCAACTCCATGGCCTTGTAAGTACCTGCTCGGACTTACTGTGGGACCCCAAACTGACAAGGAATGAGCTGCCTTCCCTTCAAGTCCTGGGGGTACTGGGTGACAAACTTCCCCCCTGTTCTGTCCTACTGATGGAATGTGGTTTGGGCCCAAAGTATCCCCTCCTCCCTTCAGTCCAATGCTAGAAAGAAGGTGGTGAACAGCTTCCTTCCATTGTGGAAACGCCTACTGAAAACTGCAACTTGTTGCTCTGGGTTTCATATGGCAGCTAGGTCCTGGAACAAAGAAGCCACGTATAATTGGGCTATTGGTTCCTGGTTTCCAGTAGAACCAGCCGAGTCCAGATGAAGGATTCTAAATAGGGATTTCCACTAGGGTCCTCTGATCCTATTGTGGGCAGGAGCTGTGTATAGGGAAGATCAGGCAGTCACTTGCCTCTTCTTCCTTTATTACTAGCACCAGAAGTCAGAGTGGTCCTTAAGCTGAGGGTGCTTCAAAAGTGCCAGCCCAAACAGCATGGTTGTATTTCAGGAAACACCTAGGGAGGTATGGGAAGCTTTCCCTTGCATATCTTCTGAACAGCAGGGACAAAGTACAAAGTCTCTACTCAGGTGTGAATTGCTGCCTGGTTTGATTTTCCATTGTTCTGTAGATATCAGTACAGCAAGGACACTATATCAAGTGCTTCTCTGTGCAAATTTCAGCCATAAAACCCCGTTCCTATCACCTGAAAGATACAACCGTAAGTAGGGAATGATCCATATTTCCTAGTTTGCTGTGAACCCTAGAAAATTCCCTTCATATGTTTGCTAGAGGATAATGATTATTTATTGGGCCAGTGAGTCAAATGTTATTTTGTTGGCTGGTTTTGCATTGCTAGAAATCACATTTTTTAATCTGATCTTTTTGGCATAGACCAACTTCCAAGACATTATAGATCAACTGCCACAAAATTCATTTCTGGCAGTGACAGGAAAGGAAAGAAAAGAGAGCTGAGCTTAGAATAGAATCATAGAATATTAGAGTTGGAAGGGACCTCACAAAGTCCTCTAGTACAACCCCCTGCTCAAAGCAGGGCTAACCTCAGCTAAATTCCCTAAATGTACTTTTGTTTTTGCTGATGTTCCAGCTAAATGCCTCTACATCAGCCTCTCGCTGGTCACCGCTGCAACTGCGTCACTGGCCAAGCTGTTCATTAGTCAACTGCCAGGATTTACTTCCCTTTCTTGTTAATGTTATAACAGTCACTGATATGACTAAAACAAGTGCCTCCAAAGCAAGGTGGAAGTCACGCCTCATTTCCCATTGGGTGATTTAATATGGGAAGATGAGAATTAAGCAGAGCCATATTACTGAAGTCATCTGAGAGATGCAGCCTGCAAGAAAGAGATCTGGCTCACCTAATCAGCCCATAGAATGGGATATATTGCTACTCCATTATTGTAAATCTAAGGAAAAACTAAAATCCACTTTCAACTGCAGTAGGAATTTCTACAAATTCAGGCAAAATAAACTAAAATACAACAGGATCCATATTCCTCTGAAACGCTGATACACAGCTGCAAATTCGATGTCTTTAAGCTTCTGCAGAAAACTAGATGAATTGCGTATCTGTGGCAAAAGCTTGATAATCTGGCGCGCAGCCATGAGAGATCACATTATAGAAATGGATCTTTGGAAAGCAATCAAATACAATACATTCAGCATTATTCATTTCCCTGGAAAGAGCCTAGCTCTGCAGCCTGTACTGATAGGAATAGTCTCAGCAGAGATTGTTCCCACGAGTAAAGGTTCCACAGTCAGGCTTTTAGAAAGCCAATTTGCGCAGATCTGCTCTGCAAACTCTATTCCCAGGAGTTCTCAGCTGCATGACTAAGCCCTTCCTCACATGGAAGTAAGAGTTTGCAGTACTGGGCCTTTTGGACGTTAATTAGCAAAAATTGAGGTCAGACCATACACTAAAACACAGAGTGAAACTAGGGCTGCTGTTCTGGAATCCTGTCAAATGAATCAGGTTTCTGGACAGATGGTTGAAAATAAGCAAGAGGAAAAAACAAAGCTTTAGTGAAACACTTTATCAGTCTGCCTTTATTCTTCCCAAATGAAACATAAAACTATTGTGTCCGGTTGTTCATTGTGCCGGGTCTTTCAGAGACGATGACTAGTTTGAATCCTGCCCAGATCAGTTGGAATGACTGTTGGGAGTCCTCTTTGAAACTGTCTTTATCTAGGCTGTCTACATTACAAAAACACCACCGTTGTCACTAAGAATGGCCTTACCAGACAGGCGTAGGGCTGAATGGTGCTGGGGAACAAAATTAAACGCTCCCCCCTAGGTGTGAGCCCTCTAAGCATTCTGGGGAGGGCTTCAGGATTCAAGACAGTGAGTCTGGCCCTTACAAACAACATCAAAGAAGGGATCTTGCTCAAACCTGACTGATGCCCATGTTAACTACACACGCCGCTGCCTGTGTTCCACCCCCACTGAACTAACTCAAGGCAAGCCAACCAGTAAACTACTGTAATCTGAGTCCTCCGGGGTTTGGAAAAGGCAGCTTCAGTTTTGAGCGTTCAGGAGAGCTGAGTGGTGGCAGAAATCTCATTTCCTATTCCTCGAAGGATGCTTGCACAGATGGAATCCTGCATTTTAGTCACCTGGTTGGAAGTTCAAAGCAGAATGGTGAAAATGAAGCATAAATAGAGAAATGACAGGACAGTATATGTGGGAGGAGGGAGGTGGAGGATGTTCTAGTATCATGAAGTTTATTGATCCTGCTCAATGTTGAACGACCACAGTAGCATCCCTTAAGTACAGGGATTGCCAGGGGGATATGATCTGGACAGCTGAGGCAGTCAGTTCCCTCAGGGAGGGGGATGCGGTGAGGTATCAAGACTGGCTGGTCATGACAGCCAGAATCTTTTGGAGAGAAAGTCAGAAAGGACTGTGTGATAAAGCTCTCTTTTTTGATGGTCTAAAGCTTTGGTTGCACAAAGCCTTCCCCCGTGGTTTCCGTTCCGCATGCTGGTTGAAAGAGGCTTCGGAGTTTTGTTTAAAGCTCTCGTGGCGGGTCTGACAGGGTGGCTTTCCCCATGGGCTGGAGAACCTGAGGTGAGGCCCACCTTTTTTAAAGACAAGCCCCACCTCAGGGGAACCAGGAAATTCCCTGTAAAAGGCACAGGAGGCTGGAGCAAGCAGGGGATTGCCCACAATAGTGGAGGCCTGCCGACCAATTGCCCTTACATCCAGTCTGGGCAACATCATGGCGAGAGGGGTGACTGAAAGATCAGTTGCCTCTTTGCAAAACAGTGGCATTCTAGCCACAGTGCAGCGGGCTTCAGGAGAGGAAGACGCAACTCGACCACATTGTTAAATTGGAAACTGAAATACAAAAAAGTATGAGAAACAAGGTTTCATAATAGTTGTCTTTCCAGACATTGAAAAAGCATATGACATACCATGGAGGGGAGGCTTATCGTATAAAGCAGATGCAATATGAAAAAGGAGAAGAATGTATGGCTGGACTAGAGAATTTCTGAGTATGAGGACCATGCAGGTCAGAGTTGGGAAAGTTGTATCCTATATATATAATATTAAACATGGAATACTTCAGGGAAGTGTTATCGGCCCAACCTTACTTAATATTCTGATAAATGATTTTCCAAAACAAATAAGTGCTTGGGTGAGTGAGACTCTATTCTCAGCTGATTGTGCTCTGGGTATTAGGGGCAGGAATACTGAGGTGGCAGAAAAGAGAATCCAAAAAGCAGTAGGACTGGTGAAATTCCTGTGGTTTCAACTTCTCCATTGCTAAAATCAAAAGAATTGTTTTTTTACAAAAGGGAAAACTATGAAAGAATGGGAAATGGAGAACAAACAGATGCTGAAAGGTGTAAATTCCTAGAGGTAACATTTGATACTAAATTACTTTGGAAAAATGGTATAGACTATGTTAAAGATAAA
Organism: Mesoclemmys tuberculata; assembly: GCA_007922155.1. Classification (NCBI taxonomy): domain Eukaryota; kingdom Metazoa; phylum Chordata; order Testudines; family Chelidae; genus Mesoclemmys; species Mesoclemmys tuberculata. The sequence continues at coordinate 6,865,255 of ML675611.1, read as the reverse complement.
TGCAAAGGAAGGATCTGTCTGCGGAAGGATCTGGCTGCAGATCCTGGGATTAACTGGCGAGGTGGATAAGAAAACACTGCTGATGGCATCCAGAACCTTAATTAGAACAGTTATCGACTACGCCATGCTTTTGGGTCAGCACCAAAACCAGGACTGAAATGCTTAGATTTAATACAAGCCAGGCACTGAGAGTTGTGGGCGGTCCGTTTACTGCCACACCCATACGTGCAATACACACAGCTACTAGTGAAATGCCAGTTACACGATGAATGAAACTGCGGGACCAAAGTTAATGAGAACTCCAAAGATGACAGTTCCAAACAATTATATATGAGGACCGTTGGGAAGTCAATAGGCACATGTCATGGAGCATATATCGCCCATGCTGGCCTGGCAACCAAAGGGCTAATGAAGAAACTGCTGGCCAGCATTGATTGGCAGCCTCCCAGTGGCTGGGGGAATAAAAGAGCTGAGAAGTAGAGGGACAAGGAGGCAGTTGCCAGAGGAGCAAGCAGGCTGGAGAAGGAAACTCCTGCCAGCAAGCCGACGAGAAGCTGCCCAGAGTCAGCCCCCAGAGCAGGGGCGACTGGATCTACAGGCTGGAGAAGTTCACAGAGCCCAGGGAGATAGGAAATAGCTCAGGACACGGGGAGACGTTATCAAGGCCTGATTCTGCTTGCCTGGTTTCAAGACCCTGGGCTGGAACCCAGGGGAAGTGGGTGGGCCTGGGTTCCTCTACCGAGCCCTCCGAAACATAAGAACCAAAGGGGTTTCTAGATCCCCTGAGCACCAGGACCAGCTGACCCCGATATAAGGGGAGAACCCGCAGACGCCCGCCGGGGCTGATGCTGGCACCCTTTATAACCCGCCACAGGGCTACCACAGAGACTCAGGCAAGTGGAACTGACCGGCCACCCCGCCAGATTGCACTGTGCAATGCTCCATCTGACCATAGGGGGGCGCTATCGCATTGGCGCATCAGCCCACAGCAACCGACACCACTCAATGCTAGAACTCGACCTGCCGTTTGAGTTAAAATGTACACGCAGGAGTTGAAAGGCAAGGAAAAGCAAAAAGTCAAAACTTCTAGTCAAGGGGAAATCGGTAATGGATGGGAAGCCAATGTGTCTGTGTGAGGATTTGGATTTATTTTACAAACCTAATGCTTAGTCCTGCCTTGAGCGTAAGGGACTGGACTAGATGACCTCTTGAGGTCCCTTCCAGTCCTATGATTCTATGAAAAAGGAGACAACATTTATAAAAATGAAGTGTACCAGCATACAGATGAAAAATAGTCTTTTTTTCCCAAATATATACAGATGGATCCAAAAAAGAAAAGAAAAAAAAATCAGGAAGAGCAACGACAGCATGATATCTACCAAATTGGAATTATTCCATCTGAAAAGAATATCTGATTTTGTAGTTGTCATGACAGATGAACTAGTAGCAATAATTAAACTGGATCGAGGATGTACGCCCATCAATAGCAGTGATTTTTTCAGACTTGGTATCAGGCCTTATGGCAATAAAAAAGGGCATCTCGGTATGTAAAAGTGATTGAATCAATGAAATTACATTTCAAATAACAGAATTAGTACAGATGGGGATACATGTATCAGCCTGGATTCCAGCACATATCAGGATAATGGAACGAACTGGCAGACAAAGCAGCTAAAAGCGCTATAAGAAATGGAAGGGTTGACAGAAATATCCTTGAGTAAACAGGAACTCAAAAAGCTTAGTATGGAAAATTTAAAGGAGGAAAGGCAAAAAATATTGGATCAGTGAAAAAAGAGGAAGAAGAAATTTTGAACCTCGTTACAACAGGATTGCTTGTTTGTCCCACCTGAGTTCCAAAGAGTCTGGTTACACCAGCCACGTGGCCACGTGCCACTCCACATTCTGGAGCATGGCTCAACCATTCTTAGATACCATATTTGCCTGTTCCAGCGTGCACTGCTTAGATGCCAAAAACTGATGTACAATGTTTTAACATCTGCGAACCTATACAACAGCGGTTCCCAGATACTTTCCCTGCATGACCCCATTTTCAGATGTGTAGCATGGAAGTTGCCATTTAAAAATAGTGTCTTCCCTGCAGTGTGAGCTCACACGCACTGGACATGCAAGGTCACGCTGAAAGAAGGATGCCATTTTGCGTTACAAAATGGCATCCTCTGGATTGCATGACCTCACACGCATACACGTGTGAGGTCATGCTGCATAAAGGGCACTGTCTTGTAGAGCAAAATAGCTTCCCACGTGCGATGTGACCTTGTGCATGAGGTGCATGTGAGGCCACACTGCGGAGGAAGCCATTTTGTGAAATGGCGTCCTCTGCATGTTGTCATGACCCCATCTGCTGACAAAGCAACCCCACTTGGGGGTCACAACCCGCAGTTTGGGAACTGCTGCTAGTCAGTCTAGCCTGTTGCTATGAATTGCCCGTGTCCAGTTTGCGTCACTCAGGCACTGGGAAGGCATGGTATGTGAAACAACAGAACCTAACAGTATTTGAAACCACAGCAGCAAATTGTAGGGAATCCATTCTACTCAAGAAACACCCATGACTAGGAACCTATTGGCCCGTCTCACATGGTGGTGGATTGGGTATATTTTAGAGATGTATAGGGTGACAATGGTGAGATCTTCAAAGTCATGAGGACAGAAAGGGCTACACTGGGGAAGAAGAGCAGATTTCTCTCCTAGGAGACAGTCGAAGAGTTTTGTCACTTGTTAATGGGCACCAAGACAGGCTATTTTTCAGCAACTTTGTCAAAACCAATTTTAAGGACCAGCCCTGGCCTCGGCTATGAAAGGTTGTGTCCACTCCCGTATCTTGTTTCAAAATAAGAATCAATGACAGCGGCTACCACTGCAAGGGAGAAAGAGAGGACTTTGTTGGCGCCCACTGATATAGGCTGCGGTGCCCCTCCTGTATTAGCCCTCTATGTGTGGCAGTGAGTAATGTCGTGTTGAGGTACAAATGCTGGGGATACTCACTGAAACCCGTGTTTCAGCCTAAGGAAATTTAGGTTTGTCCCTACAATTGAAATCCACATCCAACAATCACAACTCTACCCAGGTAGCCTCCTGCAGGGTATATTTCCCATGAAGCCCTAAGTCCACCCCCTCTCTCAGCAAACCTCCAAAGTCATCTGTTTTGAATTGATTCTTTACCCTTTTTGTTGTTACAAAACCCTCCCACATGCTGAAAATAAACCAGATCACTTGGTAAATGTGCCATGAAATTCTCCGAGATGGCATGAAAGGCCAGCATGCTCTTTTGAGTAAATATGTATTTGTATTGGTTGTTTTGTTTGAAAACGTATTTTACTGGCTTGATGGATCTTAACGTGTTCTCTGAAGTCCTTTCTCTGTTGGGGAAAGGTGTGATTAGCTACCTCATTCCTGTAACACTAGTCTCTCTATGAAATGCATGTATTTCCCATGCACGCTATACTACGCCAAGAGCGGCCATGTCTTTTTTTAAAAGGAGTACATGTAGGCACAGCAAGGATTTCCCACAGGAAATAGCTTGAGGCTAGCTCATCCATCACAGGGGAGAAACCCACAAAGCAAGCAAGCAGCTCTACCAGAGTTCCATGGCCATTTTCAAGCCAGATCCTCGGACAATTGCAGAGCCAGAGTGATGTTACAGACCAATTTTCGCCAGCTGCCCCGATCTTTCCAGATCCAAGTGGCTCTTGAAGATGAATCAATGGACCCCCAGCGTCTCTGCCCTGCTGCTTCCTAGCACTCTGCTATGCTCCCACTGGCTGACTCACCCCATAGCTGGGGAAGGGCCCAGCCCAGGACTATTTGCTGCTTCTCAGACCTGTGGGTTCAGCAGAGGATGGCACAGTAGAATGTGGCTGCTTACATCCTCCTCCCACAATCATGCAGAGTCCCGGGGAGGGGGGAGTTTCCATGGGTTAGGGGGTGATGCCATGCATTCCTGCTCCTCACCCCGCTACTGGGCCGATCCAGTAGATTGCGCACCCTTCCCCTCAGAAGCAGGTGGTCTGATGTAGCGCTGGGTTATGTTAAATGTCATCAAAGCCTGGCTGAATCCTTGGCCCAGCGTTCCTGCCCAAACACCAACGGTTGGAGCTGCACAATACCAGCAACATCACCACGCAAGAATCAAGATGGTCAAAAGCACCTGCTCGCTCTGGGCGCCCAACTTCACCCCAAGTTGCCAACTCTCGCCGTTTTACTGTGACTCTTGCCAGGGGGGATACAAACCCCAGCCTGGGACCAAAGGGGTTAAAAGGCAACACGGCCCAGGTAGCCCTGCCCCGCATGCTCCGGCAGGAGGAGCTGCTTCAAAGGAGCTCAGAGAAGCCCAGGCAAAGGGTCAGACAGTAGACAGGCTACAGGACAGACAGACCTTCGGAGGAGCCAGACAGAAGGCGAAGCCCATGAGGGGACCACAGAGCAGGTAAGACCCCCAGCCAGGCAGAGCCTTCTCCAATCCCCGTCCCCTTGGAGAGGCCCTGCTCACTTGGACTCTTTTGCTCAGGTACTGACTGTTTGGAGTATGTGAGCTACACCCCAAACTGAAGATGCATAAGGTAAGGGCCCAGGGCAGTGGATTTAGACCCTCGGCAGGGAGGACCCTGCTGGTGTTGCGTCCCACAGGGCCTGTGCTGGGACCCAGTGGAGATGGAGCGCCTGATTTCCCACCATGCCCCTCTTAATGGCAAAAGCACCCAGATGGGGGTGGAGGCCAAAACGCTACTGGCCTAGATTGGGAACCTCTACTGCTCTGACAGAGAGACAAGAGCCTGGAGGTCAGGGGTGCTAACGATTAGGCTGCCCGGCCCTCCAAGCACCCTATTACATTGCAATATTTGGTGTTTTTCTCAAAGCTGCTGGCATTGAGAGAGCGCCTGTGAATCTCAGCTTTCTTTGTGTGTGCGCGCGTTGGGGGGGGAATAGGTCTCTACGCATCGTGGTTGCAGGGAAATGCTTGAACCTGAGACCTGAACACCTCCTACAGAGTCAGAAACCAGGCGGTGAAGAAAAAGAACTCTATATTTATTTATTTGGCTTAAAAGATCATGAGACTCTTTTTAAATTATGATTTTTGAAAGCGTGGGCCTTTGAGACACCTCGAAGAGGCCTAATTTTCAGAGGGTGGGTGCTCAACACTCTCTGAAAATCAGACCCCGTTATGGGCTCTCAAAATCACGTCCATTTTGAAAATCTTGACCAAGAAGTCTGAACTTGCTTGTCCCTTTCATAGTTATAAACGCAGAGTTATTTCAATAGGGTCTCTTCTTATTACAGTGTACCACAATATAAAGCATGCAGAACTGAGTCCTTTTTATGATATGTTCCAATCTGTACCCCCCCCTTTTTTTTTAAAATAAGTTCATTATAAGTCTCTCCAGGCAGAGATATCTAACAATATTACCCTAGTGACAGACAGCAGTGCTGAACGTGCTAGTGAAAACTATAAAGGGTTTCAAAAGATGGACACGTACCTCCTGTAAACTCAAATCAAGCTTTACAGGACCACTTTGGGCTCACACTACCAGTCCTTATTAGGCACAACCAGGGACCTGTATTCTGTTACTCAAAGAAAAAACGTATGCTATTTATACATACAGCACCTTCTTAAGGGTGAAATTCACCCTAGAGCAGACAGCAATTGTGAGGTCTATCCACCACTTAACTTTACAGGCTCAAATGAGACTTAAGTGACCCATAAGCTTTGCCTTGGCCCACTGACTGGGGTAAATTTCACCTTAATGAAAGCATTATATTGGGATGTGTGTTCAGGGCTACATGTATGTTACCGGAAGCTAGCTTTGACAGCAAATGAGAGGCAATTCTTCTGCGTTCTGCACACTTGTTTTCCAAAAATTGTTCTTTAATCTCTTAAGTGAACAGATTTTTACCAAGAGACAAGAAGGGACGGTCTATACCCAGCAGTGAGCTGGGGAATTATCCGTTGTGACAAAGAGGAGCTAACTAGAACGAAGTTTATGCTATTTAAAAATCATGGGCTTTTTTTTTTTATTTCCTGTAAGCACATTTTAAACACAGCCAGAAGCTTTCTGCAGAGCCCCCGTCTTCTGCGTTGGCAGCCGGGTTAAAGAACGGAGCACTGGGGGAGCCATTACAAAGAGTGATGTCACTACACAGTACTGCAGCCACTCACACAGTCAAAGAACATCACAAGGGTGGGGGACAGGTCACAGGTTTTACTGCTTAAATGTACATCTTTATTTCTGGAGACCTTCTCGTAAAAAGCACTGACATTTAACACTCTAATTTATGCCTGCAATATCAGCATGCGGGGCTGATTGAGTCTGTGCAAAACCATATATACCAACCTCTTTGGGTCTCTTAGGCTATGATTTTGATCTGTCACTGGAATGCAGCAAAAGGGGGCTGATCCCATTTCTATAACTAAGATCCCTTTAGAGTCACAAATAGTCTTGGGTACTTACAAACTTACAAGACCCCAGCTAATGCCTTGATTCAGCAAAACACTTGAGCATGTGCTTGTCACATTTACTGTACTGGAACGTAAGAACAGGCTCACAGTTAAGCATGTATTTAATGGATTTGCTGGACTGAAGCTTTTCTTCAAAAATCTGATGTATTCTTTAACTTTATTTAATTCCATCCATACATCCATTTGGATGTTCCTTTCACTCCCTAGCCATCAGCAAAAAGACCATATGGCAATAACAATAGATTTTTGTGCAATGGGACACCAAGTAATAGGAATAATTTAGTGAGATACAATTTACAATGATGGCAAATTTCTTTAGAAGCCCTTCTCTATGGTGGAGTGAGAGTCCCCAAACCTTCCCTGAAACGAGAGTTAAAGCAATGACTGATTTGATGGACTTTGCCCGTTTTTGTTCCCGGGCTGTCTGCAAACAGATGACCAAATGCTTCATTTGTATAAATTATTCAAATGATTACGCCAATTTCTTCAGCAAAGAATTCAGGAGCAGTAGTTCATTGGAATGGGAAATATTACACTCAGCTATATAAATGAAGGCATAATTTGTGTCTCTAACCAATACACGGCTCTTCTCACCCAGCTATGCCTGACAGCAACATTTCTAAAGATGAGAAGCCACTAGCAGCTTTCAGATGGGCGAGCAGTTCAGTCCTCCCGCAGCATTGAACAATGACCAGGGAACTCTCCAGGAAAACCCTTAAAGGAACACACCTCTCTCGGAGGTGAACAAACAGGGCTCAGTAATGAAGGGGTGTTGGGAGAAGTCCTCTTTCCTCTCCTGTGCAGGTTCCTGGATCACCAACCCCAGCTCTTCCACCTCCAGCACAGAGGACCTTGACACCACCCTGCCAACGCATGCAGCCAGTGCAGCTGAGCCCACATGGATGAGAAAGGGAGCTGCTCTCAGCAAAGGGTATTCCTCCATCCTCTCCCTCTTGGACCCAGTCAGAAGCAGAGATTAAGTGATGACCCTGATCACACTTCAGTCCCAGCCCTGTTCCTGTGGTAGGATGGCCCCTTATTCAGGCGGGATTGGAAAGTACCAATCCAACCCTAAAAGATCTATCTCCAGATTTTCTGATACCACAGAGAAAAGGGGCATTCCCCACCAAGATGACAACTCTCCCATGCTAAGTGGTGTAAAAATCTTCACAGGAAGACTCTCTCAAGAGCTTGAAATTCCATGAAAAAGCACCCAGGAGCTCAATCTGCAGCAGGCCACAAGAGGTGGCAAGGAAGTGGGAGATTCTTGGCCTACAGGGGGTGAAGAGGGCAGAGGGAGATGAGGTGACGTTCCCAGGCAGCCAAGGGACCGATGGAAAGTGCTGGGTCGGACCACAACCCAGAAGCAGCTGGAAAGGGTTTCCTGAGCATGATCAAGGGACCGTCCCTGCCTCAAAAGAGAGGAAGGTAGATTGCCACGGACAAGGCTGGACAAAGGGTGAGTCACGGGAGGGCTAAATGATGCTCAGATTCTACCAAGACTTGCTTGATGACAGGTTCCCCACAAAGAGCAAGCCCTGTTGGTTGAGGCAGACTGGGAAAAGGAGAGCCTAGAGAACCGACCGGAAAAGGAAAAGAGGGGAGAAGCCGTTCCTTGGCATGCAGCCCTCTGTAAAGAGGGATGACAGTGCATTAAAATGCTGTGTGACACTTGTGCCTGTTAAAAGGTGTTAGGGCGCTCCTATCCACCCCCAGAGCAGCTGCAGTCTCTGGGCCAGGATCCCGCCCCGTCCCCTCAAAGCACCTTGTCTCTGAGCTACAGGGACCACTTCAGGAAAGCAGAGCGCTCAGTATTCACGTCTAACGATGTGCCTCTCGGCTGAGGGTGCCACCATCAAAGGGGCTAGCTCGTGCCACCAGGGTGGCTGTGTGACCTGGCCACCCTGACACTGGCCTGAGATCACCATGGTCATGTCACCGAAGCCACTGAACGACGGTCAGTGGGGAACAACGCCATGGCACTGCCCACTGGATTGAAAGAGGCGAGACAGACTAAAAGGTGCCCCTCGCCACCTGCCACGCATGCAGACTCTCCTCTGCTCCCAGATCTCCCTCCTGCCGGAAAGGAGAGCCCGCCACCTCCGCAACACCGCCCACCACCCCGGTGACCAGAGAGCAAGCGAGAAAAATCCAGGTGGGGGGGTAAGAGGTGCCTAGCTAGGAAAAAGCCCTGAACAGCCAGGAGCATCCCTATGACAGCCGGACACCTGGTCACCTGCCTACAGCCCGGGGCACCCATGGAGAGAAGGAAAAGGAACAGCCTCTGACCCCAGGGAGCGCCCCGGGAAGGGCGGCCCTGAAACCTCTTCTGCGGCAGAGCGGCTGGGGAGGGATTTCGCAGGGATCGCACACCCCGGCCGAGGGGAGGAGCGGGGCCATAGCCGGGAACCGGAGAGCGGCCGCCTGGCAGGTGCACGGGCCCCGCCCCCGATGGGCAGAGGAGAGGCCGGTACCCGGGGGAGGCGGAGGCGGGGACCGGGAGGTGGGGGGATCGGTCCCCGGGGACGGGGAGGGGGGGATCGGTCCCCGGGAGGGGCAGGCGGGGGGATCGGTCCCCGGGAGGGGCAGGCGGGGGGATCGGTCCCCGGGAGGGGCAGGGGGAGGATCGGCCCCCGGGGACGGGGAGGGGAGGATCGGTCCCCGGGATGGGGGCCCAGCCCCTCTGCAACCCCGGCCCCGCTCAGGCGAATCCAGCCGCCGGGGAGCGGCCCAGGACTGGGGGGTCCCAAGCAGCCCCCCCTTTGCTGCGGCTGGATCAGGGGGCGAGGGCGGGCCCGGAGGGGGAGCGGAGCCGCCCCCCCGCCCCCCCGGGCCCGGCCCCGCCGCCCCGGGCGCTGTGCACCTGCTGCCGGCCCGGCCGCGCGCCGCCTACCCCAGCTGTTCCGCTGCGCGCGGCTCCTGGCCATGGCTCGGCTCGGCTCGGCCGCGCTGCGCTGCCGGCGGGAGGCTCCGTGCGGGCTGCGGCGCCGCGTCTGAGCGGCTCGGCTCGGCCCCAGCAGCGCCGGCGGGCCACGCGCAGCGCGCACACACGGGGCGCGCACACGGCGGCGGCACGCGCGCCCCGGCACACGCACACTCCACCCGGGGCACGCGCACCCCTGCACACGCACACACGGGGCACGCGCGCCCCTGCACACGCACACTCCACCCGGGCACGCGCACCCCTGCACACGCACACACGGGGCACGCGCACCCCTGCACACGCACACTCCCCCCGGGCACGCACACCCCTGCACACGCACACCCGAGGCACATCCCACGCGGCACAGCCCGCACGCCACCACTACACACCCCAGGTACGCCCAGCCCCACCCAGAGCACACACTGCCCACCCCGCACCGCACAACACCACACAGCCCGGGCACACCTAGCGCGGCGCACCCCACAGCACCAGGCATAGAACAGCGGTGGAAATACACACCGTGACGTGCTCTGCACGGTGAAGGCAGGTCAAGGGACTGTGGCTTCCGTCGACCACGTAACAGAGGCGTCTTCGCTGGCCGGTCACTTCCCTCGACTTCAGTGGCGGGACAAGTCGGCGTAATACAACCACCTCCGGAAGTGGCGCAGCGCCGAAATCAAATGGTTTGGGTCGACTGAGCGGCAGTGTAGGCTGAGCGCAGCGAAATTCGATGCGATGGGCCTTCGGGCGGTATCCCACAGTGCTCTGTTGTGACCACTCTGCACGTTCACACTCCGCTGCCCTGGAGTCACGTCCACAAGAAACAGCCCCTCCTCTCAAGCCCTGGGAAATTTTGAATTCCCGTTTCCTGTTTTGTCAGCGTGGAGAGAGCTTACCAGCAGAACTGATCATGGCAACCACGTGCCCCAAACGCGCGCCAGCCTGGAGTCGACCTGAGGTCTTGGATCTCATCAGTCTCATGATGGGGTTAGTTCACCTAAGCAATGGGTTTCCCCTGGAAAAGAATGTTTATGTGCTCAGGGATGCTCTGAAAATCCTCCATGGATAGCTCCAGGAAACTTTCATTTAGGTACTCTGATCCTCTGCAGAAGGTTTCTGGGGAGAGCAGCCTTATTTCTTCCACCGCGATAGGGCACTTAACCCCACCACTCTCTTATTAATTGTGCAGGCATCATCGCGGAACACAGCCTAGCAGCATAAAGGCCAGGCCTGTACCCAGATGCTTGCAGCAAATCCTCCTTTTCTGCCTCTGTTACCCTCAGGAGACTGATATCACTCATGGTCACTGAGGAAGATGGTGCAAATTTGCAGTACCCACTCCATACAATTGGCTTTTTTTCCTCTGTGGGGTACGTAAACCACAAGTTACAAGATAGCATGTGACTGCGATGGTCTTAAGGGTCATGAGACGGGTGCACACACTTAGTTTCACCCAGAGGAATTTCACCACACCCCTACACTCCCATACCACCTTTTCAAAAAACAATTTTTAGGAGGCTCGGGGGTGCAACAATCCTGATGCTTGGGGTACTATGGACTTATGGAGCAGGCACTATGGGGATTTCCCTGAAATGGATGCACCAGTCCCTTACTTACCCTTACGTACTGGCTGGAATGGCACTACGACCCCTGCAATAGGTCGAGATTGGTATGCGGGTCTGCTGTTCCCTTGGGAATGCAAAGGGGAGTTATTTTCACATTGTAACATTGCTTTTCATCCATGGGGCCAGCTAACAATGGATACCTTGTGCTTTCCTTGCCTTTCAGTGGATAGCGCAGCTTTCAGCTCAGCATCTACTACTACGCCCGTTGCAGATCAGAAGGCAGAAAAAAAAACTCGGGATGACATGTTCACCGAGATAATGAATCCTCCGTGCCTGCTGACACAGAGCCTGGAGGATTTCATTATCGGAGAAAATTAACATGGACATGGAGAAGGCAGCCCAAGAACATGAGCATGCAAGGCAGGATGAGATGCTGCGCATAATGAGGGATCAGTCGACATGTTGAGGTATTTGGTTAAGCTTCAGGAAGAGCAGTGGCAAGATAGACTCGCTCTGCAGCCCCTGCAAAACTCTCAACTTTCCTAGTCTCCACCCCCAAGCGATCTAGGAGGAGGTTGAGCAGAGTGCAGTACATGCTCCACTCCATGCCGGGTGAGGGGAGCAGAAAGATGCCCACCGGTCTCTTTAGGAAATGGGAATATGTTGTTTGCTGTTTGTACATTGAAACTTTGCTCTGTGTCCCCTCCCAGCCCATTACAGTGCATGTGAAGGGTTGAAATAACTTCCTTTCTCTCACTGTTAATGACCAACAATAAAAATTTACTGCTTTAAAGATCAACAACTGCAGAATCCTCCACTTAGGATGGAAGAATCCCATGCGCTGCTACAGACAGGGCACCGATGGGCTAGGCAGCAGTTCTGCAGAAAAGGACCTGGGGGTTACAGTGGACAAGAAGCTGGATATGAGTCAGCAGTGTGCCCTGGTTGCCAAGAAGGCTAATGGCATATTGGGCTACATTAGTAGGAGCATTGCCAGCAGATCACGGGAAATGATTATTCCCCTCTATTCGGCATTGGTGAGGCCGCATTTGGAGTATTGTGTCCAGTTTTGGGCCCCCCATTACAAAAAGGATGTGGACAAGTTGGAGAGAGTCCAGAGGAGAACAAAAAGGATTAGGGGGCTGGAGCACAAGACTTATGAGGAGAGGCTGAGGGAACTAGGCTTGTTTAGTCTGTAGAAGAGAAGAATGAGGGGGGATTTGATAGCAGCCTTTAACTACCTGAAAGGGGGGTCCAGAAAGAATGGAGCTAGGCTGTTCTCAGTGGTAGTAGATGACAGAACAAGGAGCAATGGTCTCAAGTTGCAGTGGGGGAGGTCTAGGTTGGACATTAGGAACAAGTTTTTCACCAGGAGGGTGATGAAGCACTGGGATGGGTTACCTAGAGAGGTGGTGGAATCTCCATTCTTAGAGGTTTTTAAGCTGCGGCTTGACAAAGCCCTGTCAGGGATGATTTAACTGAGGTTGGTCCTGCTTTGAGCAGGGAGTTCGACTAGATACCTCCTGAGGTCCCTTCCAATTCTAACATTCTATGATTCTATGATCATTAGCGCTGAGGGGTGGGATTAGTACAGTGCTGTAGTGCTGGGGAATGGGAAAGGAAGACAGAACACAGACTTTTCAGAAACATTAGGTCTTGCTGCAAAACTGATTTTTCAAGGCTACCCTGAGGTGCAGCACTCTGCGGTTGATTCTCAGCATTGCACCGCTCTCTGGCTGCTCAAAATCGGCAGTCAGTCGATCTGCCTCCACGACCCAACCCAATGGAAACTTCTCCCCTTTTGTCTCACAGACATTATGGCACACACAGCATGCAGTGATAACTGCTGGGATGTTTTTTTCACTGAGGTCTAGCCTAGTGAGTAAACTGCGCCAACGTGCCTTTAAACATCCAAATGCACAATTCACGACCATTCTGCACTTGCTGAGCCTATTATTGAACCTCTCTTTCTCACTGTCCAAGTGCCCAGTGAAGGGCTACATCAGCCAGAGGAGCAATGGGTACACAGGGTCTCCAAGGATCACTAATGGCATTTGAACATCGCCAATATTTGTTTTTTGGTCAGGGAAGAAAGTCCCGGCTTGCATCTTTTGGAACAGACCTGAGTTCCTAAAGATGCATGCATCATGAAGTTTTCCAGACCACCACACACTGATGTTGGTGAAGTATCCCTTGTGATCCACCCAGTTTGGGAACCCTATTACAGAAAATCCATCCACTACGTTCTGCACATTTCCCAAAGTCACTACCCTTCTTAGCAGAAGTCTGTATTCCAGCAGCTCCCATGGTGGATTTACCGACTCTGAATTGATTCCCAACTGACTGGTAGCGATCTGGCATTGCTAGCTGCCACAGAGCAATGGCCACTCTCTTCTCCACTGTCAGAGCTGGTCTCAAGTGAGTGTTCATGTGTTTCAGGGCTGGAGACAGCTCTGCACAGAGTTCAGAGAAAGCAGCTGTTCGCATACGAAAGTTCTGCAGCCACTGCTCATCATCCCACACCTCATAACGATGCAATCCCACCAGTCACTGCTTGTTTCCCGGGACCAGAAGCAGCGCTCCACCAACTGCGGATGTTGCGTGAGAGCCAGCATCAAATGGGAATTGTTTCATTCTATGGCTTGTAGCAGGGCTTGAGTAACACCACAATTTTCAGCACTGCGACCTGTCTTGCCCTTGAAAATACTGCAGGATAAGACATGAAGTGTTTGTGATGCTCACAATAATAGTGCAGAGCTGACTGGGCTCCATGCCTGTCCAGCAAAGGCGCGCGTGTGGCAGAGACTGACGGGTTTAGAAAAATGGTGCGATAAAGCATTAGTCTGTTTGTTTGGGACAAGAAGAGAGGGGGAGAGAGGACGTTGCATCATGAGAGGACGACAACCTCCCCAAAAGCCTCTGCAACTAGTTGCACTGTGAGATAGTGATTGTCGATCCACGTGTGGCTAGTGGGCATGCAATCCCCCGATGCAATGAGCGTGGTGCGATCACGCTCCTGCGACTTCTAAAATTCAGCGGATAAAGTCAATTTAAAATAAATCAACTTCACTCCACAGTGTAGACATACCCTAAGACACGAAGTACAATAAACTGCCTCAGCCAAATTACAGCAGTCGTCATACACACAGAGAACTGACGTACGTGGGCACCAAGGATGAGAGGGCGATAGCAGTGGTGACTTGTTTCATCGGTGTACATCTGCCATCCGTCCAGAAAAAAGGGGTGATGTCCTTTCTTGGTTCATTCTTTGGCCTGCAATGCCATCTTGCAAGATACAACCTCCCCACCCATGCTACCTTTTAAAAGAAATATTCCTGATGCTTCAGTCCCCTTCTGCCCCTTGGAAGTAGTAGTGTCCATCATATTTGGGAGGAGTTTCCTGCAAACAAAGCCACTTCATTGTTCTCCTTCAAATTCTTCCTTAAAGCTTCCCTTTGCTCTGAAGCTACAAAAAACTTGACAACAGTTAGGCTTCTGATGTGCTGAGAACACTGCCAATCATGCTGTCCAATATTGTCTCATTGCTTCCTTGTACAACCCCTTTGTCTGTTCCCATCTCATGTCTTATTCTGGATTGCCAGCTCCTTGGGGCAGGGGCCGTCTTTTTGGTCTGTGTTTGTAGAGCACCTAGCACACTGGTGTCCTGGTCCATGACAAGAGCTCCCAGGTGTTATAATAAGGCAAACAATCAGTAATAATAACCGTGCTCAAGAGCACAAGAGGATAAACTGGAAATGTAGCTGGGGGGTGGGCATGAAAACAAGAGGATCAGAAGGGGTGGAATCCGGAGGTAGAAGGGAATTCAGTTGCAAGCTAGTATCGTGTAAAATGGTTTGCGGTGGAGAGGGTTACTCAGCTCCGTGATACAACCTGTGACATCAAAGGGAAACTTACAGCAGTTGCGCCATCTGTCGCGTTGTTTGTGGGGTGAACTAGAGCATCCAAATTCCATTTGAGGAAGAGAAAACATCAAAAGTAAATTAACGTTCTGCTCAGGTAGCCTGCCTGCGCCAAAGCCACATTGTGTTGTTCTCCTGTTCACATACTGGTGCTTAGTTGGCGATACCTCATCCAGTGATCTTTCATTGCTTTGCAGCGGCTCCCGTCTGTACTTATGGGATTGCAGTGAACTGTAATGTACATTCTGTTCTCTGAAGCATTGGCTCACATGTCAGACAGCTAAATCCTTCTACACCCTAATACGCTGCTATCTCAAAGGAGCAGGGTAGGGTGTGATCATGTATTACAGGCAGACTACTCAACTGTTGGAGACCCTTTCAACACTTCCCTTTCGATTTTTACAGTGAGTGCCTAAAAGTTGCATCTGCCCCTTGCTCCTTTGAAGCGGCAGAGAAGCAAACGACATCTGGGCTGTGTTTTGTGCTGGAGACGGTGGGAGGACTGCAGACATTGAAACAGAAAAGTAAAGGAAATAACATTTGAAAACTGGAGAGAAAAAAAGAAGGACGGAAAAGGAGATCAGCTACTGGAATGGCTGATTAGATGGAGTTTTGTACAGGCCCTGCTCTCCCTCCTGCCCTTTGTGGGCTGCCCACTAGATCGGGCTCATGCGACTGCATTTCAGAAGCGTTTCTATTTATTTTTCTGGCTCCTGGGTTCAGGGATGGAAGGGGCTTGGGATGGGAAGATATTAGAAAACAGGTTATCTCAGAGTGCTTAGGAAGTAACTTCTCTTCCAGATGGAGACTCGGGGCTCCTACATTTTCATCTGCTGTGGTCTGTTCCTTCTTTCATTTGGTGTGAGGTTCTCTCTCCCCACCAGTGTTTTAAGGTGCCTGGCAGCTCCGACTTGCCAGGTTATGGGGGAGACAGGAGGTGAGGCAATGGGCGGAGGGGTGGAGATCACACGATGGAGGAGTTATTGAGAAACAACAACACTGAGCTGGGGAATTAAGGCAGTGCTGAGAGACTCAACCAGATTGGGGTGCCAAAAGAATATGATAGGATGCAAGAGGCAGCAGGATCCAAGGACCTGAGAGCCAACCCACATTTAAATTAAATAACGTGTTGTTCATGGTCTTTGCTGGGGCAGTTTCATAGTTTTACCTTGATTTAACTGATTCACTGACTAATCAATGAGCTACAAAAACACCCCCTTGTTTATTATTATTTGTATTATCGTCGCATCTGGAAGCCCCAGTCACGGACAAAGTCCCGACTGTGCTAGGTGCTGTACAAACACAGAACAAAAAGATGGCACTCAAACCGGTTGCTTTACATCTTCATGGATCTTTGTACGCTTTAACCAAGAGCACTACACAGTACTTCCACAAGATGGCTGAAAGACCCAAATGTGGAAAAATTTCTATTTGGTCCACCTCAACATACATTAATTCCCAGCAACAGTCTGGTACTTGGTATGTTTTGCAGCTGATGAAAATGGTGCTAGCAATAAAGTTTTCTTGACATTTACATTGACAGCAAAGTATGCTAGCCCCAGTTCTTACAGTTCCATTTAACTACAAAGAATGATTGAATTAATTCTTTCCTTCCTCTCAGTGGCTATCACCACTTCTGCTTTGTCAACTTTTGCTCTTTCATCACTTCTGCTTTGCTGTGTGAGAAGTTACCCGTGACTTTTTTGTATGTGGATATCGATCTTAATGACTCTCGTTTAAAGAGCTTTGCGTGAGGGCTTTCTGTGTAGTTCTGCTCTTCTGTGACTGATATGGCCATGGAGCCCTCATCAGTCATGCTCTCATTTCTGCATTCTTACTCCCAGTGTTAAAGGGTCAGGTGTATGGGGATCACTGAAAAGCACTCTGGGCGGAGACAGTTTTTGTATGTTTGCTGCATTTCTTGATCCCTGAGGCCTTCATAAGATTTCTCGTCCCCTGTGTTTTCTTACTAAAAATGTTGGCATGAAAAGCAGATCTTTCTTGCTTAGGTCTTCGTCCACTTGTGCTGATTGTCCCTCACATGAAGTCGCACTCTGGTTGTGACATCATAACGCCCTCCACAGCAACAACGTCCGACATCACCGGATTAGGATTTAAAATAGTTTCACAGGAGGTGAGGCGGTACAGGCCACCAGGCTCTGCAGTAATGAAGACCCTGAGGGTGGACTGTCTCACAGCCTGATCTCCCCCCACCACACCAGAGATCACAGGTGCTTCTCCTGGCCTAATCTGTTCCACCAGAGCAGAGGCCTGAGGGAGCAAAGGGAACGTCTGCCGTGGCTTGATCTGAGACCTGAAGGACAGTCCATTCCTGTGGCTTGATACTTCCTGAGTCTTTCCAAATTAATTTTTAATTCCCTCCCTCTCTCTCTCTTTCTCTCTCTCTCTCTCTCACACACACACACACACACATCCTCTTCCTACAGTTTGATTACCGTGTGAGCCAGTAACAACGGTCAACTATACCCCAAAGCCTTTTGTTTCCCAAGCTTGTCTGTTTCAAGGAGTTCCCTGCAGATATCTCCCTGCTCGTGGGAGGGGCTCCGACGCTTTTTTGTATCCTGGCAGAAATTAACTGACTGCACCAGCGCTAGCATGACTCTGCAGCAATTCCACTGCATGTCGGAGCCGGGCTCAAGCACTTGATAACAGGCTGCAATGACATATCCCTGTGCAGGGTCCTAGAGTCTGCCCATCTATTTCAGGCTCCCAATGCTAGCTAGAACCAGTGGGGGGGTCTCTGGCACCCGGGGGCCAATGCTTACATTTGCACACACCCTCCCCAGGCCTCGTGTGCCTGAGCAGGGCAGGAGGGGTCCCTGGCTCCCACCAGACAGCGCCACCCCCCAGCTGCCCTGGGGGGGTGTCTGTACCTGTGTGTGGGGGGGGAAACGCCACTTTCCTCCTGTACCCCAGGGACTTTCTGGCGGTCATGGCGGCATCTGCCTCTCCTGCTCAAAGTCTTCTGCATTCCCCACCCCCTGCGTGCCATGGAGGGCCGGGTTGGTGGCCCCCCCGGCCAGCACCAGGGGCCTGGCTCTTCCCGCCCCATTGGTACGCCACTGGCTTTAACCAAACAATTGAATTGCCCTGAGCAGTTTCCCTGAGCTCAGTTTTTCTCCCTCAAATTGCCTGTTGTATTGCTGTGCCCTGTCACACAAAGTCCCACCTGTGGGAGGTGTTGTAATCTAGATGGCTTGCTTCCATCTAGATTACAATATGCTGCACTCCGCTGCAGCGTGCTGAGATACGTTTGCAGAAGTGATGGGACACAGAAATGAACCCTGTTCACTGGTGTCTCCATTGTCCTTTGGAAAAAGGCAAAGCTTTACTCAGGACCTTTCGTTTCCAAGTTCACATTGCCTGAGAATGGTGACAAAGGCACCTGGCTGTAATCTCCCTCACATTCTCTTACACTGGGATAACTTCCCTAACGCCCCAACCCCCCAGGATTGTCCCGGCAGCTCCAGGAATTAAAGCTTAAATTTGTAATGGAAGATTATGTTACGTGATGACACCTCCACGAATACATCCAACCAAAATAGGTACCTCCCCTCCTCCGCAGTACCCGCCAATCCATCTGCGTCAGCTGTTGAATCAGGCCTACCTAGGCCTGGGTAGCCTGTTGCCCACAGCCACTGTATGTGATAGCTCAGATATGGACAGGCAGCCCCCCTGCACACCTCAGTAATCAATGTCCCCGGCTGCCCTTCCCCACTGGCTTCTGACGGAGGCCTCCAAACCTGGTTCCCCTGGGTAGCTGGGCCATTTAGCTCGCTCCCCAAACCAAAAACTCCACCCCCCCCTCACAGGGATAAACAGAAGTCCCAAACCATCACCCAGGCTTTTCTCTGGCTCACAGCCCTCCCTTGAAAGTCTGTCAATCTCTCCAGGGCGCAGCAGCAGTACCCCCTACAGGGGCTCTCTGTTCGAAGGCAGCTCATTGCTCCTAGCTCCACTTTGCGGGCCCTAGACAATGAAAGCAAGCGTCAAATCTGGCTGCTGGTTCTCCACGATTCTCCTCCCCTGCGGCTGCTTCCTCTGCTCCCCCACGGACCCTTCACTCCACCTCTGGCTTTCTAGCAAGAGCAACAGCCGCCCTTTGAGGTCCCTTACCCAGGCATCCGGATGCTATTTAGGCCTGGCCCCTTCTGGGGTGGGCGCTTATCCCAACAACCACGTCTACTCTGCATTACTGCAGCTGCCACAGTTCCAAGGTTTCCAGCAGCCAAGGATCATCAGGACATAGGCATGACCTGGACTTCACCCCCTGTCCCCTGGGTATGTCCCCTGGGTGACATAAGAACCTCGATGGTGGCTCTACACACTTGAGAATTAATGGGATTCCTCACTTGTCTAGTTAAGGCAGCTCTGTCAGTGGCTCAAAGCAGGCTTAACGGGGAGAGAATGTGGCCCACTGTGTGTAGAATGGGACGGAGGCTGGGTGCTTAGTGCAGAGAGCCTGATGGTAGCTGCTTTGTCATTCTCACCTTTCCTTTTCGGCATTCAGGGCCACAACTTGTCTGAACTGCCCGGAGCCCGCTGGAGAGCAGCACGAATTAGCGAATGGGTGAAACGAAGGAGAACCCCACCTAAACAAACCAAAAAGCATTTGAAAAAGCCACACTTTGGAACTTGGGGAAGACACTTCTTGATAGCGGACTGTGCCCTCATCGGTCATCACTACTGCAATTTGCAGAGTCCGCAACCCAGACAACGTTGTAGGACTCTAAGCTGCCGGCTTTGCTGTTGATTCATGAATCTGCCATGCTTCCAACTTATTTTATTCCCCAAATATGCTACAGGAACAAAGTGAGCCCTCATGATGCTTTGAACAAATTCAGTGGGATTCGGTCAGATTCCAAATCAAAGCGTTCCTATCATCCTGATTAAGACTACAGGTAGACTATTTTCTTTGCTACTGATTGTAAAATAAATGTGCATTCAAATCCTACATTGCTTTTTAAAACACCCTTCTATTATATTGCTCAGAGAGAAATTTGCATACATGTTCTTGTAACTGCAGCTACAAAATAAATCTGGGAATCTCTTATAAAAATAACCTTTGGTGTCCTTGAAGACTACCATGCAAAGAGCTCATGTTACATAAGCCTAAATTATGCCCTATGTAAAACTACTTAATATTCCATTTAAGATTGGGATGCATCCAGATGAAAGGTGCAACATAAAATATCATTTCCTTAGTGTTACGTGTTCAAAGAGCAGCATCATTCAGGGTGGGAAGCGTAGTAATGGGAATCAGGAAATTAATGAGTCCTACTATTCCTAGCTCTTCTACTCCACACTCAAATACTTTGGGCAATTCACTTAACCTTTCTACATGTATTTCCCCCACCCGTTACTGGTTTTTTGTATTTTCCTTTGTCGCTGATTTAGAATGGCGGTAGGTCGCATGAGGCAATAAGTAAATAGAGGAGATAGGCCACCACTCCTCCTATTAGGAGGTAAATGCAGACCACCCCGAGGTCTATTAATCCCCGAGAGAGAGCCAGCACGCCTTAAGGAGGAAACTTCCCCCAATCCCTAGCAGAATAATAGAAGCAGTCGGGAGATTAAGGGGGTCCAAGAAGAGGACTAGAGTTGACCCCAATACAAGTCCCCCAACCATACACCAACAGCACGGGAAAGTTGTTAAGGGAATTTTATTGTCTGCCAGTTTTCCGTTGAAAAATGGCTTGAAAATTATATAAAATAAAAAAAACAGACAAACAATTTTTATCCTAAACCTATTTAACATCAACTACTACAAACCCACCATTTAAGCTAAATAATACACAAACTTATTCTTCCTAGGTCAAGAATGAAGCACAACAGCCGTAGGGTAAATACCCCCCTAAAATTTAGTCGATAAAATTTTAACAACACTTGATTTCTCCCGGGGGTGAGATGCCACGCTGGTGGTTTTGTAGGCCTATGTTACAAATGAGGTCTCGATAGCCTTGTTGCCCTACCGCCAATGGCGGAATATAGCGACACAAGGTCTTGATCCTCTCACTTGCCAATATCCGCGCGCTTTCCTTTTGACTGAGAAATTTTTGGGAAAGGAGAGAGTTCAGAATAGGGGAGAGGCCGTCCCGATGTGTCCCCGTAGGGATCCCGGTTTAAGCCTACTCCGAGTAATTAGGAGGAATTAAGGTGAGGGTGCCGTCCCGATGTGTCCCCGTAGGGATTCCGGTTTAAGCCACCTCAGAGTAATTAGGAGGAATTAAGGTGAGGGTGCCGTCCCGATGTGTCCCCGTAGGGATCCCGGTTTAAGCCACCTCAGAAGGAAAGGAGGAAAGCAAGTGGAATAGACAGCCCCAAGGCCTAAACCAAGCGGGCCGGGAGAAATCGGACTCAAGAGGCGAGACCCGATGACTCCTCGTTTGTGAGCTGGCGTGCTGTTTAAATATCTTTTGATGTTTCCGTTATGCCCAAATACGCTTTTGGTTTGTGCGTCATTTTTGATCGTTACAGGGTTTCTGGCGCCTTTTTTACTATCTTTTACATTCTTATGGTCAAGCTTACATTTTTGTGGTTAGCTTACATTTTTGTGGTCAAGTCATTTCATTCCCTCTTAAGCAACAAGTTATATTCTTAATAAACACTTCTAAATTTTACTTTTCTTTAACAACATACTTAACACTTGTGTGTTTTCCCTTATCTTAAAGCATTTGAACATGTTACTGACAACATTTATTCAAATTAACACAAACATTTATACTACTTATCCAACATGAGGGGTAGAGGTGGCCGGAGGCCGGGGAACCCTACACAATACGTCAGTTTCCCTAGCTGTAAAATGCAGGTAGACAGACAGACCTATCTGCCTCATATTGTTATCATGGGAATGTTATGGTGGCAGATGATTCATTATTTATCTGTTGCACTAGTGCCCATGGGCCTATTGTGCTAGGCATTGTACAGACAGGTATCACAAAGGCAGTCCCTGCACAAGATAGCTCACAAGCTTGGATTCTGGCAATATGTAATGGAGAAATGAACGTAAAGATGTGACGGGGAGAAGAATGACGTGGAGGAGGAGAAGGTAACAGTCAGGACAGGTTTTATAGATTCCAAGGCCAGAAGGGACCATTGGGATCATTTTGTCTGATGTCCTGCATTACCCAGGTCAGAGGATTTCCCCCAAAACAATTCTTAGAGCAGATCTTTTAGAAAAACATCCCATCTTGATTTTAAAATTGTCAGTGATAGAGAATCCACTTGGACCCTTGGTAAATTGTTGCAATGGTTAAATACTCTCACCACTACAAACATATGCATTATTTCCAGTCTAAATTTGTCCAGCTTTGATTTCTAGCCATTGGATCATGTTATACCTCTCTCTGCTAGATTGAAGAGCCCATTATTAAATATCTGTTCCCCATGTAGATACTTATAGACTGGGATCAAGCCACCCCTTGACCTCCTTGTTATGGCTGAGCTCCTTGAGTCTATCGGCATAAGGTATGTTTTCTAGTCCTTTAATCATGCTCCTGGCTTCTCTCTGACCCTGCTCCAATTTAGCGTGAATTGTGGGAACCTGATTTGCATAAGTTTGTAGTCTCCGTGGGTCCAGGAGTCACAGGTGGCCACCAAGATAGCCAAGGTGCTAATCCAAAGTCAACAGGACTCTTTCCGATGATTCCAGTGGGTTTTGAATCCGGCTTCACAGTAGTGTTTTGTATTCATCGCCAGGTTAAAAGAGGAGGAGATGGGGCTTTGTGAATTTTGACAGGGAGTTTTTGAGAGGATTAATTAGAAAGTGTAAATGGAAAGCTCTGTATGGGACTAAGCATTAATGTGTATTATCTATTCCTGGAAATTGAAATGTTCTGTTTCTCACCCCGTCATTTAACTATCTTCTGTGAGCACTAACTGCAAAAAATGGAGCCTGGTGTTTGTGACAAGGTGAGTAAACAGAAGGGTGGTAAAAGGAGTTCAATAACCAGGAGTGTAGGCAGCTTGTTTACTGAGACATATTTACTGGTTGAAAACTATTTTTGAAATGTAGCTCCTGAAAGAGTAAATTGTTTTTGCTTTCTCTTATTTGGTGGATGTTCAGGAAGGCGCATGTATTTATGTTGGAGAGAATACACAGGATGTAGAAGGGTTTATAGAGCAAAGAGGAAATTAAAAGTGAATCTCTTCTAGTTAGTGCACATAATCTGTGTTTCATTGGAAGCAAACCACTCTTCAGTTAAAGTGAGCATCTAACTAGAAAACCATTAGGATTGGGGAGGACCACAACCCCTTAGACAGCAGATACGACACCTGTAAGTTTAACCCAAAATAGTCCCATGAACCTGACACTCCTTAGGATGGCTGGTGCAAGCAGTAATACTATTCCGGAGTTTAAGGGTGGGATTTTGAAAAGCATACAATGAGCCAGGAACGTAAGTCCTGTTTTCAGGCTGAAAAGCAGGCCCTACATGTTTTGTTTAATCAGTATAATGATGGATATGCATGAGGTACATAAAGCACAAACTGTTCTTCAGTCATTGCATTGGACACATGTAGGGTTGATACATCAGGATTCATTTTATCTTATTCCACCAAGTGTTTTAAAAACATATTTCTTTCACAAAATGGAAGGAAAATTACATGCTATTTTGTCTGGATGCTCTTACTGTGTAGTGCACATCATTGCCACAACCCTAATCTCTCTCTCTCTCACTCACGCGTGGGTTTTTATATTGTTCTCTTGAAAGACTCTAATGCCCTACAGCCACACATAATTTTGTATCAGAACTTCAGTTGCCACATGGAAACTGATTTTTCTTCAATTAGTGATATACAGATCTGGAAGACACATACCTTCAACCACTGACTTTCCCAGAAAGCAGCTTAAAAACAGCTTTCCAAGAAGAGGGGCTGAAGGATTGATAAATCCTGACAAACTCTGTACCCATTTCTAATGTGACCATCATTGTAGCTGTTCCACAACACTGGCAGATACATCATCATCCTCTCTAACTGGGTGAACGCCCCTCTGCTGTAATCAATAGCTGCTTTCTTAAAATGATCAGACTCAATGTTGTACTTCCAAGACAGCTTGGCCAGGAGGATTTATGACCTGATTAATTGGGAAACACCTGTGTAAACATGTCTAGGGTCATGCTCTGAACATGAAAAAATTTAAACTCAACCTGATCTCTAGTGCTAGCAAGTTCCACAGCTGAAGGACCTCTGTGATGAATGCATTGGCCTCTACCTCTATAAGTTGAAACCTGTGCTCTGAAAGCCAAAGCATTTCCCATGAGCATAGATGATGTACTAGGTTGCTAAGAGATAGGTCATCTCTGAGACAGATGTGCCAGTGCCTATTTAGGGCCTTACAGATGAAGACCAGAACCTTGAACTGGATCCAGAACAGAGCTGGCAACCAATGTGGAATGTGAAGAACTGAATCCGTATGGTCTTGTTAGTTTGTATCGGTTAAGAAGTAGGCTACTTCATGCTATGCCATCTATTCTATAGCTTCCAGGTGGCCCTCATGGCCAGTCCAAGGTACGGCGAATTAAAGTAATTCGATAATAAGACCATGGATCACCAGGGTTAGACCTGGATCTGGAAAGATGGTCACAGACGACTATCTAGAAGAAGAGGAAAGAAGGTATTTCTAGCCACAAGGCACCCAGGTGCAGTGATGAGTTCAATATTGTATTTTGTAAAGATAGGCTGTAGCTCAAAAGGAATTATTTGGGAAAGTTCTCTGGCCTGGGATATGCAGGAGGTCACACTCGGCGATTGCAGTGACCCTTCTGGCTTTATGACTATAAATAGTACCCTGAGATTGTGCACTTCTTTGACCCACAGAGAGCAGAAACTCTCCATAATGGGTGAAGTCACATGGCAGTCAGTTCCACCTTCCAACCAGTTCCACCTCCATCTTTCCTAAAGTGGGTTCAAGCCAGGTACTTTTTATTCAGGTCTCCAGTTAGTTCACATACTCTGTGAGCAGGGAGACATATTGCCCACCTTTACTGAGAATGATACATATAGTTGGACATCAACCACCTGCTGATAGTGTGGCCATCCATAACATCCCACAGTCTCTCCTACCAATCTCACAAAAATGTTGCCTAGAGGAAGGGACGAGAAGGAGCACTGTGTAGGGGAGGGTCCTTGGGATGTCCAAGAATTTGCTCATCTGTGTAAGTGGAATGAGCAATGCCAGATTAAAGTAATTTCATAAAATTCTACCAGGTTCTTTGGGTGAGTGAGAAGCACCTTGTGATTAATTTATGCCAAAGTTGCCAACAAATCTGATAGCATTAGCATAGATCTTCAATCACTACTGTTCGTTTCATGGCCGGCAAGAAGCTAGATCTGTAAATTGATTGCAGGAAGGCTAAAATGTTGGCTGTGCGTCTGGAATTGGTATTCATAATTGTCTTTTCCAAGAAAGAGAGATTGTATATTAAGTGTGTTAGCAAGATTAACACTGAGCACAGACTGATCCGTTTAAAAGTTGCCTTCTCTGAGGCCTTGCCTTCGCAAGGAAGAAATAGTGTATTTTCAATATGTGCTAACTAGCACGTTTTAAAATTCTAGTGTAGACAAAGCAAGTTGTTAGCTGGTTGAGGTAAATCCTACATTACCCGCAATGGTTAACGTAGTTAGTGCTATAACTCACGTGATAGCGGTTAGTATAAGGCAAAGCAAGAAAACATCAGGGGAGTTGCACATAATAGAATGTTTTTTTCTTTAAAAAACACAGTAAGAAATTACACACAAAAACTACATTAAAGGAACACTATAACCTATTAAGGTTGCAAAGTCAAGCACTCAAAAAGTTAGGAAATACCAGATACAGAGTTGCCTGTGCAACTATAATTTGTCCCCTTTCTGCATGTACATTTTGATAGCCTTTAATTACAAGATCACATACTATTTTTTCCACAGGGCCTATGGTGCCTCATTCAATGTGCAGGATGGATGCACAGGGAGGCAGAATTAAGGTTTCACAGACAGTCATAAAACTGGCATTTCCTAACTTTCAGGTGATTGACTTTGCAACCTAAGTAATGTTATTTTAACATAGGATTTTTATTTTGTTTTTGGATGTAACATTGTATTAGTTTGTTGGCTATAGATGCAGGGAATTGAGGAGCTTGGATTGGGGTGAAAACACTGGCAATGAGGCCTGGAGATTTCTCTTATATAATGGAATCCCCATGTAGTCATTTATGATGGCTCTGGCTGCTTTGAACTGCCTCAGGTGGGAAATGGCAGGAGAGCACGTGGATCTGGACTTCTGTTTCTGAAATTGTATTTTTTTAATTAGTTGTCATTAAAATTGTTGATCTGCAGAGATGGGCCCAAACTGAAACACCAGACCTCGGAACACGCTGGAACTTGGAGAGATTTTGGATCGAGATCTGAACTTTGCAGCTTGGGTCCATTTCTAATTATGAGCACAGCCAAATGCATAGGTCAGTGAATTACAATCACAATTTGTATTAGGACTGTCTGTTATATCTAAGAGAATAATCTCAGTTCTTACCACTTATGCAAAACAGATAAATGGATATTACCCCAGTGTAATGGAAATTGCCAGCCCTACACCATCCCCTTCCAGTCCCCAGCATAGAGGGCACAGTTGAATGATATGACTCAGGTTTGAGGGCATTGCACTTGGGCAGTCCAGGGGGCTGACAGAGGGCTCCTGGAAGCTTGAGGCTCCTGTTAATTATGCTGGAGTCCAGCTATCTCAGGAATGGAAGCCACAACCATTTACCTTGCACCTCCCCACCTCGGCTGCATCCAAGGGAGACTTACTTAATCTGTTTACAGTAACCACCAAAAATTGCTGCCCTACGTGGGCATACAAGCTGTCTGAATGAGCTCCTCTCACACAAAAAAGAGCTACAAAAATGATTCAAGGGCTGGCAAAAATGCTTTACAGAGAAACTTAAGGAGCTCAATCAGTTTATTTTATCAAAAAGATTGAGGTGTTCCGATTACAGTGAATCAGTAACTTCAGGGAAAGAAAATAAGAGGTACTTAAGGGACTCTTTAATCTAGCACAGAAAGGCAAAACAAGAACCAATAAATGGAAGTTAAACCCACACAAATTAATCTTAAAAAGGCACGATTGTTTAACTAGGAGGGTGATTAACCACTGCCAAGGGAAGTGGAGGATTCCCCATCGTTTGATGTCTCAAGTCAAGGCTGGATGCCTTTCTGGATGATTAGGAGACAAGGTGAGTGAAGTATCTTTTATTGGGCCAACTTCTATTGGTGAAAGAGATGCTTTCGAGCTACACCGAGCTTTTAGTCAGGTCTGGGATTTGTCAGCGCGTCACAGGTAGCAGAGACTGTTTGGCGTAAGGCGTGAACACGCTGGCAGAGACCCTTCAAGCTGAGGTGGGCAGTTAACACCTCCGAAGCCACAGGACGAAGGCGAGCGCTTCGGGTTACAGTTGTAATAAGCCATAAAGCCAGTGTCTTTACGGAGACCGTGACCGCGAGCCCCGGGCAGGGGTACGAATTTGGGCGCCCAGGCGGGTCTGTTAGGCGGGGCGCAGGTTCCCTGAGGACGGAGAGGCCCGCGGTGGAGCGATGGCTCTGGGCCAAGCGTTGGCGGGGGTGTCTCTCCGAGCCGTTCATGGGGCGCTGGGGGCACCCCGCCTCGTGAGGAACACGGGCCCGTGGCCCGTTGAGGCCGGCTGGGGGGCTGCGAGCCGGCGGGAGCCACTGAGCGGCCCAGGGCCCGGCCCGCGGGTCACAATGGCCCGGCGGGGCCCTGGCCGCGGCCCCAGGCCGGGAGGGGCCGAGCCCTGGCGCCGGCCGGCCGCGAGGCAGCGCCTCGTCTCCCCGCCGCGCGGCGCCCTGGCGCTGCGGCCCGG
>ML675611.1:6814353-6837100 GCA_007922155.1 Mesoclemmys tuberculata | reverse complement strand
GCCCCTCAGGGTCTGAGGGGGAGCTGTCACAGGCTCTCTGCAGCCCCCCCCCCCCGTTAACGCCACCCCCAGTCACGGAGCAGGGAGGGCCGACTCTCCCTTCTCCCGCTGTCCCCACCGCAGGCGACTGACCCCGGGCCCCACAGCAGTGCCCCCGAAGAGCGAATCCCCTGCCTTGGCATGGCTGGGTCTCCAACAAGGCCTCCCCAGGCCCAGCTCTCCTGCCCTCCAACCCTGGGGGCTCCCACCCGCCCTGTGGCAGGCATAAGCTGAGCTCTGGGCCCTCCTGTCACTCCTCAGTGCCTTTGTCCAGGGCCGGAGTGTAAACGCTTCCCTTCCTGTAAGTGTGCCTGCCAGGGCCGTTGCCTGTCTCCTTGGTTATGTTTATGAGAGAGCTTTTTTTTTTGCTGTTTATATAGATGCTCTATCGCCTCCCCTCTCTCTCTGCTAGAACAGGGACCGTTGGGCTTACCACAGGCAACTTGGTATTATTTTTGAGGGGCTCCTAAAATGTCAACTGCACATAGCTGCCCTGGGCTGTGTGCTGTGGAGAGCATCCAGGCAGGGAGCTGACCCTGCCTCTCTTTTCCCTCCGCCCTTGGAAGGGAGGTGGGAAGAGTTTGGTAAGCCAGCAGCTGTTTCCCAGGCGCAGCACTGTGTGTGAGAGACACTGAGCTGTCCCGCTTAGCTGCCACCACAGCCTTCACCACTTCTGTTTTTGTTGTTAACCAAACTGTATCAGAAGCTGAAACCCTTCTTCTAACACAGCAAAGATGCGCTTGTGGGTGGAGGCATCTCTTTTTTGAGATCTGAGTCCCCTCCCTCATTTCCTTGGAGCTAGCATCACGGAGCGTGATTGAAACCAAAGCCTAATAAGTCCTTTTGTTTTGTGTCTTAGGCAAAAACGTGGGAGCAGAAGCCATGTGTGCCAAGAACAGATTTCCCCGCTAGCTATCTAGACCATCTGTCCTCCTGGGAGTGGAATCCCAAAAGTGGTGAAGGGAGGAGCAGCTGCATACAGTTTGCCCCCTCTCAGGGGCTGTATTGACTGAGGATGGATCCTTTGCCTCGGCCGAGTGGGGATATCATGCGGCGGAATCCACAGCAAGACTATGAACTCATCCAGAGGGTGGGGAGTGGCACATACGGTGATGTCTATAAGGTGAGAGTGAAATACCTGCACCCTGAACTCTGTCTGTATGCACTGCTTCCTGTTTTGTGATCCTGTAAATGTTAATGCCAATTGTTTTTAGAAATCACTTTTTAGCCCTTTTCATTTTGTGGCTGAACTTCAGAGCACAGAGGGACCACTAGTGCTGGATGTGAGAGAAAGTGACTCTCAAAATCATGGCCTGTTCAGATCCCTGGCACAGTGTTGGTTGACTGAGGATCCCCCCAACACTTGTGCACCTGCCTTCTCTCTCTCTCTCTCTCCCCCTCTCATTTTTAAATAAAAAGGTTCCTTCACAGTTGGGGTGATTGGGACAGAGGCCTGGTCTGCCCTGCCGCGCTGGGTCGACGGGGGCTATGCAAGCTATGTACTGTAGAATGCATGTCTCTTGTCGACTTATTTACGCTCCCTTTCCATGGTGTCTTTACTGGGAAATGCCCTCCAGTCGACACAGCTGTTCTTTTCCGGTGGAGTTACTACGTCGAACGGGATTGATTAAATAGCTTGCCACTGGCTGCGCAATCGATCCCGCTGCATCAAACCATGGAGTCCGACGCAGCGGATTCAGTGTAGACATACCCAGAATGTCATCTTGCTGGTCCTGATGCTTCAAAGCATCCAAACTAATGGATACAACACCCGTTACCTT
The DNA here is from genome assembly GCA_007922155.1 of Mesoclemmys tuberculata. Taxonomy (NCBI): domain Eukaryota; kingdom Metazoa; phylum Chordata; order Testudines; family Chelidae; genus Mesoclemmys; species Mesoclemmys tuberculata. The sequence goes on along the minus strand of ML675611.1, from coordinate 6,835,280 downwards.
TTATTGATCCTTTTAATGGTGGGGGGGAGAGGTATTTGTTCACTGAATTACTTTTGAGAACATGTCATTTATAGCACCTGATTAAAAGACTGCAAGTTTATCCCTGAGTTAATAATAGCTTTCAAGAGGCAGAATCAGATTAAACCAGCTCTTCAGAAACTCTTATGGAGTTCCATCTCACTACAGTTAGTTAGCATTGTATATTCTGCAGATAGTGCGGTCAGAGTCCGCAAGAGTGACATTGAAACCACTGTAAACACAACCATGTCAAATAACAGCAATGGATATGACACTTTTATTCCTAGACCATCACCCGATGAGATACTGAGCAACTTCTGCCAAGCCAGTGGGAGTTAAGGATGCTTAACAACTTGCAGAATTGGACTTCTTGCAAATAGTGCTTAAGATTTTTAGCCTTGTCTGGCAAACTGGGACTTTTAACTCATGGAAAAGGAGGCTAAAGTATTTTACTTTGGAATTCTGTAGAATGCATTTAACTCAGCAGTGAAACTGGCCAGTACAACATACAGTGAAACCTATTTTAAGCTACCCTATGAGGGGCCATCAAAAATTGGTCCCCTACTAAAGATGCATCTTTAACTGAGAGAAAAAAAAACTGTACAGGTTAATTTTGGTGGCACTTCTGACATGGTTGCTGAAAGTAGGAGGTTGCCTATGGGAAGGTGTTTTTAGTGCAGTCTTCACTGTACCACACAGTCACTACCTCAAGAATATTTAACAATCATAAATAGTAAAAACAGGTATTTTCTAGGGGACTTTACAGGAGACTACTAAGTCTCCTTTGCTAGTAGTAAATATTACACTGAGCTTCTAATAAGGCCAGTTCAACTTGACATATCCAAAAACGAAACCTATCTTAAACAAGTTAAACCTAACTTAAATAAGTCTTTTAAATGTTCAAGTTTCTGAAAAATGTATCAGCTTTTCCTACAAAGGTTCCTAACAGATAAAATCTAAACCTCTCTGTAATATAACTTGACAAAATTGAATCCACAGTATGTGAAAAGAACATCATCAACTGAATACAGTCAGTTTAAAATCCACGATTTAAAAGTAGCTACAGGTACTATACTTACTCCTCAGGCATTGGTTTTTGTTCTGTTCTTTTATGAAAAACCCTCTGTAAACAGGGAGAAACTAACTAGGTGAAGAACAGTGAAACTGACTAGACCCCAAAAGAAATCACTTAACAAAGGTTATTACCTTTAATCTTTTGCTTATAATAATCTCGGATCTTATAATCATAGGTCCAAATGTTTCAGTGGAGTATGATTTTTTAAAATAAATTGACAGTGTCTTAGAGTTCAGTTTCTTTCCTGTGTGCCTGATGTAGCTCTCCTGTTCTGTCAGCCTGTTGCACTCATATGCCTCCTCATATGCTCTCCTAGGGATGTCAGTTGTCCATTTGATCAGTATCTGTATTTAAGGTTAAGCTGTTCTTCCTTTTTTAGAGGGTAGACTAGAATATCTAAAAACCTATAAGTACCGAATTAAAATAGAATTATCGCTCACCTCTTCAATCAGTCTCTCTGCTCCATTGTTGTTAATGTGATGTCTTCAGCACAGTTCTTTTTAGGGTGTCTGAAGGGAGCAATCGCTGAGATTGTGGGAGAGCTGCATTATGCACCTAGAAAAGAAGAAAATAAAATGATTTGTAGTTCATCCCTAGAACTTCTCTTTGGGCATTCAGCAGCTTCTAGCACAATTATTCCTTTTTTTTTTTTTTTTTGGCAGGTGATGGAGGGTTTAAACAAATATTTTTGTTCACTGTTAAATTGTAGCTGTATATTTAAGGTATTAGTTTACATCCTCCACCCTACCCACCTTGCTAGTCATAACTTACTTAGAAGCTTAAAATTGAACTCTGTTTTGTTAGTAATTTTTTTTTCTCTCTCCACCACATGGTGCACAATGGTTTAATGTAGGGTTGTTTATGAGTGCTCAGTTCTTGGCACTGATTTGATTTTTTTTCTATTCCAAAATGCATTTCATGATGGGGGAGAAATGCTTATAAATAAGTATTTTCCTATTGGTTTACAGTGTGTGTTCATAGATCCAAAGTTGGGACTACGAACCTTGGAAGTGCCCTTTTCATATCAATGAAATGAAAAATATCTATGCATCAATTGCCTAATCTGTATTAGGAGTGTATCTGCTCGTTCTCTAATGCTTGCATAAAACATAGTGCTGTTTATTGAATGTTAATTCCATTATAAACTTCCCTTATTGCAGTTCTTTATATAGGATATCGTACATGCTCATTTTGAAAGGTGGTTATGATGCTGGGATATTCAGTGGTATTGAATAGTGTGATGGTGTCATATCCTTGTTCCCCTCCTCCCTTCTTGTTGTTGTCAAATCATTTGCATGCTGCGATCTTGTTAAAGATCCCATAACACTGTTAAAAAAAGTGGGGATGGCTGTTAGTTCTGCCTTCCTGGAAAATTCCAGTTTACCCACCTTGCAGTACTTCCATAATATATTTCATATGAGGATCTCAAAGCATTATATAAACATGAATCAAGCCTCCCAGTACCCTGTGGAGTAGATCAGGAATACAAAGGCTGCATTTCATCTCTGGTGAACACGGAAGCTCTTGGATATCACACAGCACCGCTATCAACATTTTATGACAAGAGACAGGAAAAAAAAATCCAGTGGAAACTGCAGATAGAATTTAGGTACAGGAAATAATAACCCCAGTATCCTGGCCAAATTCCAGCACAGGTAAAAGCCTATATTACTACTGTGCTTTGGAAATCTCTACTAATGAATGCAGGATAAAAAGGATAGCTAAGAAGGAATAAAGGAGGTTATATACGCTTTATTCTTTAATTGTGATTGGATAAAACATTCATATGGATTTAAATGGTGGCCATGGGAATGGGAAGTGATATCTGGGGGGGATGTGCATATAGCCATGACGTTTTGACGTGAAAATATCTGTGGAGATGTGCTGCCGGTGTTTGAGATGCATAGTGGAATAATGGAATGCCTTTGTGTCACTTGTGCATGTTGAATGCACTGTTTTGGGAAGTGAAGTAATTTCAAAGCTAAAACATATATCCCGTTAAAATTTGAGGTCTTTAACTCTTGCAAACTATTTTTTTGGTACCAAAAGCTTTGCAAGGAGCCTGTCCCAGTAATGTACAATAACATAACATGATGCTGTGTAAAGGATCTGAATTGAAATTACTCCCCATGCTGGCACAAATTCGGTGATCCTTGTAACTCCTGTGGGGTTGCATTGAGATAGGCAAAATACTAACACAAAATGCTACTACATCCAGATGAGGAGAAACCTGGGTTTGTACCTGGGTGGGATCTGATGGTTCTGTTGGAGGGTGAATGATCACTCCATCAGGCAGGCCTGCTTTAAACCTTAAAAGCCCTACTTTGAGGTCAGCTTCTCAGCTTGATGTTTGTGAAGGGACACTGATAAGTACAAAAAAATTACACAGAGCTGTTAATTAACATGGTGCTTTAAAAGCCTCACTAAGGCATGGTTCCTGCCTCACAGACCTTGAAGTTTAAATGAGACCCAGAACAACAGATCAGGAGTGTCAGGGTGTATGGGAATTACTGAGAATGAGGAGGGATTGCTTGAAGAAGAGGGTTTAAGGTGCCACTGTCTGGCATTGGTTTAATTTGCAGTTACTTGTGACTACTGAGGCCACTGTTAGGATTAATTTATGCACCTTTTCGCAATTAGCGTGCCCTCCTATTCTCACCCCTTTCCTTCAGATTTGAGTTTGTTCAATCATTGAGTTTTGTCTGAATCCCAGCTTGCGAGCTCCCTGGGGTAGGCACTGTCTTTGCACAAAATGGGTTTGTGGTCGCTGATGGGGGGTGGGATTTGAAAGAGGAAAGGAGCTGTTCGGAATAAGGGATTTGGAGTTTGGTGGAAGGCACCAAATCCTGAGTGAGGAAAGGAAAGAGAGGGCAGTCACAGTAAGCAGTCATGATGCATCTTTGCATCTGTGAGGTGGGGTGCTTCAATCATCAAGCCTGCAGCAAGCTTGGAGTTGTACATTCCAACAACTCAAATATTCAGCGGGTAGAGACACAGCAGTAGGAGATTCCTTCCTCAGTTGTGTTTACTAAAAACTCAAAGCACCGACTAAACTGCATCTGTGATTTGGGGCACTCCCTCTCCTCCTCTCTTCCTGTGGCTTTTGGATTTATAGGGCTCCTGACATACATCTTCATTTTAAAAACACCTTCTTTTATTCCCCTGTTAGTCTCTCTTGTGTGCTGCATTCGTTAAATCTCGCGTGTTTACATTTTTCTTTGGAAAGGGGTTTTTAAATGAAGTTTTATGAACACGCCATACAATTTTAATTTAATTACATGCTGCAATGCTTAACCATCCTTGTGTAGAGAGGGGTAGTATTGATTTCTAAAGCATCCTTCTGCATACAGAACTGGTATGCAAAATGTGTAGTGTCTTCAGGATATTTTGCAACACATGGTAATGTTGATTATTGGGATTTACGTGGCTAAGGTAAAACAATTTCATTTTTTAAAGGCTGCGACTCTAAGCTCTTCTTGGTTTATGGAGCTGTTTTTTCTTCATTCTTTGCTTTTTGGCTGCTGTTGCAGATAAAACACAGGGCTCCAATATTTTTGTGTGAAGTGATTTTGTGGTCTCAGTTACTTTTCCACTAGGTAGGCGTTCAAGTCACAATATCTCCATCACAGTGGTTCCTTTCACTGGAACAAGGCTAGGGACTGAATAGGCATGGAAACTGCATTAGTTCTTAAATATGGTAGCTCCAAGTGGGGATGAGGTATGCAGCTGTGATGGAGAAACTTCAATTGTTCTTTGGACCTAGAGAACTCCAGCACATGGGCATCTCTGTGGGGTCTTCCACAGAAAGGGAAACTTCCAAACAACATGGGTGGTCTACAACCTTTCAACCCTGATCAATCATTTAGAGCAGAAAAGGATAGAGGGGGAAAAATCCCAACCAAATCTGGGAAGCAGACAGGCTTAACTAAGTCCCTCAGACTAGTTTTAATATTTCTTCCAACATTCTCAACCACATTCCTTAGTGATATCTGGCTCAAGAGAAGGCTGGTCTCTGGAAAATCTACAGATCTGCTTGAAAAAAGGCAAAAGTTGAGATTTATTGGAACAGAAATAATCATCTGCAGTTTAGGGTAGCAAATCATCAAGCTCTGAGAGCCTGACACCACTTCTTGTGGGGCAAAATCCTCCACTTCCTAGATCAGCTTCCAGAGCCTGCCAAACAGGAAGCAAAGCTTGAATTCAGAGTTGTTATGGCCTTGCAAAAATATCTCTGCTTGAAGGTGTTGAAACACAGGGGTCCCAACTAGCTCCGCGTGACTCAAATGTTGCTGAGAACCGTAAAGCTACCACCTGGAGCACTGTTGATCTATTTATGCAACATTACTTTTTTGTTTCAGCTTCCAGAACTGATTCCGATTCATAAGAGTAGACCTGCCTTCTTCATTTTAATATTCTCTCCCAGTTCTCCGCCTTTGACTTTGTTATTGCTAGTATATCTCTAAGGGCTGGGGATATATGCTGATGGTATTTGGAGAAAAAGATTTTACTTACAGGTAATTGTTCTCGGGGTACGTTGTCAGCATAGATCTATATTTGATGAAAACACTAGAACAATATAAAATAACAGCACACATTACATGGATTAAAAATCGGCTAACCGATAGGTCTTAATTTAATTGTAAAGGGGGCATTGTCATCAAACAGGTGTGTTTCCACTGGTCCCGCAGGGATTGGTTCTTGGCCCTACATTTATTTAACATTTTTATCAATGACCTGGAAGAAAACATAAAACCATCACTAATAAAATTTGCACATGACATGAAAATTGGGAGCGTGGTAAATAACGAAGAGGACAAGTCACTGATCCAGAGTAATCTGAATCAGGCCTGGTCTATGCTAGAGAGATTTGTCGACAAAACAGCACTGGTGTACACCCTGCAGTCACCTCCCTGCTGACAAAACTGCCCTGGTTTTTCGACAAAATTAAGCTACCTCGATGGGAGGCATAGGGCTTGTGTTGTCAGAGCTAGGGTGACGCACTGTCTGTGTAGACACTGTGTCCCCTTAGAGTGGTGGAGGGGCTGTCATGCTTATCAATTTCACTGCTCCACTAGAGCAGTGAAATTCACAAGTTAGCACAGTCGGCTGGTTCGCAAGCCGGAACTGGGCAAGCCACCAGCTGTTGCAAACCCAGCTTCCTGCTGTGAGTCAGGACCGTGCGAGCCGTGGATGACCAGAGCCTGGCTCCCGACTGCAAGCTGGGGACTGGGCAAGCTTTGAGCTGGGACCGGGTGGGACAAGGGCTCCTCCCCCTTCCCCCCACTGTCCTTTAGGTTGGTGGAAGCGCTCCTGGTGAGGACACACTCCACCGATCCAAGGAGAGCAGTGTGGACATCAGCCGCTGCTATAGCATGTATAAATATGTTGACTTATTTTTCTTGTGTAGACAAGGCCTCAGGTGATAAACTGGTGCAAGCAAGCAATATGCATTTTAATATGGCTAAATGTGTATATCTGGGAACAAAGACTGTAGGCCATACTTGTAGACTGGGGAGCTCTATTCTGGGTAACAGTGACTGAAAAAGATTTGACTATCAGGGTGCATAGGTAATTAAACAAGTGCTCCCCATATGACACTGTAGCCTAAAGAACTGATATGATTTTAGGATGCATAAATAGGGGAGTGTAGCCTGATTTTGGGTGTTTTAGTAATTTGATTGGGGTTATAGGCTCGCCAATTGATCTAATCAAAAGATAATGAGGTTCTTGTTCCGGAATCAGGCCCCAGAAGAATTTTATAGGGACCCTGGGGTGCACGACAGGAAGGTTCACGGTGATAGTGAAATTTGTATAATTTTACAAGCTTTTATTAAGGTAACATAAAGTGATAGACAAATGACTGATTAAAAGAAAATGAATAATCAAATGGTTAATGGATAGAATTACAGTCTTATTTTAGAGACTTGTGATATCTATCTATCTATCTGTCTACGGTATGCTTTGGATTAATATACTCACACCCTTTCCTGATGACCTGATTGAGAGAGATGTCTGGTTCCTCAACTCTTGTATAGCGGGGTGAGGTAGGCAATGCTTGAGAGCTAAGAGCTATAAGGCTAAGACTGACACGACAAATAATACTAAGTATAAACGAAGAACAAAATCTTAACACTAACTAAAAGAAGCTTCAAGAAAGAGTAGCTGATGATCGACCTAAGTAACACAATTTGCTCCTTCCTATAACCTGAGAATGAGTCTTCCTTCTAAGTCCAAACTTGGATTCTTCACCCCCAAATTATTAGGGTACACTATTCTGTAGGCGGGCAGGTTGGTGCGTATTAATGACATATCCACGTCCTTTCCAGAGGGTTCATTTATCTCACCTTTGTTCTTTCTGGCCCTTTTGTGGGTTCTGTGGTGTATCTGTGAAGTTTACTCAGGGCATACTGTGAGACAGCCTACCCTGTTTTGGTGCCTCCTGATTTATCTAGGGTAAGGGTTATAACCATTTATGTGGTAGCCTTTAACTTATCATTACTTATCTGGGCCAAAGGTCCCAAACATATGTATGCTAACTGCCTTAGCTTTCACACAGGATGTGGCCTGTAAGGTACCTTTCATTACAGCTATAATACTTTAATATGAATCTATGACTCTATTATAATCAAACAACCATGCTTGAATCTCCAAGGAAAGATCAATATATATATAAAAGCAAGCAAGCTAGTCCTATAGGCTATAGGAGTCTTGAGTAGAAGTAGAGAGTAGCTCTGAATTTGGCACTGGTGCGACTGCTGCTGGAATGCTGTGTCAAGTTCTGTTGCCCATAATTCAAGAAGTATGTTGATAAACTGGAGACGGTTCAGAGAAGAGCCATGAGAATGATGAAAGAGTTAGAAATCATGCCTTCTAGTGATAGACTAAATAAACTCAATCTATGTAATTTAACAAAGAGAAGGTTAAGGGTGATTTGATCACAGTCTGTAAGTATCTACATAAGGAACAGATGTTTAATAATGGGCTCTTCAGTTTACCAGAGAAAGGTATGCCACAATCCAATGGCTGGAAGTTGAAGTTAGACAAAATTAGACTGGAAATACTGTAAGGCAAACATTTTTGCCAGTGAGGGTACTTAATCTTTAGAACAATTTATCAAGATTCGGTTTCTTCATCACTTACAAATTTTAAGTCAATATTGGATGTTTTTCTAAAAGATCAGCTCTGGGAATTATTTTAGGAAAGTTACCTGGCCTGTGTTATCCAAGAGGTCAGGCTAGATGAACACAGTGGTCCCTTTTGGCCTTGGAATCTATGAAACTTTGGATTCTCAGCCCTACTTATTCACAGTGTCTCACATAGATAGTGGGCTCATAAGTCCTTATCCTTGGATCTGGGTGTCCGGTACCTTAAAGGAGCACGTGTAGCCTCAAGGTCAGTTTCCTCAGAGGTTCTATCTTTGGAGCCGAGTGAGCGTGCCTACCAAGAGTGGGTTTGTATTGACACAGCACACAGAACTGCAGTATAGTTTAAATAACCTTTATTTAAAAAACAACTTGATACTTAATTATATAAAAGGGTTCACATGAGCCAGAGCAAAACATGTTTGTCCGTGTGTGTTTGTTTAAGGAAGGCACACAATACCTGTAAGAGAATTTAAATGAGTGGAATCCATGCGTCATGTGTAAAACACACAGGACCAGTTCTTTAGTTTTAATTTGTACAGAGGCACTCATTTCAAAGGTAGTTCAACTTTTTTACATTGTCAGTAAACAAACTTTCACAAAACTTTCATCTGTTAATTGTTTTCTGCTCCCATTAGCTCAAAAAGAAAATCTCTTTGGGGAATAAACACATTGCATAGCAGCTGAGAAATTAATTGTACGTTCCTCTCTGTCTTAATTTTAAAAGCTCACAGTACAGTGCTGTGCTACTCTCCTTTACTGTCTTGTGAGCTTCACACTGCAGTTTAAAAAAAAAAAAAGATTGCATCCTACATTCGAGGAATGTTAACTAAGGATGTTAGCAGTCCCATTGTCATCAGTGGCACTATTTGTGTGCATAAAGTGCTTTGTTGGAGAGGGGCCTTACTGTACAGGGTCCTAAATCATCCCCTGGGAAGTTGGATTAATTTGTGGTAGGTTTCAAAATTGAAAAGTTTTGACTATTCTGAATGTGAATGTCTTTTTATTGTTTTTTCCATGCCAAAACTGAATGACGATCACATCTTTTCACTCATGCACTGTTTGTTTGCATGTTCTCTGCTGAATTAGTTGACAGTGTTTTCGTAATCCGAGTCTCTATTTATGGTGCCAACTTTTTTTGAAAGTTCACACCAATAACTTTGTAGAGGATGATCTGCCAACAAACTGCAACATGAAATATAGCAGGTGTCTATTTTTGGTGATATCTCTATTTATTTGTAAATGGAAAAAATCTCGTTTACTGCATCAGCCTGTGCACTAGTCTTTGAGTCACCATGCTGTTGCTGCCTCTGTCCTTTCTGCCCCAGTATTTGTTACTCTTATCAGCATATAAGTGTTTTATTGGGCATAGATTTTGTAGCACAATTTTAAAGGCACTAGACTGCACTATTTGGCTGGAAAAGCAGGCTAAGACTTTTTATGTGGGTAGGCAAAAGGGAGACAATATAAGAATGGCCCTACTGGCTCAGACCAATAGTCCATCTAGCCCAGTATCCTGTCTTCCTGCAGTGGCCAATGCCAGGTGCTTCAGAGGGAATGCATAGAACAGGTAATCATCAAGAGATCCATCCTTTCAGCCATTCCCAGCCTCTGGCAAACAGCAGTCCCTGCCTGTCCTTGCTAATAGCCATTGATGAACCTATTATCTGTGAACTAATCCAGTTGTTTTTTAACCCTGTTGTAGTCTTGGTCTTCACAACATCCTCTGGCAAGGAGTCCCACAGGTTGACTGCGCATTGTGTGAAGAAATACATCCTTTTATTCATTTTAAACCTGTTGACTATTAATTTCATTTGGTGACCCCTAGTTTTTATGTTATGTGGAGGAGTATATAACACTTCCTTATTTACTTTCTCCACACCAGTCATGATTTTATAGACCTCTGTCATATTCCTCCTTAGCCTTCTCTTTTGCAAGCTGAAAAGTCCCAGTCTTATTAATCTCTCAGATGGAAGCTTTTCCATGCCTCTAATCTCTTTAGTTGCCCTTTTCTGTACCTTTTCCAATTTCAATATATCTTTTTGAGGTGGGGTGACCAGATCTGCGCACAGTATTCAAGATGTGGGCGTACCATGGATTTATAGAGGCAAAATGATATTTTCGGTCTTATTATTTATCCCTTTCCTAATGATTCCTGACATTCTGTTAATTTTTTTTGACTGTCACTGCACATTGGGTGGATGTTTTCAGAGAACTATCCACAATGACTCCAAGATCTATTTCCTGATTGGTAACAGCTAATTAAAACTCCATCATTTCATATGTATAGTTGGGATTATGTTTTCCAATATGCATTACTTTGCATTTATCAACATTGAGTTTCATCTGCCATTTTATTGCCCAGTCACTCAATTTTGTAATATCCCTTTGTAACTCTTCGCAGTCTAGTTTGCACTTAACTATCTTGAGTAGCTTTGTATGATCTGCACATTTTGCCATCTCACTATTTACCCCTTATTCTAAATCATTTATGAATATGTTGAACAGTACTGGTCCCAGTACAAACCTCAGGAAACACCACTATTTTATGTCTCTTCATTCTGAAAACTGAGCCTTTATTCCTACCCTTTGTTTCCTATCTTTTAAGCAGTTACCGATCCAGCAGAGGAGCTTCCCTCTTATCCCATGACTGTTTATTTTGCTTAAGAGCCTTTGGTGAGGGATCTTATAAAAGGCTTTCTGAAAATCTAAGTAGACTATATTCACTGGATCACCGTTGTCCACATGCTTGTTGACCCCCTTGAAAAATTCTAGTAGATTGGTGAGGCATGATTTCCCTTTACAAAATATCATGTTGACTCTTCCCCAACAAATTGTGTTCACCTGTGTGTCTGATAATTCTGTTCTTTACTATAGTTTCAACTAATTTGCCTGGTACTGTAGTTAGATTTACCAGCCTGTAAGTACTGGTATCGCCTCTGGTATCACATTAGCTGTCCAATTTGTTCCAAAACCTCCCATGATGACACACAAATCTGGGACAGTTCCTCAGATTTGTCACCTAAAAAGAATGGCTCAGGTTTGGGAATCTCCCTCACATCCTCAGTCGTGAAGACCTATGCAAAGAATTCATTTTGTTCCTCCACAATAGCCTTATCTTCCTTGAGTGCTTCTTTGCTTTTTGATCGTCCAGTGGCCCCACTGGTTGCTTCTGATGTACTTAAATCTTTGGCTAGCCAGTCCTTCAAAAAAAATGTGTCTTCCTAATTATATTTTTACACTTCATTTGCCAAAGTTTATGCTCCTTTCTGTTTTCCTCAGTAGGATTTAATTTCCACTTTTTAAAGGATGGCTTTTTGCCTCCAACTGCTTCTTTTACTTTTTTGTTTAGCCCCTGTGGCACTTTTTTGGTCCTCTTGCTATGTTTTTTAATTTGGGGTATATGTTTAAATTGAGCCTTAATTATAGTTTCTTTTACATGTTTCCATGCAGGTTACAGCGATTTCACTTTTGCCACTGTAACTTTTAATTTCTGTTTCACTAACTTCTTCATTTTTGTGTAGTTCCCGTTTCTGAAATTAAATGTTGCCGTGTTGAGCTGCTTTGGTGTCCTCCCCTCCCAGGGATGTTAAACCATTCTTGGCTTAACATCATTCCCAAGATAACTACTCCAGACTGAGAGAGTAATTTTTCTCCCTCCCTTTCCCCCCAGATTTTCACACTAGCAAATGTGCTTTTGAACTTTAACTGGCTGCTGGTACGTTTAAGTATTATTTAGTGATTTCATGGCCCCGTCTGGGATTGGGCCCCATTGGGTTTGTCGACATAGCTTGCAGCAATGAGCCTCCCAGCCTGCGTTGACAGACTGGGCGTTGTGAGGCTCACACTAGCACTCTAAAAATAGTTGGATAGATAGTGCTTTGAAGTCGCCGCACGGGCTGGAGCGTGGGCTCTGAAAACCCACCCTTTCTCCTTAGGCTTCAGAGCCCAAGCTGAAATGTCTGTGCAGCTCTTGTTAGTGCAATAGTTTGAGCCTGGGTCTGTCAGCCTGGGCTGGGGAGGCCCACTGCCAAGGACTGTGTAGATATAGCCATTGTGTTATGTGCTGTACCAGCCTGCACTAAGATGGCAGACCCTGCTCCATTCCCTTGGCAGACAAAAAGCAGGTGGAGCGAGCACGCCAGCGGTGAAACGTTTTGTACTTGCAGATCTTAACAATGTTTAGAGCAGAGGTGAGGCTTGGGGGGGGAGAGGGGGGACATGGGATCAAGTGCTGCCCCAGATTTCTAACCGGGTTTATATGCCTTGCCCTGAACCCTGCTACATGCCACCAGGACTTTTAAATTGTGCCACTTCCCCCCCTCGCCCTCCCCTCGAAATATCAACAGTTGTCTCTGGTTTAGAGGAAAGAGTATTTAGGTATAAAGTCTTTGAGCAGGGGCTGCTGTTATCTGTTTGTACAACACCTTGCATTATGGTGCCCCAGTCTGACTAAGTACTACCATAATATAAAGTGATGAAGGAGAGATGTAGAAGTATATTTATTTGCCCCCCCCATGAATCTTCTTTCTATAGGGCTTATTATTCTTGAAAAGAAGTAATAGCTACAGTCGTGAGAGACCATCTCTTTAGCATGTTGAATCTGTGAAGTCTCTGTTTAGGGAATGATTTTGAAAGCCTCCGTGCCCTTCACCGTAAAAGAGCCTGGTACTGCTTTTGATCTTAGAAATCCAGCTGGAAAATGATAGAGGGAACAATTTCTTCTGGGTATTTCTGTCTGTAAAAATGAAAGAACCCTGAAGACTAGAAATGGCTGTTGGATGTCTCTCTTTTTAGTGGCTGGGCTTAGTTTCAAGTGTGCCTCACCTCTGTAAGTGTGACCTGACCTGACTCAATTTATAAGATGAATGCAGTGTTGCAGGGATTGAGACTGGGAAGTGCTGTTTCTTCTGTCTGGCAGATCTCTATTCTGATAGGTGTCCCCATTCGGCAGGATTTGCATTCATCTTTTGCAGGATCATAGTATCCTTTTCATAGCCATCCATGTCTGTTTCCATTTCTCATGTTAATCCATCCATAGATCTTCCCCATGTGGCAGAGGAAAAATGTCTGTTCAGCATCTGTTCTAGAAATGCTTGGTTTGCACATCAAACCCCGTCCGCTGCTAGAACCCATATCATTTTGTTGCTCAGGGATGGGGAGATGGGATACAGGGACTCCTTGCACAAACAAGTGGTACATACTTTGCAGTATGGTGCTCTCTTCTGAGGATTGCTGAATGGCAATAGGATTGGGTGTGGGGTGGGACAAGAATACCCTCTCCCCCATCTCCCCACAGTTGGAGGGCACCATAGAGTGGCGGTGTTCAGAGGCTACTTCAGTTATTGATCTTAAGTAGCCTGTGCAGAGGAGCTGGGCAGCCATTCTGTGGTCCGTAGACAGGATTCCTCCCATCGTGTGTCTGGCCTAGCACTGGTCTCTAGGTCAGAGGAGAGATTGTATGTTTTCTCTAAAGAGTCTTGCCTGGGTAAGCAGCTGGGGAGCAAAGAAAGCAGGGCATAAGCTACATTTTAACCTTTGGTTGCAAGTCCTTTAACAGAGTAGCAGAAAAAGCTCTTTGGAGAACCTGGTTTCTCTAAAGAACTTTCTTTCTTCATGTATAGGGGGGCCCGACCAAATTCAGAGCCATGAAAAACACATCACAGACTGTGAAATCAGATCGCCTCCGTGAAATCTAGCTAGTGCAGGGGAGGGGAAGGGGCTCCTACAAGCCAGGGTCATCTACCTTGCATTGGGCTCCAGCTGCTAGTCCTGGGGAGGGATGGGACTTCTCTTCCCCTGCCCGGCTGCTTTCTGGGGAGGGAAAGGGGGAGATCAGACCCACCTCCGGGAACCTCCACCGGCTGCAGAAAGCTCCATGGCTGCTGAAGTGGGGAAGGCCCACTGTGACCCCCCCCCCAAAAAGACGTTTTGGGCCCCCCCCCCCCATAACTCCCTTTTTTGTTGGGACCACCACTGTTATACCACCATGACATTTCAGCTGGAAACATCTAAAACCATGAAATTGTCTATTTTTAAAATCCCAGTGACCATGAAGTTGACCAAACTGGACCCTGAATTTGTCAGGGCCCTACTCGTGGTACAAAACTGTGTAAAAGCAGCACCTGTTTTTGCAAAGCTCTGCAATGCTGCAAGTTTGCTCAGTGAGATGAAATTCTCCCCACTTAAAACAAATTTTTGTGAAAATGATCTAGCTACAAGTTGCATCCTCACAACCACCACCCACTGACCTGGGGTTTGACTGTTGGGTTGGGTTCATGTCTTAAGGACGAGGCAGTGTTGCTGACGTTCTGGCCCCTCCTTTGTGGATATTAATAGCATGTCCTGTGGTCCCGCTTCACAGTTTAACTGTTAGTTTTCCAGCTCCCTACCCCTCCTCTCACAGAAGAGAATTCTCTAAAAGTGACAGTTTGATTTATCTGGGTATCAAAAATATCCAGAGTTATAATTAATGCTTACCAAAAAATTGGAAGGGATATTAAAGCTCTCGCTTCAGGGCTTAAGGCAATCCCTAGCTATTTGAGATCAGGGTGAGATCTGATGTGTGGGGGGATTATCCCACATCTGCTACTGCGTGGTTATTACACCTTCCTCTGAAGGGTCCAGTACTGGCCACTGTTGGAGAACGGATGCTACACTACGTGGCAGTTGAATCTGTTCCAGTCTGGCGATTTCTACAGTCCTACAACACGTCTCTTGCCTTTGAGATCTGTGATTCTTTTGGAAACTTGTCGTGTCCCATCCAGTCTCTCTCACCCCTACCCCCCCACATTTCTCACTGCCCTGCTATAGAGTCCCAGGCTAGCAGGAAGCATTCTTCTCAGTATTATTGTACTTATTCCACAGTATTCTTATTAGCAAGGTAAAGAAGTGTAGGCTGGATGAATGGACTATAAAATGGATAGAGAGCTGGCTAGATCATCGGGCTCAATGGGTGGTGATCAATGGCTCCATGTCTAGCTGGCAGCCAGTCACAAGCAGAGTGCCCCAGGGGTCAGTTCTGGGGCCGGTTTTGTTCAGCATCTTCATTAATGATCTGGAGGATGGGGTAGATTGCACCCTCAGCAACTTTGCAGATGCCACTAAGCTAGATACCCTGGAAGATAGGGATAGGATACAGAGGAACCTAGACAAATTGGAGGATTGGGCCAAAAGAAATCTGATGAAGCTCAACAAGAACAATTGCAGAGTTCTGCACTTAGGACAGAAGAATCCCATGCACAGCTACAGACTGGGGACTGACGAGCGAGGCAGCAGTTCTGCAGAAAAGGACCTGGGAGTTACAGTGGATAAGAAGCTGGATCTGAGTCAGCAGTGTGCCCTGGTTGCGAAGAAGGCTAATAGCATATTGGGCTGCATTAACAGGAGCATTGCCAGCAGATCACGGGAAGTGATTATTCCCCTCTATTCGGCATTGGTGAGGCCGCATTTGAAGTATTGTGTCCAGTTTTGCCGCCCTCCCCCCCATTACAGAAAGGATGTGAACAAATTGGAAAGAGTCCAGCGAAGGGCAACAAAAATTATTAGGGGGCTGGAGCACATGATTTATGAGGAGAGGCTGAGGGAACTAGGCTTGTTTAGTTAGCAGAAGAGAAGAATGAGGGGGGATTTGATAGCAGCCTTTAATTACTTGAAAGAGGCTTCCAGGGCAGATGGAGCGAGGCTGTTCTCAATAGTAGTAGATGACAGAACAAGGAGCAATGGTCTCAAGTTGCAGTGGGGGAGGTCTAGGTTAGATATTAGGAAAAAGTTGTTCACTAGGAGGGTGGTGAAGCACTGGAATGGGTTACATAGGGAGGTGGTGGAATCTCCATCCTTAGAGGTTTTGAAGCTGTGACTTGATAAAGCCCTGTCAGGGATGATTTAGCTGAGGTTAATCCTGCTTTGAGCAGGGGGTTGGACTTGATACCTCCTAAGGTCCCTTCCAACTCTAGCATTCTATGATTCTATGGCCTCCATGACAGTCTCTCTTTTTGCTTCGCCTGCAGGCCAGAGGAAGTACTGACATTCTCCTCTGACTTTGTTCTTGAGGATTTTGCCTAACCTGCAATTAACTTGAGTAAGAAACCAATGGCCTGGTTCCCAGAACTGTGCGTTTAACTTGCCTTACAAGTTACAAAGATCAGGCATACAGATGATCCAGTTAGATGCTTAACCAGCCACTTGGGCAGTGGTATGCAAGTGCACAAGTTAGGCCTGCAGTTTTGCTGTTGTACACACAGCCCTGAAGAAATCAAGATGTGGGCAGGACAGCCAGCGGCCCACCGCAGAGCTCTCATGTCCTATGGGGGAAGCGATGCTGCAGGAAGCAAGTCCTCTGCCGGAGAGCAGGCGGGCGCTCTGTGCGTGGTCCCACAAAAGGCCATGGTGATGGTGCCAGCTTGGGACAATTGCTTACCACAACTTTCCAAGAGGCACAGCAGCTTTTATTTTAGAGATATGATTGCAGGCTCTAAATTCCCCAGATCCCGACCCCTGCCCCAAGGCTCCCGCGTCCACCCTCATCAAACCTCTCACAAGTACATACCCATCCTCTTCATAAGAAAATATCCAGAGCCACAGATTTGTCTCCTCATTCCGGTTTTTTGCTTCATGCCTTGTGATGTTTTTACAATTTTGTTTTAACCTGATCACAGCTAGAGTACTGAATGTATCCTGGTTTGGCACAAGTACAGTGTATTTCCTGCATATGCGGAAGGAAGTTGTTTTCCTGGATTTAGGGTGACCCAGATGTCTCTTCAACATGTCAGGTTGATACAGTGAAGACAGGCTGTTATGTGGGAATAGATAGGAGGAGACGGACTGGGGTGGAAAGATATATGTGAGTTCTTGGCATGGAAAGGTAAGTGACGCTCTGGGAGTGGCTGTGATTACCCAGAGAAGAATAAGGGGCTGAGGATGGATCTCTGATGAACCACTGCAGAATTTGAAAGGGGAGGACAGCTACCTGCAAAAAGAGAGGTCCTGGAGGAGTGGACAGAGGTCAGAGGAGAACCAGCGAGGGTAGAGTAATGGAAATAAAGGGACAAGAGGACATTGAGAAGGAGGGTGCTGTCAAGAGTGTCAAATGCAGCAGAGCAGATGCTGAGGAGGATGGAATAAAGGACTTGCTCTGTGGTCATGAAGAGGTTGTTTAAAAGCTATGAGAAGAGTTTCACTGGAGTGGTGAGGATCCATGATGGAGCTGGTAAGGTGCTTAAGGCAGTGGTTGTAGATGGAATATTTTATGAGTTCAGAGGTGAAGAGGGATATGAAGTCAAGAGCCTGCTTTATCAGGCTAGGAGGGATGAGGGTATGCCTGTATTTTTAAGGCAATGAGCTCAAAGAGTGAAGGGTTTGAGGATGAGGAGAATGCGAGCAAAAGGGACAAGGAAGTGGGGGACATTAGAGGTGGAGAGCAGATAAGAAACTTCTATGTTGGTGACAAGGGAAGAAGGAAATCAAATATGCATCTTGGAGAGACTCGAGGGATAGTCTGCAACAGAGGAGAGAGCAGTGTCAAAAAGGTCACGGGCATTTATTGATTAAAGGTTGTGAAAGGGGCAAAGGGACGTGAGTAGTAGAAGTCAGAGAGAAGGAACTTGGAAACTGAGATATGATGGAAGAAGCAATATTTAGCAAAGACCAAGTCAAGCGAGCGGTCATTCTGATGAGTGGGACAGTTGATCCAAAGTCGGAGATCAAACAAGGGTGTGATAGAGAATTGGTTGGAGGCAAGGGTTTTTCAGATGGGATCTCCACATGGAAGTTGTTGCCCCAACAGAGGATGGAAGATTGACACCTGGATCTCCCTCATTTCTTCTCCTCACAGTGTTGGAGAGGAAGATGGTAGAACAGGAAAGCTAGGAACATAAAGACTATAACTGCTGTAGCTATGATATTCAGTAAGTGAATGAATTCCCCCATTCCCCTCTGATTTTGTCAACCCCCACAACTCAGTAATTTAGACTGTAAATTCATCTATGCAGGGATTGTCTCGTTTTATTTGAAAGGCACCACATACACCTGTCCTGCTATGTACCTAACTAGTTCTGAAACCGTTTTTCCCCCATTTAGTTCTGATGGTTGGGTGATCAGAGAGCCCCACCCATAATGTTTTATTTTTCCTATGTGTGGGGCTTGAGGGGAGTGGCCAGGGAACGTCACAGATGGAGTTATCAGGTCCGTGATTTCCAGTATCCTCAGACAGCTTTTTAATGCCAATCTGAGGAGTGCTTTTCAAGCCATAGTGAACATCTTCTAATTTGAGTGGGAAATATGCTACTCCACAAAATAAAACCGCGAACAACTGATGTGGAACAGTACCTTGTGCTTTGAGAATCGGATTGGGGGCGTAGCTACAGTTTCAGTGATCAATGGGAAAGTGTGTCCTTTCTCTGGGTTTATATCCTCATCCTCTCTGTGATCACAGTTGGTCTACACTGCAAGTCATCACGTGTTCTAGCACGATTCTCAGTCTCTTCACAAGTATTAGAAAAACTGTGTAAATGAGTTTTGCCTCCTATTTTTGCACATGGTAGCATGTTGTCCCACTGCTAGGGCAACTTTGAAATCACTGGTACTAAAAAAGAAAACGGGTGGTTCTTTTATGTCCTCTGCGTATTCCCAATGTGTGTTGCTGAGTCGAGGGGCCCTTCTAGACAGACAGTACTTGTTGGGACTGCATGAGCCACCAGCAGGTACTGGATGTTTGGAGTAGAGGGTAGAAAAGGCCTATATAGCTCCAGTTTCTTCCTTTCTGTGGCTAGCTGTAGATGTAGGTCCTTTAACTTTGTGCACTTCTCTTGTGACTTCTCTTGTGTGTGTGGTTGTGTCTGTGTGTGATTTTCTTTTTTTAACCAAGAGTTTCCCTTATTCTATCTGTCTTTATAGTTCAGCCTAATTGTGCCGTAGCATGAGTCCAGGGATCAGTTAGCTATGGCTGATCTGCTTTCCCAGGCTCTGGCTAAGGTCAAGTTTAAGTGACATGCGTCATGCTCCTTCGTGTTCCCTTAGGTTGAATCAGACTCCCGCTGTTTGTTTTGCCTGGGGAAACCACATTCCCTGGATCATTGCCTGCATGTAATGCAGCTTGGGCCTGTACCAACAGCAAGTGGAGTGGTGGCTCCATGTTGTCTTGACAGAGCCAGTCTTGTGAGCGAGCTCCTTGCATCTGGCACAGCTCAGCATCCTAAGAATGGCCATGTTAGGTCAGATCAATGGTCCGTCTAGCCCAGGATCCAGTCTTCTAACAGCAGCCAGCGCCAGGTGCTACAGAGGGAATGAATAGAACAGAGCAATTATTGAGTGATCAGTCCCTTGTCATTCAGTCCCAGCTTTTGGCCTTCGGAGGATTAGGGACACCCAGAGCATGGGGTTGCATTCCTGATCATCTTGGCTAAAGGCCGTTGATGGGCCTTTCCTCCAGGAATTTTATCTCATTCTCTTTTGAACTCTCTTCTGGTTTTGGTCTTCACAATATCCCCCAGCAACAGATTCCATGTGTTGTCAGTGCATTGTATGAACAAGTACTTTCTTATGTTTGTTTTAAACTAATTGCCTGTTCATTTAAGTGGTGACTGCTGGCTCTTGTGAAGGGGTAAATAATACTTCCTCACTCACTTTCTCTACATCATTCATGATTTTATAGACTTCTATGATATTCCCCCTTAGTCGTCTCTTTTCTAAGATAAATAGTCCCAGTCTTTTTAATCTCTCCTCCTGTGAAAGTTGTTCCATACCTCTAAGCATTTCCGTTTCCCTTCTCTTTACATTTTCCAATTCTAATATATCTTTTTTGAGATGGGACAACCAAAAGGCATGTGCGTACCATGGATTTGTGTAGTGATAACATGACTTTTTCTGTCTTATGTATCCTTTTCCTAATTTTCAGAGAACTATCCAGGATTACTCCTGTTTTAGACCCCATCGTTTTGTGTGTCTAATTGGGATTATTTTTTCTAGTGTGCATTACTTTGCATTTATCCACATTGAATCTCATCTGCCATTTTATTGTTCTGCCTCTGTGAAGGGATTGAAAGGGCTGCCTTGGGCTTCAGATCTGGGTAAGTTGGGACCAACCCCAGCATTGAAAGAAATTGATACCAGATAGTAGCTTGCAGTTCTGATGTCTTTGACTGCTACCAAGCAGGAGCATTGAAGACCCAGGCTTCAGGGCCTCAGGATAAAGGTGCTGAGCCTGACTTCAGCTTCTGAGTGTCCTTAAAAGACAGTTCATCAGAAATTGTTGAAAATTGGTAAGGAATGCAAAAGGACACAAGGAGAACTCCATGACCAGCAAAGTCAAGGACAATAAAAAGTATGGTTTTTTAAATTATGTTGGGAACAAAAGGAGTTCTAATGTGGTTTTAGTCCAGTACTTGATGGATATGGTAGAACTGTCAATAAAGCAGAAATGTTCAATAAATATTTCTGTTTGGAATTCGTGAAAAAGATAAATGATATCTACAAAGGATAATGAAATACTTTCCATTTCAATAGTAACCGATGAAGGGTTTAAACAGCGGCTAAGTCAGACATTTTAAAATCAGTAGGTCAGGATAACTTACGTTAATGTTGATTCTTGTTAAGTCTTGGAATGCTGTGGATGTTCCAGAGGATTGGAAGAAAGCACATTTTGTTATGATATATTAAAAAGGGTAAAATGGACTACCTGGGTAATTATGGGCATG
>ML675611.1:6704040-6814343 GCA_007922155.1 Mesoclemmys tuberculata | reverse complement strand
TACAAATCCAGATAAAAAAGACAGTCCCTGTCCAAAGAGCTTACAATCTAAGTATAAGACAAGAGACAACAAATGAATCAAGACAGATCCATGGGGGGAGTAGAAGGAAACAATGAGACAGTCAACATGACTGGCAGTGGTCTACACACAGCAGCAGCAGAACTATTGTTGAGTATTTTGTAGGCGTCACAGCAAAGAAGAGTTTTAAGCAGCAGTTTGAAAGAAGATAATGAGCGAGGTCTCTGGATGTTCACACGAGACTCTCCCAAGCATGAGGGGCAGCATGAGAGAAAGCATGAAAGTGCTTGTTTGAAAATTTAACAAGTGGGCGGTGAAGACTGGGATCATGGGCCGATCAGAGGTGGGAATCAGCTTTTTGATACTGGGTGAGATATGATAAGTAGGGTGGAGACAGGTTGTGACCGTGAGGGCAGGGGGGGAGTGGCTCCCCAGGCATTGGCCTGGGGGGGTACCGGCTGGGCCTTTCAGCGCGATGTAGGAGAGGGGCCTGGTCAGGGCAGGAGGGTGGGCGACTTGGGGCCAGGATCATGGACCGGACCCGTGGGGAGGATGGGGACCTGGCCTACTGGTTCCTGAAACGCGTCCAGTGCAGGCTTGGGCCGACAAATTTCAAAGAGTTAAGGAAATTAGTTAGGGAAGTGGATTGGACGGAGGAACTTGTGGGTTTAAATGTGGAGGAGGCCTGGAATTACTTTAAGTCGCAGCTGCGGAAACTGTCGGAAGCCTGCATCCCAAGAAAGGGGAAAAAAACTATGGGCGGGAGTAGTAGGCCAAGCTGGATGAGCAAGCAACTCAGAGAGGGGATTAGGAAAAAGCAGAAAGTTTACAGGGAGTGGAAAAAAGGCGGGATTAGTAAGGGAAGCTACCTTAGTGAGGTCAGAACGTGTAGGGATAAAGTGAGGAAGGCTAAAAGCCGCATAGAACTGGACCTTGCAAAGGGAATCAAAAACAATAGTAAAAGGTTCTACAGCCACATAAATAAGAAGAAAACAAAGAAAGAAGAAGTGGGGCCGCTATACGCTGAGGATGGAACGGAGGTTAAGGATAACCTGGGCATGGCTCAATATCTAAATAGGTACTTTGCCTCGGTCTTTAATAAGTCTAGTGAGGAGTTTAGGGATGATGGAGGGATGACGAACGGGAATCTGGATGTGGTGGTGGATATAACCGTATCTGAGGTAGAGGCCAAACTTGAACAGCTTGATGGGACAAAATCGGAGGGACCGGACAATCTCCACCCGAGGATATTAAAGGAATTGGCGCGTGAAATTGCAAGCCCGTTAGCGAGAATTTTTACGCAATCGGTAAACTCAGGGGTTGTGCCGTACGACTGGAGAATTGCTAACGTAGTTCCTATTTTTAAGAAAGGGAATAAAAGTGATCCGGGTAATTATAGGCCTGTTAGCTTGACGTCTGTCGTGTGTAAGGTCTTGGAAAAAATTTTAAGGGAGAAAGTAGTTAAGGACATTGAGGTCAATGGTAATTGGGACAAATTGCAACATGGATTTACTAAAGGTAGATCGTGCCAAACCAACCTGATCTCCTTCTTTGAGAAGGTGACGGATTACTTAGACAGAGGCAATGCGGTAGATCTAATTTACCTCGATTTCAGTAAGGCGTTTGACACGGTTCCGCATGGGGAACTGTTAGTTAAATTGGAAAAGATGGGAATGAATGTGAAAGTTGTAAGGTGGATAAGGAACTAGTTAAAGGGGAGATTACAGCGGGTCGTGCTGAAGGGTGAACTGTCAGGCTGGAAGGAGGTTACTAGCGGAGTCCCTCAAGGATCGGTTCTTGGACCGACCTTATTTAACCTTTTTATAACTGACCTTGGCACAAAGAGCGGGAATGTGTTAATAAAGTTTGCGGATGACACGAAGCTGGGGGGAATTGCTAACATGGAGAAGGGCCGGGATACTATTCAGGAAGATCTGGACCACCTTGTACACTGGAGTAATAGTAATAGGATGAAATATAATAGTGAAAAGTGCAAGGTCATGCACTTAGGGATTAATAATAAGAATTTTACATATACGTTGGGGACACATCAGTTGGAAACGTCAGAGGAGGAGAAGGACCTTGGGGTATTGGTTGATAGCAGGATGACTATGAGCCGCCAATGTGATATGGCTGTTAAAAAAGCAAATGCGGTTTTAGGTTGCATCAGGCGAGGTGTTTCCAGTAGGGAGAAGGAGGTGTTAGTGCCGTTATATATGGCGCTGGTGAGACCCCACCTGGAATATTGTGTGCAGTTCTGGTGTCCCATGTTTAAGAAGGATGAATTCAAACTGGAACAGGTTCAGAGACGGGCTACTAGGATGATCCGAGGAATGGAAAATCTGCCTTATGAAAGGAGACTCAAAGAGCTTGGCTTGTTTAGCCTGGCCAAAAGAAGGCTCCGGGGGGATATGCTTGCTCTATATAAATATATCAGGGGGATTAACGTTAGGGAGGGAGAGGAATTGTTTAAGTTTAGTACTAATATAGGCACGAGGACGAATGGGTACAAACTGGATATTAGGAAATTTAGACTTGAAATTAGACGAAGGTTTCTAACCATTAGGGGAGTGAAGTTCTGGAACAGCCTTCCGAGGGAAGTAGTGGGGGCAAATGACTTATCTGGCTTTAAGACTAAGCTTGATAAGTATATGGAGGGGATGTTATGATGGGATAGTTTAATTTGAGCAATTGATTTGGATTATTGGCAGATAAGTCTGCTCAATGGTCTGTGGGAATGTTGGATGGGATGGGAACTGAGTTACTGCAGAGAATTCTTTTTTGGGTGTTGGCTGGTGAGTCTTGCCCACATGCTCGGGGTTTAGCTGAGGTCTTCAAATCTCACTTTTGAGGATTTCAATAACTCAGTCATGGGTTCGGGGTTGTTATAAATGTGTATGGGTAGGGTTTTGTGGCCTGCCTTGTGCAGGAGGTCAGATCAGATGATCATATTGGTCCCTTCTGACCTATGAGTCTATGAGACACAAGACCAGGTTAGTCCCCAGCCTCTGCAGCTCCTCACCCCTACTGTCTGATCCTTAGCCACGCATCCGCAAGCAGCCCCCCCTATCCCCCAGCCACGTGTCTCCCCCGCAGCAGCATCTCCACTAGCTGTCTGTCCCCTTCCTCAGGTAGTGCATGTGTATCTCCCCTCAAGCAGTGCGCCCACCAATCCATTCCCCCCCCCCCAGCCACGTTGCCCCTCCCAGCTGTGTCCTGCTACCACACATCAGCAGTGTGCTTCTCCCTGGCTGTTCCCTCCCTCCCCCCCAGCAGTATGGGCCCCAGGACTATGCCCTCCCCAGCAGCAGAGAGCCCCCCCCCCCGTTCTCCCGTCCAGCGAGGAGGGGGCGTACAAATGCAGGCATTGGCCCCTGGGTGCCAGAGACCCATGGTACGTCACTGTTGTGAAGTGCCTAGAAAGTGAAGAAAGTAGCATATGTTTGATCTTGTCTAATTTGATATTTTTTATGAGATTTTGAGTTTGGTTGATGATGGTAATAATGTTGAGGTAATATACTTAAACTTCTATACGGTGTTTAACTTGGTACCTCACAACATTTTGCTTAATAAAATAGAGCAATACAAAATCAATATGGAATATATTCAGTGGTTTAAAAACTGGCTAAATACTGGTAGGTCTCAAAATGCAATTGTCAATGGGAATTCATCTAGTGGGTTTCTGCAAAGTTTGGTTCTTGGCCCTATGCTTTTAAATATTTTTATCAATGACCTGGAAAAATATAAAATTATTACTGAAAGTTTGCAGACAGCACAAAGATTGGGGGAATGGTAAATAGTGAAGAGGACAGGTCACTGATACAGAGCAATCTGGATCACTTGGTATGCAGGGCGTTAGCAAATAATATACAATTCAATATGGCCACATGTCAGGTTGTATGTCTAGGAGCAAAGATGTAGGGCATATTTACAGGCTGGGGGACTCGATCCTGGGAAGCAGAGACTCTGAAAAAGATGTGAAGGATCATGGTAGATAATTAGCTGAACGTGAGCTCACAGTGTGATGCTGCAGTCAAAAGGGCTAATGCAATCCTTGGATGTATACGCGGAAATCTCAAGTAACAGTAGGGTGTGTATAGTACCTCTGTATTTAGCACGGATGAGACCACTACTGGAGTACTGTGTCCAGACACCATAATAGAGGCTCAATTTAAATGTATACCCCAAATTAAAATACATAGTAAGAGGACCAAAAAAGTGCTACCGGGGCTAAAAGACAAAGTAAAAGAATAAGTTTAGAGGCAAAAAGGCATCCTTTAAAAGTGGAAGTTAAATCCTATTGAGGAAAATAGAAAGGAGCATAAACTTTGGCAAATTAAGTGTAAAAATATAATTAGGAAGGCCTAAAAAGAATTTGAAGAACTGCTAGCCAAAGACTCAAAAAGTAACAGCAACATTTTTTTCAAGTTAATCAGAAGCAGGAAGTCTGCTAAACAACCTGTGGGCCACTGGATGATCAAAATGCTAAAGGCGCATTCAAGGAATATAAGGCTATTGCAGAGAAACTAAATGAATTCTTTGGCTCAGTCTTCACGACTAAGGATGTAAAAGAGATTCCCAAACCTGAGCCATTCTTTTTAGGTGACAAATCTGAGGAACTGTTCCAGATTGAGGTGTCATTAGACAAGGTTTTGGAACAAATTGATACATTAAACTGTAATAAGTCTCCAGGACCAGATGGTGTTCACCCAAGAGTTCTGAAGGAACTCGAATGTGAAATTTCAGAACTTACTAACTGGATAATGGATTATGTGACGCCAGTTTTTAAAAAAGGTTCCCAGGCACTCCTGGCAATTACAGGCCAATAAGCCTAGTTTCAATACCAGGCAAATTGGTTGAAACTATAGTAAAGAACAGAATTATCAGACACATAGATGAACATCATTTGTTGGGGAAGAGTCAACATGGTTTTTGTAAAGAGAAATCATGCCTCGCCAATCTACTAGGATTTTTTAAGGGGGTCAGCAAGCATGTGGACAAGGGTGATCCAGTGGATATAGTCTACTTAGATTTTCAGAAAGCCTTTGATAAGGTCTCTCTCCAAAGGCTTGTAAGCAAAGTAAACAGTCATGGGATAAGAGGGATGGATCAGTAACAGGTTAAAAGATGGGAATCAAAGGGTAGAAATGAATGTGCTTTGCCCAAGAGCCACTATGCGAGCAAATTTGTCCGTGGTCTCTTACGGGAATCTCCATATTTCCTAATGGTATTGTCAGGTCTGCTGTATTGGGAAGACCCTTATCCTGTGTTCTGACCATGTAACTCTGCCTCCTGGCTCGGAGGAAGGACTCAGACGACGACTACCCTGATTCACACTGTAGAAATGCAAGGGATTCTCCTGTGGTTTAGAAAGCCAGTTAAGGTGAAAGCTTGCTTTCAGAAGTGGAGAAAGTTTCCTCTGTGGGCAATGGATAACAATCTGTGTTCCACCTCCATATCCTCTCTTTTGAGCTATTTGCTGCAGTCAGTCATTCAGCCTCTCCTTATCTGCACTCGAGCCGCGCTTGCCAGCCATCTCAGCATGGCACTTGCCAGTGGACAGTTCTTCTGCCTTCAGTTGCGTGAGAGCCACTGGCTTTTGAAAGGACTGGTTATTGTCTTCCCTGGGCCAGAGAGCTGCCGTGACATGGAACGTTGGCTTGGTGTTGACAAAGAGGAGGGATTCACCATTGAGTCCTGGGGCTAGTGCGTCATGTTCCCCCTAGTGTTAAAACCCACGCTGCATGAGGAGTGCATTGTGTGCGTCAAGTGATGATCCTGCCTTCTTTTCATTCCAGAGGGATGAAATTGCTCTGTATCGTCGTCCTAAATTTTTGCCGAAAGCAGTGTCTGAGTTTCATCTGTCTCAGGTGCTTTATCTCCCCCCTTCCTCCTGTAACGTCACTGTCTCTTAGGGGAAACTGGACTCCATATGCAAGGTGCTCAGGGAAATGTGTGTTTCTATTTGGATAGGGATAAAACAATGAAGACTAGATTTCTTGTAACCTATGGCTGATCAGTGGAAAGGTGATGCCATTTCCATTCAGCACCTGCATCAGTGAATTAGGCTGTGCGTCAAAATAATATACCTTAGCGAGGGTGACAGTACCTGAGTGGCTTAGTGTTCACTTTATTAGAGCTAAGACAGCATTAATGAAATCCCTTTGAAAGGAGGAGCTGGAAACAATAGCCCAGGCAGCCTGACTTTGCTACCTGGCAAGCTACTAGAGCAGTGTATGAAACACTGAATTTGTGACTACCTGGAGGGTGAAGGGGGTCATCACTAGCAGCCTTCTTTGACAGGGTAATTGATTTGGTGGAGAATGCAATGGACATAATATACCTGGACTACAGCAAGGCTTTTGATACAGTCCCTCATTACATTCTGATAAGTAAGCTGGAGAAACGCAGGCTTGACAGAACTTCTATTAAGTGGATACATAATTGTTTAAACAACCGCAAATGAAGAGTAACTATTAATGGAATGATGTCGGATTGAAGGGAGTTCAAGTGGGGTTCCACAGGGATCTGTTCTGGGTCCAGGGTTATTTAAGATTTTTATTAATGACCTGGAGGAAGGAATAGAGAACATACTGATCAAGTTTACAGATGAGACAGAGCTGAGTAGGGTGCCAGCACTTTGGAGGATAGCTAAAATTCAGAGGGATCTTGATGATAAATTGGAGAACTGGGCTATAGACAACAAAATGAAATTCAGCAAAGACAAATGTCAGGCACTACAGTTAAGGAAGAAAAACCAAATACAGAATTGGGGGAAACTGGCTTGACAGCAGCCCTGCTGAAAAGGATCTGACAGTTGTGGATCACAACCTCAACGTAAGTCAGCAATGTGATGCAATTGTAAAAAAAAAAAAAGGCAAATGCAATTTTAGGTTGCATGAACAGAAGCATAGTGTGCAAGTGAGGTGATAGTACCCCTCTACTTGGCACTGGTTAGGCCTCAGCTGGAGTACTGTGTCCAATTTTTGATCACTGATGTAAAGAAACTGGAAAGGATCCATAGACGAATGACACAGATGATCAAAGGGATGGAATGCAGGCCATATGAGCAAAGGGCTGAAGGAACTGGGTATGTTTAGTTTGAAAAGAGGAGATTAGGGGGGGGTATGATAGTGGTCTTCAGACACTTGAAAGGTTGTCACAAAAAAGATGGAAAAAAGTTGTTCTCTTTTGCCACATAGGGCAGGACAAAGGGCAATGGGTTCAAACTACAGCATGGCAGATTTAGATTAAAGCTCAGGAGAAACTTCCTAACTGTAAGAACAGTAGGACAATGGGACAGACTGCCTAGGGGGGTCATGGAAGCTCCTTCACTGGAGGTTTTCAGAAAGAGGCTGGGTAGCCATCTGTCTTGGATGGTTTAGACACAACAAATCCTGCATCTTGACGGGTTAAAGCTAGATGACACTTGCCGTCCCTTCTGACCCTCGGAGTCTGTGTTTCCATCATAGAAATTTACAAGGCTAATTCCGATCGCATCTTTGTGCAGTGCTACTCTCTTGACTTGTCATCTTGCTCTTTAATTTTGAGAGAGCAGTTGTGTGATCTGTGATTAATTAGAACTCAGCTCGCCTTCCCTGGGCTGCATTGTGCACTAGACTCACCCAAGCAGGACAAGGCAGAGGCTGCCTCAGAGTGAAGATTAAGGTAGCTTATAAGAAACAGTGGCTATTTTAAGAGTGTTGCCTCGGCATACTGTTCACCTCCCCTCTCCTCTTCATATGAGTTTTACTTGCACAACACTCTGGGGGTTAGTGGTAGGAAATGAGGGAGTGGGGACCGTACGGTTCTTTGTAACCTCACCTCTGAACATTTGGTGCTGCAAAAGGCTCCAGAAGGTTCCTGTCACAGTAACCCTGAGGAGAACATCCCACAAGTGTGAATGTGTAGAGGCAGCAGTTGCAAATATGTAGTTGTATTTTTCTTAGCTTGATTAGAGTCATTGTTCGTATGTGTTCTGATGGCACCCCAACCAGGATTAGGGCCCAATGTGCTTGGAGCTGTATAGCCAACCCTTGCCCTGGAGAGTTTGCAGTTAATTGTATCCTGCTGTCCTACAATACCAGGCTTCGTCACATAAAAGGCCGTTGTTTATACTGCTGTATCAGATGCCCTTGCATTATGATTAAATATGTCTCAACTTTCTTATTTTAGGCCAGAAATCTGCATACGGGAGAGTTGGCTGCTGTAAAAATTATCAAGTTAGAGCCAGGTAAGTTTTGCATGGCATGTGCTCTGTCATTAAATGCTGCCAAGTGCCCAGGATGTTTGTTTTCACACAGTATTTGCATTTTATTACTATTAGCTGGAAAGGTGGTGGTTGCAGCAGTTTCAGTGGTTAGGTTGCAAGAAACGCTACAGAAGTACTTAAAGCATGATACCCAATTACCTTTGTCATTTCCTTTTTGCTATTTCACTTGCATTCTTATCTCTTTTATCTACCCACCTGTAACTTCATTCATAACTATAAGGTTTGTTTTATTAGTTTAAAGGCAAGATTGAGGGCAGGGGGCATTTTCTCCCTTGTAAACTGTTATGGAATAAATAACTTGTACGTTAATGTTTTAATGCCTGTTTACGGAGCTAGTGTTCAAACCTTTCCTGCATGCCCAACCCCCCAAAATATTCTGTGCGGGAGGCAGAGAGGAACAGGCAGTGTGGCTGTCCTCCATCTCTCCCTGTTCTTCCCTCCTGTCCCTCACTTCCTCCAAGCTTCCTGCTTGAGGATGCTTTCCTGGGAAGCCATGACTTCCTGTCCCAGTTCATATTGATTGCAGCCTCCTCAGTTCCTATGGGGTCTGCATGAGTCTGTGTGAGAGCAGGGAGGTAGGAGCAGTGTAAGTTCATATAGGGGGAACTGGCTTATACCCATCTAGCTGTGGTAGAAAAGCTAGTGTCCCACACCCCGGCATGGAAACAAAACTGATTAGGGGGCTGGAGCACATGACTTATGAGGAGAGGCTGAGGGAACTAGGCCTGTTTAGTCTGCAGAAGAGAAGAATGAGGGGGGATTTGATAGCAGCCTTTAACTATCTGAAAGGGGGTTCCAGGGAGGCTGGAGCTAGGCTATTCTCAGTGGTGGCAGATGACAGAACTAGGAGCAACGGTCTCAAGTTGCAGTGGGGGAGGTCAGGTTGGATATTAGGAAGAAGTTTTTCACTAGGAGGGCGGTGAAGCACTGGAATGAGTTACTTAGGGAGGTGGTGGAATCTCCTTCCTTAGGGGTTTTTATGCTGCGGCTTGACAAAGCTCTGGCTGGGATGATTTAGCTGAGGTTAATCCTGCTTTGAGAAGGGGGTTGGACTAGATGGCCTCCTGAGGTCCCTTCCATCTCTAATCTTCTATGATTCTATGTTATCTTGCTGCCAGTTTTCTATCCTGGGTTGATGAGAGCACTGTAGATTTCCTCCTACTACCACCCTATCCCAGCATAGGAGAAGATGAATCACTGCTCAGGAAAGCTGTTGATCTGAAGACTGATCTTGGAGTCCAGCATGGAGAGGTGAAATCAGGAAGGATGGCCAGAATGAAAATTGGGATGGGACAGTTAACTATTCCTGGAGTGTGAGAGGGAATTCCTACTCCTCCCCCAAATCTGGATCACCCTTGAGTGTGTAATATTAATATCCCAGTGCTTGTTTCCCAAAATATTGTCTCTTCACTTTCAGATCCCTCCTTAAAATTCTCTTCCAAGTATCCTTTCTATGTTAGTCACTCCACAACTTGCTCAACTAGCTCTTGGCCCATGTTGTGTGTGGGATGAAAGACCTTCTTTGTTGAAGGCCTGCAACTCTGGAACGTGCTGTTCCCATACATCCGTGTATATTTGTGGCCTCCTTCGAAGAAGGAGTATAGACTTGGGAGCGGGTGAGGATGGGGAGTATATATGTTAGGGATTTAGTGTGTGCGTGAGAGAGAGCTAGTGAGATGTGGATATTATGTTTGCTGTTTCCTGGATTTTGTTTTAAATGTAAGGCGCCCACAAGTTGTGAGCAATGGATGCCTAGAAATGAAAATGTATATGTTGTCTGTTGAATCCAGTTTAAGAATCAATCAGGCCTTCTGCAAATCCAGTCCAGTGCATGTGTAACTCTGTTGGAACGATTAGAACGCCCTATTCCACTGGCTCAATCCCTGCACCATGCTACATAAACCCCAATTCTAGTAGTCGCACCCTCTGACCCCTTTTATCCCAACTTAGAGCTATTCACCTTCTTAGAAATTGGAGAGGCAGAGGACTGGAACCCAGGAGACCTTTTCCCAGTTTTGTTCTGTCTTACTGTGTCACTTTGGACAAGTCGCTTCACCTTCTGGTGCCTCCTGTCCTCTCAACTCTTTCTGATTTCTCTGGTCAGGCTGTAGGCTCTTTGGCATAGGGACCCTCTCATAGTTTGTGTCTATACAGTGCCCAGCACAATGGGGCTTTGATCTCAGTTGGAGCCTCTAGTTATGTGTTGCTTCTAGCAATTGTTCATGGGCAAAATAGGAAGTTCTTATTTACACATGTAAAATGCAGCTAGGACACTTTCTAACTGTGTGATGTTCAAAGGAAAGGAAAACAGAGTCAACATGAATTAATACATCAATTCTGGTCCACTTTGTCCATCCATGTTTTTTTTAGATAATACATTGAGAGGCACCAAATCTTTCTTCCCACATTGATGTACCCTAAATGGTAAGCCCCGCTGAGGGCATCAGCACTTCCTGTAGAAAACAGATTCTGCTGTCAAATATAAAGCCTGTGGATTGGCAGATGAGCCCCAACAGGTACTGCCAGCCTGGAGTGGGAGAGTTAAAGGCCAGTGTGCTTGTACCTGCTTTTGTCTTGGCCCAAAGACAGGGCAGGGTAATGTTCTTATGGAGAAGAGTGGGGTGGATTCAGCCTACTATGAATGTAATAAAACTGGCCCCCTGGAGCATTTCTGTTCCTGATCCAGATGTAATACACCAGATGCTTGTATGTTTTTTATGTGCTTCTTGGAAAGCTGTGAGCAGAGGCATGCACTTAACCCTCTGCTTTTGGAGGGAAGTGCGGGGAGGGAAAAAAACCTTCAGAAACTAAGGATTGTTCCTGCCTGTGCTCTTCACTTTGAGTAGCATAGTGAAACAGACAAGTATGTGACCTGTTTCCCTGCTGTTTAGATCACTGCTGTAATTAGCAGTGGTGACTGTCCTTGTAAATGTCTCTATACTGCTAGCTTGACTCGCCGCAGCCAAGTGACTTCTTTTCAAGTGTTGCAGATAACTACAGACCATTGCCAGCCTGAGTTCCTTCTTAAAAGGTGCAGGTACAAACTGCTGGTGAAGACCTTGTGGATGTATTATTTTTAAGGCTTGATTACCGTATTCTTTTGTTCTCAGGAGTGTCTGCTCACATGGCCTCAATGATACTGTCTGTTTAGAATGCAGCAGCTCACATCCTTGAAGGTAGACATGGCTGTCTCAACACATCGCTCCCATCTTGTAAAATATCTCTACATTGGCTCTTGGGGAGGATTTTGTATTTACATAAAGTCTTTCGTTATTTTTAAAGTTTGGAATGGATGTTGTCCAACGTGTTGGAGTGTTTTGGTTTAAACAGTAGCCAGGTTGTGTAGTACTGTCAGCTCTGGCATCAGGTCAGTGTCAGAAACTCTTCCAGTTAATCTTGGAGCTCTTGCAAAGAATACAATTCTTTTTAACCCAAACACAGAGTGTAGCAAATACGCTATCTTCTGTACAGTGTTGAAGACTTTTGAGAATCTAAACAGGCAGAATGGAACATTAGGTGTTTGAGTAGGGGGCTAAATCTTTGCATTAGACCAGAGGACTCTATATAAATATATCAGGGGGATTAACGTTAGGGAAGGAGAGGAATTATTTAAGTTTAGTACTAATATAGGCACGAGGACGAATGGGTACAAACTGGATATTAGGAAATTTAGACTTGAAATTAGACGAAGGTTTCTAACCATTAAGGGAGTGAAGTTCTGGAACAGCCTTCCGAGGGAAGTAGTGGGGGCAAATGACTTATCTGGCTTTAAGACTAAGCTTGATAAGTATATGGAGGGGATGTTATGATGGGATAGTTTAATTTGAGCAATTGATTTGGATTATCGGCAGATAAGTCTGCTTAATGGTCTGTGGGAATGTTGGATGGGATGGGAACTGAGTTACTGCAGAGAATTCCTTTTTGGATGCTGGCTGGTGAGTCTTGCCCACATGCTCGGGGTTTAGCTGATCGCCATATTTGGGGTCGGGAAGGAATTTTCCTCCGGGGCGGATTGGCAGAGGCCCCGGAGGTTTTTCGCCTTCCTCCACAGCGTGGGGCATGGGTCGCTTGCTGATGGATTCCCTGCAGCTTGAGGTCTTCAAATCTCACTTTTGAGGATTTCAATAACTCAGTCATGGGTTCGGGGTTGTTATATATGTGTATGAGTAGGGTTTTGTGGCCTGCCCTGTGCAGGAGGTCAGACTAGATGATCATATTGGTCCCTTCTGACCTATGAATCTATGAGGACACTGCTAGAGATGAGACTGATAATATGCTGTTAAAAATTCTGAATGTTGCCATCACTAGAGAAATGATGGCGCGTGGCTAACTTTGAGTTACGTACAGTCCTTTTCAGCTGAGAGTGGTGATCACCATCATAGGGGTCCTCAGAGGAGGGGAAGTAAGCAACTGAGGAAAACAAAGAATGATAGGGCAAGTGATTCATAGATTCCAAGGCCAGAAGGGAAAACTGTGATCACCTAATCTGACCTCATGTATCAGACAAGCCATAGAACTTTCCCAGGTCTAGGGCAGATTGGCAGAGGCCCTGGTGTTTTTCATGGGTCACTTTCTGGTGGATTCTCTGTACCTTGAAGTCTTTAAACCATGATTTGAGTATTTTGGTTACCCAGTCCTAGGTTAGGGGTCTATTACAGGAGTGGGCGGGTGAGGTTCTGTTGTCTGCATTGTGCAGGAGGTCGGACTAGATGATCATATTGGTCCCTTCTGACCTTGAAGTCTATGAGTCTATCTTTTAGAAAAAATATCCAATCTTGAATGAAAAATTGTTAACAATGGAGAATCCACCACAACCCTTGGTACATTGTTCTAATAGTTAATTACTCTCACTGTTAAATTTATGCCTTATTTCCAGTCTGAATTTGTCTAGCTTTAACTTCCAGCTGTGTTCACTGAATCAACGGTGAAAAGAGGCTGTCCAAAATCAGGTGGTAGCTGAGAAATTTCCGCTGTTGTACAGGACTCATGGAGAAAGCGACTCAGAAAAAGTAACTGCTTAATTTTAGAGCGGGAATAGTTCGTGTTTTGATTCCATTACCAATCTAATGGTGGTAATTGGATTGGTAGGCAAAAGAAACGTGGAAGTAAAACCAAGATTGCAAAGTTGTTAAATCTCTTCTTCCACCAGCTCGTCCCCTTCCTTTAAACGACGGAGATTAACGCCCTCATTGAGAAGGCTTTGATCCTGAATTTGTTTGAATGTCTGTGCAATGTGCTAGCTCAGCTACTACTCTTACTTAGACAGTGCTAATAAAATCCGAGTAGACTGTGCTTTTCACTTCTTTTGGCATAAACTTTGGGGAGCATTTAGCCAAAAATATTGTGGAACACTAGTGATGTTTCCCAACATTCACTGATTTCAAATGCTTCAGGTAACTTCAGAGCCAACTCTATTTCAGAAACTAATTCTAACTGTACTCAGTATTTTCAAGAGACCTGCGTGGCAGCCAAAATTATGTGAAACACACAGCCACTTCCTTGTATGGATTTAGCAGACGAACTGTTGGAACAGTAGATACAGAAAGATGATAATTTGTCAGTATGATTCTCCTCTGCAGAACCTTCTCTTAGGAAAATAGAGTAAAAATTATTTTTGACATTAATGGACCTCATTGCAAATACTGCTGTACCATTAAATAAAAGCACTGGAGACATTTGACTGATTTATGTCTATAGTGCTCTAAAAGAAAAACCTTTACAAATTTACTGAAGTATCTAGTTGGTGGTTTTCATTTGGTTTAGGGAGAATTGGTCTGATGTTTTTCTCGTAGAAATTCTGTTCAGGGCAAAAGAAGCTAGCTATGGTATTTGAAGTTGGACTATTGATGTGTCTCGCACTATATTGAGTGAAGCTGGAAGTTCAGGGATTTTAATGCCATACCAAATAACTGTCTACATGTGTGGTGTTGGTTTTCATAAATTCAGAACAGGGTGTTTTGTTCAGAATGTTAATTTCTCTACTTTGTAATTCAAGTTCTGAAGTCACTTATATTTTTATATTTGATCACATCTGTTGAACTATTATGGCCAGATCCTCAACCACTGTTCTGGCCTCTTTTGGGCCATTCTGCAGTATGTTGGAGCTGGAAAGCTACCTTAATAAAGAATACGTTGGGAATTGAAAGGGGGTGGGGAGATGTTTTTGGAATGACCATTTTATACTCTGGCGCTCCCTGGCTATTTAGTGGGCCGTTTCCAGATGAGGTAGGACAGAGTAACCCTGACACTACTTTACCTTAATCTTTGGCTGAACTGTCCCTGGCAGCACCCAGGATTGGAGAAGTATGAAAATGACTACGTTACTTCTAGCTCTCCTCCGCCACCTTGTGCTGAGTGCAACCTGACTGAACTTGAGAATCTGCTCCATAGGGGGTGACCATGTTAGGTTTTTTAACAAAGACTCCATGAGCTGTGAAGCGGTATGGCGTTGGCTCTGCAGCCTTTCACTTCTGAGACCTGGATTCAAATGCTAACTCTGCATTTCAGTGAAATTTGTCTGGTCCCATCCTAACCCTGGTGGATATCATTTCACCAAACAAGACCACTATGCAGTTTGACAGGATAGACCATTCCTCGCTTATGAGATACCCAGAACTTGACTGGGCTGTTCCAGGGTAGTTTTCGGGGGCACTGGAGTGGTTGAAGAGAGACTGCACATTAGAGTAAGATGTAGCGTAAGCAAGTTTATTGATATGGCTGGAGATGGTTCATTGGACGGGGTGGGCCAGGGCTTTGAGTGGCACATAGCATTCTCTCTTCGTCTGGCTCGTTCTTTCTTGCACAGGCAAGGGTTTCACTGATTGCCATACTGGGGACTAGGAAGGAATTGTCCCCCAGGCCAGATTGGCAATGACCTTCCGGGTTTTTGGCCTTCTCTGGGCGTGGGTCACTTGCCAGGGTTATCTGGGTATATCTCACTTAACCATTTCCCCGCTATTGTAGGAACCTCAAGAACTGGTGCCTGTCGGTGCCTGCTCTTCTCTGTCTGAGGCACATAATAGTTTATTCTCCTGTGGGCTTAGTACCTTGGTCTCATTCTGGTTGTTGGGTTTAATTTGGGGTGCTGGGTGGACGTGGCCTGTTATATATCGGAGGTCAGACTCAGTGATATAGTGGTCCCTTCTGGCCTTAAATGTTGACACTAGCCTTCAGTTTCATGAGCACCAAAATCAAACAGCTTTTGAAACAAATAACAAACTGCCTTCAGGATATGGATAAAGCAAAACAAGAGCCAACATGGTGTTTTTAATCGCTATTTATGATGCAGAAAGCACACCGTAATGCACTGTTTTATTTAAATTAATGCAATACAAATACCAGGTGCTCCAAAATGTATTTCTTGAAATCTGGTGTCATTTTATTAGTTTGATTATTACATATTATGCATCCTCATACCCTGTCCTCGTAATTAACTACTCTTTCTTCAGATAGCCACTTATCTAGGTTATACGTGATCAGTTTTCCATTCTCAACTGACTGTGTGAAGGTGCACTCACCTCTTGAACGCCTTGTTGCATCTGAGAGCAGTATTACAGTCCTCCTTTCGCCCCAATGCTGTCTGCAAGCCACTGGCTGACCATGGGGGTTTTTAATGGCTTGGCCCTCTGGCCAAGTCACAAAGTCCAAATGAGCCCTTTCCATCTTCAATCAATCGACACTGTGTTTGCTGCCACGCCCTTTAAATCCAGCCCTTTGCTCAGGTCCCAAATAAGCTCTGTTCCCTTCTTGGGGTTTATGCCACTTTATCTGTGGTTGGGAGGGGAACCTGGCCTCACCACTAATCTGGTCTCCAGCCCAAGGACCCATAAACAGCAGCCAGGTAGTGCTTGATTCAATTCATTGCTGTTTCTTCCCTGAGCCTTTTCCGACCTGGACCTTGGCGATTCACTGTTATCTCAGGGCTAAGGTTCTTAGGTACTCTCCTTGCAAACCCAGCTGTGCAAAATCCAGCCAGGAAACAAACTCTGTCTGTCCCTCAGGCTCCTTTGGCCAGAGACGGGTAGCCTTCTGCACCCCTCTTGTCCCATCCGGGAACTGACTGCTAAGGCCAGGCCGTTCCTTTAACCGGGCCAGCAGGGCCCTGATTGGCTGTTGCTAGCCCTCCCAGCTCTTGGAGTACCAGGTTGGTGGTTTCCAAAAGGGCTGCTCAGGAGGGTCCTCTTCAGGCAGGC
The DNA here is from genome assembly GCA_007922155.1 of Mesoclemmys tuberculata. Taxonomy (NCBI): domain Eukaryota; kingdom Metazoa; phylum Chordata; order Testudines; family Chelidae; genus Mesoclemmys; species Mesoclemmys tuberculata. The sequence continues at coordinate 6,797,861 of ML675611.1, read as the reverse complement.
TTGGAGGACCCACCTTTGCTGCTGTTTTCCTCCCAGCTTGCTGCTTGTTGGAGCAGGGCGGGGGTGGCGGGGGGTAGTAGTAGGACCACAGAGCCCAGCAGGAGCCGCAGGAGCTGTGCACGCACGCACCCGCACACACGCCATCCCAGGCTGGTACAGAATTAATGAAATGAAGAAGGCAGCCAGTGCGGGAAGTGGCTGAGGACAAGATGCAGCTGGGAGCCCCCAGATGTGGATGGTTGGGAGGATGGGGATGGGAGAGTTCAGGAATCAGAAAAGAAGGCAGCAGTGAGAGAAGAGCATGAGACTTGGGAAGAAGGCAGACTGGGGGGAGCGTCTGCTGTTCCATGGATGTTTGAGGGTCGGGGACTTAGTGCATCTGGAGGAGTGAGGGAGGTAATGGGATCCTGTGCTTTGAGATTAGGCTAATTGACACCACCCCCTGCAATATTTGTGAGGGAGCTCAGAGCTCAGCAGTTGCACATCCCCAGGAGAGGGCTCCCCTGGGGTGAATGTGTTACACCTCCAGAGCCTCCCATCCCCTAATGCTTCTCTGGGCAGAGCCTCTGAATCTATTCAAAGTGACTGCCTCCTGCAGTTCCCCCCAGTAATCCCACTGGGAGCGCGAGGCAGACTGCTCCGTCGCTGACTACCAGCCTGCAGGAAGGATTTGAAAGGGAGCAGCACACCTCAGTGGGGTCCTCTGTCTGACAGCTCTGAAGGAGATCTAAGACAGGGGCTATCAGGCCAAAGACAGCCTCATTCTCCATCAGCTACAACCGCATCTTGACTTGATCCCTTGGGAAGAGTCTCATTCTGCTCCACCCATCCTCTTGCCAAGGCCATGAGCCCGGCTGTCTGAAATAGGAGCAAGGCACAAAATTATCCCCCAAATCTCCCAGACATTAGAGGGCGCATGAGGGGAACCTGGGGCATAGCACTGAGTTTCTGGAAAGCTAGAACTGTCAAAGGGGGCGATGTATGCAGTGGCTGTGTTGGTCTGAGGATATTAGAGAGACAAGACGGGTGAGGCAATATCTTTGGTTGGACCAGCTTCTGTTGGTAGGAGAGGCGAGCTTTCGAGCTTGTACACAGCAAAAGTTAAAGCTGCTATAGTGATCGGTTCTGAATAAATTTCATGTCAGTTTAGCTAATGTGGTTACCAGTCAGAAGCCAGATATCTGATGATAAAATCTGCTGGTGGAAGAGTCTTGAAAGTAAAAAGTTTCTGACCTTCGGGTTAGGGTTTTGAATTCACACTGTCAGATTCTACAGATTAATTTGGATCGCAGAAAATACACATGGGCAAAACAGTTCTGCTTAACATATGTGGATTACCCAATATATTTTTTAAGACTTGCAAAATGTGAAACGTGTCAAAGTCACCCTTGGACAGCCTCGAAACACAGCGTGCAGCTAAGTAGAGCCCACAGCCTAGAGCTGGAGTCCTATCCCTGCCAACTGCCGCAGCTATGTAACTGCAGAGTAGGACATAAAATAGGGACCTGCATCTCTTCCCTGGACATATCTAAAGTCCTTTGGTCTGTCACACGACACCTTGAATTGTGTCCTGAAAATATCTGAGGGTATTTGCACACATCTCTGGGAGCGGAGATCAAAACATTTAATTCCAGAATAAAATCTGCACATTGTGAAACCTACATCAGTCATCAGCACAGCTCAAACCCGTGACTGGATTCACACATTTGGTTTGGAATGGTTTTTTTCCCTTTTCTAATGTTGGGTGGAATGGGGAGAGCTCTGTAAATTTCTGTAGGGATTTAGTGAAGTCTGGACATTCTCTTGCACAACTTTGCTGTGGAGTTTGCACTCTGAGAGGAATTGTTATAAAATTTATGATCCCATGACATTTTTCTTGCTTCATCTGGGAGCGCTAATTGTTCAAATACAAACACTTGAGAAATGGCACAATTCAAGTCAGTAGTCATTTCCTGAGCTGGAGTTTAGCCAGGTGACCTTTACGCTGATAAAATGTCAGAGAGATCTTTAATGGCTGCAAATGGTGCAAACTGCTCACTTGCATTTCACTGGCAATGATTCTGCCCGCACCTTGGGAACCCTATCCACACTGAAGTTTTGTGGCAGGATAGATTATTGCCCCATGTGTGTTCTATAGTTGCTTCTGTGCTGATGGCATACTTTGTGTCATTTGTTACCCGTCTAGTCTAATATGTCTAATAGTCTAGACCCCAGCAAGTCTAATATGGATCCCCAACTTGTGTAGCTTAGAATTTACAGTGTAGATCAGGAGTATTGGCTGCCTAGCTGGTGGGATGAGTTTTGGCCTCCCATTGCTTCTGCCAACCCTTGACTGACCTCTTCAAAGGGCAGCCCAGGTCCAAGAGCAGCTGAGGCTGTTCTCAGCTCTGTCCATTCTCTCTCTCTCTCTCTCTCACAAGACATAATTCTTCTGCTCTACTCCGCACTGATTAGGCTTCAGCTGGAGTTTTGTTTCCAATTCTGGGTGCCACAGTTCAGGAAAGATGTGGACGAGTTTGGAGAAAGGCCAGAGAAGAGGAAAACAAATGATTCAAGATCTAGAAAACATGATTTATGAAGGAAGATTGAAAAAATTGGGTTTGTTTAGTCTGGAGAAGAGAAGACTGGGGGTGGGGTTCATAGCAGGTTTCAAGGACATAAAAGGAGGAGGAAGAAAAATTGTTCTCATTAACCTCTGAAGATAGGACAAGAAGCAATCAGCTTAAATTGCAGCAAGGGTGGTTTAGGTTGAGCATTAGGAAAAACTTCCTAACTGTCAGGGTAGTTAAGAGCTGAAATAAATTGCCTAGGGAGATTGCAGAATCTCTGTCACTGGAGATTTTGAAGAGCAGGTTGACAGACAACTTACCTGTCAGGGATGATTTAGATAATTCGTGGTCCTGTCCTAAATGCGAGGGACTGGAGTTAGATGACTTCTCGAGGTCCCTTTCAGTCCTGTGGTTCTCCCCACACATAGCCCCCAACGTCGCGATGCAGCACTGAGATCATACAAAATATCCAGTCCGGTAGGGGCTGCAAGGGAGTGGGTGGATCCCTGGCTTCTCGTGGTGCATGCATGGCTCCTTATACAGGATGGTACCATCCAAAACAGGCAGTGGAACAAAGGAAAATGTGATCAAGAGCAAATGTACCCTGTACTCCCTACTCCAGGGAGGTGAGCACACTGTGTATGTGAATCCAGGATAGACCAACACCTGATCTAAGATGACTGATGAGAGCTAATATTGGCTAGTTGAGCTAATTTTAAAATTTTAACTCCAAATGGAACAGTTCACTTGTGTAGATGGGCCTTAGCGTTTCTTAGAGATCTCAAGTCCAAATACTGATCTGACTTAAATTACCAGGCCCTAACTTGCTTAGCTTGTGAGTTCTGGATACCACAAGGTGGTATGGTCACAGATTTAAATAGTCTATTCTGCAGCACAATTGGCAGGGAGAAGAGCAGATTGTTGAGCCAAATGGAATAGGTTCAACCACCCGTTCCGATCTGGGGAAAATACTTTCTCTATTGTGACTGCCTCTATTCTGTGTGCTGTATGTTTAGCTGTAAAGATGCAATTACATAATATTAGCAAGCTACAGTGAGTCACCGTGCTGCTTGCATGATTTACAACAGCTCCCCAAACCGGCTTTTTGCTCAGCATGCTGCAAAACCTATAATTGCAAACATATGGGTAGAAGTTCATTTTTCCGATTCCATGTTGTTTAGCACGGAGTGGTCTGTGATGACTAAAACAGAAGTAAATTGTTTTGCAAGGGTATATTGTCACCAGCCACTTTGCTTAAAATCAGGTTATTTTCATTTGCTGTCTTCTTCCAAATGAAATGTTGAGAGCAAGTATTAACTGTTATGCCCTAATGCTAATTTCCTTCACTTCTTTCCAGTACGAGCTTAAGGAACAGTTCAGATTGGCATCCCCATCTTTTCCTCTTCATAGGCTGTCCAAGAAGCTGCCACTTAGAATAGTAGGGGAGCAAGAGGCTCTAACAGCTTTTCTGCTTTCCTCCCTTAGACCTCTGTATTAATTCCCTTATTCTTTTGAAGTTCCTCATCCTTCCCCACTTCAAAGCTCTACATAACTCCTTTCCCATCTACATATCTGACCTCTCTTTATCCTCTCTGTACTCCAGATACGTTTCTTTCCCCGCTGCTCCATTCTACACACTTCTTTCGCACCATCCACTGCACTCAGGACAACCTGTGTCAACGTCCAGCAAGCATCTCCTACCTCCTCCTTCAGATGTCATCTAAAACCCTCTTTGCTAGGCAAGGCCACTGGAAGGGCAGCTCAGACCGCTACCTGTGATTGTGAGATGTGTAGGGCAGGGACCTTGTTTGATCTTCTCTTTGAAATGTAGCAAAAGTGTCCATTATATTCAAGTCTCTCTTCATGAACAGACAATACTCAGTGACTCTTGAAACACTCCTTTTTTAGAATAGAATACAATTTTTCAAATGAAACATCCTCTCAAGTGAGGACATTCCTGTTAGGAAATTTGGCATCATTTGATATGATGCAAACAACTGGAAAACTAATATTGTTATCTGTAGAGACATAGTGGGTGAGGTAATATCTTTTTTATTGGACCAGCTTCTGTTGGTGGAAAAGTCAAGCTTTTGAGCTTCACAGTCTGAAGAAAAGCTCTGTGGAGCGCAAAAGCTTGTCTCTTTCACCAGCAAAACTTGGTCCAGTAAAAGATATTATCTCACTAGCCTGGTTTCTGGCAGATCCTGGAACCAAGCACTGCAAACATTAAAAAAAACGAGAGTCCTGTATCACTTTAAAGACTAACACATTTAATTTCTGCAGGCGTAAGCTTTCGTGGGCTGACGAAGTGGGTTAGTCCTTGAAGTGCTATAGGACTCTTGTTGTTTTTGCTGTGTACAGACTCACACGGCTACCCCTCTGGAACTGCAAACATTGTTATCTACTGGAAGTTAATGCCTTCGTGGTGTTGATTTCTTCCTTCAGACTTGCTCTTTTGGATTTGAGGTTGACCTTCTTTAAAAATGACCTTAATTTTGAAATGCTGCAATGTGTTGCACGTAAGCGTTTGAACAGTTTCCTGTAGAAAATTTGTCATAGAAGCTGGAGCGAATTAATCCACCCGGCTCAAACCCAAAATTCCTCTCTTCACAGTAATAGTTATAGGCAGGTGCATGAATTTATGCCAGAATTCAGTATGATCCTGGGGTAACGCCTCTGTACGGTACAAAATCTGTGCAGAACTTGATCATCTGGTTTATAGAAACTGCTTTATTATTTTTATCCAGCTTGCAATGTACAAACAAAAAAGAATGGCTATCACAGGTGCTCAGCTTCAGGTACCTCCATGAGTCTTCTCGGTGGTGTTTGAGTTCCACGTTTCAAGAAGCCCATTGTGCCGCTAATGTTGTTTCAATGCTTGCCTGACCACCCCAGTGAGACCATTCTGCATATACTCAACGTTCAAAAGTCCTTGCGGTCTTACTTGAAGCAGACTAAGAATCTTAGACAGCCTTCTCCACTTCTTGTTTCACCTCACACCATTTTCTTGAGCAATGCTGTTAACAGTAGGAGCATGTCTAAATAGCTTATTTGATCTATAGCCATGTAGGCCTCACTCAATACATCTGCTAAGTATTATTGCTGATGTTCAGCCTGTAGGATAGATGAGAGGCGACTCCAAACTGTCTCGTCTCCTACAGTTCTTTTTTTGGGATATCTCTTATTTGAATTGGCCAGTTGTATTTGAAGGTTTCCCACTTGCTCGTCAGAGGATACCTGTGTTTGATCTCAGTTTCTAGAAAATATCCCTAGTGCTGTCCTAAAAATACCCCAAAGAACCCTTCCTTTTTAGGGTTGGTATTTTTGCTGTTACTCTCTGTTACCTCTGCACGTTGTGACACTGTGAAAGAGCAAAGAAAAAACCCTAATGTGTTTTTTGTTTTTTTTTAAATTGGCTTTATCTAAACTCAGGGTAAAGATTCCATCATCACCACCACCACCACCACCACCACGTGATGTCGCTACAGGGCAGAGTTAAGGTTGTTTGGGTCCCTTAACTGTGCAGTTCTTTTAAGTGTAACCTTAACTCTTAATTTCCTGGGTTTGTAATGCTAGGCTATGGGATAACTGTTATGGATATTCACTCTCAACCTTGACTCAATCCTAATGTAGGTTTGTCTTGGAATTTAAATGAGCCATTGTCGCTGAAGAAGCAGCTGGCTACAGAACAGGCATTTAAAATGTAAATTCCAAAATTGGGCCCACAGTCACACTCCCCTTTAAACCCCATCACCAATCCTTTGTGCCTGCGTTTCCTGGTTTACATTGCAAGAAAGTGGCCATAGTAATGTAAGTGCCCAATTGTTTAGGGTCCAATCTAGCTGCTGTTGATGTAAATGGAAAGATTCTCATTGACTTAATTGGAGCTGGACCAGGTCCTTACTGCAGACATCATGATATGCTGTTGTGGAGTAAAATCTGTGAGCAGAGCAACCTGCTTGACCGTAAGGCTTATTTTGTTTGGGACAGGTATGGGGAGAGGTGACAAATTGATATTAATTTCTACTATCAGCATTATATACTGCAATAAGGTACAAAAAATGTATATAATGTACATGGGGAACAGTATTAGTACTCATTTAGAAACAATATTTTCTTAAATGTAATTACCTGCTTGTAACCTGTCTACTGTTAAACTCAGCCTTTCCATTTTGGAAGTGTTTGCAAGGGGTTATAATTTATCTAGAGTGAAAGTTGGCATAAATGATCTAAAGCTGTGAAGATTTGTCATTGTAAATTCTCACATAGAAAAGAATTGAAGTTTTGAATGTCTCGTCTTCATGCCTCTTGTCTAAAAAGAAGATCTGAAATGAATCAATGATGTAGATCAATATTTCTTGCTTATTTTAAAGGGATGTGTGCTGTAAATGATTCTCTTCCCCCTTCCCACGTCTTGCTAATAACACCTTGGATTTTTAAGAGTCTCACTTCTAATTTAGTTTTTGAGTTTCTGAGCTTGGAGGAGGAAGATCAAACCAGTGTGTCTGATGTTTGTTTACACTCAGTTTCAGGTTCTTGGGCCCAGACCTTCAAAGGGATTTAAGTGTTTAGCTCCCATTGATTGCGGGTCTGAGACTTAATGCTGCAATGTTTGGGTTCTAAATTCTGCTGGGGAATGTTTGTTTTAAACTTATTGTTCATCAGAATGACCTAGTGTTAAGCAAACAGTGCTATTGTTTCTTAGCTGTTTTTTTTTTTTTTTTTTTTAAAAACCTTTTTATAAAATTAAAATTATGGGACAAATTTCCTTTAGCATCCTTTTACATTTAAACGGCAGAAATATCCAGGGCAGAACAACAGGCTCGTAAGTGGGTTTTTTTAATTAGAATGCGTTCAAGAGAGACATTGCTTAGAAAGTGTAATTTGTACTTATGTAACCACTATGATCCATCATCTTAGAATGCATCTATAGCTAGTCTTCGTGGTGTCTGCTTTCTCCCACTGGTCTGGGGCTGGTCCTCAAGAGCCTTCTTTAAGGGGGACTCTTTCCTTCCACCTTCAGGGCTCTTGATTCACTGGCCCTATACTCCCTGTCGCCCCAAATGAAGAGTTAGAATGGGTCAGTACAGAATCACTTTGGTCCATTCCTAAAGTAGCCAGAGGAGCTGCTGCAGAGCATTGTATGATGTTCTAACCGTTCTAGAAGATGAGCATTGTCTCTCCAGAGCCCTGCCAGGGCTTGCTGGCTTGTGAGTGAACTGAGTGTCTTAACTGATCATATTGCGGGCTGCCTCTTGACTGCCAGGCCAGCTTTCTCCCCTCCATCCCCTCATCTACAACTAACATTTTGTTGTCATGCAAAGAATGTGATAGAAATTGGAAAATGAAAAGAATGACGTGCATGGATAACTGGTATTGAATAGGTTGATGTGTGGAAGCTTTCATTCACTTATAGGTGTGTGTTTTATGTATGTTGCTGGCATGACCGTGTTGTCTCTTGTTTTTCAGGAGATGATTTTTCATTGATACAGCAAGAAATATACATGGTTAAAGAGTGTAAACACTGCAACATTGTTGCCTACTTTGGGAGCTATCTCAGGTAAGTGTTGTTTAATCGTGGCATTTTTACAACTCTCCTCAGCGCAATCCTCTCCTTGGAGTACCACCTTCATCCTCCTGGCCCAGTTATCTTCTCATTTGGTCCCTTGAATCCTAGTTGCCTTTTAAAATAGTGACTAGTATTGCATTGTCTCTGTTAGCCAGAAGCCTTTTTGCCTGGAGACTGATGCAGGGTATCCAACCTCATATCCTGATGTTTTGGGAATTTTGGTTTCCTACTAGGCTTGTGGGAAGATTTGATATTCTAATAACTTTTAAAATACAAAGGCTAGTTACTGACCCAAAGAGTTATGTTTCTCCATATTTTATTTAAAGCTATTGCTATCTGTTACAAAAGTATAGCTGGCTAGTTGTGATTGGTAAATATTCTAACTCTGAATTGTTGGTAATAGTCAAATTCCATGGCTGTGGTGTGACAGCTGTGAAATACTGAAGGGAGAGAAGAGGAGATGCCAGCTGGCTGTGTTTTCAGATATACACATTAAATACTGTACAGAAAGGTGGAGGAGAATATTTTCCATTTCTCTGGAATTTTGCAAGTTTATTGGTGGGCTCTCTGGGAACATATATAATCCTTTTCCATTTCTGGGCTCATATCCTAGCTACACAGTCCTAAAAGAGCTCATCACCAAATTACTCAGGGGCTTGCATTTTCTAAGTGAAATGTGCAACTCAACGTGAATTTAATTGGACTTATATGGTTAAATCCTTAAATCAACAGTTCTTTGAAAAATTAAGGTGTAGAATCTGTGAGGAACACTTTTTTGAGCATTGAAACAAAAAGATAGCATGTTCAAATAATTTTATCTTGGTTAATAGAATGTATGCCTCAGTTGTATTTTTACATGAACTTTATTTCAGAGAAAAGGTCAAGGGTAAGGCAATTATATTACAGTTCTGATCAGTGGAGTTATTTGTCAGCGAATATGACACAAGGAATTTCATACTAAGTGAGAATTGATATTTATTAGACTGCTCTGTTTGTATTAAAACATATGCAAAAAGTACGTCTGGGTTTTGTGATACATCAGAACTTTAGCATTCCTCAGGTTGTAAGAGAATGGAAAACAACACTCGAATAACTAGTGGTTAAATAATAAAATCGATAGTTATTGAATGCTTCTACTGTATATAGATCAGTCAGTTACTAACAGTCACGTTTAACTTTTTACAAACAGCCGTGAAAAGCTGTGGATCTGCATGGAATACTGTGGGGGTGGATCACTTCAAGACATTTACCATGGTATTTGGAAACTTATTTTGGTATTTATTTGCATCTTTTCAAAGTTAAAAGTAACAAATATAGGACAGAACAATAATCATTTTAATGGCAATCCATGGACATTTGTTATGTTCAGTTGCTGTATATGAACAATTATTTCGTTTTGGCTCAAGTTCTGCAAAACTGGTCAAGAGCTTTTCATAAACCTGGTGAGTTATTTTGTGTTCATATCCTGTTGTTTTATACTGAACATTAAAAATAAATAAGTTTGTTTAGCCTAGATAGTTAGATCCTAAATAGGAACAAATGGAGTCCTCTTTGGCAGCTGAGTATTTGGAGGAATATTTCCAATGTGATGAATAGGAGATGAGTACATATTCCTATTAAAAATAATGGAAATGTGTACTGAATTCTCTCCATAGTGTATTGAACAGTTAACCCTTAAACTGCTGGTTAATGTAAAGCTTATTTTCACATGATCGTAGTTTCTGAGAAATTTTTCTTTAGGGGACTTAAATTTTTCATGATTGGTTTGAATGTAGAGATGAGGAGCTTGTGGGTTTGTGTATTTGTTTTTTCAGTCAAAAATATTTTTATCCATTTTCACTTATTGGAGAAGTGAACAAAATACATCTTTTCAGCATTAAGGCTTTGGGGTATTTTTGCTTTTTAACTCTAAAGAAGTCTGAAGAAAACACTTCAGTCTTGCATGTAAACAGTCCTTATTGAGAAGTCAGACCTGGGAGAGAAAAGTTAGTTACAGTGACTGGAAAATGATCATGTTTAGTTGGTATTTGCTAAGAAATTAACATTTCCTAATGAAACCACAGCCCTTTTGTGACGTCACAATGCCTATTACCCTTAACAAGCTTGGAGACTATTGCTGAGACACATTGCAGAAGTCCTATTCACTCATCTCAAAGAAATGTGACCTTCAAAGCACTCTTTAAATGTTAATATGGATGGGTAGTTTATTAACTTTTCATTTAAAAATGAACAAAATAACCTCCAGCTACTTAAATGCAAAAAGTTATGTTAATACTGAAGTAATTAAATAATGAATAATGTATTTATCAAAACATACAAGTAATGGAATGTAAAAATCAAAGTTCTTATAGTAATATTGTCCTCACATTGCGGATGTACTATTTGATTACAAGTTAGGCTTGTAAAAATAGGTTAAACATACAGTGAATGATGTGGGCAAGCTAATTTTGCTAGGAGAACCCTAATGTGATCTTGAAAGGACAAAAAAGGGTTTGTCATTTTTTTTTCTCTTCTATGATGAATAAAGACTAAAAAGATGTTTTCTAAACTATTCTGCTTGTTTTTTACTTCAGATATGTTAGCTGTGGTCTTCACTGGTTTTGCTGGAAGACTTGTTGGAGGTCTTGGAAAGTGGATTGTGGGCTTTCTCAGACCTTAACTAAAGGGATGGAGTTCTTGAATTTTAAGCAAAGACATACTTTCAACTATGATTTCTCAGTCATTTAGTGTAATATAAATAGCTGTTAATGCAAACAAGCTTTTAAACAATCTTCAGTTGCCATAGTCATCCAGGGTAAAAAGATCTGAATTTCTAATATTAAAAGGCAAACAGATTATTTATCTCTGCTGCTTTTTACATCCATAAAGAGCACAAGCAGCTTTATTACCCTGTTGTCATCTACTTAAAAACCACAAATTAAATTAAATTAAATTAAAAATTGTGTGTTCTCTGGCAAATGTTTGCCTCTTGTTACAGATACTACACAGGATTACTATACCTGAATAAGATGGGAGATGTTCTCTTTTTCAGCCTTTTTACTTTGTGCAATTGATGACTGTTTAAGTATACCCATTTTCACTGTTTTCCCTGTATTATCAGTTTCCCTCTATTTTTCATGTTGGAAAAGTTGGGTAGTAACCCTCTTTTGTTTTAATAAAGAAAACCTGGCTGTAAAACTACAGAAAGACACTGTCAGAGTAGCTCCTGAAACTACTTTTGACTCATTTGTTGAAATAAATGATATTTTAAGTTGAAAGTGTCCCTTTTAACTTTTGTAGGTGGGATACCCTATTCTACTGATTGCTTTACAATGGTGTATGTACAGTGTGCATTACAGTGCATAGACTTGTTTTTATCTTTCTGTTTTCAGTAACAGGGCCGCTGTCAGAGTTACAAATTGCATATGTATGCAGAGAAACTTTACAGGTACTGTACTTCCGTAGATACCCAACAAAGCCTCTTTTTGATATACATAATGAAGATGTGGAAAATAAACTATTTCAGAAGGAGATGCTGGGCACTTAAATTTGTAAATCCTGGGAATACAGCTTGAATGAGACCAGTTCACTAGGGTTAAAAATTAGTTTTTCATTTTTCCAGTATTAGTATAAATTAGTAGGATATTACAGTATGGTGCAACAAATATTTCATTAAATAATTCTAATGCCGCATTTCATCTATATCAGTTCCCATGTGCCCTGATCCTGGCAAGGGAATTTGTGCAGCTGTGAGAGTCTACCTAGGGGGATCAAAACCGTAAGCCCCAGTCCTGCTCAAGTTTAACTTTAACCCCAGGAGTAATCCCATTGATTTCAGTGCAACTATTTTAGTCATGTGTAAGTCTTTGGAGATTTGGAGCTTTAGATTGACCTGGCTGTTCTCATACACTGCATAACTGACACAATGGCTGCAGCCGTTGGTTAGGGCAAATTTCTGAATCTCGTTGCAGAAGACATCTAGTTCCTAGTAAGAGAGAGTGAGTAGTTGAGCAATAAAAGGAAATATTTTGTGATGTATAGTCAAGCTATAGTAGTGAATTTTAATATTTTGTAGAGGGAAAAATTCTATGGCTGGACTGCTAAAATTCATGTTCATTTTATAAGTAATTATAGAAATGTAAGCTAACACAACACAGATGGTCAAACCCCATTCTTCATCATGCAAGCTGATGATGACACTTTTGTGTCAGGAAGGAACTCTACCATCCATACTCTATACATTCATATATTATTGTATAAGGGAACCACAGACGACACTTTCACCTCCCTATGAAGCATTGGGTGAACTGATCACTGCCGGAGGCAGACTGTAGACTAGATGGGCCAATGAACTGATCTGATATGGCAATTCTGTTCCTCGCCTCTTCGCTAATATATTGCTAGCAATAGGACCTGGTGTTGCAGAACCTGTTTTGATTTGCAGTGAGAGATTCCAGCCCTAAGTATCTCTGAAAACAAGTCCACTTTTATTTATGAGCTGAAATGTGGATTTAGGTACCCAGGCTTGCAAACTTTGGCTGAAAGCTTTCTAGACTTGAGAAGTAAATAAACTTTATTGGCTTTCGTCATAAATCTTATGCCTCTTGAGATGCATTTTGAAGCTAAAAATATATCTAACAATGTTACAGACATAACTTGTTCTAAAAGAGTCTGCACGTGTTGCTGCTGCAATCAGGAGAGTTGAGGAGCAGAAATCTCATGTTAATTTTCTCTACTTTTAGTTAAAACTACAAATTGAGTTTAAACTGTTAAAAATCAAATGTGAAATGTTACATTTATAATATGTTAACACACGGCAAACTTGAGTTATAGATTTATTTTTGACTTGTAGGGTCTCGCTTATTTGCATATGAAGGGCAAAATGCACAGAGACATTAAGGTAAGGTCACAAAACTAGAGGGACTAATTTAATATTTTTAATGTGGAAAAATATTCCAAATATTATTTTAGCATATTAACTTTTTGGATGTTTTGTTTTAGGGTGCAAATATTTTGCTGACTGACCATGGAGACATAAAGTTAGGTAAGTTATTTGAGTTGAATTTACTAATGAATTAATTAAGGTACCGTTCTTTGTTTCAGTGAGATTCTTTTTGCACTTACATTGTAGATACACAACAGCTCAGTTTCGTGAGAACTACCAGCAGAGATTGTGATATGAAGACTCCTTTATCTTGTCTTGCATTTAACTGAACAGGATATGTAGAGCAAATATATAGTCTCTTACAAAAAGAAGCAGAACACAATAGAGCAGCTTTTCTACAACTTCAGTGTATTTAACATTCATGACATTGCTTCCATATAACCCCACTATAGGATGCATATGCCTAGCAACATGGCCATGCAACTATTGGGCAGCAGGTGGCAAATAGGACAAGGGAGGTTGTGTATGCAATTCCCTGAAGCTTGACGTTCCACAGACAGAGTATAAATAGCCAGCCCCCTCAGTTCCTCTGTCCCTCTGTTGGAGCAGTCACTGAGCCAGGCAGCAACCTCGTTGGTTTGTGTGGTATTTACCCGATGGGAGACACCTGGAAAGAAACTTGTTTGCTACAGGTCAACATGATAGTGCCCAAAGTTCTGCTTCAGAGCCTACCAGGATCCACGACGCGTATCTGATGCTCTCTGTTTAACGAGGGGGAAAGAGGTCCTTAGTCCACCACCTCAAGGAGGACACTCCCTCAGTGGGGCTCAGTGGAGGCAATGTCACAAAGGAGGAAGAAGAGGTTACTTGCAAACAGACACTCTTGTTCTCTGATTGTATTGCCTTCACAATGCCACATGAATGATGTTCCTCCTCCTCCTCTTCTCCACCAAAGCCAGGAACTGAAGGATTGTTGGAAGGAAGGAAGGATTTATCGCCTTCATCTGAGATGTTGGCATCAGAGTAATTGTGTACAGGCCTTCTTCCTTCTTTCAGCTACCACTCGAAAAGATTCTGTGGCCACATGGCTAAATGCACTTCTCCATTGTGCGGAAGCAATATGTTACAAGAAAAATGATTTATTTTTTTTAACTGAAAGCCTAGAAACCTCACCGTTGAGTTTCCATTAACAACTTTAACTCTGATCACACATGGATACCCATTTTCTATCAACTGACCAGCCACTACTATGTGGACTACAATTCTTCAGGTGCTGTGGGGTAAATACATTAAAACAAGCTAACAGCATGATTTTTGGCTCTGGGTACATAGAAGGATTATCCACAATACCAAATGTTTGATGCTATCTTCTATCTAAATCTGCTATCTTCTTCAAAGAGCCTATATTGCTTCTCTCATTTTAACGGGGGAGATGCTCTGTTCTTTTGTTATTTCCCCATTGACACAGTGTGATTGAATGTTAAATGAAAAACCAATTTCTAGAAAATGTAATGACTATGACATTTTGTTTTACAGCGGACTTCGGTGTAGCAGCAAAAATAACAGCCACCATTGCGAAGAGAAAATCTTTTATCGGTACCCCTTACTGGTAAGAAATTTCTTTGATTAATAGAATGACTTAATGCAAAGTAAAGTCAGTGTTTACAAACTATACTAGAGATTCTAAAATACAGATATGTTTAACTACATTCATATTAAAGTTATATAAACTGTTTCTCAATTTCCAGACAGAAGACCCAATGACTTAGTAATGTGCTTGGCCAAGATATGATATTGTCATTTTGTTGCTTTGCAATATCACTATAGCAGCCACTGCCTGATGCTAATAGCATGGCTGACACCTTTGCCAGTCTAACATAGTGCTGAATGTTGTTTGTACACTTGGTAGAAGGTTGGTTCTGTGCTGTAACTCCCCTCCCTGTCACCAGTATAAAACAACATAATATTTATATGTTAAAGGTCAACAAAAAAAACTTTTAAGACCAAAGACAAAGCATTTGAAAGTGCTGTCTAAGATCACAAATAGTGGCACATATACAGGCATGTGTTACAAATTAATGCATATATCTAAATATCGTAAGTAATTTCCGCCTGACAAAACCTAAATGCAGGCATCTGGTTTCCACCATGCAGTGAAGAGGAGCACATTTCAGCTATTTTTGTTTCAAAACAGTCTTTGCTATTTAAGGCTTTGAAATGCCAGACATATATTGTAAATCTTGGGTTATATAAAAAGCCAGATTTAATTGCATTGAATCGAGGCACTGCCTTAATACAGAGATCCCTTGTTAGCGTTATAGCCATAATGTTGATTGAATACAGACAAAAAGCTTAGCTGACATGATAGATTTTTTTTTAAATTGCATACTGTATTCTGCTTCATATTAGAGAAAACAGACTGAGGGAAGAAAGATTGTCTTGGGCTTAAAGGACCATCACAAGCCTTGCGTTTTATACCTGGCTTTGCTATAGAATTCATGACTTTGTTCTTTTGATGGAAGAAATTCATCCCAGGGTAGAAGGTCACATCAGGCCCAATTTACACTCTTTGCGTGGGCTCTTTTTCCCTGGAATTATCTCCGCAGTAATCATGTAAAAAGCTTTGAGACCCTCCGATCGAAGGACGTGCTGCAGAAGTGGTGGCGTTTGTTGTGTAATCAAATATTGGTTTTACATTTAAAGGATGGCCCCAGAAGTTGCAGCAGTGGAAAAGAATGGCGGTTACAACCAGCTCTGCGATATCTGGGCTGTTGGCATAACAGCAATCGAACTTGGAGAACTTCAGCCGCCTATGTTTGACCTTCATCCAATGAGGTCTGCTGATCATGCGAATTGTTCATTTCAAGCATTTTTTAAATCATGGCCCATGAGGGACCATTACAATCATCTAGTTAGTCCTGCATAACTCAGGCCCTATAACCTCATTCAGGGATTCCTGCAGCATGCCTGTAATTTCTGGTTTTAGCGCACCTTTGTAAAAGTCTTCCAGTCTTGATTTAAAGACTCAGATTCAGATTCTGAAATTGGATTCTTAAGGACTTAACATTCTGTAAGTGTTTTAGTACCTGCACCCTGTAGTAGCCCCATAGTTAGTCAGACTGTGCATGAAAATAAACAGATCTTATTTTAAAAACACTGCCCATACTTAAAGAAATCAACAGCTTTATTTTTTCTCTGACAAGTTTTCTTATGCTACGTACTACAGAACTCATGTTGGTTTCCATCAGCTTATACTGTCTCTTGTGGTGCAGTAGAACTGCTGTATATAGTATTTTATGCAATCTCAAGACATTAGAGTAAAATGAATTATGTTGATATTGTATATTATTATTATGCTCTCTTTATCTTAGGGCTTTGTTTTTAATGTCAAAAAGTAACTTTCAGCCTCCAAAGCTCAAGGAAAAAGCAAAATGGTAAGTCACAGAAAATCTTTCTCCCTTTGTTCAAAGCATGTTTTAAAGATCATTTGAATGATTATTTATTTCAACGGTTCATAAGCATATGCCCTGAACCCGCAAACACACAATCACATTTGTGACTTACATACATGCGTTGTCCTTTTGAGTTCATTGGTAGAATTCACATGCCACAAGTGTCTGTAAGATCAGGGTCAGTTTGTTCTTACTGCTAAACAAAATACTTAATTACAGCAAAAGACTGATTCTGCAGTGAGAACCATGTGAGTGGACTTCCTGTGCTCATGTACCACTCCACTGAATCAAAGGGAGTCTGCCTGTTGAGCTCTAAGTACGGGATCAGGGCTAAATATATAGCATAGTGCATTAATTTTTAAATTGCTCTAACTTCTGCTGTCACTGAAAGATCCTCATTAGTTGCTCAAACTGTGAAGTTTTTATTGGAATATAATTCTCACCTGATAAATCATGCTTTAAAACGATCTATCTCTAAAAATGGGACGTTATTTGCATATTACTCTATGGAGTAAGAAAACCAGTGATGATGATGTGCATGGCTTTTCATCCCAGTGATGCAAAAGATGATTTCCCTGAGGATGAAGTGTTTTAGGCTGAGACATCTGCAGTAGGTACCAGCAAGCAAGATACTTTTTGTACTTGCTTTGATGTTATAGGAATCTAGAAACAAATGCAACAGAAAGGACTGCGGTCCAACAGTGCATGCTCCTCTGCAATGGCAGGAAACTGACTCTATGGGGCAGGCCCATCTAGTGCTAATTGATCGTCCTCTGCTGGTCCAGAGGAAAAGGAAAACTCTATCTGGGCCACTACCTGGAGAGAGAAAATCTTCTGCCAGAACACACATGGCAATTAGTTTGACCCTGGGCATGTGATCACGGTAGCTAAGCGATTAATCCCATTTATGTACTTAGAATGCTGCTGGTGTCCAAGTAACTGTCCTTTCTTCCTTAAATCTTTGTGAGGGGGATTCTGCATTTATTGCTGTGAACAGACACTTAAAATTGTTTATCACCTGGAAAAAATCCTTTTGTGAATTGCACTCTTCACTAAACCTTGCACTCTCTGGAGATCTGTGCACATGCTAAGAGCACCTATCCATATATTCTAGGCATCCATGCCATAACTTCAAAGCACATCACATGTACAGTAGTACAGTTCAGTACAACCCACCTCCAAGAAGCAGATCATCAGCCCCCTACCAGTACAATTCCTTCTCGTTTTCAGATAACTGGATGATAAGATAAGTTTTGCAACATGCCTTGAAAGTCATTACATTCAGGCTAATATATCTCTTGAAAGATATATTAAAATAAGCACACGAGCAAGAAAGATGAGTAAAAATTGTAGGATGAGACTTTCAAAGAGATTTAGCCTCACATCTTGCATTACTTTAAAAGGAAGAGCTGTAGTTAAATCATCTGAAGTGCTCTGAAAAATCTCAGCCAAGCATTAGAAAGAGGAGGCTGATGCTTTCTCCTGATCTTACATCATTGTGCATTTTATTTTCCTCCTGGTGACATGAGACAATGAACCATGCCAGACTTGCCTGGATTTTGTGGGTTTGCTGTACACCTTATTCACTGTATTATTTTTATTTCTGTTACATAGTGCCATAAGAATTCAGTTGTAATCTGGTATTGGGGCTGCTTTTTCCAATGTGACAGTAGTAGTAATCTGCTAGTTTACTCAGCATCAGAATGGTATAAATCTGAAATGCCTTGGGATATTTGAGCAGGATTCTAATTCAGGAGCAGTTTTGCCATTTATATAGCAGTTGCATTGAAAGTGATCATTTTTGTTTCCTTTTCAGAAATATTTAAAATCAAATATTCTTTGTCTTTTTATGTAAAGGTCATCAACATTCCATAATTTTGTCAAAATAGCACTTACAAAAAATCCAAAGAAGAGGCCAACCGCAGAAAGGCTCCTAACTGTAAGTGTCTAAAAAGACAAGTCGGAACTTGTAATGTCACCACTAAATCTATTGTTTCACAAAGTAAAGAAGACATTAGTGCACCCAACAGGGGCTACGTTGCACACTCTGATTATACAAGTGTCCTTAATGGTGCAAACACAGCAAAAGTGAAATTAGAATTTCATGGAATATACAAAAGTTTTATTTGGTGTCAAGATTTTATAAAGATACCTATCTATACTGCAAGATAAGTTTTAATTGTCCAAAGACTGGCATTTTGTAGCTGGGTGCCCCAGTTTGATAGAATTAACTGTTTAAATTGGTTACTGATCACTCCATAATGCAAATTTAGTCCTTGATTCAGAAAGCATTTACTCATGTTTAATTCTACTCCCCTAAAGACTCCCGTTGAACTCCATGGGATTTCTTACATGCATAAAGTTAAGCAAATGCATCAATGTTTGCACAACTAGAGTCTTAATTTCTAATTGCAACTGACCCATCATACAGTCAGGCTAAAACTGATGCATACAGAGGACTTCTTGCTCAGGAGACATTAAACAGATTGCATGAAGATTGTCAGTTATAAAGTTTTGCAAAACAAGGCTAATCTTGTGCTGCACATACAGACAAGGTTAAATGTGTGCCTCATGTTAAATGGACTGTAATGTGTTGGGCTTTTTTTGTTGTTGTGATTTTTAGCACAGTTTTGTAGGACAGCCTGGTCTCTCGAGATCTCTAGCAGTCGAACTGTTGGACAAAGTAAATAATCCTGACAACCACACACATTACGGTGAAGCTGATGACGATGATTTTGAGGTGAGGATGTATTTGTATTTTTCCTTTTTTGAAAAGCTAATGTTTAAAAATCTTCTCCTCTTTTCACTGTGTAAACTTAGATTCCGACTCCGGATGGTGGTTGAAAAATTATTCTAGTCAGCTACACAGCAGTGCTGTAGAAACCAAGAGGCCTTGCCACAGAGTTGAGGTCAAGCTTGCTGTCGAATACAAGGGGCTTGTGTGCAGGCAACAGACGTGTCATGGTTAGGAAACAGACAGAGTGTGTGTGCCATTGTAATAGCTCGTTTTCCCCTTTAATTATAGGTTGCGATCTAAAGTGAAGGCAATGTAACTGAATTGTAATGTTTCTGCTTTTAACTCTTACAGCCTCACTCTGTTATTCGCCACACCATTCGCTCTACAAACAGGAATGTTAGAGCGGAAAGAACAGCATCGGAGATAAATTGTAAGTTCTTCGTGTACTTTTTCCCATTTTGTGGTGCTGGTTTATTTTTACTGATGGAGTCAGTAAAATGTCATTCTTTTATCGTAAACCTTAGAGAACCACTCTTAGCATTGGCACACACAACGAAAAAACAAACACAAAAAAACTCCACAATGGTTTTCCAAAACCAAAATGAAAAATTGCATACTTTTCTGCTACTTCGTTTCATGTCTTTGCTGGATACAAACATTTACATAAAAACAGGTTATTGTTTCTTCTCAAATCAGCCTCGTCTAGTGGGCCCCAAACTTTTTTGGTCCGCAACCCTTCGGGAGCCGGGCTGGAGCAGAGCTGGGGGAAGAATGGGACTGTGTGACTCTTCCTCCCCAACCCCTGTGGGGGCTGGCTCAGGCTCCGCTGTGCCTCCCCGAATGTTCCTCTGTGCCTCCCTCTGAGGTGCGCCCCACAGTCTGGGGACCACTGGTCTAATCTCTCTCTGCCATGGTGTTGCACCAAACTCTGAATGTCTCCTGGCACCATCAAAAACGATAATTTGATAGCAGCCTAGAACAGGAAGACCAAGTTGATTATAATAGGGAGAGCATGTTTTTACACACAGAAAAGGTCTTCCTTGAATTGCAGATTTTGTCAAAAAAATTGCAGCTGAGTTGCAGACGAGCTATGGAAAATTGCGGAAAATTAATAATGGCCCTTTTATTTGTGGTAATAAAGTCCATTATTACTTCTCCACGATTTTCTGCTGTTGGCCGCCTAAGGCTGAGAGTGGGTGCTGCTTCTGTCACCTGCTCGGGGTTGAGAGCAGGGGCTCCCTCTGTCAGAATTGTGGTGGAAACTTAATATGGCGGAACCTACCATTTCTGCAGTATCGCAAGTTAAGTAGGGCCTTACACATAGATGTCTTGGCTGTCACTGGCGATGGAAAATATAGAAAAGTGGATGGAATTTTGGTGTCATTCTGATTTCATGCTGCTTTTTACATTGATGGCCAGCTAAACCACATCCCCACCACTGGAAGGTGCTCCACTTGTTATGGTCACATCAGCTGTACTGTCTAGGGTGTATGATTAGCTCAAAAGGAGTGCAAGTTCTAAAAAGGCCTTTACACTCCGTGCAGTGTTGACATTCTACTCGGTCATTTTCAAAGGCCGGTGGGGGGGAGCTTGCTGAAATTTTGGAGCCCTTTGAAGCAGGATCTGGCTTTCTCTGTGTATGGAGACATGCCCAGGCAAACTAAATAATTATTATTTTTAGGCTACTTTAAACAGGAATTCTGACTGCTATTTTCCTTCAGTTTCCTTTTTTGTGGGTTGTTTCATAACAAATACATTGCAAATGTAAGCATTTAGACATTGAAGACTTACATGAAAACAAATGTTCATGGCTCAGAGTTTAAAATTTTATGGGCAAGTTAAAACGAAGCGCTGTGTAACACTACAGTATGCACTTTTGGTTTTTTATCAGCATGCTGTTTGCTTTAATAGACTGGCCATAAGAGGATGTCAGTAGACTGCAGGTTTTAAAGTTGAAAATGTGATTTTTGCAGTTGACAAGCTACAGTTTGAGCCTCCCTTACGGAAAGAAACAGAAGCTCGGGATGAAATGGTAGGACTTGCACTTGTTATGTAATATGTATCCAAAGTATAAAAAGAGTCACGAGAAGACAACTATCAATTTTCAGATGGTCGCCACATTCTGAAGAAAATGAATTGCTCCCTGTGGTTCATATGGAGAGTCTTCCACACTGAAATCTGAAACGGAACAATTAATTTAAGAATGTGAAGAGAGATTCAGAATTTGATTCCCCCAAGATCTCTCTGCTACCCAATATTATTTTTTCCACTCTTTCTTGTTACTCAGAGCACAGCCATATTGCATGCAGATATATTTGCTCCATTCTGTGCCACTTGCTGTCTGTTTTAACTTGACCTGTTTACTTCAGATCAATTGTATGCCACCAGCCAACACACATTCTTCTGGATTAGAGTATGGCTGTGTACACAACAGGCCTCATTCGTAAGTGCTGAGTACCAACAGCTCCCATTGACTTCAGTTGGAGACAGAGGTGCTCAGCACTTAGGAGAACCAGGATCCAGTTCTTTAAAATTGTATTCCAGTTGGCCAGATGGGCCCTCTTCACAGGGCCGGATTAACTTTCCTGTGGGCCTGGGGCGATTAGATTTTTGTGGCCGCCCCTCCCCCCGCAGTCTTTTTCCTAATTTAAAACAAAATGATCACAACTATGGCATCGAGACTATTAATGCTATACTAAACTTGCCTTTTAATTAACATGAAGCCGTTCCGTGGTTACACTTCAGTCAATTACAAACGGGTGGGCACCCTGTGGCATGCGTGCCACGTCATTATTTTGAGCGGCATTCACACTCATGCTGGGCCCACATCATGTGGGAGAGGGACAGGGGAGGGAGAGGCAGGGAGGAGGAGGAAGAGCGAGCACAGTGCTGCTTGGGGCCGGGAGCGGCTTCTGGCCAGGGCACTGGGCCCATGGCATGGGTGGGAGTGGGGGGGAGGGGAAGACTTGGCACGCCACGTTCAAAAGGTTGTGGACCCCTATTTTTGCAGGGGCCCCCCCCCTTAGCCCGAGGTCCTGGGCTGCAGCCTCTGAAGCCCCTGCGTTAATCTGGCTCTGCCTCTTCATGTCATATATTTGCACATTTCCCGTCTTGGTATGTTTGGGGCTTAATCACTGAATGAAAAAGTCTCTACACTGATGATGTTAACTGCATCCTCAAAGAGGAAGTTAGTGGGGAAGCGGCTGACCTGAGCCGATTACATAAAACAGCAGCAGTACACTATCATTTTGGAGGCAGGTTGATTTGATTCCTGAAGACAATCTTAATTTTTAACAACTCTAAGGTTATTTGAATGAATGCTGTGCTCACAGCATTCACCAGGCGTTCCTGCACCAATCACTGGGGAAAAGGAGTTGATGGGACTGGAAACCTGTTCAGGAAGAATGCAGTATGTGATGCCTGCTGTCGAGGGTGCTGGGGTAACAGCCCTCGGAGAGCTGTAGTTGGGGGAGTCACAACGTGGTCTCATTCTGAGATTCTGGACCCCGAGGGTAGCAATGGTGTTATCCAGTTTGTACCAGAACCCTTTAACTGAAGTCATATTGAACCTAGGCTCTTCACCACCTCCAGATGTTGTTTTCAGGCCCAAATTGAAGGAAGGTTGGATTTTTTCCCCCCAATAATCAGACTGTAAAATACACTTGGACTTTGAAACTTGAGTTCCTCTCTTTATGGGTTGTCATTTTCTGAAATTCTCTAGCTCCCCAAGTCCCCCAGGATGCTATGGAAATACTTGTAGAGAATATTTTCTTCCAATTAAATCAAGAAATAAATACGTTTTTGAAATTTATGCTTCTTCAGATTGTGGCAGCAGGCGCAGACTTTGCTTCACACTGGAATCCTTTTGTTGATGGTGGAAGCAGCAGCAAGTACGTACATAGCTGAATAGCATTTTCATAGTTTTGAATGTGTGAACGGAGTGTTTCAAAGAAAACTGAATTGTGTTTAAAAAGAACTCAAAACCATGAAAAGTGGTGAATTCTAATTTTATGTCCTTCGATAAAGTAAGACGGGTCAAAGTGTAAGTAAAAATTATTTGAACTTCACATTATGTACAGTATCTCAGTGCAGTTCTTGCGATCCAGTTGGTCGGCTCCTCAGGGCAAGAATAATCACTGCTGTGCATCTTTGATCCCTTTGAAAGGTGGATAGCCATTTTTGGAGGACATGTGGTCAGTGATGGAATGTATAGCATATGTAGAGTTATGTATTAACACAAAATAATTCCGATCCAGTTTTGTTTTACTTGCCTTTCAAAGCGGTCAGTTCCGGATTCTGCACTGGTCTTGCAATGTGCTCTGCATTGTTCCATGGTTGTGATGTCACCATCTGTTGCAAGACGCATGCAGAATGCTGGCAAGAAGTTTTTGCTAGTCAGTAAAGGAGGAATTGACTTTCAAAAACATGATTTTAAAAACTGCCGATACGTTTAGTAAAGTATTTGTGTTATGTGTCCATTATCAATGCAGTGTATTCTGCAATACAGGCAGTTAGCGACTTGGGATTTAAAATGCTGGGGCGGTAAAAAGTTGACTTACTGTGAGTATAGATAACCTAGAAGTCAGTGAGCATAACTCTGTTGAAGCCGGGGCTGAATTTGCCCATGGAGCTGTAAAGGGCTTCCTGTTGCTGCACACTGCTAAACTGTGCTTTAAAGCTGAGCTTTGAAGTTACAACAAAAAGTAAGCAAGTAGCCCAATGGCCCCAACTGAGCAGGAGAGAGACTATTTTTAAAATTCTCTCTTCTGCAAGTTTACATTACGACTAGGTTGAAAAATCCCTCTCTCCCGTCTTTATTTGGAGCCTGTCAGTGCACAACATGCTTTTGTGTTTTAAATTTTGCAGATAACCTTTAGTATATAGCTCATGTCAACATTGCAATTCTGCAATCCAACTGGTCGAGTCTTGCAAAGTATAATAAATCCATTGTTTTTTAGGTGTGTGACAGTTTATCCTTCAATTTATTTTCTGTTTTTTTTCTCATCTTTGCTCCTTCAGTAGTGAAAATTCAAGGTGGTTTTGTAGGCCCTGCCCGTCCTTCTCTCCCCAGCAACAGGAACAACTTCTTTTCCTCCCCTTTTTCTTGTTTTGCTTATGTGACACCGGCCAGCTAGACCTGGAAAGCCTGATGAGGATATTCTGTGGGCAGTTGGGATTTCCAGGATTGGGTAATAGAAAGGGGAGGGCACTTCAGAAAGCTGGGAGTTCCGTGTCCTCTTCAGAATTATTCACGGATATGAATTTGATTCCTCAATGCTGTGGCTTTTTGTATGATCTGGGCTGTATATGTAAAACTGCATCAGAAACAGCTATGAAGAGTTGTAACAAAGGCTATTAATCAGTAAACATATCCATATTTATGATGCCTCTGACTGTAGGAGGGGCAGTCAGAAAGTCACAGGACAGTGAGTTTCTCTGGCATTCTCTTGGAATTCAGTTCCTGCTCAAAAGGGTATAAACAGGAAATGCTTAGCCCTTCGGAGCCATGGAATTCTGGATAGTGTCATAGTGGTAAAGAAAAGGCTGGCTTGAGAAATGGGATGTGCTGCTTTTCTGTGGTGTGGCCCATGCCAGAGATAACACTGATTTATATGCTAACTTGGGTTCGCATTATGTAAAAAAGACCATTGTCATTTGTATTCATGGGAGATTGAAAAAGTATCAAACCAGTTTGATCTGTAACTGTTTAAAAAGGAATATTTTATGCACTGTTTTCAGTATTCCCGTGAGTGTTTTTTTTACCAGTGCTCACATCTGGTAATGACTTCGGGGTAATTGATCCCCCCAGTCGTGTCTGGAGAAGCAGCCTTGACTTCATTAACAGCTGTTCTGGGATCACTCAGAAGAAGCAGCTCAACGGGAAAGTGATCAGTGTGCACGCTGTCTTGTTTTTAATCAGATCCTTTTGTTCTTCACTAGTTATGTAAATAGATCCTGTTTCCTTCTTCTCCTGTTGACATGGCATTTCATGCAACATTCCAAAACATACTCATTAGTGGGGACGTTAGGCACAAAGAAAGATAGATCCTAGGATACTGTTGTCTGTCCACTGTTTGAAGTTTTAGGTGCCACCATGTTCAATCAAAAACAAACAAACTTGTAGCACTTCCCTGTGGTAACTGTATGTTTCCAATGGACTCCGTGATTGCCTGCCTGTTCACCTAGTCTTGCAGACATCTACATCTGATTATAAAAAAAAAAAAAATTGTGGCAGGCAAGTTGTGATTCTCACCTCCAGAACTTTTAATAGTAAAAGCCTGTCCTTCCCTGAGCTCACTGACATAACTGAGATGAGCTAATCACAAGAGGCCATCACCAAAATAGTTTACCCCCTATGTGCGTGAGCAGGATTACTTTTGGTGGAATTTTAAGCAACTGAATGTTTACAGTGTAGTGTTGTTTAGAACCATATTTGGGAAATTAACTGGAGTTACTACTCTGTAAAGTTGGCTAGAAAGTTGTTGTTTTTCAGAAATCTAAAAGTTTGGTTAAAAATATGACTTTTCTGCACTTTTTTGTTGACCCTGCAGTGAGTTTGAAACAGAAAGCTATTTAACATTGTAACAGGAAAACAGGCCTTAAAAATCTTTATTTCTGTTGTCTGCCCAAGCATAAGAGAACATAAATTACTATTTCTTTAGGAGGAAAAGAACGTACAAAATGAAACAAGGTCTTAACACAGTGGATTTAGAGCAAGGTACTTCTGTCTTAGTAATGGAGTGGGAGGTACTGTCAAATTGTGATAATGTCAAAGTGAACTGCATCAGTAATCAAATTTTGACTGTACTGATCTTCATACAACCGAGAGTGGACCGCTTATTTTTATGAACATTTTACCTAGGGGACCGTTTACAAAATTTGGCGATGGCAGTGAAGATGTTGAAGAGTGAGTGAACCTCCTTCATTTTCAGTTGTATTTATTCTCTATAGCTCTTTCTTCAAGCGGTTCCGGTTCTGGCAAAATCACTTTTCTTAAAATGTTGTATTTATCCCACATGACATTGAGGGATTAGTGGCACTCCTAAATTTAATAAACCCTTCGCTGTGTATCTGGGCATCCAGAGAGCATATGAGAGTACTATATAGACAGAAGAACTACCCGTTCTTCTCCCACTCATAATATTTTATTGGAGTGGGTTTTTTAAAGGGATTTAAGCTTCTGGGTTTTTGAAGGGGATTTTGTGTGTTGAGATTGAGAAGATAGTCCAGCTATGATGAGCCAGGCCTCGTACAGACAGCTGATATAACAGGGTCCCTACAGAGTTTTGCCAGTGCACTTTCTCCCTCCTTACAACACCCCAGCTATTCCAATACTTAATCATTCTTGAGCAGAGGTCCCCAAACTATGGCCCGTGGGCCGCATCCAGCCCACTGACACATTTTGACGGGCCCGCTGCCCCCTCCTGGTCCCGCTCCTTCCCCCTACCCATCTCCCACATGATGTGGGCCTAGCCACTCCGGCCCACTGTAAGAGCAAGTTGGAAGGGTGTTGCTCTCGCAGCTGAAAGTTTGGGGACCCCTGTTCTTGAGCAAAAACTGCAAATCATGTCAAGTAACTATGGATTTTTTATTGTTTGAACCATAGCTGTCAGGTGATTGTCAAAAGGCAGCTGTCCGTTTCTTTTGTCACTTGAAGGAATTTGGGGGGACGTTGCTCTATGACCTAAACTACTGGCTGATCCAGCAGTGCAACGTTTTCATTGTTGGGAGAGGTTGTGTAGAGTAACAAATCAATAATTTGAAGTAAGGGAATGGGGAATAGCTACCTTAACATTTGTTTAATCTTGCTAATTTCAAATAGTCTTCACTACACAATCGTCTTTAACATCACATTATGAAAGAACATAATTCAATTAAAAAGTAAACCACCACTAACAAATATTAATCTGCTTTTCTGCTTCTCGTGTTATATGTCTGCTTTAACCCATTTTTGTGTCAAGCTGTGAAAAGACAATCTGTTCTATGCACATAGCTCGTCTTATTTTTATAGGCTTGATGTTTTCAACTGAACCTATCTGTGTGTTTCATGCTTGCATAAATAACTGAGATGCTACTGCGCCTTTTTGTTTTAGATCAACCTTAAAGCGAGCAGGACCACCACCACTACCTCCTAAGGTAAGTGTGCGCCAGTATCCTTTCTTCAGACAATGGCCAATGCCATGTGCTTCAGAGGGAATGAGCAGAACAGGTCATCATCCAGTGATACATCTTGTCGGCCATTCCCAGCCTCTGGCAAAGAGTAATCCCTGCTTAGCCTGGTTAATAGCCGTTGATGGACCCTGTCCTCCATGAATTTATCTAGTGCTTTTATGAACCTTGTTATAGTCTTGGCCTTCACAGCATCCTTTGGCAAAGAGTTCCACAGGTTGACTGTGTGTTGTGTGAAGAAAGACTTCCTTTTGTTCGTTTTAAACCTGCTGCCTATTAATTTCATTTGGTGACCCTTAGTTTATGTGTTATGGGAAGGAGTAAATAACAGTTCTTTATTTACTTTCTCCACACCAGTCATGATTTTGTAGACCTCTATCATATTCCTCCTTAATCGTCTCTTTTCCAAGCTGAAAAGTCCCAATTTTATTAATCTTTCCCCAGATGGAGCTCTTCCATACCCCTAATCATTTTTGTTGCCCTTTTTTGTACTTTTTCCAATTCCAATATATCTTTTTGAGATGGGGTGACCAGATCTGCATGCAATATTCAAGATGCAGGTGTACCAAGGATTTATACAGAGGACAGAATGATATTTTCTGTCTTATTATCTATCCCTTTCCTAATGATTCCCAACATTCTGTTAGCTTTTATGACTGCCCCTGCATATTAAGTGGCATATACTTCAGTCTGATGTTTTCTATCTGCTTATAAGGTTAGAAGCTAATTTACTAACAGCTGGGGGAAACATAGCTATTGGACGTCACATGATGGGCCAAATGTTGCACTGACCTACACCCTATACGGTCCTGTTGAACCTTATGGGATTACATGGGGCGCCATTGGGCCGTATATGGTATGTTTGTTAAAGTGGCTTCTAGGTACTTCCCTTTTGCAAAGACGTGGCATATGTCTGACATGTCCTGTTGGCCATTATTCTTTCTGCCACTATGCCATTATTTTTCAAAGCCCACCAGGAAAGGAATAATTCTCACAATAGATTATCCTGCTGTCAAAGTTCTTTGTTAGAATGGTGATGCGTTTTCTACATAAAAGCTAGCGCGTAATAATTTTCTGCCTCTGAATGTCAGTATTCACCTTATTTTATCAAAGCTCCACCTATTTCATTCGTTACAGCCCAGGATAAACAATTACCCTGAGGAAAGCTTGGCGGACGACGAGAAGTCTCAGACAATAAAACACTTCCCAGATGCACAGAACAGAGCGCTGCCGGCTCATAGGAGACAGAGTATTCCAGCTTGTGGGCTTCAAACTGAGCCATCTCCCATTGGTCTGAGCAGCAGCCTCAGTAGCCCTGGACTGCTTACAGCTAGATACAGTGACTTGGGTAAATCATCTACACTTGTAACTGTGCTTGGTCCCAGAATGTGAGAGACGAGGTAGGGGAGGTCGTGTCTTTAACTGGTCCAACTTCTGTTGATGGAAGGAGCAAGCTTTCAAGCCGCACAGAGCTCTTCTTCAGGCCTCTGTGTAGCTTGAAAGCTTGAACCTTTCACCAGCAGGCATTAGTGTAATGAAAGACATTACCTCATTCAGCCTGTCTCTCCACGTTACGTTTTCAGAAAGTGACTTGTTTCCCTTTAAAAGAAATACATTTGGGAGCCAACTTGACTTTAAGCAAAATCTGATTGTAATAGAAGTTGTTCCTCAAGTGTGACTTTCCTTCTCACGTGTGTTGGGCTTTCTCTGTGCTCTGGAGGTTCCTACCCTAAGGCTTAAGTCAGGGGCCTTCCTTCTAGCACACAGATGCTGAATGGAATCCCTTTTGGAGCCAGTCGGTACCATCCCTATGTTGGCCCAACGTGCTCCCTTTCATCAGCCTAAGCGTGTTGCAGTGGCAGTGGATGTGGGTTTCTCTCCATAGCAACGAGCCTTGCCACTGGGCAATGGGACTGGCTCCTTTTCCGCAACTCTCCCTGAAAAGGTTGAGCTGGGTGAGATGAATGTACGATAACTTCAGAGCCGTGCCTCCCTCTTCTCTAGGATTAATTATCTCTGATGCAGAGAAGAGAACAGGGCATCTAGGCAGCAAAATTATTTGTATTTAATTGGTTATCAAATGTGCATTAAAATGTCTGGGTTTTTTTTTTAGGAAATGGGGATAGTATGCTAAAACTCATTGAAGAAAACACAGAAGATTCTGGACAAGGCCCCCAGCTGCCGCGTAAAAAAGACAAGAGAGACTTTCCAGTAAGTATTTGGTCCTATCTCTCTTAAATATTGACCAGCTATGTGATTTTACTAACTAGTTAGCTTATATAAATTACATGCACATGAACATGTGGTGCAGAGTTTTAAACTTGTGTGACTCGTTTTACAACATACCTCTTTCCCCACAGAAGCCAGCAATCAATGGTTTACCGCCAACGCCAAAGGTGCTGGTAAGAAATCTCATTTAAAATAGGACTAACTGGTAGCACGCTTTTATTTATCCCTCTACTTATTTTGCCTTTATACTGCTAGTAACTTATTTATTACCAAAAGAATTCAGTGTTGTTCTCAGTGTAACAGGCACTAAAAATCTTCCATGTTATTTTTTATCTGGATCTACGGTCTTCTGTAGGAATTCATCAGAACAAAGACGTCTGAGAGGATGTACCATAGTGTTCTTGGGGGAGATGAAGGTTTTTTTGCATCAAGTGATATTCAAATAGGTCTGTGTGATTGAAGAAAGGAAGACTGTAATGTGTGCACATCTGACATGTAATTAAATAGGTGACCAAAAGATAAACCGTACATTGCAAGATTGTTTTAGGTTTAAATTTCGGTTTCTTTTAGATGGGAGCATGTTTTTCAAAAGTTTTTGATGGTTGCCCTCTGAAGATTAATTGTGCAACATCATGGATACATCCTGATACTAAAGGTAGGCTCGCTTTGTCCTTTGTATTTGAAATCCTGCTCCACAACCAGCATTGCACTTTTGGAGTAAGCCAGTTTTTCTCCTTTTTTCAGATCAGTATATTATCTTTGGAACCGAAGATGGTATTTATACCTTGAATCTGAATGAACTTCATGAAGCAACAATGGAACAGGTAATTATCAGTTTATTGATCATTTCAAGGGACTATTTTTTACATTGCTGATGGGGTGCTCAGATCAAAGGGTATCATGGAGCTCCTTCCCCCTGCACTAAGCCCTCTTCTCTCAGAACTGGCTCTGCATCCCCCTGCTCTGGCCTGCTTCTCCCCTCCTTTGCATCCCCAGCCTGCCCCTTCCTTCTCCATTTTCATTCCTCCACTGCTGGTTAGTCCAGCTGGCACAATTGCAGCTGGTAAATATTCATTGGTTGACCAGCTGCTCCTTCCTCCTCTTGTCTCCTGGTTACTTTAGCTCCCCTTGTTGCTTCTCCCTGGCTTGGCTGCGTCTCTCCTTCCAAACCCCATCTCCTTTTGTGCTCTGTCTTTGGCCCACTGCATACCTTCACTAAGCCAGCATTTCTCGAACGCGGCCACCGTGGCCAGCTTTTCCTGTGGCCACAGCCTCCACCTGGGCAGTGATGGCAGGGCAGAGGGAAGCAGCAACCCCTCCCCCGGGGCCACCAGCAGGGGTTGGGCCCTGCCCCACTCCTTTCTGAAAGATGCCGGCAGAACAGGGAGACGGTGAGAGTTTCCCCACCTGGCTGGAGGCCATCAAGCTCAGGCTTCCCGCCTCAGTCCTGGGGTGGTGGGTGGCAGGCTCCAGCCCCAGGCTCACCACTCCTCCCATCGCCCCTGGCTCCTGCTGCTTCTCCCACCATGGGCTTCAGTTATGCGATGGTGGGCTCTGTCCCCCGGGTTCTGGCTGCGGGACCCCAGGTTCCAGCATGGGGCGTTGGGTTTGGGGCCGTCCCCAGGCTCCCCACCTGTCACCCTCCGGCCCCCATTGCCTCCTCCATCCCCAGGCTCTGGCAACCACCCAGCAGACTTCACAGCAGCAGACTTACAAGCTAGCAAGCCTTAAAAAAAAACACCCCCCGGGCGGGGCCCGCCAACCAAAAAAAGCAAAGGAAACAACAAAAGAAAAGAATGTGCAAAACACCTTATTTTTGTGTTTATTGTTCAGGTCCAATAAAGACTAGAGAGCACTATACATTATTTTTATTATTGAGTTTGCAAAACATGCCCTACATAAATAAATTACATGAATTTGGACACGTCTGTGTGCCCTTTTATTTGTTTTTCCTAAAGTTAATTAAGTATTTTAGGAAAAATTGTCAGAGCAGCCACCAGCAAGAGTTGTTGCCATGCTCTGAGGCCATCAAAAATGTGTTGTGAAAGCCCCCAACACCCTCTGGCTTCAGCAAACTCCTCTAGGTCACTCTTCACCTCTAACGCAAAAACAGTCAGGAATGAAGATGTTAATATTCCTTTTTCTTTCTTTCCTTTGCTGTATCCTTCAGCCTGGGCCTCATGGGGCTATAAGATTAGGCCCCAAATTAGGCCTGTCTGAAGTATCTAGTAGGAAATAGCCTCCAGTCCCTGAAAGGGAGACCGTTTTTGCCAGATTTATTGTGAGGTGTTTTTATGCTTTACTACTTTTACAGTCAGAGAGGGAGGAATAGGTAATCAACCCTCTTTCTGGAGCAGAGCTGGTCTGGACGGTGAGAATGCTGTTGTCATATGGGGCTGTAGGTTTATACAGCACTTTCCCAAGACTAGCAAAGACAGAACCTCTGTCCCAGAAAGCATCACTCTAGAGAAAAAACACCACATGGGCTGATAGTTGAGGCAAAGAAAAATGTGGGATTTATTTGGTGAGGAGAACACAGGAGGGATGCTAGCACTGAGTGGGTGAGAAGGAGAGATCTGAGGTAAGATAGGGAGGGTATTTAGCAGACGGGAAAAGAGAGGCTGCTCCATGGGGACAGCATGATGTGGGGGTGAAAGACAAAGCAGCAATCTAGCCAGATGATTTGGGGACCTTGGGCAATGAGAGGAAGATTATGTAGGATCTGATGGTGAGAATGAGGAACTCGAAGTTGAGACAGGAAGAACAGAGGAAGGCTTTTTCAGGTTAGTGGGTACAAGAACATGCTAGAAAGCACAGGAGAAGGTAAGACAGAGTAGGTATTGGAGAAGAAACTGAGAATGAAAAGGTACATGAAAGGGTGGAGGCAAGCTATAAGGATTCAGTCAGGTAGTGGAAGTGGGATCTCTGAATCAGCCAGGTTAAAGGAAAAGAAATTAGTCTGAAGAGCCTCATTGGGTATTGGTGGTGTAAGAAGAGCGGGGAAAAGCTGTTTTAGAAAGAAAAGGAAAGGTGTACAGCTGAGATAAAGAAAATGAATTTGAAGTGGAGAATGTCAACGTCATCATAGGACATCATCCAGAGGCAATTAGCAGTGCATGAACAGTGCCCAAAGAAATGGATCAGGGAGACCCAGCGTTATTAACCCATGTATATTTTTTTAATTCAGTTTCTCTCTAACATGGAAATATCTTCTGCTTCTTTCTTTAGTTATTTCCCCGAAAGTGTACCTGGCTGTATGTTATCAATAATACTTTAATGTCGTTGTCAGGTATGTATATATTAAGAAAAAAGCCACTCTAAATAATGGGAAAATACACAAAACATTCGCTTGTTAAAGGGTATTTTTCTGTGTGCTCAGTGTAGATCAATAACATTTTACCGAATAAGAGAATAATGCGCTGTTTCCTGTATTTCAATTTTCCTTTTTTGTATAGAAAGTTTGGCTTTGAAAATGCTTTAGACAAGGAATTTTCATAGATTGTAAGGCTGGAACTTTATTAAAAAAGACTTGTAAACACTAGATTTACATTCATTTTGAAGCCTTCTACTATTTTTTGCCAGAAAGGTTAGGAGTTTGATGATTACACCACAAATACAAGTTGTCTTCTGAGTAATGCCAAAGGCCCAGTTTGAGTGGGAGAAGGATCTTGAATTTTTCCTGGTCTCTGAGATTGCAGTGCCAAGTTCAGTTATTAAAATAACTCTCAAGCCATCACTCAGCTCTGTTGAGGAGAGGTGGAAAGGGCTTCTAAGAATTTAGGTGCGGTGTTTAATCATTCCTCTGGTGCGCTGCAGCCATCTTTAATGGCTCTGAACTTCTCAGTGATTCTCAGCATGCATCCAACTGATTCAGAAAATAGGTATGATTGAGGACAAGAAGAGTTTCAAGTTAAAGAGGAATGACATACATGCTTGTGTGCATGTAAATAATGAATTTGCCATTCTGATCTATTTGTGCTAACTGTAGATGATTTGAAACAAGGTGTTTTCCCTCCTGTCCTGATAAAAGGGAAATCTGTGTGTGAAACAGTTGCACAAGGTCAATCTTAATTTTGAGTGCAGACTGATTGCAGGATCAGGCCTTTAGACATAGAATTGCTTGTGTAATCCAAGTCACATGATGACATCAAGAGAGTCCAGGTGGGGCTTCCGGAAGGCTGGAGGCACATAGATTTCCTGGCCAGAAAGGACCACTGTGATCATCTAGTCTGACCTCCTGTGTAACACAGGCTATAGAACAGGTAGTCGGGACAGACTGCAGGCCATGTCCAAATCACCAGCTGCTTTTGAATGGACCACAAAACCTTTTTATTTACTTCTTATCCCTACTATTATTATTATTGTATTATTTGCTTTGGAATCTGGACCTTGGCTGTACCTTGACCAAGAAATTTGAACCTTAGCAAAAAAATAATTGATGACCCTGGCCACAGAACTTCTCCAGAATAATTCCTAGAGCAGATCTTTTAGACAAACATCCCATCTTGATTTAAAAATTGCAAGTGACCGAGAATCCACTATGACCCTTGATAAATTGTTCCAGTGGTTAATTACCCCCACTGTTAAAAATGTACACCTTATTTCCAGTCAGAATTTGTCTAGCTTCAACTTCCATGTTAGACCCTTTTCTGCCAGATCGAAGAGCCCGTTATCAAATATTTGTTCCCCTTGTGAATTAATGCTTATGCCACCAGGCACTGGAGGGAGATAATATTAGGCCATAACAGTTGCTTTAGCATTGTTTATGTTTGCGTTGTGCTTGAGTGCTTACCGGTATCTGTTCATAGACTAGTATCAATTTCATATGTTACTATTAATCACTTATATTTAAATATATTTATATAGATTTTATCAAAGTGGAGTGGCCTGATACAATCACATCAGTGCCTGGATGTAGTGTCAAAGAACAACCTAGAATTTAGGGCGTGCATTTGTTTTACACATTTTCTTTTTATTAAACCTTAACTTTAATAGTTGAAGCATGTCCCCACTTGATGAACTGTCATTTTAATCATTTGTTTCTCTTTACATTTTGGCTTGGCTTCAATTTTTGACATGTTTGTGGTCTGCCTTTTTAGAAGGTAATTATCACTATGTATTTTTACTATAAATATCCATTGTCAAATGTGCGTGTGTGTGTGGTACAAATCATTTTTCTGTCTTACAGGAAAAACATTCCAGCTGTACTCCCATAACCTAATAGCTTTGTTTGAACAAGCCAAAAAAACAGGACTAGCTGCTCATATTCAGACTCATAGGTTCCCTGACAAAATATTACCAAGGTACAAAAATATCTTTATCTTCGAGACAGTTCTGAAAAATTAACACAATTTCTAAACTACTTTGTCCTTTATGCTTCTGCTGTATGTCTATATGAATCAGTGATATAAAGAGCTTTCAGTATAGGTCACTGATGTGTGTTATGACTTGTTCTGTTATTTCAGGAAGTTTGCTTTAACAACAAAGATTCCTGATACAAAAGGATGCCACAAATGCTGCATAGGTGAGTGAGCATTCAAGCTACTGATTTTTTTTTCTTGGCTTTTATTACTGGAACAGAGTGGTTTGCACTCAGATTTATTTTTAATTATACATAAACATGAAAAAAAGGGGGTCCTGAATAGCCCAGGGGATTGGTAATAAATTACCAAGCTTTACCTTCTTATGTGGCATCTACATGCCTGGAGGTTTGCAGCCCCGGCAACCCATGCTATACGATCCTCTGCTAATCTCCTTGTGGATGAATAGTCCTTTTGATCCACCCAGGATACAACATCGTCCATCCAAGATCTTCTTTTTCTGCCTGCTGTTCTTCTGCCATCTTTCCCTTCCAGTGCTTGTAAACATCCAACAGCCGCTGAACCCCTTAAAATGCACCCTGCCAATTGAGCTTTACCTTACCAGAAGTGAAATACTATCCCCACTGAAGTCAATGGAAGTTGTGCTGTTAACTTCAATGGGACCAGTGTTTCAACCCAGAGCACCTGTCATAGTTTGGCCTGGGTCAGTGGTACCACGGTTGCAACCAGCTGTGGAATGTGCAGAGGCCTAAATTAAAAAAATGTGGTGATTTGGTTTCAGACAGGTTCAAAGTGGACAAGTGTCCCTGCCATAACCACGGTCACTGATGGACACTTCTAGGTAAGCCTCAGTAAAGAGACCAAAGACTGAATGGCCATGAAAGATAAAATATCCTCTTCAGGGCAAGGTTGTGGCATGGGGCATCTTGGATTGTTACTAACAGTGTCAGTCTTTTGTGAGCATTAACAAAGGATCATAAAATAATGGGGTGATAAATGTTCAAGTGTGTTTTAGCCCATTATGGCAGAGGCCAACTTGACCGTGGGAATTATTTTTAAACTTGGCTACAGGGTCAGTTAATTTTTTTATAACTAGCAGACCTGATGGTAAAGGACTGGTTATTAATTGTCTGTGTATGTGGTGTGGGGAAAGGAAGGGAGAGGTAGTTCAGCTGATTAAAAATCTCTCTGAGCTGTATTTGACATGCAAGTTTGCAAGCTGTGTGTGTGCTG
Organism: Mesoclemmys tuberculata; assembly: GCA_007922155.1. Lineage (NCBI taxonomy): Eukaryota > Metazoa > Chordata > Testudines > Chelidae > Mesoclemmys > Mesoclemmys tuberculata. Next base: position 6,761,738 of record ML675611.1, on the reverse strand, counting down.
CATACACATTTTTTTAAAGTCAGGGAGTAAAATTTTCTGAAGTGCACTTAAGAGCTTGTGTCACTGAAAGTCAGTGAAACTTAAGAATTGTACAAATTTTGTCATCTTAAAATATCGCCTCCTGCCCCTACACTCCTGGAGTTCTAACTACGGCTCTGATCTTCCCCAGACTAATCGTGCCTGCTGATTGAATTCACCTACAGTTCAACACCCGCTGCCCTTCCTGGGGAAGCAATGCTTTAAAGCGTATTTAGGGTAGACGTTGGCTGTCCAACGTGGCCCAAGCGAAGCTCGCTTGCACATGTGCAGCGGGACGGGCTCTGTTGCAAGTCAGCGTTTGCACTGTTTACTGATAATCGCAGGTGCTGGCTCAAGGTGACCCCTAAATAGCACCCATTGACTGAGAGTGAGTGCCACTCTCGTTAGCTTTCTGAGAATGTGTGTTGTGCACATAACGGCTCTGCCTGTATTCTTCAAGGGCTCCCGCAGGAAGTGTTTTACCCTGAGAGCAAAGTTCCTGGTTTAAGAACCAATATTTGAAAGTGTTCTAAAATCCATGTGCATACTCTGATTTTACTTTATAAGTAATTGTCAAGTAACATAGCATTTATTAGCAGGAAGAGAAGAATTTAATAAACAGGTATTAATACAGTATAACCCCGTTTATCCGACCTCCATTATTCGGCTCTCTGTGTTAACCCAACAACCAGGACTCCAGGGCCAGAAGTTGGCAATCTCTCCTGTGGCCACTAGATGGTGCCACAGCATCACATTTTTCCCATTCTTCGGATTATGCGGATTGTTGATTATCCAATCTGTCCCCAGACCTAATTATATTAAATAAACGGGGTTTTCATGCAATACCTTGCTCTTACATAGCATTTTTCATGAGTAGCTCAGAGCATTTCAGTTTCTAATGTATTTATCCTGACAGCACCCTGTGAGGCAGGGAAGTGCTATTATCCATATTGTTCAGATGGGGAACTGAGGCACAGACTAGGTAAGGTCATCAGTCCCCCTTTCCTGAACAACGGGGCTGTGTGATCAAAGCAAAGTTAGTAGCTGTGGCTGTTTTTGATGTCAGCATGATGAAGGGGGTTGCAAAGCATCAGGAAAAGCATCCGTAACAGAGAACCCCTGCTGTGAGGATGACATTGACTAGCAGCACCAGGATTACAACATTGACTAACGTGGTGAAGGCTTACTATCATTTTGTATGTACAGAGTCTAACACAATGGGGCCTGGTCTTAGTTGGGGCCACTAGGATGCTACAGTAACACAAACAAAGAATAATGCTGTGGGCTATAAGAAATTCTGGACCAGGAAGAAGTGATTTGGTTTGGATTGTTGGCTCTTTTTTAATTTGTTGTCTCCATCTTCCTTCTGTTTCGACAGGCTCCCTGACTCACTTTTGCTTCTGTAGAAACAAATATTTGTCTAACACATGTGTGCTGTTTGCGTCAGTAACATTCCATGAGTTAGTCCGCAGAATAGGGTATGTTAATATGTAGGGAAATAGATCATTTTTTCTCTAGTTCATTTGGAAGTTTACACAATATTAAATGGAATAAACATTTTAATATGGCACCAAGTAATAAACATAAGGTCAGAAAGGTGGGTTTTTTATAATTTGAGTCCTTTGTAAAAAAAAAGATGTAATTTTCACCTTTACTTGACACGTGATTGCTGGTTAAATCCAGCCCTATTTCATTTACATGTTTGGATTGTTCTGGGTTTTTTTAATAGTAAGAAATCCATACACGGGACACAAATACCTTTGTGGAGCATTGCAGTCTGGAATTGTTTTACTTCAGTGGTATGAGCCAATGCAGAAATTCATGTTAATAAAGGTAAGTTTTACCCAGTTATAAAATTTAGTTTTGCTTGTCTTTTTCCTGCTGCATGGTGTTCATCGTCTGACTGTTACTGGAAATAAACATAGTTTTCTGGAAGTGTGTGAACCATTCCAGATTTTATGATGGAAAGTACATCCATCTCTAGCCCTGTTTGTGGGTGCTAAGCACTTGAAAATCTGGCCCTACAGGCTTTTACTAGCTATAAGGCTGATGCAGTACCTGAGGTGATCATTGAAAGTCTTTGAATTGATTCACAAGATGTTGGATCGAACCCAGTGTTAGCAGTAGCAAACCTCCAAAAACTAAGAGCATGAATTATGTGAAACGTTCCATTCTATTGGGCATGTACTCTCCTCGATGTGAGTAGTAGTTTGAATTATATAGGCAACTGAGAGGAGACTAACTCTTTTGTATTTCTCGTTATCTGTGTATGTCAGTTGCTTCGTACCTATCTGCTAGGCAAAAGTAACCTCTAAACTTGATTGATCTTAATTTTTTTCAGCACTTTGATTTTCCTTTGCCAACCCCTCTGAATGTGTTTGAAATGCTAGTGATCCCAGAACAGGAATACCCCATGATCTGTGTGGCTATCAGTAAGGGCACAGAACCAAATCAGGTGGTTCAGTTTGAGACAATCAACTTGAACTCTGCTTCTTCATGGTTTACAGAAATTGGTGCAGGTAAGGTTTTGGGGGGCTAGTGTGTCAACCTTGCATTCTAAGTAACACAGAAACACTTTCTCTATCAGCTTGATGCCGTCATCTTAGTTAATTTTTGAGGCACACATACATATCTAGATTTAGACTTTGCAGTCTCATGACAGCCTGGATTGCAGCTTCCTCTCTGCTCTGGATTTCTGAGCATAACTGTTTTGTAAGAATTACTTGAGAAAAGCTGGGGTGTTTAAAATTATATCATTCCCTCAAATTAATCATCACATAAGAGGCTGGTCCTGCAAACCTTTCAAAGTCTTTTTCTGCCCAGCTCCAATTTAATTTACCTTTTAAAAGGCTTCACTTCAAAAACACCACATATTGAAATGTGTTTTTTGAAAAACAAAACAAATCCCACTCAACTAAGAGCTCTGTGTGTGGTAACACAGTCCATGTCCCTCCATGGGGTCAGTCTGTGTGCCATTTTCCCTTTCCCTCTCTAGACAACCTCAGTGTCATTTGTGTCTCTCTGTTTTTGTCCCTCGTGGACAGGTTTTGCAATCAGTTGGCCATTTATACCAGAGAAAAAGTTTTCCTTTCTTTTCAAAAGCTATTTGCTACCTTGGAGATGTTTTTGTTCACTAGGCTAATTTGGAAACATCTTTCCACATTTAAAGACTCCTTTTTAACCATGCTGATGGGCGAGCCCACTTACGAATTAAAACTATACACACTGTTAAATACTAACATCAGTCACCCTAGGCTTCCTAGATTGTCATCTGCAAACAGGAATTCTAGAGGAGAAAAGGGTGGTGTCCAAGGGGTAGTACCCTGTGCTGATCTCCACCACTCACTATTTTACCTCATTGTGAATGCCCTCAGAAGCAGATTTGATACGTTCTTGGCAGGCTGTCACAAGCAAACGTAGAGTACTGTGGTGAGACAGCAGTCCCTTCATAGTTATGTCTTAAAAGCCCAATTTTTTGAGAGGCAGGGCTTGATCCTGAGCTGCTCTTTCTCCCACAGTACAAAAGGGGTCAGAAAGCAGCTGGCTCACAGCTGGAGAATTGGTTTCTTCAGTGCCGTCACTAAAAGAAATAAAAATCCCTTACTGTAAAGGTTGTTTGCAGGGTGGCAAAGTAGAATATAGGGAATGGGGAGCTATGATTAATTTCTACAGGTGTAATGTAAGGGTTTTTTTGTTTTTTTTTTCCTTTAACAAGGCAATCATCAGTTAGATGCCATTCACGTAACACAGCTGGAAAGAGACACTGTTCTAGTCTGCTTGGACAGTAAGTACTGTCTATATGGTTGGAGCTGTGTGATAGAAACCTTTACTTTGGTACAGTTGCTACTTTGACGTCAGCTCTTTGGGTCTCTTTTGTGCTACAGCACTGCAAAATTAGTGCTTCAGTTACAGTTGAGACAGATGACAATACCATTGCCACCTTCAGGTTTGCAGCCCGCTTAAAAACACATATACCCTATTTCTTTGTATTTTCTTTTTGTCATTTAAAATTAATGCAGTGTCATGATTGAGAATAAAAATTCTCAGAGCTTAGTTTTTTTTACCATAAATCTAACTTGTACAACACACATGGTAACATGAGAATCTGTATGCACAGAAGTGTGGGTGAAAAGTTAATGGCTTCAGTAGCAACCCAGCTGTGACTTTTGTATATTTAAATATACAAACCTTCATATTAGGGTGGTTGGGGTTTTTGTTTGAATAGTCATATATTTTGTATTTCTTGAGGAAGACTTTTAGTAAAGTCTCAAACATATAAATACGCATACAATCTTATCTATTTGTACATCAATAGAAACATCCTCTGTGATTTGTTCTGTACAAACTATAAAAGTCATCAGACATGGGAATAAAATAATCATGAGCCTGGAGGTTGAAGTTAACATTTTATATTGAAAGCTGTCCATAACCCTTTTCAGCCGTGGGTTTTGACGCTAGATTTTGTGCTTCTTTTTCCCCTTGAGAATTTGTGAAAATTGTGAATTTACAAGGGAAGCTGAAGTCGAGCAAGAAGCTGGCCTCTGAGCTAAGTTTTGATTTCTGCATCGAATCTGTAGGTAAGTAAAATCTCCTGCCTGGTTCTCAAGAACCGAGCCTTGAGCAGAGCGGATTTTATCTTCAAATTGCCTGGCTCGTTCTAGCCAAGATTAGTGTATTGCCTGACACTGCAAACGCTTACAACTTGGTCTCCTCGGCTACATTGACCACTGAGGAGAGTAGACACTACGCCATTGGTGTTTGCAAGACTGAGCCTGATTTTTGGAAAGTCCTGTTGTTTTTAAATAAGATGTATCCTGTCTTGATTCAAAACGAAGAAATTGCTCTCATCGGTTCCTCTTCATTTCTGTAGCAGTAAGAGGCATTTTCATCTAAGGGTTTTGTAGAAAGAAAATAGGTTGGAGCAATTTTTAACAAAGCTGAGAGTTTACTTAACACTGCAGATACAATTTAGCTCTCACCCAGACCCTATTAATAATACATGTTTCTTACCCGGTGTACAGCAGTCTTGGTTTTTGAAAAGTGTACCATAATCTCTACTGCTTTGAGCAGAGTTATGCTGAGTGTTCCTGCCATGATAAATTGTCCCAAAATTGGGTATTTCATATACGTTAAATGTTGCAGAACTGGAATTCTTTAAACGAGTTCTGGAACCAGAATCAGTGGTGACAAGCTTTAGTAAAAATCCGAGCTGCAAGGTCAGCTCCCTCTTAACCAGCACTTTCTTGCAGCTTGGAGCACTGGGCTCCATAGGCATCTTCCCTTTGGCAACAGATTTTTGGGGGTAGCTTTTTTAAAAAAAACAAATATTATCTGTCCGGGCAGTGCAGGGTCTTGTGTAATAGAATCCCAGAAGTGGTCAGCTGGTGAAGGGACCCTGTAGTGTATTTTTTAATTGACACGTGGTCCTTTCCTAATTCATGAAATGTTATAATTACCCAGAGGAATTCGCAGTCAGAAAGCTTGCCCTCCAGTCCTGGCAATCGGTATCCACTCTCATTTGTACTTAAAATGCAATTCTACTGTTTCAGCATCGTTCCTTTGGAACACTGACGGGATCATAGAATCAAAAAATCACAGAAGATTAGGGATGGAAGGGACCTCAGGAGGTCATCTAGTCCAACCCCCTGCTCAAAGCAGGCCAACCTTGAAACGTAACATAACCCGTTAACATAATGTAACCTGCTAACGTGATGTTTCCAGAACAAAATCTATACTGTCCTCTGCTGGATTTTGTTAATTGCCTCCTGTGTTCTCAGCCAGCTCTGAAGAGAGGCAGGTGCCCAGAGCTGGTGGACATGCTCCTCCAAGTATGATTCCCAAACATTTTGGGTCGCGCCTCCTCCACTTGGTCCACACACCCCCCCCTTCGGGAGCCACAGTCGGGAGCTGGGCTAGAGTGACGGTCGATGGCTGTGATTGGAGCCAGGAGCTGGGGCTACAGCTGTGGAGGCCTGAAACAGGGCCAGCAGCCAGGACGGCGGCAGGGGCTGCAGCTGAGGGTAGGGCTAGAGCAGAGATGGGGGTAGAATGGGGCTGGGTGGCGTTTCCTCCCAGCCCCCCAGCTCCCCCGGGGCTGGCCCAGACCCTTCTGTGCTCCCCAAGGAGGACGCGCCCCACAGTTTGGGGACCTCTGAGCTAAAGCCTGAAATTGTGCATTAACAACTCAAGTTTGAGTTTGAGCAAAGGCAACCAAATTCCTTTCAGCCTCTTGGTCTAATTTGGTTTTTCTTCTCTGCAGTGTGCCTTCAAGACAGCGTGCTGGCCTTCTGGAAGCACGGCATGCAGGGCAAAAGCTTTAAGTCAGATGAAGTAAGTACTCGCCTGGTCTGTCTGCATTTAATGTAATGTGTACTCGTCTTCCCCTCCCACCTGCTTCCTCATTGCTGATGCTGGTTGGGGCCCTTAGCTGCTGCCTTGCTAATAAAGTAAGTGCACAGCCAGCGTCTCTGTTCTGGATGGTCAGATGCATTTCCTGACATTTGTTTTCATGTGCTGCTCCGGGGGAAATTGCATGCAGGCTTTTCCCAGGCTGTGCAAGGGGGCATCTACTAGTAGCACAGCAGCAAGCTGAAACAAAAGAAGCATCAGACAGGCGTGTCCAGGAATAGAGCCAAGCATGTTGGCGTTCATAGATTCCAAGACCAGAAGGGACCACTGTGATCAGCTAGTCTGACCTCCTCTATTGCACAGGCCAAAGAACTGCCCCCAAATAATTCCTAGAGCAGAGCTTTGGCAAAAACATGATTTTAAAATGGTCAGTGATGGAGAATCCAGCATAAGTTGTTCCGAAGGTTAATTACTGTCACTGTTAAAAGTGTACACTTTTATTTCTGGTCTAAATTTACCTAGCTTCGACTTCCAGCCATTGGATTGTGGCACATCTTTCTCTGCTAGATGGAAGATCTCATTATCAAATATTTGTTCCCCATGTAGCTACTTACAGACTGGGATCAAGTCTCTGCTTGACCCCTTTAAGCTAAATCGATTGAGCTCTTTGACTCTGTCACTCTAAGGCATGTTGCTCTTGGGCCCACCCTAAACATCATCAAGGGATCAGAAAAGCCTTTATACGTTTGTGCCTTCCAACCTTTATATACATTCAGGACGTTCCATTTAACAGGCTGAGTCAGAGCATTTAATTATAATGAAAATTAATCTTAAAAAAAATTAAGGTGACATTTTTCCTCTGACTCTGCGCAGTTGTGGATGAAATGCAGTCTCTCTGCTGAGAGTTAAGCAGGTACCTGTCAGTCCTCCAACTAATCCTCCGGTGTGTAATCATGACTATTACAAGCTATTTAAGATTAACCTTGTGCAATCTAGTCACTAAGCTTCAAAGTGCCTGTATAAGGTTCTATATTTGGCACTAAATCTTATTTAAAATTGTTTTTTGAGGATACTGACTGGCTATTGTCTCTTCTAAATCAGATTATTGCATTTTACTTTACCACTACAAAGGACCTTGCCACTAATCCGTTTCTTTTGCAGGTTACCCAAGAGATATCTGATGAAACCAGAGTTTTCCACTTGTTGGGATCAGACAGGTAGTTATATTTAAGAAACTGAAATCTTGTATCCATTTAAATAAATTAGCTGAAAACTAGTTGAGATTCAACTCCAATCCCGAACAGTTCTCAGACCCTTGCTTGAGGGGAGAAAGAGGGAGGGAGGGAAGTGCAGCTCATTCTTAACACTGCCACTTCCGGTTGATTTCAAGAAGTGATTGTGATTGGAACCAAAGTAAGTTTGGCGCCACCTTCCAGGCCAAGTGCAAAGTGCTTCTTTGACATTGCTTTTACTCATATGAACACAGGATACCTAGAATATATCAGTCCCCACTCAATATACCTGTGGGAAGTAGGGGGAAGAACGAACCCCATGTGACACATGGTGGTCATATTGTTCTGTGCCCTTCTGGCAATCATGGCTTGGATCATATTCATGAATCACCTGGATAACCAACCTGTAAAATGTTCTTTCCTTCTGTGGGACTCGAGGTCTGCAATCAGATAGCAACAAACCTAAGCAACTTGTGTTTTGTTTAACACGCAAAGCTGCATGTTAATCTCAGTCCCTGAAACATCCACGTGAGTCTCTTCAAGCAAACGCAAGCAGGGAACAGGAACGGGTTGACTGGAGCCACAAGCTCCAGGGAGATGCCCTTTGAATCCAGATTTGTCATGTTAGCAGAGGCTACCTCAATCTTCTGGGCTTTGTGCTGTGTCGCCCGGTGGCTCTAACGTGTCAAGGGATGTGGTCTAGGTGCTGCTCTGCTGCTTGCTCATTGATCCAGGGGGAAAGTCAGTCAGGCCCTGATTTTCCAAAGGAACCTCCAGTTTTGGGTGCCTCAATTCATGGGGGCCCGTTTAAGACACCTCAGGGCCTGGTTTTTCCAGTGTCGCTGAGCGCTTACAGCTCCCTTTCACTTCAGTCGCAGTTGAGGGGACTCATTACCTCTGAAATCAGGCTCCCAGGTCTAAAGTTGGGCATTTCTGATAATGTGCGCTTTAGTTTTCCTGTCTCTTATGCCTCTTCGTAGCTGGGGAAAGTGTGCTTACCTCCCTTCCTCGCTGCGGGGCTGGCGAAGACTAATAAGCTAGTGCTTGCCAAAATACTTTGCTCACATCAAGTGCTGTGTACGTGCTAAGCGTTATTATACAAGTGTGTACGGATAGCCTTCAGTAGGTTTCTATAGCACGTTGGAACCAGTACCCTATGTGCTGCACTCCTGGGTTGACCTGGGAAAATGGGCGAGTCCCAGGCATGTGGGGGGAAGGAAAGCAGAATGGCCAGTACTGATGATACCTCACATTCTCCTCTAGCAGAAGGGTGCGTGTGAATAACAAATCCGATCAATACAAATGAGACATAAAGTCAAAACGGTGTGCCTCCACTGAGGCTAATTCCATGGCACGTCAGTCAGGAGACCCAGCCAGGAGCTGCTGCAATGGTGAGGAAGGACAGTTCATTAGCTGTTGCTGCCGTTTGTCACAGGACGACATGTAAATGCTTTGCTCTCGCTTTCATATCTGGAGAGCACTAAGGAGTGAGCAAGACAGAGCCCCTTTTTGTTTTGTTATGATGCCTCTGAGAAAATGTCCCAGCCTCTTCAAGGATAGAAAATGACAATTGGGTGCTGTCCTCTGTCATGATCACAAAGGGACCTGCATAGGCTGGGCAGCTTAGAGGGCAATGTTCTGTCTGCAACTAGCTCCTGGTCCTCTCCAAGCTAAGAGGTACGCGTGGGTGCTTTTTCGAACGAGACATAAAGGTAAAACCACTTCACTAATTATCATTTTGCATAGAAACAATTCTCCTGCCCTCTGACGCTGGTGGAGGTCCTAAGATAAAAATCCTTCAATCCAAATTCCTGGGTCACGGTACAAAAAGAGGCTAATTCTTCCTTACCAGGTTTCTGTGGCAGAGCTGCAGTAATTTGGAGGCTTTCTTTGAGATTTGCTTCATTTCCGGGTCAGTATGTCTCAGAGGTGAAGACCAGGGATAGAGCATTGTCCCTGTGATCCCAAGTTATTGCACCACAGTTTTTCTGAGGCTCTCTGGGTGGGAAATAAATGTGGGAGAGCTACTCCTGATACTAGCACTGTCTCCCCATCTTACCTTCAACTTGGCCGTGCCTCGGTTTGCAACCTTCAAAACGGGGGATGCTGCGATTGTAATTATTTGAAAGTACTCAAGATGAAAACCAGTAAATGCTGCTTGGAGTTCCTAATCAGGCTTTTAACACCTTTAGATTTAATAATCCAGGGTGTAGGAGGAATGAGGTGAATGAGTTTCAAAACATTTATTTTAGCAGAGACACGAGGTGGGTTAGGTGATACCCATTAGTGGCCCAACTTCTGCTGGTGAGGGAGACGAGCTTTCAAGCTACACAGAGCTCTCCTTCAGGTCTGGGAAACGTACTCTGGCTTGGTCTGCACTACAGATTTATGTCAGTATACCTACCTCGCTCAGGGGTGTTTGAGATAGGCCTGGTGTACACTCACAGGCAAATTCGGCGGCAGTTGACGGGAGATACACAAGCTATGTAGAGTAGCTTGCATAACTTACATTGACTTCCTAACTTCTGTTCTACGAGCCGTCTCCACTACACTGCACCAATGGGAAATGCGTTCCCATCGATGCAGCATTACTCTTTTTCCGGAGGTGGTTTTATTAAATCAACTTCCAGATTGAGTGGAAGTGAAGACCCGCTCAAATCAATCGATCCAGATAAATCAATCTGACAGAGGCGAAATTGCTGCCGTCAGTGTGGACATACTCTTGGTTTCCCAGGAAGAGGTCTGTGTAAGCTCGAAGCTTGTCTCTCTCACCAACAAAAGTTGGTCCAATAACAGATGTTATCTCACCCACCTCCGGTCTTTAATATTTGAGGACCAACATAGCTGCAATAACACTGCATACATACGTTAAACGGGCATTTATGGAATGTCAGCACACCTCTGCCACTTTATAAGCCTATGAATAATAGGAGTCATTCCTCTCCGATGTTAGTGTTTAAGGCCTGGGATCTCTGTTCTCCAGCTGACCATTCTGTTTTGTGTTTGTTTAATTGCAGGGTTGTAGTGTTAGAAAGTAGGCCGACAGAAAACCCTACTGCACACAGCAATCTCTACATCTTGGCTGGACATGAAAATAGTTACTAAGCAACAGTAACCCAACGCAAATAACAAGAGAATGAATACATCACATAAGGAAAAAAGAATCATTAAGGAAATTCAAATGCAAGCTGGACTATAAACTTGCTTTTCTTCTCTTGATAGCTTAATTATCTGGTCTGTAGGGTAGAAATCAATACTGTCCTTTTTGCAGCTGGAAACGGCTAGGTCTGTCTCTTGCCACTGTGTGGCTGGTAATATCAAGTTTGCTTAATAAAAGCTATGAGATAAATAGTCCTTTTATTTGTTAATCATAGGGAGAAACAGCCTTTTAAAAACGTATGCAATAAAGGTGCCATAAAATGTTAGCTATTTACTTCCCCGGGTTGTCCTTGTATCCTGCAGATATAAATATAGCGCTGGCTGGTTCTCCTTTATACTGAGTCTTATTCTTAACAAAGATGATTTGCGTAGGAAGTGAAAGGATCAGCAGTGCTTTTCATTTTTAAATCTGCCATTCCGTGTGGCTTTGTAAAATAGACTATTTAATCTTTATTTATTAATCTGCTGCTAGAGTGGTGTAATGTTTCTAACTTTTAGCAAAGGAAGGTTGCGGAGCAGCTTACAATTTTTTACAATTGTATAAAGATCTGATTATTCTTTGTCCTTGTAGAGATGTAGTGCACTGCTGAAAGGGCTTATATTACAATGTTCGTTGTTCCTGTATAAATGCGGTTTTGTACAGCCAAGTATTTTGTATTCATTTTGCCTGCAGAATTGCCGTAAGAGGGAGTTCCTTATTTACTGAAATAGCTGTAGAGTGTATACAAAACGTAATATTGATACCTGAAAAGTTATTAGTGGGTGGGTGTGTACAGCATACGAGTGAGAGTGTGAGAGAGAGAGATTGACAGGCAGTGTATATGTAATATATACATGCTTTATTTTCATAAATTAGGGATAACCCGAGTGAAATTAAACAGAAGCAGAAGTGGACTGTGGCTGGTCATCCTTAATGAATGAAAATAACATATCAAACTGCACACAACATGTATTTTATTTATACTGTTCCAGAGGGGAGCCTGTAGGGAAACTATGCGTCTGAGATTTTTGTACATGTAGTTACCCAAGTTACTTGTCAAACTGTCATTTCCTGATGGTTATTTCCCATCTGTATAGTATAAATATATATTCTAAGAAGCTGTATGGTATAATAAAGCTTTGTCTCACTTCTCCTTTCACCCCTTCCCCCCTTTTTAGTTTGTCTTCAATACTTTATCACCTTATTCCGCCATTAAAGGGTCACATTGCTTCCTATGGTCTGCGCTCATTAATTAACACTCGAAGGTAGCATGGACAGTTAAACACTACCATATTATAGACTGCTGTTCATGTCCTATATATGATGTAGTAACAACATCATACCCCAGACTACCTCTAGCCATGATGTAAGCAGAAGCAGTCTATAGGTTGACGCAGTAGCAGTTATTTAAAGTTAAAGTTTACAAATAACCCCCTGGGGTGTCACATTCAATCTCATTTACCTCCTACACAAATAGGGGGGAAATAGGTTAGAACCCCCATAATTCATTTCAATAACAGAACACAGTAACAAATATCAAAAGGCTTTGTCACTAAGCTTTGGTGACAAATTCTAAGGCAAACGAGTACTTTCATGTCTTCTGATCCGCTGAGAGAATGAAAAGCCTTACTGTCCTTTTTGGAAATGAACCAGCTTGATTCATAATTAATATTGCTGAAATTAGCAATGTGGAGTTGGTGCATAGAGGAATCAGGAATGTCATGTCTTTTGTGCATTTGCAGTTCATACTGTTCTGATCTCGGAAGGAAGATTGAACTGCATACATTTAAACACCTTGTCCACTTAAGTTGTCATCCAAAGCTAGTTTTGTAATATTGATTTGATGGTTAAATCAACTTGCTGCTTTTAGTTCAGAAATTGACGTTTATAAAGAGCTAGAAGATAATTCCCAAACAGTACACTAGAGATAGGTTGACAGTGAAGTAAGGTGGCTAATCATAATTGCATCAGAAATATTACAAGATTAGCACACAAGTTGTGTGTTTTAAAGAATTAGTGGGAAAGGAGTGCGTGTCTTATTATAAAAATGTTTATTTTTTGTTGTTGTTTTCTAAAGCTTTCTCTCAACCTTTTTGATACCAGGGACTGGCTTGCTGACTTCCTAATCTGTGTCAAGGAAATCTGAGGGACAGGCGCCAATCCCTGGTCTGGTCATTCAGAAGCACTGTTCTAAGTAGTCATCTTCCCCTAGCAGGGGTAGGTTCTCAAGTCATCCAACATCTGAATGTACAAAAAGTCATGACCATTGAGATTTTTCACAGAATCCCAAATGGCAAAGCAAGCTAGATAAAATCATTTTGTTTCTGCAAATATTTCTCTAGCTGTCTGTATATTTGACAGTGCGGATTCATTTGTTAAGATAATTCTGAGCTGACTTTTCAAACTAAAAGTATTAACAGATGGTGTTACCAGATTGTCCTTGTATGATCACTTGGATTGTTGAGGTAAAATAAACTTTTTCAGTGGTATTTAACTGTATTTTCTAGTATAGAAATGACTTGTGCCATATGTAAAAGGTGATTTATTACTAAGGCTTGGTCTACCCTTACAAATTAGATCTGCTGAGCTTTATTGCTCAGAACTGCAAAACTTCATACCCCGTGTGCTGTAATTAGGTTGACGTAAGCCCTGGTGTCAAGGGCCATAGCTGGGCCACATTCTAGTGGCTTTACTGTAGTAAAGGCATCATTCTAACTGTATTAGAAGCAGGACATATCTGTTAGGATGGCATGCTTTAAAATGAAAAAAGGTACAGATCTAGAAATGCCACACAGCAAACATCACTTTACCATAAATGGCCTCTTCCCACACAACCTGTAAGGGCTACAGCCATTTTAGTCTGTCTGATATTGTCTGTGCCTTGTATGTTTTGTAACATTTCAGCCAGGATAAAATACCTGCAATTATTAGCATTAAATAAGAGAAAGTTAGGTCACCGCAGTAACTTTAAAGGTGTCAAAGTATTATTTGGTGAACAAGTTTTGTGTATTCAACTTAAAAGACTTAAAACAGGCTCCTAGCGCTTTGAAATGGAACTGGGGTTTGAAATGTAGCCTGCAGCTTAGAAAACCAAAAGGGGTCAATTAATTTAATCAGCTGCACTGTAAAATGAGAAATACTCCCATTTCCACTTCATGCATCTGACCAAGTGCGTTGCAGGCCCCGGAAGCTTATGCCCGCAGAAATGTTAGTGTTTGAGGCGCTACAGGACTCCCCTGGTTTTTCCTGCTGTGGAGTTGACATCTGAGTTACCAGATGAGGAACGGTGCGAGGTGTCAATGAAGCCCTGAGTGAGCAGAGAGGTGAGCCGTGGCCGGATACCTTTCGAGCATCCAGAACAAGGCAGGGCTGGCAGCGTGCTGCTGAAAGAGCCTCTGGCCTGCACCCTGGTTTTGACCTGCACGCGTTTCCGCTGGCTGCACGGCGGCTGGGCGGCGGTAAGCTGTTGAGCTGGGCTTGGTGGTGGTTCGGCGGGGAGGCGAGAGGCAGGGGCGGGGGAGGAACATCGTTGAGGGGGAGAGACCGGCACGCTTCTGAGCTGCCCCGGGGCTGCGCTGGGCAAGTCCGGAGGCCCGGGTCTCAGATCCTGCCCGCAGCACCCGCCCTTGTGCCGTGGCTCTGTGTCTCCCGCGCCCAGGGCTCGTTCCGTGATCCCGGGAGCCAGGGGCTAAACGGGGCTGGGACAGGGCGCGGCACCCACCGGCCGGGCCGGGCCGCGGGGGCGGGGAGGGGGCGGCTGCCCCCCTTTCTCCCGGACCCTGCCCCGGTACCAGCCAGCGCCGGCTGCTTGGCGCCCGGGACTGGCTGCGGCGTCTCCCCGGGCCAGCGGAGCTCGGGCGGGATCCAGCTGCCAACAGCTGGGCGGGCCGCCCTTCCCCCCGCCCCCCGCTGCGGAGCCGCCCCGCGCCGTGTCCACACGGCTGCGACTGGCCGGGTCCGGGTGCAGCGGGGCAGGGCCGGCCGGACCCCAAAGCGGGGGCGTTTCCCCGCCGGCGAAGGCCCCGCTCTCCGCCCCCGGGGCGCTCAGGGGCTGCGCCGCGGGTGAGCGCGTGTCCCGGGCCGGGCGGGATCGGGGCCGCGCGCGCCGTCCTCACCTGGCCGCCGCTTCTGCTCGCAGGTGAGCCGCGCCGGGCCGGGCCGGGCCATGGAGAAGTACGAGAAGGTGGGGAAGATCGGCGAGGGCTCCTACGGGGCCGTGTTCAAGTGCCGGAGCCGGGAGACGGGCCAGGTGGTGGCCATCAAGAAGTTCCTGGAGTCGGAGGAGGACCCCGCCATCCGGAAGATCGCCCTGCGCGAGATCCGCATGTTAAAGGTGCCGGGTCGGGTTTACACGGGCGCCGGTTTCGCGGGGGCCGCGCCGCAGCGTGTCCGCAGCCCGGCGCCCGGCTCCCCTTGGCCTGGGGGTCAGGGCTCGTTCCCGTGCAGACCGCAGCCTTCGTGGGTTTGGGGAAACGCAGCGATGTTCAGATTTCCGCGCCCAGAGGCTCTCCCGGGGCGGACTAAACCTTCCCTGGTGGCGACTTGAATCCTCCAGCTCCTCGCACTGCAAAAGCTGTAACCACGGCTGCTCTTGGACAGGCCCGGGGCTCTGGTAGAAACCGTGTTCGGTGGGTTTAGAGCTGCCTTGTGTAAAGGTCCCACCAGAGTTTACTTTAATTCTGGGGAGAAAAGTGCAACCATCGTTTTTTCCCTTGTAACTGGTAGCTTTCATTGGAGGAGAGGAGGTGTGTATCATTCCTGGGGCTTTAGATGATCACACACGTTGCTCGAATATGTAGAATGGCTGTTTTCCAAAAATTCATCTTTCCTAAGCAGTCTTTGAACTGGGCGAATCATTTGCAGTAGCCAACAAAGCAGGGGCTGAAAGAGCTGAGATTTTTACACTGGGCTGGCGTGGTCGATTTTCAGCGAGTGCTTTGGGTGATAAGATTTGCTAAATAGCCATTTGATGGATGCAGCTGGTGGTATACCAGGCTGACAGGCAATCCTCACTAGCGATTGTGTGTCCTATGGAAACACACAGTCTTGGGGAGGTTAATGAAGGTCTGGGAGTTAAGGCTTGGAGCACAAGTAACTTGATGTTCCTGGGAGATGGGAAGAAAGTGTGGGCTCAACCCAGTGTGAAGAAGAGTGTCTCACTTGAAAGGTAAATGGAATCTGTTCTAACAACCAGAGTGGTCCAAAGAGGAACCGACCAGCTATGTCAATGGAACAGTGCTCTGTATCTGCCTTGGCATTGTAAGAGCATCACCCTGTTCTCAGATCTAGAAATGAGGCCAGGTTGTGCTATCCTAACTCGTATTGTGTAGGACCTTTTTCTGCGAGTGGCCTGTGCGTGCATGGTGCCTCCTCCCTAGAAGCCCACTAGTGTTGTGTAGGCTGGCCAGCAGCAGCCCAAGGAACAGTCTTTTTTTTCCCGTCCAGGTTGTTTCTTCCTAGAGTCCCAATGATCTCGGTAGGTGCCATCGCTGGGTCATGGAGCATGTGTAGACCATGCCTGGCAGACAGCTGGTCCTTCAGCTACCCCTGAAATGTCCCCTCCTCCACCACGTCATTTATGGAAATATTGCTAGCTTGGGCCTTGATCCTGCAGACGTGCCCATGGGCGTAATGTTCCCCTTGAACTCGCTGTGTTTGAAATGGCTCGTGTGTGGAAGGGCTTGCCGCCTTGGGGGCCCTTACTTCTGCTCCTCTATCACTAGTTAGCCAGGGAGTGAGAAGAAGCCTCATAGCTTCTGCTCCTCAGGTCTCTTGGGGAGCAAACTTGTGTTTCTGTTGACCCTGCTTTAGAGTGCCCGTGTCAAATTCAGGTATGTAAATTGTTAAGGTTTATTTATCTCTGGATGTGTCACAACCAGATAAATAAATACTTTAAAAGAGTGTGAAGAACAATCCGAAACCAGCTTGTTAGTGTGCTTAAATATGACATATATGTTAAAAAAAAAAAAAAAAACAACTAGGGAAACTTGCAGACAAAAAAAAACCTCCTATTAAGATATCTAAGGCTGAAAATCAACATTATGGAACGTTGTCATTCATATAAACTGCTTGTCTGAAAGTCAAGAATTTAGGATGTTTTACCCCGAGAAGCCTGACAGAAAACATTCAGTGACATGTTGTTGCCTTTTTAAAAATTAACTTTATTTAAATATCAGTGTTTAGAAATTTCTTTCCCAGTATTAGCATTTTCCCCAGTCTCTGGTTTCTACCTGGCATTTTTCCCAGACTCCACTTTCTGCTTGGCATTTATGTAGCAGTAGGAGACCATTATCTGCTATCAATGTTCTTTTCCATTATCTTAATTTGCTTGTTGGGAACCAAGTAACGTTCCTATTGCTGTAAGTATGAGATTTCAGTGTGTCACAATAGTTTTGAAAAGGTTCCCAAAGCTCTTCTTGTTATAAACTCTGTTCCATTCTGGCATTTCATTATGTTTTTATATAAATCTGCGTGGTCCTGGTGCGAGAAAGGTTGCGATAAAAGAATGCTGAGGCAGTGGCAGAAGTCTCATTTATTTCAGCTGAAGCAGGATCGGATCCCTGTTGAGCGTGATGGTAATGACTCCAAAGCCATTTTAGGAAAAAAGCGCTGGCACTACAAGGTCAGACTTGATGGGGAAAATGGGATTGTTGCCCTGTCAGGAACAAACTGGGAACCGGCAGCTCTAGCTGTTTAGATGCATAATTCTTCCTGACGAACTGATGCTTAAGCTGTATTAAGATTTGTGGGAATATTAAAGATTTGGAAATGAATATAATAGGTACAGAAGCCACTTGCCAGCAACGTGGATGATAAATGTGTGTCTTCCCCACGCCCATAACAATAAAGAACCTCACAAACTGCAGGTCACCATCGAACGGTCTGCTTTGGACTGATGTTGATTTAACAAGTGGAGACCTGCTCCATTATCTTTTAAACATTTTCTTTGTAAATAGTAACAGATTTGTTTGTTTGTTTGTTTTTTCATTAAGCTGTTTCTTGGCTTAGGCAACAAAGTGTCTAAGATCTAATGGGATTATGTTTCATCAGAGAGAAATGTAGGCCCTGATAAATAGTTGTTGTGCAGAGCAAATATTTTGTGGACAAAGGCCTTTGTAACTAACACAGGTGGTTACCTGGATCAGAAGGATAGCCGGAGTGTGCAGAGAGAGTGAAGGAGTGCCACTGTGTGTGATGCAAATTGTCTGGAATGGCTTTGAAATATACAAAAGGTACTACTGTGAAAACAGAGTCAGTCTTTGTATAAACCGTAACCCAGACAATAGAAACCTGACACTCACTGTTTCTAGAAGGATGAATTTTAAATGCTGCCAACTGATATTGTGCTGTGCATAGGGCCTCAATTCACAAAACTGTCAGAGGCCTGTATTACAAAACCATAAAAGGTGGATGTGGCTTTGAAAACCAATCCAGCTCTGTAGGGCGTATGTCTTCTGCAGGAGTACGCATCCGATGGAGAGCCAACCTCTGACAAAAAGCTACTTGAGCAGATTGCAAACACATCAGTCGTTATTATTTTGTGTTATGGAGGCCCTGGTGGAGATCAGGATCCGTTTGCTCTAAGCACTTTAAAAGTCTGAGACAGTCCCTGCCCCAGAATTTATAGTCTAACCAAACAAGACAAATGAGGGATTAGAGGGGTGGGGGCTTGCCAAAGGTCAAACAGCCAGGCAGCTATCATGTTGTCGTCATGCACAACCAGTCCCACCTCTGCTGATTGCACAGATACATATGCGTGGTTCTAATGGCTCCAGATCCTTTATGGAGTCTTAACATGGCTTAAATAACCCCTGAAGGAAGAGCTGCATGAAAAGCGGGGCGGGAAAGCACAGCCATGAGCTGACCATGCAGCATGGACTCGTGCGCTACTCAGTGTCCGCTTGGTCAGACGTAGTCGGGGGTGCAGAGTCCCACGACAAAGGCCTTTGCGTCAAGAAGGCCCTGCCTTAGCTTGTTCCCGTTGGAGCCATGGGACGTACAGCAAGGCCAGGTCTGCTGATTTCAGTTGCCTTGGGTGGGCATAGGGAGACAGGGTCCCTGAAGACTTTGGACCTGATCCTAGAAGGTGCTGAGAGCTTGACTCCAATCGACTGTAATGGAAGTGGAGGCTGTCCTGCGGGATCGGACCCTTTGGGAGGAAAAGCCGCCAGCTGACTCATTTTGCTTACGGGCAAGCAGTGCAGTTCGTGGGGAGAGGCTGGCACCGGGTCCCGAGTTCCTCTACCACGTTGCAGGCAGATGACCCAGCAAAAGCTGACTGGCTTAAAGGAAGCCCACGTAGAAGTGAATTACCGCCGTTGAGCTTTGGGGTTGGAGATGGGAATGATCTCGGCACATTCCCCACGAGAGAAAAGCGCAGCCTTTCCAGCGATCGGATTAGCCCCTGGGATAATGCTGCGGTGTGGTCTTCCATGCTGAAGGAAGAATCCAGGGATCGTCCTAAAGCTTCTCTGTTTGGCTAGCAGTAGTCTCGCCACCCGATGAATTTGTGAAACTGCTCCTGGGCTGGGCTGCCCTGGTTCAGGGACCCTTTTTCAGGCCTTTCATTCAGACACATCGCCAGCGGTCAGCTTTGAGCTGTGCTGGAGCCCTGCCGCGTGCTGTGGAAGATTCTTGGCTGATGACAAGAACCGTCCTCTGTGGTGAGCACGGCTAGAAAAATGCAGGGCTGGTGCATTTCACACTCTGAAGAGGGGTGTGCGTGGTCTCTCCCAAGCAACCCAGGGATGGGCATTTTAAGGCTCTGGGGAAAAGATGCTAACTGCTGGAAGAGTTCAGCTGGGAACTAGACACCACATGGAGAATTTAAAGGGGTGAAGAACTTCTCCAAAGGGCCTGAAATTGCTCAAGGCGGGTCTATGCTACCGCTTCTGTCGATCTAACTTGCGTCGCTTAAGGGTGTGAAAAAGCCACCCTCTGCGTGATGCAAGTTACACTGACCTAAGCACCAGTGTGGATAGTGTCATGTTGGTGGGAGACGCTCTCCCGCCGACACAGCTATGGTAGAGTTGTTATGCTGAGAGGCAAGCTCTCCCGTCGGCTTAGAGCATCTTCACCAGATGCGTGGCATGCAGCTGCGCCAGGGTCGTGCTTCTAGCGTAGACTGGCCCTCAGAAGAGGTCTCTTGTGTGAGCTATGCCGTGGTGAGAGGTTGCTAATCTTTAGCAGGCGTAGCTAAAGGTTGGTGATTTGTTTGTGCGTAATCAAAAATATTGCTGAAGAATTGTCCTGAACAAAGTTTTTGCTTTTTGTTTTGTGGCTCATCTGTTTTAGATTCCCTGCCCCTGTGAGCCTTTCACACAACCAGAGCCTTTTCTGTTAGCATTAACAATAGGTGTATTCTGTGTCTCCAGTCCCGTGCGGTGTTTGTTTGCTACGCTAAGGAGCAACGAAGCAGGTATGCGGGGGAGAGGTCTAACAGGACACCCTTTGGAACGTGCTCTTATCACATCAGCGAAAGCAGCAGGGCAGCCAATCCTCTGAGAGGCTGAACACACAAGCTAGAGATTCATTTGGTGCCAGCCTGTCTCCTGTTCAGTCTTCCCTCTGAAAGTGAAACCCCCCATCCCCAGGTAAGCTGGTTGGCCATGGCACGCAGGCACTTGCACTGACACATCCCCTTCAATGAGTTACTCAATCGCCAAAGGACAATTCTGCTGGGGGGCCACGCGCCAGCCCCCAAACCGGCTCCCAAGAGTTGCTGACAGATCTAAATCGTTAGTAAGAAGCGATTTCCTTGGGCGATTATCTTTCACCATGCTGATCAGGTCACGAGCGGGTCCGAATTCCCAGAGAAAGAGGGCCTGCTCGCGTAGGCTCAGCTCTGCATAGCTGCCACCATCTCAACGCCCTTTCCCAACAGGGCAAGGGTGGAGCCTCACCAGACGTTTAAAGCGTGAACTCCCCCGTTCCCCTCCCCCACACCTGTAAGTGCAGGTGAAGATCTTGGGTGCCAGAAGAAGACCTCCTCACTCTTCTGTCAGCAATGAACCCAGCCCTTCCCCGCAGCCTGGAGACACTCCTAGGACTGCGAAAGTGTGTGGGGGGGGAAACAACCAAAATGGGCCAAATTTGAGTGGCGTTGCGACCCCGTGCGCCAGGTCATGCCACCGCTCATTCAAAATTGGGCCAAGCCCACCCTCCTCCTTCCCTCCACGATGGCATTTTTGCCATTGCATCGCAGCGTTGTCACTGGCCCACAGGGCGGTAGCACCACTTGGATTTGGCCTGGCCACTCCTCCATCACGTCAGCAGGGAAAGGGGCCCTGCTGCGTTGCCGCCCCATTCCGGGGGGGGTCCACCCTTGCCGAGTTCAGGTTCTCACAAGGGAGGGCGACGTGGCCCTTTGGTGCCCCCCTTTTCCGGCACCTGCGTAGACAGTCCGGGTTGCACGTGGAAGGTTGGGCCTATGCAGCCAAGTTAGGCGCTCAGACAAAGCGCTTGGCCCCCAGCCTGGCCATTTCTCGTTTCCTGCTCTGACATCGATACGGCAGCACGAGCCAACCCGCTTCTAATCTGTTGATCTTGCTCAGTGGCCAGGAAAAACCATGACCGCAGGCAGCTGCCAGGTTTGTCCCAGGTGGCAAGGAGGCTGGACTTAGGCCGTTGCAGTGATCCGGGGCAGCAGATGATCCCGTTTGCTCTGTGGGCGAGATGGGAGCTGGGATGATGCAATAAGGCCGAAAGATAGCTGGTGATTCTAATCGTCACATCTCATTAGCACTAGACTGTGATGGAAAATAATCTTGTGGCACAGACCTCTGCAGACTTCCCCTGTGATGAGCTGGGTTTGTGTGTGAAATGACGAACAAAGCCGAAGCGACTGTCTGTAACGGAGATCCCACGGCTGTCCGTGCCTGCTGACTATTTCCGTCCAGTTGTGTAGTAATCCGCCCTTACTAAGAGTGACTGTTCTCATCTCCACCCCCAAACGGGCCAGCGTATCCCACCTGTAGTAAATTACTGACCCCAGAAACACTGAACTTTATCGTCCACGGTGTCTTTGGCGTTTGCTCTCGTGCCCATCCGTCACCTAGCAATCTGAGCACTTCCCAAGTGTGTTCAAGGGGATGTCCGCACTGGGGCGGGGTCACTCGAGTTATCTACACGCCAGTTAGTTAGCCCAGCTTGGGTGGGAGCGGCCCCGCTGCAAGATAGCCCTTGAGTTGCTATGCCCACACTGCTGCTGCTGCACTCTCTGTGTGGCGTGCGGAGGCTTCTGGGCGCACCTCGTGGGGTTTGTAGCGTTGGAGTGAGCTGAGCCGCTCTGCGTGTGCTTTCCCGGGGAATTGGACAGACACATTCTCTTGCTTCCTGGGTGCACGGCGGTTATTGCGGAAAGGCACTGGAGAGCTGGCAGTGCTCAGATGAAGCTAGCCTGCGTCCACACTGCAGATTGCTTGGGGTAGCACTTGCTAAATTTGTGCTCATTTGAGCTGAGGCTCTACCCCCTTTGGACCAGCTGATTTTGAGTTCCGAGCACCCTCACTTTTGAGGTTAGAGTTTTTGTGTGTGGCTGGGACTCCAGCTGGGGGAAACCCTGGGATTAACTTTGCAGTGAAGATGAGTCTAAATTTCCTTATTGTTTCAAGCTGCTTCTCCTGTTTTGGGTGTCCCCATGTTTGGGCCTTGCGTGGCTAAGCGGGCTTGAAATGTGTTGATAATGAACAATGTCCTCCAGGCAGCACACATCTTGCATGGCCAACGTCACCTACACTAGAACCTGTGCTCTGTAACGCCAGCGAAAAACTGCTACCGTGTTCAGAAATGTCCATGATGCAGAGTCCCACCTGCACCTTAAGGTGAAGAAGAAAGTTGCAGTTTATGAGGCGCACAGCATTCCAGTTGCATTAACATGACGCTTTTCCCTAGAGAGCAATTACTGAAGCTGCCAGCGTTGCAAAGGAAGGGAGGGGAAAAAATTTCAGTGCAACTATTTCTCAGAAACAGAAGGAAAAATAAGATCTTTTCCCTATCAGATTAGTAGAGAATCATATAGCTATAACCTAAAGCTGTCATTCATGCCACCAACTGATTATATAGCATGTGTAGCTGCAACAGGTGAACAGCAACAGTGCTCAATGGGTTAGGTTTAGGAGGGGGGAACTAACAAAGGCAACTAACAAAGGCATTGTGAGAAGTAATGGCAGATTTATGGCCTTTGAATGCCCAGTTGTGGCTGGGGACTGACCGATGCATTAACGATCTGAATGTTCTTTGCCCGGAGCCATGTTGTTCAACAAGAAATTAATTATCTTAGTTGCAGCCTGCTAAAATTCTGCCCCTAAACGGTAATTTACTAGCCGAGTGTGCCCATTGATCCCTTGCCTCTATCTCCCCTGTCGAGTCCATAGAACTTGAGAGAGGAATCGTATATCTGCAGGGGCCGGCTTTCAGAGCATTTTTCTTCTGGTGCATTCTTAGGTCAGTAGGGAAAGTATATCTAGATACGTGATACTAAAAATATCCCAACTTTTATTTCAAACTCAAGTTCAAATACACACCATGACTGTTCTACATTAGGGACAATGGATGGATAAGCACCTTTGAAACATTAAACAGCTTGAGCTTCAATCTCACTTTAAAAACAGTGGTGACCACAGCCTGCTTGTTCTCTCCTGTGTGTTGCCTTGCCACAATTGTCACTTATAAAACAAAATCTCCAGGAGAGTCTCGTCTTGGGTCCGTGTTTCACTGCAACATAGGACATGTGGGCACAGGTCACTCTGCTGCAAGCTGCTCGGGTTTTTAAAGCCTCCTGAAGAGTTGCCTTTCAATGATCTGACCTCAGGGTTGTGAGAAATGCGTGGCCGGTTACTCTTAGGGGCAGAATTTTAATCACTGGGCAAGAGCTGGATTTTCTAGCAATCTTGTAGGCTGTTATCTGGCTATGCAACCCTAGCAGGAGCAGAGGCTGGGTTACTGAATTCAGACCTCCCAGCTATTTTCAAGGTGTTTCTGGTTGGTTGTAATATACCTTGGAAATATGAGCCCAGGCGCAAGTGCACATGACTGGGGAGCGAAATTCCTGACAGGTGAGTGTGTATTTTTCAGTTAAAAATCCTTTTGGCCATACTGTGCTCCCTCTAGTCGGCCTGTCTTTCCCTTTCATTTCCATTCCCCACTATACTCGCCCTCCAACCTGCTGCACGGCAAGGATCTTGCTGCTGGAAGGGCTGTGACATGGTTTGGTTTAAAGTGGGTCTTGGAGCCAGGCTGGAAATGAGGCACAGCAGATCTTGCCAGAAGCTTGCCCAGGTAACCCACACTCAGGGCTCGCTGGCTCCCTGCAGCCGCCCTAGACACCCCCACCAGTTCACAGAGCACTGGGTCTTTCCACTCGAACAAGACAGGTTCGTGCTCTTCGATCCAAAGGTCACGAGTTCAGTGCCCACCTCCGCCAACACGCCCAGGGGCTCCATGTGCCATACTGAAGTTATTTTAGAGACAAGAATAAGAAGGGGAATGGATTGGTTTAACTTGGGAAATACATAGGTGTTTTTTCTGTGCTTTGACAGCCCCGTTGTGATATTTCCCCCTCCTCTTTCATGCACATTTTGGTGTTGATACTTCAGCTGAAAGGAGTAATAATCCCAGGAATTGCTGGGTAATCGTTGGGCAAATTGGCTCCCCATGGCCATTCAGAGTGCATCCGTTTGCATAACTGAATCAGCTGTGTGTCCATTAATACCTGCCATGCGACCTTGTGCCCTGATGGGCAGAACCAGTTCAATTTCAGTGGCATTGGGCCAGCATCTGCCTCGTGCTGAGTCATGACCCAGTTTACGGCTCTTGAAAGGTAGCTGTTTGTATGGCATGTAAGCGAAGCTGTTCCAAGGACCGAAGAGGGGATAGAGGCATGGTAGAAAGAAATCCATCGCTGCCCTCGGTTGCCTTGTGTCCTAGCTATGGAGCGCACAGCCAGTAATGATTCTAATAGGTGGCGCTCACCTCTGCTATTCTCATTAAAAACTCACAGTGCCTGCCCGGGGCGGGGGACAGGCTAGTTTCAGTTCCTTGGTTTCAGCCAGCCGGAATTTCCATCATCTGTCAGGGGCAGAAATACAAGCTGTTGTTTGGGTGTGCGGGCGAGCGTAAGGCTTTGCTTTGATCAAGGGCATGTATTCGCACGCAAAGTGGGTATTGTTAAAATGGGAACCTTTAATCCAAAGCGCCTCGTCTGTCATTGAGGGGCCTCTGGCTTCTGTATCATGATCAGAGCTCCCAAGTAACCTTCGCTACGTGGCTCGTTATCTCATACGCTTCTACTTGTCTCCCCCGCACCTGCCTGTAACCTAAACAGCCCTGATCTTCTCTGCCTCTCCTCAGCACATGTATCTTTTCATACCTTGCCTCACTTTTGCTGCCATTTTGGCTGTGGACCTTTTCTAACTAGGTTATATCCTTTTTGAGAGGAGACGAGCACACTCAACATGGTGCTCAAGGTGGCGGAAAGTCATTGACATATCTGATGGTGTTATAATTTCAGTATCATTCTGTATCCTTTGCTCATGTACGCTAGCATCTCTTCTAGCTGCTGCGGTGCTCTGAGCAGATGTTTTTACTTAGCTGTCTGCAGTGCAGCTTTTAACCTGCATGGGTATATAGAATCGATCGCATTGGAAAGAACTGTTCACACTCATATTTACCTTGCACTTACCTGCTTAATTTGCAGTTGATTTGTCTAGTCAGTCCAGACTCATAGACTCATAGACTCATAGACTCATAGGTCAGAAGGGACCAATATGATCATCTAGTCTGACCTCCCGCACAAGGCAGGCCACAAAACCCTACCCATACACATTTATAATTTATATAATATAATATAATATAATAAGGAATTTCTTCCGAAGTTCCTTACAATCTTCTCCACAGTTGACAAATTTTAATAGTTTTAATCTTGCTGTTCATCTTCTCTTCCGGATGATTTGTTCATCTATTAAAAGATGTCCTTGGAGATGCCTGGTTGTCAGTTTCCTATGCTGAAAATTCGTTGTTTTGTTCCGGAACTCAATCCAGAAAAAAATCTCAAGGATGTTGTTTGTCTTTTTAAGCACATGAATAATTCCATTGAAGCCAATGGCACAACTCATCTGATTAAAATTACACACATGCTTAAATGCTCTGCTGGACTGGGATCCAGGTCTGTTTTCTATTCCTTTACCCTTCCATGCACCTTGTTTAAAACAAAAATTAAAAAATAACTTAGATGCTAGAATAGTTGCCAGGAAATGGAATAACAAGTTCATACTGCAACATCCAACCTAAAAGATACAGCTGTGCCACATCTTAACACATATATTAAGGATCTGGGTCGCCAGTTCTTTGGTAAGGAAACTCCTGATACCAAGTAAGACTAAGCTGTGTGAATTGCTTAAGGAAAAAAAACAATTAAAAAAGTCATTTCCTAATGAAAGCCTCAAAAGTTCTGACAACGAATTAGCAAAACAATGAGTGGGTGGCTTCACTGTGTCATTGGGAGAGATTCTCCATGTCTTACTCCCAAAAAGGTGTTCTAACATTTAGATCAAGGTTTTTTTGGCAGCTGTAAGTGTATTTCCAAGCTGCTGTCGAAGGAAATGCTCTTTGTCCACTTTGGTACAATCAGAGGTTAGGTGCTACAGAGATTAGGTGCAGAAATACCTGTGATGGATAGAAATTACTTTTTGCCTACCAGCCTCTTCTCTAATCAGTGATTGTTTAAACCAAGCTTATGCGTGGCTCCCAGATGTCTCCTAAAATAACTAAACACTAGCCCTTTAGCACTGGTTTGGGCGGCACTGCTCACCCTGCTGTCCAGCTAGACGATTCACGGTGTTTTGTGCAAGAAGTGCTTTTTGCCCCCAAAGAACCAGAACTTTCATCACATGGAGACTTTTTCATTTCCCTTGTCTCTCGCCCTGCGTTTCGGTTCCAAGCCGCGGGATGGGGCAGGGTCACTAACTCCACCACTCCATTGTGCGTTCACAGCAACTGAAACACCCCAACTTGGTCAACCTGCTGGAAGTCTTCAGGAGGAAACGGAAACTTCACTTGGTCTTCGAATACTGCGACCATACGGTTCTGCACGAGCTGGACAAGTACCCGCGGGGGTGAGTAGACGGCTCCTGGGCTGGCGGGGCAGGGGGGGTGAGTTGAAACGAAGGCCAGGAGAGAACGAGGGAGAATTTGAGAGAGTCGTTTATGGCTCCAAGGCACGCGGAGGAGAACCTCATTAATAACAGCCGGGGTGGCGTGAAGGCTGCTCGGCAGAGCGCGCTCGTTACTGTGGTTTAGCAATGCTCTCTGAAAGAATTGCCCCAGAGCCTGTGCTGCTCCACAGAGCTTCTCACCAAGGAGATAATGTCGCTAAGCCTGAGCATTCAGCCTAATCTGGCTTGGTTGACAGGACCAGAGAGAGGCGCTTGAGACGCCTCTGAAATCCTACCACTGCACACAGCCCCGGGCCCCGAGATCCTGCAGCTTTCGCCTGGTGCAGCAGTCGTGTTCCATGTCCCTCTCCACGACGAGCAATGAAATCCCCCCGCGGCTGCCTCAGGAAGTGCAGAGCTGGGGCTTCCTCCCAGACAGGTGTCCCTCCGCCGCCCTGCAAAGCCCACCTGTCCAGTTGCCTGCCTATGTCGTTTTTTGTGCTCCCCCATGGGAAGGGGCCCAGGGTGTCCGATGAGCTTGGCTGACAGCCAAATCGTAGAAATGAGAAAAAATAACCCCGGCTGGCCCGGATTTTCAGGCAGACTACTGCTGAGTGAGCGTCAGCCTGCAATTCTCTCTTCCCCTACCCCCCAGTGAGGTGGATGCTCCAGGTCTGGGTTTGAGCTGCTTGTGGTTGACTAGAGCCATAGAAGATGAGGGATGGAGGTCACCTAGTCCAACCCCCTGCTGAACGCAGGACCAATCCCAATTAAATCATCCTAGCTGGGGCTTTGTCAAGCTGGGCCTTAAAAACCTCTAAGGATGGAGATTCCACCACCTCCCCAGGCAACCCATTCCAGTGCTTCACCACCCTCCTCGGGAAAAAGTTTTTCCTGATATCCAACCTAGACCTCCCCCACTGCCACTTGAGACCATTGCTCCTAGTTCTGTCATCTGCCGCCACTGACAACAGCCTAGCTCCATCCTCCCTGGAATGCCCCCTTTTATTTTTCTAATGGGCCAAGAAGCAAATATTCTGTTTTGTGTTTACTTCTTTGTTGTGCAACTGCATTGTGGTGTCTCCAGAAATGTGTACAGCTCTGGAAACAGAGGGCTTTGCAGGCCAGCTACATTCACTCTTCTGCCTGTGATAAACCCAGCATCTGATTCCTGCTTAGAGATTAAAATAACCTCTTGCCCTGTTGATTACACTCAACTTTCTTTGTGCCGGGTCCCATAGAATCTCCCTTGAGCCCTTACTGGGCTGTTATTCATTGTTTAAGATGGATTATGAGAACTCGTAGCTGTTTTGCTGTAGCCTCTTCTCCCGACTCTCCGGTTCTACGGCGCAGGGTGTGTTGGCTTGGCTGAATCCAAAGGCTGGGGGGTCAGTTGCCCAACCCATGTGCGGTCTATAAATAATGTCATTCGCATGATCGGTCAGGCTGAACTCATGGCTTCCTGTGGTCTGGCATGTTCTCTAGACAAACAGAATCAGGCGTGGATTTGGCAGAGAGTTTCCATGGCATGTACCTTGCATGCGCCGCTGTGTTTATGTGCACGCCCCTGAGAACTCTTCTCAGGTCAAAAGCACTTCCCTTCAAGCTGCCATCTGCACAAAACAGGAGCCGTGTACAGAGGAAAGAAAACATTCTCTATTCTGGTGTCTGTTTGTTTTTTGACATGATATAAATGAAGCTCAACTTAAATTTATGACCCGTGAGTTATTCAGGGTGACCTGGTGCTATGGAAATGCTCAGTGTACATTTATAAATCATTTTGCAGGCTTTATGGTAGGTAAATGGTCTGTAGGAAACAAACGGACGGGGGTGGGGGTTGGCGGAATGAGAACCGTTGTTTTCATGGGCGAGTGGCTTCAGCAGAAACGTTGGACATGCAGATAAGGTTTGTGAGGTAGGCAGCAGCTTCCCTATGTGAAAGTCACTCTCTCTTAATTCAAAATAACTCCCGTTTGAACTAATAAATTTAGGGTAGTGTAAATAGATCGTACGCTTTACTTTAGAACAATCTTGGGCTTTGTTACTCTGAATGGACAGTTCTCCTGAGAACGGGCTGTGTTTGTATGGAACATAGGTATGTGTTTGTAAGGCACTTAGCACGAGGGAGCCTTGATCATGCCTGTATGCTACGATAATATAAACCATTCTCTGTGTGTTCAGGGCCTAGCACTATAGAGCCCCGATCCGTGACTGGGACTCATTCTGCAATACAAATAATAATGACTGTATCATCATTAATAAAGAAGTAAAGAATAGGAATATAATTAATGCCAATCAACGTGGTTTTATTAAAAATTGGTCTTGTCAAACCTGGTTTCCTTCTTTGAGGAGCTTACCAGTTTGATTGATAAAAGTAAACACCTAAGTATAATAGACTGAAGCCTGGTCTACACAGACCAGCAAATTCAGCGGCAGTCGACAGGAGATATGCAAGCTACGTAAAATAGCTTATGTAACTTATGTCGCCTTCCTAACTTCTGTTCCACGCACCATCTCCACTATGCTGCGCTGACGGGAAATGCCTACCTGCTGATGCAGCGCTACGCTTTTCCTGGAGGTGGTTTTAATAGATTGACTTCAGGATTGATTGAGTGGGTCTTCACTGCCGCTCAGTTGAACCAGATAAATCGATCTGACGGCGGCGAATTTGCCACCATCCGTGTAGACGTAGCCTGACTTTTATAAGACTTGATTTAGTACAACACAACATTCTGATTAAAAAATTAGCACTGTCCAATATCAGTAAAGCACAAGGTAATGGAGTAAGAACTAGCTGGTAGATATCTCAAAAAGTTAGCTATCAGTGAATTACTATCAAATGGGATGTTGCTAATAGGATCTCCAAGGATTGGTTCTAGACCTGATGCCATTCAAAATTTTAATCAGTGATCTGTAAGTAAATGTAAAATCACTGCTGATGAAATTTGCAGGTAACACGAAGATCAGTGAAGTAGTAAGTAATGACAGGGCAGTTGCACAGAGTGGTCTGTATTGCTTGGTAAGCTGGGCTTTTGAATACAGTCAAATGCCAGGCTGTACACCTAGGCACGAATGCAGACCCTGCCTACAGAATGAGGGACTGTCGTGCAAAGCAGTGACTCTGGAAAGGAGTTAGGGATCATAGCAGACAGGCAACTCATTGTGAGCTCCCCGTGCGGTGATGTGGCAAAAAGGGCTAACGTGATTCTTGGATGTATAGACGGGAATAGTGAGGAGGGGCGGGGAAGTGGTGTTACCTCTGCATGTGGCATTGGTGAGACTGACACTAGAACACTTTTAAGGTGCAGCTTGACAAAGCCCTAGCTGGGATGATTTAGTTGGGCTTGGTCCTGCTCGGAGCAGGGGGTTGAACTAGATAACTGTCTGAGGTCCCTTCCAACCCTTATCTTCTCTGGTTCTATAACAGTATCCAGTTCTTGTGGCCTCATTTTTAAAAAGATATTGAAAAATTGGAGAGGGCACCAAGAAGAGCCACAGAAAGTATTTGAAAGCAGGAGAAAATGGCTTGCAGTGAAGGTGTTGGACAGCAGCCCAGACTGTTTAGTTTACTAAAAAAAGATTGAAGGTGACTTGATTCGAGTGGATCTGTACCTTCATGGAGAGAAAATACTGGGTACTAACGGGCTTTGTATTCTAGCGGAGCCAGACAGAACAGGATCCAGTGGCTGATGTTAAATCTAGACAAATTCAAATTTGAAATAAGGCACACATTTTTAACTGAGGGTGATTAGCCACTGGAACAAGCTACCCAGGGAAGTGGTGGATTCTCCATCCCTTGGTGTCTTGAAGTTAAGATTGGAGGCCTACCTGGAAGACGTGCATTAGCCAAACACAAGTTATTGGGCTCAGTACAGGGGTAACTAAATGAAATTTAAGGGCTGTATGATATCCAGGAGGTCAAACTAGATGATTTATTAGTCCCTTCTGGCCTTAAACTCTGAGTCCATGAATCATCAAGAACAATGTCCTGCTTTTCCAAAGAGCCAGCACCGAAATTAATTAGATGATTTGTCACTGCTGAGTTCCTTCGTGTTTGTTCTCTTTAAAATATTTTTACAGACGTTTCCAGGAATCCCAGCTGAAGCATCAGTTCCCCTAGAGCAGCAGTAGAAAAGGAACAGTTGTTTGTAACAGTGAAAAGTTTACACAGAAGGAAACGAGGGTTAGAAAACATCATCTCCCACTTGAACGGCCTGTTGCAGTTCCAGGTGGGGCTGGGCACTACCTGTCCTTACGACTGCCTGATGTTGCCTGGTAAGACTAGGGTGACCAGATGTCCTGATTTTATAGGGACCGTCCGGATATTCTGGGCTTTGTCTTATATAGGCAGCTATTGCCTCCCACACTCTGTCCTGACTTTTCACGCTTGCTGTCTGGTCACTCTAGTTAATACCCAGTTTTCTGTTATTTATAACTGCCAAATTTTAACCTGATGCAGTCGGAGCGCCGCACTCTTTGTAATATCATTCCTAGGCTGCTTCTTGAATGAGGCTCTAGCAAGGATCCAGCAGCAGAGCCTTAAAGGGGACGTGCAAAGGATCTGTTAAAAATTGGGCAGGTTCTCCCTCTTTTTTTTTTGGTTTCTTTAAGATGGGTAAAAAAGGCCTGAAAAGCATAAAACATTTGTGTTGGACCTTTGAACCCTCAGGCCTGTCAGCTGTGCCCTACCTGGTGTTTCTGGGGAACCTGAATGTCTGAGGATGTGTATTACAAACTGTCACACCCCATCGCTGTGGGGATGAACATTTAACAAAGATGTGCCCTCTCTAAAATGTCGGTTCACCACTGAAGTTAAATAGATGGGAGGGAACAGACCAAATCCCTCCTCTCTCATTGGCTCAGCTTTCACTCTCTTGGTGTTGGCAAACTGGCGATCTGACGATATCGCAGACAAGAGGTAGCATCAGTGTTGTGGTTTTTCTCGCCGTCTCTGGCACCCTCAGGGGAGAGCTAGCGTAGATGATCCCTTGGCATTGTTAGTGCAATGTCAGAAGAGTTAATGGAGCAGGACATTAACCAGCCTGCCTCAGTGTTTGATTGCCAAGGGGTCAGATGCAACATCAGCGAGAGGTGAATGGCCCCAAAAACCTTGGATCAGGCTCCAGCTGTTGTAAATCTTTGTGTCTTGTCATCGTAAACTGAAATTGCATGGCCCTTCAGTGTTCTTTCGGTCTGAAGCTAGTTGGCGCTTAGAATAGTGTTGGGAAGTAAGTACGTAGTGCCCCTCAGGACAGATCTTCAAGCTACTATAGACTTCACAGCTGTGTTTGACACGTATAAAAGAAGTTCACAGGGTCTCTATAAAGCTCCGTATAGAGTTGCTGGCTGCAGCATAAAAATGTGGGGAGAATAGTCAGGCAACAGATCCAGAAAAACCTCCCTTGTCAGTAAATGGTTTGACTTTTCTCTGGGTTCCTGTACTTACAGAGTGGGTAGGCTGAGGATTAAATCTGTGTTTCTTGTAACTTGTCTCGGTTAAGGGACGTGTGTGGTGCAAATGGTCCCAAAGTAGTGTGCTGGGGGATCTATACTTCCTGATTTGCTTTGGATATGGACAGCATTCAGTTGGGCTGGCATTTAAGTTTAACTTCATTCTCCAGCTTTCTCCTAGTTCCATTTAAAAAAAAAATACATTTTACTCCTTGTGCTTTTTTCAAACAGGGTCCCAGAGCATCTAGTGAAGAGCATAACTTGGCAGACACTCCAAGCTGTCAACTTTTGCCATAAACACAACGTAAGTCCCATACAGGCTGACACAGGGTTGCTTTGAAGCAGGTACCGATTTTGTAACCGTCTCCCAGGTCTGGAATATTCTGTGCAGGGGAGCGAACAAGACCTTTGTGATCTTTTTATAAAAAGCACCCATCTTAAATGTTGCTAGGAGCTCCTGATTATTTTATTCATTATTTAGATCCCTTGGGTTCATTGTCAGAGAGATTTATGCTAATAACTTTAGATTAGCTTCCTGCCTAAACAGCTTGCAGCAGCGTATCCTTCTGCGAGAGGCGTCATCGCTGCAGAGAACAGACCTGAGATCGAGTAATCCAAGGTCTGATTCAGCACCTACTGATTCCAATGAAAGACTTTCTCTTGACTCCAGTGGGTGTTGGATCAAGCCTCTAGTGAAGAGTTACAAAAGTGGAATGTGCTCAGATCGAAGGCACCAGCAAATCTCCTCCGCTTTCATCAGGTGGATCGTAGTTATAGGCTGAATAAAAATCGTACAGGAAGCCGCCTGGGCTGTGCTTTAATGAGGCTGCATACGTGGAGGTAGGAGTGGGAGAGTTGCTTATTCAAGGCGCTGCTTAATGTGAATGTAGCTGCTATTTTCTTTGTTTTTATCCGTCTGCCGAGGGCTGATTTAAGAGGTGGGTGGGAGATCTCTTTGGAACTAATGTTTTGTTTCTACCAGTCGAGCTACGTAAGGCTGAGCTGCGGGAGTTTGGCAACCCATCTAGCTGGCTTGGAGGATTTGTTGTTTTGTCTCTTTCTTCCAGCCCTCCCCCATTAAATTGATGGATTGTATTTGGTGCTGGTCACAATAAACCTTACCCATGTAAAGAGCTCTGTAAACGTCCATCATGCCGCTCCATTATTTCACAGTAGGCCACTTGAGTTGAATGGGTGTTGTCCGAGTGCTGCAGAGCCGTGCCGCTGAAATTGCGGACATGCGTGGTGTCTTCTCCCAAATGTGATGTGAAAGACCAGGCTACTGTAATGCCCGGCAGGACCCTGCTTTAGCAGTTAAAGAATCCTTTCATACTCTGTTCCGTTAACAATTGGGATCAGGCCAAAAGCCTGTGGCGGTCTCAGCAATGTGAATGTGGCAGAATTAACCTGTTCCAGATTTAGATACTTGCTCCTGACTCGCTTGTCTGTGTTTCCAGTGCATACATCGAGATGTGAAGCCGGAAAATATCCTGATAACAAAGCACGCTGTCATTAAACTTTGTGACTTTGGATTTGCTCGCATACTAAGTAAGTGCTGCTAACTTCTTCCATGGGACGTGTTTAGAGCACAAAGGGTTTGACCTGGTTTTTATATTCTGTTAAAGGCTCTGTCTTAGGGCAGCCCTGCCTGGGGCACCCTCCCGTGGCACAGCAAGTGCACCTTCCTCAGTTTCCCCGCTATACATCCCATGCAAGGGAATGCTCTTTTGTGCAGCAAATTCAAACCGTTGTAGTCATATGAATTTCTACAGTGCGCATATCCCTCTTGGTAGTTTCTCTCAAACCTTCCGGCAGCAAAACAAGGCTACAGCGCAGCAATTCTTCCGTTCCAGTCGGTGGTCATCCATCCAAAAGTGGTTAGCCCCTCAGTCCCCTGTTCTTTTAGCCCTCAGGCCCGGGCCCTGCTCTCCAGGCCTCCTGTCTGAGGTTTCCAAGACCCATTTCTCTCCTGTGAGTCTTTTCCCATAGTCGCGAGTCAGGTCTCTTGTGACAGGATACCCCGCCCTGTTTGGCTCGGCCAGGCCTCTCCACCCATGGGTGCTACCCTTGCTCAGGGATTGTCCCTCCAGGACCCATGTGCTGACTCAGCTTCCTACCGTGCTGCCGCAAGGGGGTTCCCTGCAGCGTTTCACTCACCCAGGCCTCTCTGCCCTGGCTCCCAGGATCCACCCTCCACCCTCTTGTTTTCAGCTCAGCTTCTCCTAATCAGGCTGGTTCTTCCGCCTTCTCCCTGGGAGCCTCTGCACAAGCTGTCCTGTAACATGGTAGGGGATCCCCAGCCCGGCCAGGCTTCACCATCAACCTTTGGCTCTTGCCAATGGTTCTCAGGAGCAGCAGCGAAGAGCCGGTACAGTTTCTTTCTGGGTCTCTGGGCATCCTCAGGAAACGCTGATCTGTTCTGCCTGACTTCCCTCAGGGACCTCTTCCCTAGGGCCAGGTGTCCTCTTGTAAGCCCGTTTGGGGTCAGCTGATGAGTCTCACGGCCATTAGGCTTTTTCCACTTAAACAGCCAGTGCCACCTTGTGAAAGGTGCACATTGTCTGTGTGACACCCACCCATACATGCAAACTCTCATTTCCACAGAGAGCCTCCACTTAAGGCAGAATCTCGTTATTGCAGGAAAGTCTGTTTTGCAAAAGGAGCTCGCCCTGCTGGCTTCCCTTTCCCCATAATAATAATAATTTTAAAAAAAATCTTGTGACCCTTTGGTTTGACCAGTTCTCCAGATAAACCACCTGCGGTTTTGAGAGCTGACAATTGGCAACACACTCTCGGAGGAAAGGTGCTAGCCCGATTTCAGGAAAAGGTTTTTTTTTTGCTTTCCCCAGATCAGCAGCGTTGCAAATTGAGCTCTCAATACGTGCAGTAACCCGTTTTTGATTTCGGCCGTGCTGTGCGGGAAGGGCGACTCTCAGGACTCTTACTGTAGCAGCGTCAGAGAGAGATGACAAGCAACGTGCCTGTTACACTTCCTTTAATAATTCTGACCTCCGATTTCTATTTATTTATTTTCTATCCTTCCTGACCACAACCTAGCTGGACCCAGTGATTATTACACAGACTATGTGGCTACCAGATGGTACCGATCTCCTGAGCTACTCGTAGGAGATACGCAGTACGGCCCTCCCGTGGATGTCTGGGCAATAGGCTGTGTCTTTGCAGAATTGTTGTCAGGTGTCCCCTTGTGGCCTGGAAAATCAGATGTGGACCAGCTGTACCTAATCAGGAGAACCCTGGGTAAGTGTCCCCTGTGCAGCCTGGTTTCAGCCATGTTCCTCTTGACTCGTCTGGTATTAAGCGATAATGGAAACAGTGCTATGCAGATCAGAATCCAACCGATACTTGTGCGCTAGGAAAGTTCAGAGCCCAGACCAAACTCCAGCTCCGTTGCGCGGCTTTATTTCACATTAATGCAGCGGTTCCCAACCTTTTTGGCTCGAGGGCCACAGAGATAATTTTTACAACCCTGAAGGGCCACCAGTCTCTGCCAGCAGCCTCCCTCCCGCTCCCACCGCAGCCAGAGGGAAGGAGTTCAGCGAGGAGGCTGCCTACTTGCTGATCTCCAGTCCCCTTGGCCGCAGCAGAGAAAGCGCACGTATCCTTAGCACTGCGCGCTCCACCTGGCTCTCTAGGCAGTGGCTCCCTTCGGCAGCCAGGGGGATGGGCGATTAGTGCTGCCCTCCCTCTGGCTCCAGGAGGGACCCCGGCACCTAGGGACCCAGGCGAAGCGCTTTGCCATGCTCTCTGCTACAGCCAGGGGGAGGGCAGCGCTGATCTCCCATCCACTTGGCTGCAGCAAGGAGCCTCCACCGGTCTTTTAGCCCATGGCAATGTCCTCTGCCTGGGTCCTTAGGCAGCGGCTCCCTTCTGCCAGCAGGAGGGAAGCGGGGAGTCACTTTGAAAGACCCCACGGGCCATGGGTTGGGAAGCACTTCATTAATGCAATGCTTACTGGTTTGTTTTGGGTCCGAGAAGGAAATGTTATGTCCGAGTACACAGTGATCACAGAAGTGCTCAGCTTCGCCAGTAAATTGCACTTGGGAGTCCCAACTGAACTGCAGCAGCGAGATGGAAATAAAGAGAATGTAAATAACTTTTCAGCTATGTCTGTCTCTGCCGTGGTCAGGATGGGCCTGATCCTGAGGGGAGCCCAGCTCCACCACTTCCACTGGAGTAAATTGGAGCACGGGTGACCCTCATTGAGTCATAATTTTACTAGGGCCCTTGTATTCCTGTTGACTTTGGTGGCACTTAGGTTTACCCGGTATTTCTTGGGAATGGGCCCTGTTCCCGTGCCTGTCTTTGCAAGAGCATACACTCAAGATAGCAGGGGCTGCCCAGGGGCTTCTACAGCCTTTCTCCAGGATTTAAGTTGATCACCCCAATTGCTAAGTTATTCTAGGACACTTTCCATGGACGGGGGATAATGAAGGGGCTGGGGTTCCTACCGAGCTGAGTGAATAGTGGAAAACTGGAGTAGTGCACCTTCCTTCTCTTTAGAAAGGCAAGTTCTGATTTGTGAGTCTTTCACATTTACCTCCCAGTCCTCTTCAAAGGATCTAACATTGCGGGAGCGCAGAATGAGAATGTTCAGGTCCGACGTGTGCTGACAGCACGTATTGATACGTTAGATCCCTCCGGGGCACAGGGGTTCCCTTGAAGCAGGACTGGGGCCTCGGAGCGTGACTGTTCAGTTAGCGACGCTGGCTGGTTTTGTGGA
Organism: Mesoclemmys tuberculata; assembly: GCA_007922155.1. NCBI lineage: Eukaryota > Metazoa > Chordata > Testudines > Chelidae > Mesoclemmys > Mesoclemmys tuberculata. The sequence continues at coordinate 6,724,658 of ML675611.1, read as the reverse complement.
CACAAATAACAGCATAGGATTTGCCTCTCTGACCAGCGCCACAGACAGGAAGCGTTTGCAGGGGGAGCGTCACAAGCCCAGTGCAAACTTGTAACACAGATCCCCTCCCACACACATACCCATGGGGCCAGCCCCGGCAGGGTCTCCGGGCCCCAGTAAAGTGTTACCTTTTCTGCCCCATGTGGGGGCCCTGCATGAGCTGCGTGGACAGTAGCCATAATCTTTGTCATTCTTCCAATTCTTTTTAACTAGGGAAAACTTTTTTTTTTTTTTTAATAGAAACCATTTTTTAAATTTATTTTTTTTTAAACGTAATCCTTCCGCACCACAAGCTTTCTGGAAAACATGAATCTCGCCTGTTTTTATCGTCCGTCTGGACTGCACGAAGGTCTGAAACAGCCACGGTGTTTCCAGCTGTAGTGACCAGCTCCGTGCCTCTGTGTAAGGACTAATTGGATTTGGCTAATCACAGCTGGGAAGAAGTCTTAATAAAATGTTGCAGATGATTGTTAATAATCTTTATATTTTGTAAGAGTCATAAAATCCAGAGGAAGGCACTGCAAAGAGTTAATGGTTGGGAGTCTACCGGCTGTCGGTTGCTTGGTGACAAAGGAGTAATTCATCAGTTTTGGATTTAGAAACTAGGGTTTTCAGAAGATCAGTATTTATCTGTGTCATTGGGCATCCCTAAAAATTTTGGGTGGAAACTAACCAGCTCTTACTGCTTCTGTTTCCCATTGGTGTGTCACATATGGAGTGGATTCTCCGCTCTGGGAAAAAACAAATCTGCTTATTAATTTAAATGATTCTTGGATGGCTCAAGATTCATATTTTCTTACTGGGTAACTTAGAAAATCATTTAAAAATCTGTTAGTTTTTTTTATAGCTAAAATACATGTTATCAAATATAGATAAAACCATTCATAGGCATGGTTTGATTGCTAGTCTCTGGAAGTCTCTCCATTAAGCTTTCGGAAAGTTACAATTTATGAGGTTTCAGCTCCGAAAGATTCCCTTTTGATCCGGGCTGTGGAAAGGAGACTGGTTAAGATGTGATTTGCAACAGACAGCTACTTGATCAAAGCTGTGTTCTTACGGTGGTTTCATTACTACATTGGCCTTGGCTTAATCCCAGCTGCTCTTTCGTAAGCATGAGTCCTTCAGAAAGGACTTAGGAAACCCTCGTGGGGAGGGCGTTGTATTACCCTATTCCTGCTACTGCAATTTCAGCCCATTCTTGCATGGCGACTTTCTGCCTGGGACTATCCAAAAGGAAGGTTAAAAATATAAAGTCAAATTTTAATAAGAGAGCGACAATCTCCCCTAGCCAGGATTCATAAAGGAAGGGCCCATTGTCCTGAACGCACGAACAAAGGCCCTGTCTTTGAAAACGCTGGAACACCGCATTAATCTGAGCCCTGGGCTGCCATAACCTTTCTAGCCCCCACTGTGAACAAAGCATGTCCTGCGGATGATACAGCGAAGCCCAAAACAAACAGTAGCTCTTGCCAGTCATTCATTGCAGCAGTGGGCTGTTCCATCGGGTTAGATTTGGGCAGGGGAGTTACTTGTTGATTTGTCTTGCTTAACAAATGTGTACGCCTCTCCAGTGTTTCCTTGTGTTAGGGGTAGCGCGGCTTGGCTTTCGAGTCCAGCAGCCTGAGTTCACAGCTATTCATGCAGCACCCTGTAGCTCTCATGCTAGGGGAGACATCTACATTCGTAGTCAACCAAGCAAAGAATTGTCCTTTAGAATGCTACCAACCCAATGATGTTGGTTTCGGTGCCGACATGGCACTGTTTTATTTACGTAAAAAGTAGACATTCCTTTCTTCCTACATGGCATGCTCCTGGTTGTTATAGTAACTGTGGGACTCCGAATTCACCAGTATGATGTAAATTGCCAAACCACGAAGGAAAAAAAACCAACCCGGTGTTAATATTGAGAAACAAATATCCAAGGCAACCAATTGCATGAGTATCAATATGCACAAAGCATGGAAATGCCAAGCCTGTTGGTAGCAGTGGAGATAGAAGTTGGATCTCTTGCTCCAAAGGCACAGGACCATATCACTTCTGCTAAAAGAGAATCTCCATTAGCTATTAGCAGTATAGGGCCAATGACACACAGTTCAGCAGCTCTGAGTCCATCTAGTAGCATGTACTAGCCAGTTCATTGCAACATAGGGATAGTTTTAAAAGTGATCAAGACTTTTAACTGGTGAAGTCAAGATGGATGATTAGTTTTTGTAAGTGAATGTTCTCTAGTGCAGTTTCTGCCTTGCTACCAGAATAAGCGTGTAGTGAAACATCTAATTAACCTGACTTTGCTTTTTATTCTTGATCAAAGGGGATCTTATTCCCAGGCATCAGCAAGTATTCAGCACAAACCAATTCTTCAGTGGGGTGAGAATTCCCGATCCAGAGAACATGGTAAGAGTGCCCTAAACGCTTACTTGTGTCCAATGCTAATCCGCAGTGTGTCTGCTAGGCAAACGAGAGGGTTGTGTTTTGGACAGAGAAATGTTCTTGTTCTGACTCTCCTGGAGTATATAGTTAGGCAGCTGTTCACAGAGCCGTCTATGGGGCTACATTTAAGCTCTACCTGATCGAGATGCAGGGCCTATCCTAGGGATGGAAGGAACTGATGGCCTGTGGCACAACTAAAAGCCATTCATCCTGGCCAGTCGCTATTCTGCTTGCTATTGGACACAGCATGTGCAAAACACAGATGCACCCTAGGCCCCGATCCTGCAAAAACCGAAGCATGTGAGCCGTGCCATTCAACTCACGAGCATATGTCTTTGTAGTAGAGGTCTGCATGGACTTAGTTTTTAAGTCCGACCGGACCCAAGCCCACCCAGCCCGGGCCCAAGAGGGGCGAGCCATTTTCTGGCCCTTCCCCTGATCTCGAGCCAGCTCTGCTGCTGCCTCCTGCCCGTGGGGTTGGCGCGGCCCCTGCAGCTGGTTGCCCCGTTTCTGCCAGCTGCTGCCCTCTGCCACGCTGCGTGCATGTTGCCTAGTGAGAGGTGCCACGACTCCTTGGCACGCTTGCTCTGCAGGGCGCACAGCGTGGCGAGGTGGCGGCGGCCACCAGAGCGGGGCACACAGCCACCCCCACAGGCAGAAGGAGGGAAGCTGACCCGACCCAAGCCAGAGAGAGTCCGGTAGTTTTCTGATGCAGCTTGACCCCAACCTGGCACTTGCAGGTCAGGCCCCGTCAAGTGTAGGTTGGGTTACTGGGCTTTACTTTGTAGGGTCAGGCCAACAGAAACCAGAGATGGAAAAGCCCCTCTTATCAGTTCTGTTTGTCCCTCCCTCCGCTTGTGCGGGATGATTCCCTTTGTTATGTAGTGGAAAGCTTTATCCAGTCCAGTTTCAAGTCACCCAAAGAGGGTTCTTGCCAGATCCATTGGGAGACTATTTTGGAGGTAACTTTATCTCGGCCGTGTCTTGTTTGGTTGGGTTTTTTAAGATGAGTTCAGTTTAAATTTTCCTTTGATCATTTTTATCCTTTCACCCCTAATTTGACTCACTCAGACTGCCAAACAATTGCTCTTCTTGGTGTTCACTTGCATGCGATATTTGCAGATGGTTATCTTAGTCCACCTTCATTACTGACATCGATCAATACATGTGTAATTACTTTAGTTTAATTTCCTCATGATTTAATCCTCGCAAACCTTTGTTACTTTGTTGTTCCTTACCTTTAATCCTCTCTAAAATTCCTGTTGGTTTATCTAACACTGGATATACTGGATTCAGATCATCATGAACCTGTGATTGTAGAAAATGTGTGTGCCGGGAGCAAACACAACAGAACAATGATCAAATCATTATTCAATAACTGTGTGTTTATTCAGAAACTGTGTATTCAAGGGTCTTTAAAATACAGTTGATTGTGAAATAGGTTGTGTTGGGAGTGAAAAGAGATGAGTGCACCATGTGATGTGGAAAGTATGTTGGTGAGGGCACCCTGATAATGAAAAAGTTACTAATATAAATATACACTTATTTTTTCCAGGACCCACTAGAACTGAAATTCCCTAGCATTTCATATTCTGCTCTAGGACTAATGAAGGTAGGTGAAGTGCAGGCTGTGGTGAAGTACCGAGTTCACACTTAAACTCGATTTAGCTTACCTCAGAGAAGGATTATTCCGGATTATTCACCTCTGTGTGTGATGTGTCTTGGGGAATTCTGTGTTCACTCCTAACCCTGGAAAACCTGGACTCCAAGGATCTATTTAAAACACCTGCAAAGCCCACAGGACCACGAAAACCAGCTGGTTTTAACATCCCGTAATGTTTTAATAACGCTGTCCACAAAAAGACCCCCCTGTGTGATCCTTAACTGTATTACTCTTTCTCAGGGCTGCCTTCATATGGACCCTGCTGAGAGGCTAACATGTGAACAGTTACTGCAACATCCATACTTTGACAGCATGCGGGAAGCAGGAGATTTGGGAAAGGAGCACGAAAAAGCCACTCGGAAGCCAACCAGACCAACTCGAAAGCACATGCCAGGGGTAAGACTTCCTTCGTAGCGTTTGATGTTCCATAGCTACTAGAAGGGGTTTGTTTTCCTTTCGTAGCTTCCAGGAGGTGGAGTGAGAGTTCTTACACCTGCAGTGCTCAGGGAGATGAGAACATACATGAGAACGGCCATACCGGGTCAGACCAATGGTCCATCTAGCCCAGGATCCTGCTTTCTGACAGCAGCCAATGCCAAGTGCTTCAAAGGAGTGAACAGAACAGCTAATCATCAAGTGATTCATCCTCTGTCACCCATTCCCAGCTTCTGGCAAACAGAGGCTAGAGACACTTTAGAGCATGGCCTTGTATCCCTGCCCATCCTGGTTAATAGCCATTGATGGATCTATCCTCCATTAACTTACCTAGTTCTTTTTTAAACCCTGTGATAGTCTTGGCTTTCACAACATCCTCCGGCAAGGAGTTCCATAGGTAGACTGCGCGTTGTGTGAAGAAATACTTCCTTTTGTTCGTTTTAAATCTGCTGCCTATTAATTTCATTTGGTGACCCCTAGTTCTTGAATTGTAAGAAGAAGTAAATAACATTCCTTATTTACTTTCTCCACACCAGTCATGATTTTATAGACCGCTGTCATATTCCACTTTAATCATCTCTTTTCCAAGCTGAAAAGTCCCAGTCGTATTAATCTCTCTTAAGATGGAAGCTGTTCCATATCCCTAATCATTTTTGTTGCCCTTTTCTGTACCTTTCCCAATTCTAATATATCTTTTTTGAGATGGGGTGATCAGATCTGCACAGTGTTCAAGATGTGGGTGTACCATGGGCTTGTCAAGAGGCAATATGATATTTTCTGTCTTACTATCTACCTCTTTCCTAATGGTTCCTAACATTATTAGCTTTTTTGACTGACACTGCCCATTGAGTGGATGTTTTTAGAGAACTATTCACAATGACTTCAAGATCTTTCTTGTGTGGAAACAGCTAATTTAGACCCCATCATTTGATATGTATAGTTGGGATTATGTTTTCTGATGTGCATTACTTTGCATTTATCAACGTCTGCCATTTTATTGCTCAGTCACCCGGTTTTGTGAGATCCCTTTGTAACTCTTCCCAAAGAGCTTTGCACTTAACTATCTTGAGTAATTTTGTATCTGCCAATTTTGCCAGCTCACTTTTTGCCCCTTTTTCCAGATTATGAATATGTTGAAGAGTACTGGTCTCAGTACAGACCCCGGGCGACACCACTATTTACCTCTTTCCATTCTGAAAATTGCCCATTTATTCGTACCTTTTGTTTCCTATCTTTTAACCAGTTAGTGATCCAGGAGAGGACCTTCCCTCTTAGCCCATGACTTCTTACTTTGCGTAAGAGCCTTTGGTGAGGGACCTTGTCAAAGCCTTTCTGAAAATCTAAGTACACTATATCCACTGGATCACCTTTGTCCACACACTCGTCGACACAGTTAAAGAATTCTAGTAGATTAGTGAGGCACGATTTCCCTTTACAAAAACCATGTTGACTCTTCCCAAACAAATCTTGTTCATTTATGTGTCTGGTAATTCTGTTCTTTACTATAGTTACAACCAATTTACCTGGTACTGAAGTTAGGCTTATCGGTCTGTAATTTCCAGGATCTCCTCTGGAGCCTTTTTAAAAAATTGGTGACACATTAGCTATCCTTCAGTTATCTGGTACAGAAGCTGATTTTAATGATAAGTTACATACCCCCGTTAGTGGTTCTCCAATTTTACATTTGAGTTCCTTGAGAACTCTTGGGTGAATATAATCTGACCCTGGTGACTTCTTGTTTAATGTATCAGTTTGTTCCAAAACCTCCGCTAATGACACCTCGGTCTTGGACAGTTCCTCAGATTTGTCACCTAAAAAGAATGGCTCAGGTTTGGGAATCTCCCTCATCCTCAGCCATGAAGACCAATGCAAAGAATTAATTTAGTTTCTCTGCAATGGTCTTATCTTCCTTGAATGCTCCTTTAGCATTTTGTTCGTCTAGTGGCCCCACTGGTTGTTTAGCAGGCTTCCTGCTTCTGACGTACTTAAAAAAAATTGCTGTTACTTTTTGAGTCTTTGGCTAGCAGTTCTTCAATTTTTTTTTGTTTTATTTTTTTTGGCCTTCCTAGTTATATTTTTATACTGCACTTGCCAGAGTTTGTGCTCCTGTCTATTTTCCTCAATCGGATTTAACTGCCACTTTTTAAAGGATGCTGTTTTTTCCTCTAACTGCTTCTTTTACTTTGTTGTTAAGCCCTGGTGGCAGTGTTTTGGTCCTCTTACTATGTTTTTTAATTTGGGCCTCTTTTGTGGAGTCTTTAAAAAGTTTCCATGCAGCTTGCAGGGATTTCACTTTTGGCACCGCACCTTTTAATTTCTGTTTAACCAACTTCCTCATTTTTGTGTAGTTCCTCTATTTGAAATTAAATTCTGCCATGGTGGCCTACTATGGTGTCTTCTCTCCTCCCCCCCACTGGATGTTAAATTTTATGATGTTATGGTTACTATTACCAAGTGGTTCAGCTCCGTTCACCTCTTGAACCAGATCCTGTGCTCCACTTAAGACTAAATCAAGAACTGCCTCTCCTCTTGTGGGTTCCAGGACTAGCTGCCCCAAGAAGCAGTCATTTAAGGTATCAAGAAACGTTATCTCTGCATGCCATTCTGAGGTGACACACACCCAGTCAATATGGGGATAGTTGAAGTCCCCCATTATCGCTGAGTTTTTTATTTGTATAGCCTCTTTAATTTCCGTGAGCATTTCAGTCCCTATCCCCATCCGGGTCAGGTGGTCGGTGATATATCCCTACTGCTATATTCCTATTATTTAAGCATGGAATTACTATCCTTAGAGAGTCTAGGGCACGGTTTGGTTCATTTAAGATTTTTAAGTCAGTTGACTCTGCTTTCTTTCACACATAATGCTACTCCCCCACCAGTATGACCTATTTGGTCCTTCCGATATATTTTGTAGCTTGGTATTTCCATGTCCATTGGTTGATTGTCATCATTCCATCGAGTTTCTGTGGTGCCTATTATATCAATATCCTCATTAAATACGAGGCACTCAGGTTCACCCATCTTAGCATTTAGACTTCTAGCATTTGTATGTAAGCATATGAAAACATGGTCACCGTTTAGCGGAGGATCCCCAGATCAGACCAGCTGTGGGCAGTTCTAATTTTTTACCCAAGAAGATAATTAATTGCCTGCTTAACCAACCCAGTGAAATCTGAACTTTAGGCCAAATCCTCATTGAGACTCTGGGGATTAACGGAATACAAATGTAATTAGCCAGAGCCAGTTAGAAGTGAAGATGTCTGACAAAACGGTGGCATGGTAGTTATTTGAATCCAACTAGCTCATGCTCTTGCTCTGAGAGGTCCTTTCGGACTGCTCGGTGCTATTGGGTGGCAAAGAGCAGGGGCAGCACGTTTTGACTGGTTGAAAGATCACGCCCTATCCTACTGGGCACGGGCTTGGCCGCATCTACCCATCTCTGGCTCTGGGCTCGATTATTGCAACTAATTATATCTAGAAACCAGAGGACGGCATGCTCTCTTGCTTCTGTAGGCCAAGCTCATTGCACTACCAAGGGGCTCCCTGCATCTCTCTGCTCCCCTTCCCCCGCAAGGTCCTTGTGTACCACCGCCCTATCCCCCTCTGTTTCAGGGACTCCCTGTAACTCTTCCCACCCTGTCCCATCCCCAGACAGGGGGGCTCTGTGCTCCTCTTACCCCCCCCCATACTAATTTCTTTTCTTTCTGCATGGGAGATAAATCATTCAAGGTGTCAACCTTTTAAACTGTTCTGGGAGGATGGGCAGAGCTGAGGGGGAGGGGTGTTAATGCTTGAAGGTGCGAGGAGCCAGCGGATGGCAGCTCTTGCTCTATAGACAATTGCAGAGAGGATTGAAGCTGCTGGCTCTACTACCCAGGTGCCAGGGCTCTCTGTACCCCCCCTTTACCAAAATCACTAGCGTCCTGCCCTTTGATGCCTAGACCATTCGCTGACATTTCGGAATGCGTCAGATGCGGCATTCGCAAGATCTTGCAATACATAAACACCAAGAGACAAATGCCATCAAGCCAAGTATCTTTCCTTCCCTTGGCCAATAAAACTGCACACCCTGAGCAAGCTCTAACATACCAAATGCAGCTGTCTGTCTGCTCGGCAACGCAGGTTGCCATGAACACCTCGCCATGGGGTTCTGTTCTCTGTCGTGGCTTCCTTTTGGAACACAACCCAGCCCAAGCTCTCTGATACTCTGTCCTCCAAGGGGTTTGCATGGGCCACCTAAGAGCTTGTCTTTCGTCCTGGGACCCTGACCTCCCACGACAGCTGCGCTCCACTGGAACTTGATGACAAGGGGCGGCTCATGAATATGAGATACAGAACTTGGCAAAATTGTTGCAAATTGACATCCTCATAAGAACAGCCCGACTGTGTCTGACCAATGGTCCAGCTAGCCTAGAGTCCTGTCTTCCGACAGTGGCCAATGCCAGGTGCTTCAGAAGGAATGAACAGAACGGAATCATCAAGTGATCCATCCCATTGTCCACTCCCAGCTTCTGGCAGTCAGGCTAGGGATACCCAGGAGCATCATATGGAAGCTGGTCCCTACCCTTAATCATTTTTGTTTCCCTTCTCTGTACCTCTTCTTTGTGCTGCATCTTTTTTTGAGACGGGGCAACCAGAATTGCACCCAATATTCAAAGTGTGGGCGGATCACGGATTTATGTAGTGGTATTGTGGTATTTTCTATTTTGTTACCTATCCCTTTCCTATTTGTTTCTAATATTCTGTTAGTGTGTTTTTAAAAAACAAACAAACAAAACTGTTGTTACACAGTCAGAGGATGAGTTCAGAGAACTATCCACAATGACTCCAAGATCTCTTTCTTGAGTGGCAACAGCTAACTTATATCTCCTCATTTTGTGTGTGTGTGGGGGGAATTGTTTTTTCCAATGTGCATTACTTTGCATTTATCAACATTTTGTTGCCCAGTCACCCAGTTTTGTGAGATCCCTTTGTAACTCTTCGCAGTCTGCGTTGCTCTTAACTATGTTGAGTAGTTTTCTATCATGCAAATTTTGCCACCTCACTGTTTCCCTTTTTTCCAGATCATTTACGAATATGTTGAACAATACTGGGTCCAGTACAGACCCCTGGGGAACACCCCTATTTACCGCTCTATGCTGAAAACTGACCATTTCATTCCTACCCTTTGTTTCCTATCTTTAAACCTGTTACTGATCCAAGAGATGGCTTTCCCTCTTATTCCATTACTGCTTACGTTAAGAGCCCTTGGTGAGGGTTCTTTGCAAAGGCTTTTTTAAAGTCCAAGTACACTATATCCATTCAATCACCTGTTGTCCACGTCTGTTGACTCCCTCAATGAATTCAAATAGATTGGTGAGGTGTGTTTTATGAAAGCCATGTTGACTCTTCCCCAACAAATCATGTTCATCTATGTGTCTGATTGTTCTATTCTTTACTAGTTTCAACCAATTTGTCTGGTACTGAAGTTAGGCTTATTGACCTGTGTTTGTCAGGATCGTTTCTAGAGCATGTTAAAAAAAATTGTTATCCTCCAATCATCTGGTACAGAAGCTGATTTAAGTGATAGGTTACATATTACATTTAGTAGTTCTGCAATTTCATGTTTGAGTTCCTTTAGAACTCTTGGGTGAATACCATCTGGTCCTGGTGACTTATTACTGTTTAATTTATCAGTTCGTTCCAAAACCTCTTCTATTGACACCTCAATCTGGGAGAGTTCCTCAGATTCGTCACCTAAAAAGAATGACTTAGGTGTGGAAATCTTCCTCACATCCGCTGAAGTTAAGACCGATGGAAACAATTCATGGATCAAACCAACTCCCGTGCCCTTTGCCATGTGATTGACTGATGATGACACTAGTCTTTTATCTGCCTGTCAAAATAAATTAGTTGCTCAAAATAAATGGGTTGAGTAAAATTTTGAAGAGCTGTTCCAAGGAAAGTTGTAGAACCACATGAACAAATGTATATCTGATCTGGGTCTCTAAATGTGCAAAGTGCATAAATGTTTTCTGTAGTGCAAATATTTTTGAATGGCTTACAGTATCGTTTAGAAAATTAAATGCATAAAAGTACTTCAAATTCCTACAAAAGTGTAAACTGTGATTTCTGCTTTAGTTACAGTACCTGCCACAGTTAACCAGCAGCAACATTTTACCAGCTTTGGATAACAAAAAGTACTATGGTAACACAAGAAAATTAAACTACCATTTCCCCAACATCTAAGAAGGTGACAAGCCCCTACTGAGAGAGAGCTATTTAGTGGTCAGCGCGCAAACCTGCAACCATTTCTAAAAGGAAGACTTCAGGTGAAAAACTAAATTAATGTAAATTTGACAATAGACACAGAAGTGATCTCTGAAGTTAGTTTTTGGTTAGTCACCAATGGAAGGAAACCCCTGCATAGAAAGTTCAGAGCTGCATGCTAATCAGTATCCTATGTACAAAGGAGAACGCAAGTGTTTTGTTGTGATTATATTGCGGTTCAGGGTTACCAAGAACCACTGCTTACAGTGTGTGACTTTTAACAAACCACGTTGACTGCCTGTATTTGCAGTAAAGTCAAAAGCATGCCAAATACGTTTGTTTCAGAAAGTCCCATTGTGTCAAAGCATTAAAAATAATTTAAAAAAAATTATACTGTATATTACACAGCTAATTGGAGCAATCGCTCAGTTGGCTGAACGAGGTGCAAATAAAGTGTTAGAAGCAGTGGAAAAGCCTACGGTAGACGTAATGGAATGGCCAACAGACTACAGTGTTGTGTATTTTATTGTGCCCCCCATCAATGACACACACACACTCACTCACTCTCTCTCTCTCTCTCTCTCTCTCTTTTAGTAAATTCTTGCTGTTGCTTTAAAATATGTTCTTAGGTTTCCCCCTGCCGTTCTCTTTCTGGCATTACCAAGAGATTTCACTTATTTGGTCAATCCCTGAAACCGCTCACCTGTGGTTTATCATACTAGAAAGGAACAGGCAGGAAAGTCTCCTAAATACCTTTATTAGGATAAATCTCATTTCTTGGTGTAATCTCAGGATGTAATACTATATTGGTTTTGAATAAAATTAATGTAGCTCAGCTTTCTATTTGTGTGTCAGTGTTTGATAAGCATGTCAGTGATGTGTGTAGTACAACCACCAAAGTATTTATCAGCTGTTTGAAATCCAGAGAAAATGTTACTCTTTTGAATATCATGATAGGCATAAAACAGTTCAAAAGCTTGACATTGTTTTAGTGGGACAGGTAGCTGGACACTGTTGGGAGGCTAGATTAATTTATTTGTTTTAATGTTCATGTAAGTGGGCTAAAACATTTTATGTCAAGCATGGTCCCCATGTATTTGCTTGGTTATTTCCTTTTTGAGAGGGGGAAAAAAATTAGTCATCCAGCCTTGCATTTTTGTGATAGAACAGAGCAATTGGGCTGTATAGTTAAGTAGCATGTAGGCTGTGTCAGATCCTGAATCTTGTGAGCTGTGGTCTGGAGTTCCCTATCGCAAGCACGGTTCCTGCCAGGCCCACCCTCTGAACTGTCGGACTATAGGTATTGTATTGCCAGACAGAATCAGCCCTGGGGGCAGGCTACTCCAGAATCTTGTCAGATGCTTGAGGAAGGGGTGAGAGAACTCCATGGGAGACAGATGAGAGAGAATCTGCCTTCCCATCTCGTCCTGCTCTCTGATAGTCAGAGCGGTCAAAGCACAGTTTTGCCTTTTTGTGGTATCTGGACCTCAACTGAACTCAGGTGGTCTGATTCTGCTCTCATTTGTACCGATGAAATGTGAGTAATTCTGTGAAAGTCTAACGTTAACTTCAAGGTGTCTGAGATCAGAAACCAGGACCACTGCTGAAACCAACTAGTTGATGCTAGATAGGTCCTGAGGTCCCCTCACCAACTTTGTGGTAAGTAGGTGGAGCGGCTGGTACACTTCACCTCACAGTAGATTAGTGGGACATTTCAACTTGCATCTTCTTGTAAGTGTGTTAGGCAGTTGTTCTCCGTAACAGAGTCCCTTTAATTTTCTATAATCACTATACATCACTCCATTAAATTCCAAAGCCAGTTCCAGTAGTAAACTTACTCACTGGTAAGGAAAAAACTAGAGCGCAGAGACTAACGCTCTCCTGCCAACGGTGGATTCTGTGGGAGCAGCAGCTGTCAGGGGCTACATGACAGCCTGTTAAAAAATTACACTGATTATATTTTTTTCCTCACAGATTCCCTTTTCCCACCTCAGTGGTCCAGTGTGGCCAAATTTCTTCCCCAAGAGCCTGTCAACCCTCATCCTTCCAGATAAGCAGCAGAGTTCACTAACAGACACAACCTGTGTTGGAATTATTTTTATTATTGATTTAGGGTATTACCACAACACTAATTTAACCATGAATTCCTTTATTGAATCCAAAGGGTATTTATACAGTTGCTCTAAACATGCCCCAAGAAGCCTAAATAAGCAATTTCCTACATCCAAACAGTAACAAAACACTTATTTGATCAGGATACTTACAAACGGGCCAAAGCCAGGGTGCTTAGGCCCAGCTTGGTCGGCTCCCATGTGGTTGGGCAGGTCAGCCAATGAACCTTTTAAGAGTTCACTTTCTATGCCCTTTAAGAAACAAGTGATGCTCTTACCCATTACTGATTTCAGCTAAAAACCAATCTGAGACAATTCACCCTATTTCCAGTCTTAAGACTTACAACTTCTTTCTCTCCAAGGCCTTTCCTCCCTCTCTCGTCCGTCTCTTCTTGCTGACAGTTTTTCTTTTGTATGTGGGTTCATGTAGGCCCTAATTTTTAGATGACGCAGGGATGTGGAGTAGGAAGGGCTCTGGTGGCTCACTTTAAGACAGATTCTCTGTCTTATTAAAACCATCTAGTCAGCCCTGTTGGTCAGAGGTCTTTTTAGAAGCTTCTCATTTTTTAGTTATTCTTTGAGCCAGACATCCGTCTCACTTCATTCCTTCTGGTCTTCACTCATTTTCAAGGCCTTCCTTCTACTTGCTAGTCAGGGGCCTTTCTTTACAACACTTTTTCTTCATCGAACTTAGCTAAACCTAATTCTTTGATTTCATATTTATCCTAAATACCTGATCAGCTATCCCCAAATTGCTGCGCACCTACCCGCCAAGATACAGCCATTGAGTCTTGCAGAATGGATAGGTTGTTCAAATGGGACACACAAGGGATGTTCTCCATTCTGCTGTGCATTAAATTTGGGGGGGAAAGAGCAACAGGTGCAACCTGGCGAAGATTCCCAGAATGGAGGAGACAAAAAGTGGAAAGGTTTAGAGCTATCATGAAGGAAACTGAATACAGGTTTTCACTCTCCCCCTCTGGGAACTCCCAATGCACAACTATGGCGTTAACAAGAACCTTGCTTCCTTCTCCTGGCAATCTTCTGCAAGCCCTTCTCTGCCCCATTCCTAGAATCCTGGAAGCACTAGACCCAGTGAAGGTTGACCCGCCTCTGCTCCACTTGGCAGAAATATAAAATATTGGTTACTAATTAAGTCATTTCATGAACCTGTTCTGTGGTAGGTACAAGGCTTAATTCAACCCAAAGTGGTTTAAAGCAAGATGCTGGCCCTTGGAGAGACAGCCTTTGGAAAAAGCTACCCTGATTTCTTTACATTTGGACTTGACTTAGATTGGTTTTTAAGAGTGTTTACTGAAACTTCATCATACCCATTTAACAAACATTCAATACAGCTGTACTGTGTTGTTCTTCAGCAACACTCACTCTTTTCCATACTCATCTGGCAGACTGAGGCACATTTAAAAACAGTAATTGTAATTCTGTACATCTGTGCAAGGAAAAGTATTTGGTTTTTACTTATTTCCCCTGCTAATAGCCAATTCAATTTAGTTAACTTCTTACAACCACTCCACAACTTACAAGTATTTACTGAATTGCCTTTGCAGTAGTTAAGTGAAAGCACAAATTAAATTAAACTACAATTCATTAAGCCTATTTTTTTTAAAATAGCTTCAAAGCCATGGATGAAAGATCTTCCCTGAGGAAATATTAGTACAGTGACAACTGCACTAACACCCATATAGTTTGAGTTGTAAATATTATGAAATTAGACACCTCACAGTTATTTATTCTTTATTCTAAATCTAATTCCAGCTCCAGGGATGGCATTGATTTCTTAAGGAGCTGAACTGTAGTTTCTCTCTCTCTTATCCCAGGAAGGTCTCTCAGAAATAAATATTCCAGGTTCCTATAAATACACAAAAAGTCAGTCAGTGGCTACTATACAAGACAAGGTGTGATTAATTTGAAAAGCACAGATACTTTCACACACAAATTATACATCAGCTGAAACTCTGTTGGCTATAGCTGTTTCAAAGAATTTTTAATAGGGAGCCACTGTTTTCAGAAGTGGTTGCCTAAAGTTTTCAGATGTGCTTAGCGGCTACAAGGCTCCATTGATTAATTTCTTAAATTGGGTGCGGTGCTTTACTGACAAAAATGAAGACAAGATCCCTGCCGCACATTCCATCCTGCTCTCTTTACGTTACTTTTTAGTACTACAAGAAGTCCTCCGATTAAATTACTAAGGCCATGAAAGCCAAACAGTCTTCTTCACCATTAGCAAGGAGTTTGTCAATGTTTATACCCCTGTATAATAGATAGAATATAGTGCTGCTTAAAGTGCTTTGCTGAATAGGGGCTTCACTCTCACACTGCCTCCCAGGCAGAGATTAAAAAACAAACATGGCCTCTGTCCCAAAGGCCTTACGAGCTACGTAGATAAAGGGTAGGAAAGTGGTTAAAATAAACAAAGCTAATAGGAGTTGCGGTGTATTGTAAATGCCCGAGTTGGTGTTTTTTTTGTTTTACATGGAGGAGGAAGGCTACGGGGTGGTCAATGGTAGAAAGCAAGCTGAAAGTGGTTGTAGGTTCCTAAGCAAGACCCGCAGGGTATGTCTACACTGCAATAAAAGACCATAACAGCCTCAGATTTAAGGAGCTCAGGCTGCGGTGTAGACAATCACGTTGGAGCCCTGGCTCTGGGACCCTCCCCACTCACAGGATGTCACCATCCCGAGCTCCAGTGCGAGTGTCTACACTGCAATTTTACAGTGCCATGTAGGGTAGACGTATCCTGACCTAGTACTCAACAGATAACAGGCAAATGGACTAATCCACTGCACTCGCAGAGAATGCCTCAGCACAAGGACAGCGCCGTAAGCTATATTCTGTTGAACAGCCAACACTTCCGAATCTTACCTACGAACTGGGACATGAAAAAAGTTAACTATGAGGACATGACCCAGCTGTGGATTCATATACTTAGTTAGACGTCCTACTTTTAGCTCTGTAGCGTAGGGTTCTACTTACTGAGTTATTGTTAGAGTTAACGGACTTGTTAGAATATTTTGTGTTAATTCAAACTACTAAAACTAATTTCTCAGGACAGCCCTCATCGATTTGCTGTACATCCCAGGCTACTGAAAGCGCATGCAAACAAAAGGAATGAATTTCAGTGATCGAAAACAATTCTAAACATACAAATACAGCCACAGCTGGAAAAATCATGTTTTACAAGACGGTCCCTCAATGGCTCACGTTAGTTTGTGGAGTGCTATGATGCCTGTATCTGTGACATTCCCACAGGAAATTATCATCAGCCGCAGCAGGCTTTTCTGTAAACTTTCAGTCTCACTGATTCTCTGCAGACACTCATCCTGGATATAAATACAGTTGCTCAGCTTAATTTCCTCAACGTGTTTGAGACCATCTGAAAAAGAGAAAAATCATCATACGAGGAGCAAACCATCCAAGGTGCCACCAATGGGCTTCCTGTTCTTATTCTCATGCTTCCATACATGGGGGGCAACAGATGCCTGCATGTGGAAGGGCCATAATGCATCATGAATTAGTTTATGGTACTGTACTCTGCCGCAGTCCTATTGCGGGCTTCACAAGCACAAAAGCATGACTAAGGTTCTGAGGGGCTTTTATTTGAAAGTAAGCAAATGACAGAAAATCTGCATGCTCATTAGGACAGGTAAATGCTGAATTAACAATGAAATTATGCAAAGCGACTTGCAAAGAAAAAACTACGTTTGTCCCATTTTTGTTCTTTGCTGTATACAGAAGGACTGAAAGGCGACAACTTTTTAAAACTTCTTCTTTTAAAGTAGAAATTCAGAGCTTGCTTATCTAGCTTTTCCTGGGAGAGACCATGGATGACTGGAGAACGAGCAGTGCTAGGACTTCACAAGACCAAAAATTGAAACTGGATTTAGAGGAAGTATTTTTATTCAGACCATTGAAAACCCTGGTTTGCATTAATGCATGCTGAAATATGAACTCATTTAACTATTAAATCTTTGTTCCAATTGTTTAATGCTCTTCCCTCTTCAAGTAATGGCTGAGAGAGCTTCCAATCCACCTGTGTCCTGAAAAGAGACCTCCAGCAAAAACGGAGACGCAATCTGATATTTCTCAAGTAAAACACAAAGAGAATTTTTTTTTTTAAATCAAGCCTTCTCTGCATCAACCCCCTCCCCAAAAAGGACACAACTGCTTAGTCTTTGATGCAAATGGATGAATTTTAAGGACAATTAAGTATATAATTTGCAAAGCTGTCTCTTGGTTACCCAAATAATCAAATCCTCTGTACATGATGCAGGACTCTGTGGCATCGATTGCTTGTATCTTGTATTTTCCTAAAGGCCCTGTTGGGAGACCATTGTAGTCATGTTGCCATTTATCATAGCCTTGGAAACGCACCAGCGCCCCACACCGCAGAAGCCATTCAGAAGCCGCTCTATCAGGGCCAACAGTCTTTATACGTTCATAGTCTACCCTGTCAACATAGAAGAAACATTTAGATCTTGCTAGACCAAGGTACAGCTTTATCACATTTGCAGCCCTGTTATTGCACAACAAATATATTTAAGTGTAGGATGCCAGGAAAAGAGAAATGAGTCCCAGGAAAGCGGTTTACACCTACTCATTAAGACTGCACTATTTTTTTAATCTGGTAATTTGTGTTCATTTATATTTATACGTTTATTTTTATTTTAAATGAAAATTCAATGTTGATAATATAATGAAGAAAAATATTGCTAGCTAATTTGGGACTTGTATTTATTTCCCTGTAAGGTTTTTGTCTGCACTAGCACTTTTGTTGGTCAGGGGTATGAAAAAAAAACACCCCGACCAACATAAAAGTTTTACCAACAGACACACTGTCCCACCGCCAGCTACTGCCACTTGTGGAGGTGGTTTAATTATGTTGGTGGGAGAGCTCTCTCCCGTCAGCATACAGCAGCTACATGAGAGACCTTACAGCAGCGCCACTGTGGGGTCTCTAGAGTAGATGTAGCCTAAATAATTCTCTCTTTCTGTTTGTGCCCAGCATTCTACCTGTACCAACCTCAGGTGCTCATTAAGCTCACATTGATCTACCTTATTAATTCAAAACTACTTGGCTAGCATGAAAATGCTACGCACGTATTGCAAAAGCATGAAAAAGGCAGAGAAGTCTGTAAGCAGGGTATAAGATATGTCCAGCATCTGCCCAGGATAGGGCTTTACAACAGTGTTTGGGAAGGGATTTTGTCTGCCAAGTCAGTTTTGACTCCATCATAGGTTGCTACACCAACGTCATTCCTGACATCTCTTTCTTTAAGGTTTAACAATACCCCAAAGGGACGCCTCTCAGGAATTAGTTAAAATCCTTGGATCTATGCTGTAAGGCTGCTTCTTAGGACTTGGTGGAGAATGGTGAAGAAGTGGAAGAATACTAAATGCAGACTATGAATGTTTGACATTTTTCAGTGGTAGAGAAATAATTAAATACATTTTAAACCTTTTTTTAAAATAAAAACCTTGTTAGTGCAACTAAATTACATTAGAAAAGGCAATCCTTTAGAGCAATTCTGAATACATAAAGGAATTTTAGAATGCTAGAGCCAGGATTTTAAATGCTAATGGAATCAAAGCCAAAGGAAGATGAGGATTTAGGAAGATGGAATTTAAATTCTAACTTGTCTCAACCACTAAAATTACCTCACAACCTACTGATTAAAGCACACGCTTCCCTCTGTAAATCAGTGATTTTGTTACCAGAAAATGTAAGAAACAAGCACTATCTGACAATAGCATACTATTTGAAAAGAAAAATGCTCTTAACAGAAAAAGCTCTCTCCTGCCCTTCTGTGACATGTAACTGGCGACCGTCCTCACACATGCTACACAGTGAGGTGCCTCAGAGCTTTAAACCAGCACATGAACTATTAAATACATCTATTTGTCTTACTTGTTAAAAACTGCATTCAGCCATCCCCAGAAGTGCCTGTGTGCACCTGGGGTTGATAGCTTCGTTAAGCTGTGCCCTGGCTGTATGAACTTCCCCAACAGCATCGTAGAACTGAAAGAGAGTTTACTGAAATGTCAGTTTGGCGCATCTGTCCTCTTGCACTAGTCATGTACAAAGAAAACATACGTTACACGTATTTTGTTTGGTTGTTTAAAACACCACTGTATGCCACTTAATTGGAGAACGTTTTTAACTTTTTGGAGGCTACAGCTATGAATGTATGAGTACGTCATCAGAAGCATCCAAACCGCCTGGCTGCCTGAAAAATGCTGAATTGCTAAGAATGAAATTGCAAAGTTAAATCTGAAGGTTGAAATCAAAGATCGGTTTTGGTTTCAAATTTAAAACAGAGGGTGTCTGCTTACAAACGTAAATAAATGCTGAATAGTTTCTGGTCACAGCCACAGGACCTACTGTTGTGATTCTGTCAGGCTCTACTACTAAGAAGGGCAGGGTCAGTAAGGGTTGGAGAGGTCTCCTAACTGAGAGCTCTAGCAGATTCATACCCTCTGGGGATCAGGCATAGAGTGGGATGTAGGGAATGTACATACTGACAGTGGTAAATTCGCCGCCATCAGATCTATCTATCCGAATTAAATGAGTAGCAATGAAGACCCGCTCAATCGATCCAGAAGTTGATTCCATTAAACCACCTCCTCAGACGGCGCAGCGCAGTGCAGTGGAGATGGCGCGCTACAGGGAAGTTAGGAAGTCGACGAGAGTTATGCAAGCTACTCTGCATAGCTTGCGGAACTCCTGTCGCCTGCCTCTGAATTTCCCGTTAAGTGTGTACTAAGCCATAGACTTACAGGCCAGGCAGGACCATCATGATAGAGCCTTAACACATTCACAAGCGTGAAA
Organism: Mesoclemmys tuberculata; assembly: GCA_007922155.1. Lineage (NCBI taxonomy): Eukaryota > Metazoa > Chordata > Testudines > Chelidae > Mesoclemmys > Mesoclemmys tuberculata. The sequence goes on along the minus strand of ML675611.1, from coordinate 6,704,884 downwards.
AGTGCATCACCGACCATGAAATCAGACTTTCCCCATGAAATCTAACTATTGCAGGAGAGGCAGCGCTGGGGCTGCCCCAGCCCAGGGCTCCGACCATGCACCAAGCTCCAGCTGCTAGTCCCAGTGGGGCTGGGGAGGGAAAGGACTGCCTCTTCCCCTGCACGGCCACTCTCATGGGGGATCAGATAGACACCCGGCTATCTCCCCGGATATCTCCCGGCTATCTTCTGCAGTGCAGAAGTGGGGGTGGCGCTCCCGTGACCCCGTCCAATAGCTGCGTGACCCCCCCATTACCGCACTATGAGTTGGGACCCCCTGCTCACAGCCACCGGACATTTCAGAGGTTGGTATCTGAAAGGGACTAGTTACAAAAGTCTCTCCGCCATGAACCTGGCCAGAGGGGACCGTGCGTTCGGCAGGGCCCTAATCAGGATGACTCAGGCCGGAGAGCCCCCAAGGGTGCGGCACACCGTGGGGGACCAGGTAGCAAGTGCGGGGGACCAGGCTAGGGGTGTGGGGGGGCAACAGGCGCCTGTGTAAGACAAAGCCCGAAATGTGGGGCCTGTCCCTGTGACACCAGGACAGCTGGTCCCCCCAGGTGCCCCTGACTTGGGGGGCGGCAGGGCCTAGGCCAGCCCCACGGGGGAAGGGGGCAAGGAGCGGGCCCCTAGCCCCGCTCGGCCTGCCCCCCAGGTCAGGGACCCGGACCGTGCCCTCAGCCCGCCTGGCCCCTCAGCCGCGCCCAGCCCCCGGCCCCACGGCGGGCCCCACGGCGGGGCAGGCCCGGCCCGGCTCCTCCCCCGAGGCCGGGGCGGGATCGGGCCGCGGAGCCGCCGCCGGGAGC
>ML675611.1:6665773-6703640 GCA_007922155.1 Mesoclemmys tuberculata | reverse complement strand
AGCAGCCCGAGATGCCGCCGCTGCTGCGGGCGGGCCGCGCCTGGGGCCGGGCGGGCCTGGGCCGGGCCGCGGGGCCGCAGCGCCGCCGCCACAGCAGGTGAGGCCGCCGGGGCCGCGTGTGGACGCGCTTACTCCGGAGCAGCCGCCCGGGGGCCGAAGCGGAGTCGGTCGCGGTGGGGCCGGAGCCTGCCGGCCTCTGCCGCTGGGAAATGGCGGGCCGGGCAACGCCCCCGCCGCCCGAACCGGCGCGACACCGGCGTGACACCGGCGCGGCTTCACTCCGAAGCGGCGGGGCGCGGGGGACTCGCCGGGCCCGGCCCCTCGGCCGCGGCCTGGCAGGCGGGGCGTCCCCAGCCACGGGAACGAGAGCGGGGTCGGGGCCGAGCCCGGCGGGGGGCGGGAGCCGCCAGCGCACCACGGGGACCTGGGAACCGCTGCCCGCCCTCAGTCAGGGCCCGGCCCGTCTCTGCCGAGACTCCTGGGCGCTCCCAGCGCGGCCGGACCGCTCCCTGGCTCTGGCATGCTCCCAGCGCGGATGCCGTGTCTGTCTGGGGACAAGGGGCTCCGCCTGCCAGCCCCTTTAGGCCTCTGAATCAGGGCCGCAGCCCCCCCCCCCCCGAGCCCCCCGTTGCTTACACGCGTTTCCTGGCTTCCACCCCCTTGCTCTGGGTGCACTGAGCTGCTTGATTAGCTGGGACAATGTCAGGCAACCAACCAATGCAAGCTTAGTTAGCAAAAAACCACCAGAGTCCTGTAGCACTTTAAAGACTAACACAATTCTGCAGGCATAAGCTTTCGGGGGCTGCAACCCACTTCTGCAGGTGCAGGAAATGGTAATCACAGATAGGAGGGGTAAGAAACAACAATGGGGAGAGTAAGTTTTAACAAAGCCCATTCCGTTAGAGCAGATGAGGCCTATTAGTTAGCAAAGTAATTTATTAACTATTAGTACTTTAAACAGCTCCTGAGATCCTTCCCTCCCCTTCACTTTAATCCTTGCCCTTCTGTGAGCTGGAGGCCTGGTCAGCGTTCTTAGGCTAGGCAGACTGGCCTGGCTTTTCATCTCTCTCAGGACAGGTCTTCTGGCAGTGGCAGTGGACATGGACAGCCTCCTTGCTCAGAGGCACCCCTTTTTAACTAGTCCCTGACCCCTTTGGTCATGTGGCTCGCAAAAGAAACTGCAGCTCTCCCAGCGGTGTGCTCTAGTCCCTACTCCCACCAGGCTTCTGCCTAGAAAGGTCATTGGTTTTGCAGGGGATCAGGAATATTTGGAACTGATGGTTCTAGGTTATTCTGTCATAGCTTCTTGGTCATTCCACATTCACAGTCATTCCACTTAGTATCAAGCCCGTCTTACAGAATGGATGCTTTATGTTATGCTCACAGCATATGCCCAGAAATTAGATAGAAAACATAAATATTCTAGCTAGAAGGTTGCAATGTAACACTGCTTGATTTCTTAGACTTGAGAACAATAACATGCAAGAACCCCAAAACACACAGAGAGAAAACAGGTTGCTCCCTAAGTCAGCAAGACACAACTCGCCCCACTTTGCTTTAAGAAAGCCTCTCTACTCTTAAAGTGATAGCTTGCAATTCCCACATAGTCCTCAGTACACCACATTCCCATCCACAGTGGCGGTCACCGGACAACATGAAGGTTACAATACAAAGTGACGACCCTGAATCAAAATGATGATCTCAGTAAATAGGGTCACAGATTGATACAAGTATATCTCACTCTATCATTTTCACGTAACAGGATTTACCTGTATAATAATACCTACTGATGGTTAACACACATGCAATCCAGAAACATAAAACATTTTAATGGCCCTGTTTCCATATCTTGAGGTTAGATCTGAATTTAGACTTTCATCCGGGTTTAATGGGAGGCGCTTTTCAAATGGTATATATTTCAGTACTAGGGCCCACCAGTCCAGAAGCTGCAGGAGAGGGTCTTCCATTTAATCCAATAATGCATTTATGTGTTAGCTTCTGAAAAGACTGTGTCCATAGTCATGCCCCCCAAATTTGTAAGATACTCATGCGCCGCTATGCAAATACCCAGAAACCTCCTCAGTTTTTAAGTTCCTTTTCAAATACTCCCAGGTGCCTACACATGAACCCCAGAAGTGTCTTTGCCTAGGAAGCAAATGCATTCTATGGTGATGAGTAGCAGAGAGGTATTCTCCATAGCACCACAGGAGACAGTATTGTCAAATAAAATAAAAATACATTGGATGAAATTATTTTCATCTCGGCTAAACTCAGGTACCGTTTGTTTTCCTGTTTCTAATGTGGTAGAGTCATAGAATCATAGACTATTAGAGTTGGAAGGGACCTCAGGAGGTATCTAGTCCAACCCCCTGCTCAAAGCAGGATTATCCTCAGCTAAATCATCCCGGCGAGGGTTTTGTCAAGCCTCATCTTAAAAACCTCTAAATTATTTACTTGTCTCCTATTGGCTTTGTCAGTGTCAACAAGTATGTTCATAGCTATAGGAGTGGTGTTTGTTATTCAACTGATGCTGCAAGGTAAGTACAGAAGCACAAAACATGTTTGTATGGGTCCTACAAAAATAACGGTTGTGGTTGAGATTTTTTGCAGTTTTTTGCCAACTGAGTGGATTTTGAAAAAGAAAAGTAGATATTTTAGAATGAGATCTGTTCCCACCAGAGTATCCCCTTTACAGCACATCAGATTTTTGCTTAAATGACATTATCCTGTATGCACTACTGGAGCGACCGATTCATAGATTTCAAGCCAAAAGAGATCATCTTTATCATCTAGTCGGACTTCTTGCATAACACGGGTGATAGAGTTTTAACCGGTAATTCCTGCATCTAGACTATACCTTTTGGTTTAGCTGGAGCCTATCTTCTAGAAAGAAAGCCAATCTTGATGTAAAGACTTTGGTATCAGTAAGGGTTTAGGCTGTAACCTAGAATGGCTCTAAAATATTTTATCAGAACATTTTCCTCCAAAGAATTTACTATTTGTAGTGCACATACTTTGTATGTAATTTAAGAAATAGTTATAGAATATTCTGCTCTTTGAGAGAATTAAGAAAGGGTCCAGGAGAGCTGTGAGTCAGAGAAAACTTCTTGGCTGAGCTCATAATAATCAATCAGTCTTAACATGGGGGCTCAGTCAGAGTCCTAAAAATATAGTTATGTATATTATCATGGTGCCTCGGGGGCCTGGTACATATTTCGGGCTTCTTCAGGCTAGACATTGTACAAACACAGAACAAAAAGAGCTTACAATCTCAGTGAAAGAGGAGACCACAGGTGGGTACACACAGACGGGAGTGCAAAGAAACAATGAGACAATATTAAATTCAGATGATCTCGATGTTGGACTAAGGCCTTTGGTTACGGCCTCATCTGTGAGTCTGCTCTAAAGTTCTAGCCTGGCTAAATAGTGGGTATTTTATGGATTTGAACTGAGAATCTGGATTGCCTGAATGTTAATGAAAAATGACTTGATGTTGTCAAGTTGGAGCCTTGGCCTTGCTGATTTCAAATTATCAAAGGGAAAATGGCATCGATCAAAATAAGGAGGAGCGAACTGATGAAATCTACTGTCTTCTTAGCATTATTAGTTATTGGATAGCACCCAAAATGTGTTCGGTCCTTTCCAAACACAGGCATATACCAGCCCTGCCCTGGAGAACATAAAATCTAAAATAGAAAGATGGAGGTTGGGGAAAATGAGACACAAGTAGAATAATCAAGGTGAATATAGACATACGCCTTGTTAGTTACAGGTTTGTTAAACTTTGTTTTTTTCACTTAACAGTACATTTTCTCAGTGTATTCTGTCACCGTTCAACTCCCTAGTCTTCCTCACACAGCAATTTCCAGTTTCCCTTCCAGGATTTTTTAGCACACCACTCTCTCCTCCCAAAATGCCCACACCTTTCCTCAGCGTGAATAAGCAGGTCACTCATAGGTAAATTAGAGGATGATTTAGTCAGCTGGCTTCTTGTATGCATTTCAGAAGACAAGGGTCTTCAAGAAGACGTTTGTAAGGGTGTCTAACTTTCATCTGCTAGAATGAACCTGTCCATGTAAATGTGAAGCATTTTACTAGTGAGCTCTGATGTGACCCTTTTTTTTTAAACAGCACTTTTGATGTGGTTGTTGTCGGCAGCGGGATTGTGGGGCTTGCGTCTGCCAGAGAGCTCATCCTGCGACACCCATCGCTCACGTTCAGCGTGCTGGAAAAGGAGAAGGAGTTAGGTATGATATCCACATCCTCATATCAGAGTGTGACAAAGAAGTTGGCGTTTTCTTCATTTGGTTATTGCTGGTTTCCTGGTGTCAGTCTGTAAGGTGTTTTAATTAAAAACGCACACACACTAAAACAGCAATTTAAGGATATTGAATTGAGGAAACAATGGGAAGCTCTTTTAGTGAGAGAAAAATGGTATCTAGCTGCCCTTGCTGCTGAAATGAATGAAGGGTCCCCCTTTGGAAGATTTTCACAGTGCAGTCCTGTCAAAGTACCACGCAAACATTGGGGGGGGGGAATAATAGCTCATTTGAATGAGTCTTTGGCCTCGGCTTGCCTGGGATTTGCCCTAACTAGTCAGAAGAACCTAAGTACAACCATGCTGGGTCGGACAGTTGGTTCGTCTATCCCAGTAGCCTGTCCTCTGACAGTGGCCAGTGCCAGACGATTCAGAGGGAAGGAACAGAACGGGGCAATTCTCAGTGATCCACCCCTGTCGTCCAGTCTCAGCTTCTGGCAGTCAGAGGTTTAGGGACACCCAAAGCATGGGGTTGCATCCCTGACCGTCTTGGCTGATAGCCATTGATCAGCCTATCCTCGGTTAACTTATCTAATTCTTTTTTGAACCCAGTTATGCTTTTGGCCTTCACAACACCCCCTGGCAACAAATTCCATGGGTTGACTGTGCGTTGTTTGAAAAAGTGTGTCCTTTTGTTTGTTTAAAACCTGCTGCTTATTAATTTCATTGGGTGACCCCTGGTTCTTGTGTTATGTGAAGGGGTAAATACCATCGGTGCCGCTGAATTGATGCAATTGATTGCATCTATGGAGCTTACCCATGTCATGCACACCACTACATCTAACACAGCGGCTGGAAAATCATTGATCTAGGAAGGCCTATGACTCGGTTTGCAGGTTTGTCACAGTGGGAAAAATGCCATGGATACTGTGATTTTCCCATGTGTCTGTGACTTGTCTTTGTGTCCATGATTTTAATAAGCCCATCCTGTAGTGGCAGCTTCTGCGGCCTCTGTCCCATGGGGCTGGGCTGGGTTCCCTGCTCCAGGCATTGAGACCAGGCGCGAAGGGTTGCAGCGCTGCTCAGGTTTGGCCCAGCTGCCCCTATGGGCCAAGTCTGAGTGAGTGGCATTGCAATCTGACATCCTTTGTTGTAGCATACCTTACGCCGCTCTATCCCATGGGTGAATGCAGGGCAGGCTTGCTCTCAGCCACCTTCCCCCTGCAGGGACCTGTCTCTTCATTTGTCATGGCGTTTTTAATCAAAAAACCATGAAACATGTGCCTTTTTCTTAATTTACAGTGACTGCTCCATGATTTTTGATAAAAATGCTATGACAAATTTGTAGCCCTACCTATGACACTTCCGCAAACAGCTGAAGCTGGTAATTCTCTAGTCGTTTTCACCAATTTCCTGGCTCATAATATAGGTAGTCCATGCCATAGTCTTGCTTTGAGGTCAAAGCTAAAATAATTATTCCAATGACTACCCGTAGGGTTTGGTTAGTGCTGCCACTGGGACTTGTGCCTGTTTACACCACAGATGGTTACTTTATGTTTCGGGACACTTGGAATTTTGAGTTACCCCAGGGCCTGTCGTCTATCCAGACTTTGAAAAAGGAAAGACTAAGTGTCCTGTTTCCCTGTTTATTCTTCAGCTAAGTAAGAAGAACTTGCAAATACAGCTGCATTGCTAATCAATCTCCTGCTGCTAAGTGCTTATACAGACCTCCCCAAAGAGGGCTTGAGGAATCCCAAGAGGGTAAATCAAACTGCTGACTTAGAATAGTGTGACCTAATGTGTGTGGATAATGAGTCTAAAATAGACATGTCAGCTGGGTCATCCTTGCTATCTAGGCCATTTATATATTAAAGCATTTATTGCCCTTGTTTTACCATTAGTCTTAAGAGAGGAGGCTGTTAGTTGCATGGGCAAGTGAATGGGAGTAAGATACAGGCATCAACATTTTAAGGGGGAGGTTGCATAACCTTTTTCAAATAAGAAATTAAATTTGGTAAATAAAAGTAGTTTTGGAACCTGTCTCTCTCGCCTCCATTTCACATCCAAGAGGGAAAAAGTAACAGTCAGGCCTGACTCACAAAAGCTTGAAAACCTTTCACAGAGACAAGCAGGGCTGCCAGTGTGGCCCTAGAGGCATTCAGGGTCACACTGGCAATGGAGTACAGTGGGACCGTTTCATTTTAAGAATGAGCGTTAACATATAGAAATTCTGGATTGATGTGTATGTGCCTGTGGCTTCTTGAGAAAATCTTTAATACGTTTTCCTGTCAATTCAGCGTATTATACACTATGGTTGTAGTTGTCTAGGTATCAGTATTTTCTAAGCCATTCTGAATGAAGGGGTGAAACAGGAATCTCCTGGAGTGATATGTTCTTATTTTAAGATATCTTATCGCTCTAGAATCTAAATTAGGGCACAGCCTTAAATTGATCATTTTTCTGGTGGCTGGAAGAATGAAGGCAGTGTGTGACTCTTAAGATACGAGGCGCATGTGTTTTAATAGCATAACTTCTCTCCTTATTTAGCCTGCCACCAGAGTGGACGTAACAGTGGTGTTATTCATAGTGGAATTTACTACACACCTGGATCTCTGAAAGCTAAATTGTGCGTGCAGGGTGCTGCACTCTGCTATGAGTACTGTGACCGAAAGGGAATTCCATACAATCAGTGTGGCAAGGTACAGTAGCAGCCGCATCGTCTCTCTCTAACTTTGGAAACTGTGACTCTATGATATGTATGTATACAGTGTGACATTAGCCTACACGCTCTTGTGGTCATTTCACCCAGGGGATGCTTTCCTGTGGACATAAGTGGTCATGGACATGGTAATGCTTGCAGTGTGGGTCTGCCCTTGCCTTCTTTTTGCAGGAACTCAAGTGAATTTCTTCCTTGGGCCCACACTGTAAGGCAATGATATACTGAGGCAAAGTGGCTACATCTGTAGTTTAGATTCCATATTAGGACACCCCACTGTGTCTTTCTTTTTTTCCCAAACTCTCTTGCTGCTGGGTTAAGTTAAACTTTATTTGGAAAAGGATCCCAATAGGAATTAAAACCATATCCCCTGCTTCCTTCACACTCTAATCTTTGATGATTACCTGTTCTATTCATTCCTTCTGAAGCACCTGACATTGGCCACTGTTGGAAGACAGGACAGTGGACTAGATGGACCATTGGTCTGACCCAGGATGGCCATTCTTATTGCGGAACTAGTTTTAAATATCTTCCAGGGAAGGTCACTTAAATTGTTTCTAAACACCTCTTTTTCACATTTCTCTGACGTTGGTAGTGCTGTCTAAGTATCGGCATGTGTTTAGTAAGATCTTGTGTTCATTAATGCACTGAATAGCACTGTGCGTTTTCATGCACTGCAAATGTTTTTATTACCATGCTACTGACTTGTGCACTCTGTCATCCTTTCTGAAGCTAATCGTAGCTGTTGAACAAGAGGAAATTCCAAGACTCAAAGCACTGTATGAAAGAGGGCTGCTGAACCAAGTCCAAGGTCTGAAACTGATAAGTGCAAAAGAAATACAAGCAAAGGAGCCCTTTTGCAGGGTAAGTGGCCTTATTATTCTGAAATGGAATGAAAAATGTTTGTTCATCTAAGCGAAAAAATCTAAGCGATCTGTAATGTTCTTTTTAACATAAGCCCTTTGTGAGGCTGCCTCTGTGGCAGTCCGAATGGGTGACCTGTGCAAAGGAATGCCTGAGATCCCAGTGGTATCATAATTGCCAGCCAAAATTAATTTATTCACAGCACAGAAACATATAGCACAAAATTAATGCTGTGTATGGCTACCCTTTTAAAGAAATGAGACTGACCTGATTTTAGAAAATGTTCTCATAGCCCGGGTTTAGGAAACACTGCAAAATCTTCTTTGAAACCTCCAATATTGGCACCTTCATGCACTCAAAAACACCCAACAAACTCCTGCCCCCCCCAAAACCCTTCCCAAAGTAGAGTTTTTACCCCAAAAGGGAAAAGTGCTAGAGATTCCATGTAGCCTTCTTGGGACTTCACTACGGTTATTGATTTCGTATGAAAGGGCTCAGATACTGTGGTAATGGATGGCAGTATAAACCCCTAAGATAGATAGACAGACTTGACTGGAGTGGAGGAGAGGCCCTGACTTCTCCCACAACTTCTCCACCAGTCCCTGAGCTCCCTATTCTCATGCTGCCTTTCAGAATATTTCCTTCTTCTTTGGGGAAAGGAATCAAAACCCTTCTCCATGTGCCTCCTTCAGTCCATAGATCAAATGTCACTTAAAGAAAGAAAGGAAAAGTTAAAGAGGTTAGATCCCTGTTGTGAAAATTGTTTCCAGGGTCCCAGTTAGGATGCATGGAAACATGATTTGGTCGTTGACGTTAACACATCTCCCTATTTGTCCTGCCAACATGGTGCCTCCCAGCTGCTCCAAACTGGTGAGCCTGGACTTTCTGTTCTACCTTTGGTGACTCCCAACACATCTCCCAAACAATGAGAGAGGGCAGTGAAGAAACAAAACCACTGGTGAGGGAACCATTTGGGATGAAAAAAAGTTAGGCTGCTTGCCCAGTCGCCTGCTTTCTCCCCTGATCATGTTTTAAGGGGTGGGAAGGACCTCTCCTGTCCTAATCGTAAGTGGTAGACCTGCTCTGTCACACCAGGCAATAGCTTTACATTGCAGAAAGCAAATAGCATTTCACCTTGTGACACTTCCCAGGGGGACCAGGGATTGTGAGGCTCACTGCCACCTGTCTTTACCATGAGGATGGCACATCTTTGCCTTCTGGGGATCAGCAACCTGACGCCATCGGCCATCGGGAATGCAAGCACGTCCCTCTAGGCATCCATGTGTCCTGCTTTAGTGGTTAGCGATGGGCATCCCACTGGACTCTTCAGGCCCTCTTCCCCTGGACACTCACAATATTCACTGCTCCCAAGGAAGCAGGACACTCCAGCACACCAGTTTTCCCTTGGATCAGCACTCCGATTAATACCCAGCAGTTAGACATGGTGATAGTGAAAACAAGGAAAGGGATATTTTAACAAAGGGTAGAGATTCAGATGATACCTAGTTTAATTATTTGAAACAATTAGTTGCAGATAAAATAAAATCATAACTTGCAATCTACAGCCTAGACTTAATTAACAAGGAACGCTCATGTCAAAGTTTGTTCACCCAAAGATCCTTACAGCCAGGTTGCCTGTGGCCCTCCATTCCTGAGGCAAACACACCGTCAGCTTGCTTGCTAGGTAAAGGAACCTGGGTGTCTCTGCACCCCAGATATATCAACACGGTCATTGGATCTTTATTCATAAACCGGACACCTTCCTGCTGTTTGATCCTTTCTGTAGATTTTGCAGTCTCTTGTTGATTTCACAGATTTGGTTAGCTTGTGGCTCAGTATGCAAATAAGTCTCCATTGTGAAGCAGACAATACACGTGAGCAGACAGGGAGATAAATGTCAGTTGCCCTTATATGAAAAGAACCTATTTGAGACATGTCACATTCTGGTTGCTTGCCTCAGCTCCGACGACTTTAAGAACATAATTTACAGTATGGAGACCTAACACCTTAAATATTATCCATACCATACATTTCAAAATGATTATAATGCCAGTGGGCTACTGGCTCTCAGTAGAGACCTTGCATGCCATTCTTTGGAGAACTAATATGCATGTATCTGACTATGGGGATCCCTGTAAAACCATGTGCATCTCCGGTGCCCTCTGCCAGTTGGCACTAAGCAATCCCTGGGTCACACACCTACAGCCTAAAACAGTGAGTCTCAAATATGGCTTGAACCAAAATAGAATCTTCTGTACCCGTTCTTGACAGATTCTCTCACCAGTGGAGATTAGAAACCTTTCTCTGGGGAGTGATTACCAATCAGTAGTGAGGCTTTCCTCTCCCCAGTTCAGAGCTTCTATGTGTGGATTTGTGCCGGGAGGATCTTTTCTCTGTTTAATAGTCACATTCAGTATCAGTGAAACTGTCGCAAGTGCAAACTTCTCTTCAGCTGGAAGTACCGTTTTGTTTCAAACCAGTTTGCATGTAGTCGGTGTTTTGCTAGATTTGTGACAAGAACACTTTCCTCTCACATGTATTTCTTTACCATAAGAGGAGAGCAGAAGTGTGGTCAGCCTGTTAATTTCTAGACTTATTAGTGTTTCTTTTGTTGAAAGGAAAAAGGGATGGCAACATCCCTGTATCGTTTTATCTGCTTGTTTGCTGCTCTTGAAGTGGTTGCATGGGTGACTGCTTAGAAGTTACTGTGGCCGTTTAGATTTATGTGGTAAAAAGACACAGACAAAAATGTTTCTGAAAGGGATTGTTCGCATTATTTAATTTAGCTTTTGTGGCTATTGTGTAATATATCTATATGTATGTATTAATAATCTGGCTAAGCATTTTCCTGTGCAAATGACTAAAATCAGGTGGGTCTTATTTAATGTATCCTGATGTCCTAAATTGATTCTCAACACTCCTGAACAGAAGAGAATTTACACAGGATCATTGTAAAGAGCATATTGCACTGTATATTAAATACATGGACAAAATTAACCAAAAGGAAACTTAAACCTGCATTATGGTTTTGGATCTTATTTTATTTATCTATCTAAGGTTCTTTATATGGCCCTCATTGCCGTAGTTTCTGAACACCTCACAATCTTTAATGTATTTATCCCAACAACTCTGTGTGGAGGGAAGTGCTGTTATCCCCATTTTACAGATGGTGAGCTAAGGCAGTTACGTTCCTTACCAGTGTGCTGAAAGAAATCAGTTATACAGGAAACTGAGTCCCTTCGATGCAAAGATGCCAGTATGCCTGAGAGTGACATATGAATTTCACCTGTCTTGCCTGGCCTCATAATAGAGCAGGTGCTGTTAATTCTCTGGTTTAGGAAAGTCCGGTTTTGGGAACAGACTAGTATTTCTGATGTCCAGTTCAGGGAGTACATAAGAACGGCCAGACTGGGTCAGTCCAGTGCCAGGTGCTTCAGAGGTAATCACAGTAGCTTACAGCAGAGGTGATGTAGTTGGCTTTTAGTGAGAGGAAGCACTAGAAACAACTGCACATTAAGGAAAATGTTGTATCGTATGTTGTATTGCAGTGTGTGGTGCACAATTGTGTAACCCTGGAAGCCAGGCTTACATAATCTGATTTATAACTGAGAGCCATTTAGAGAAACACATCTTCGTTACTCAACCTACTGGTTTTTTTCTGTAACTCATCCAATACCATTTCAGGGTGTGATGGCCCTTGATTCTCCATACACTGGCATTGTGAATTACAGACAAGTGGCCCTGTCTTATGCTGAAGATTTCCAGGAAGTGGGAGGGACAGTCTTGACTGATTTTGAAGTAACAGACATGGAGATGGCTAAAGAAAGTCCTTCCGAAAGTGAAGAAGGTAAGCACTTCCGCCTCTCTTCGCCTTGTAACGTTGCAATCTATTTTCATAACAAATTTGCCCTAAGGCCTTTAGTGTAGCTAAAAGAACTTGAAGTTCTGTAACTACTTTTCTATCGTGTATTTTTAAAACTCTTTTTTTAGTAGTGATGTATTTAGCCCAAAGACAAAATGATGTCAGCTGGGATATTTCATCAAATTGAACAAAACCCACTTTTTTCCGGGGCAGTCACCTTTAAGAAGAAAAGTTATAATTTTCAAGCGGACATAGAAAAAATTTCCAGTAAAATAGGACTCTCTTAGGTGAAACAAGTTGTTCTGTCAGGATAAAGTTCCCGGCAGCGGAATATTTGGTGCACATGCTTATAACCGCACTCTTTGCTTCCGTCTTGGAGAGCAAACTGGGTCTACTTCAAATGCAGACCACAGAATGTGGAAAGAGGTAATACAATACATGAAAGAAACAGAAAACTGTTGGGACTCATAAATGTAAACCTATCAGAACAATGCTTGCTCGCAGTCTGAGGTCTCCCAGTTGGACTCCAAACCTGAACAGTTGGCTGTACTATCAGTTTTCTTTTTCTAGCATGTATTCTGTTAACGATTTTTAATCTAATTATATTGCAGGGATGAAATATCCAGTTGTTGTTAGAAACTCGAAGGTAAGAACTAAGTCAAATATATAATTGATTAATAGGAAAAAAAATTCTGCTGCTTCTTGGGAGTTACTAGCATGCTGTGAAAAACTAATCAAATAATTAAAAAAGCACTAAAACATTGATAGCATTGGACATGCTGTGCTAGATAATGCAATAGCTGTGTATGAAAGCAAACTGACATGGGACATGGATGGCGAGGAACATGTTAAGATTTTACTGTAATTTAGTAATGACGTTCAAACATGTTGCATATTCTTTGTTTCGTTCAGTTGACTGGTCTATATTTGATCATTTAGGCCTTTTGTCTTGTTTGTTTATGCTTTTTACCTGCCATCTTCCCCACTTGTCTTTATCTCTTTAAACTGCTGCTGAATTATTTACCTGGAAGGTGGTTGGGTTTCCTTCGGTGTCAGATTCCTTAGTCCTCTGGATGTTTATTTCATCTGGGTTGTTCTTTGTCTTACACTTTAGTTTAATGCATCGTGCTTAGTTTCCAGTATGTGCCTTGTCAATGGGTTTCTCTATAGTAACCGTCACGAGATTTTAATTCTAGCAGATAACCAACTTTAGACTTAACATTTTATATGTAAAGGCCCTGGGGCTAATTTGGAATGTTAATCTACAACTATCTCATTAAAGATTTTTGTCATAGGTATTATTTTAGTGAAGTCTTATTATGAGGTTTGGTCGTTCAGAAATTTCTTTTTCAGGTTTGCTCTTCAGCTCCTGCCTCCACTCTAATCAATTGAAAATTACAAAGAAATCTTTTTTGTAACTGGAAAGTTACAAGGTACAATACAAAAAGGGTGCATGTGTTGTAATTATTATTGCAGCTCCGTCCATGCTGCCTGCAGTTGGGACCCTTCCATTTTCATGAATTAAAAAACAAAACCTTTCAAGTCATAGGAACCCTTTCCCCCTCACTTCCCCTGTTTCCCCCCTCCCCCTCCAAAAAAGGTTTCCTCCTCCAATAACTTTAAAAGTAATAGTGTGAATGTTTAATGTAATTAAGAATCAGAAAACCCAGAATTTGAAAACAGAGTAATGCCAAGTTACTCTTCCTTTACACAGTGCTGAATGTGCAATTACATAGAGCTCTTGAATATGTAAACTGCAAATTGATACTGCCTTTAGAATTATAACTTCTCCCAGTTCATGGAGTGAAGTTTGTTTCTGAGAGTAAAGGGATCCTTTAAAAAAAAACCCGCCCTTATTTAATCAAAGACATGGTGGTTGGTTTGATATAGCACCCGGTAATAATAATATAGCACCAGTATTCCTCATGTTTCAGTGAAATGGGGACATTCCAAGGGAAGAAGTTCTGTTTCCTGGAGGATCTAAATCTCTGATCTAGGTGTGATGGATGTTTGCGTGTTACACACAAGCACATTTATTTTACAGGGCAAAGTGCTATGTTTCATGCATTGCACTTGAGAAAGCAATCCAACAACTGATACATTAATAATTTTTTTTCTATAAGAATTCTTCCAGCTTGCTATATTACCATTTTAGGAAGCCAGATGTAGAGGCACTGGCTTCTCTTTCAGGGTGAGGAAGGAAGGAAGAATATTTTCAAGAGTGAAGTAAAAATAAACTATAAAAATGTTACCCACTTCCTGGTTGCCAAATATCTGATCTTTCCAAGGCACGACTCTACTTCTTTCTGATCCTGGCTTGCTTTTTGTGATTTATAGGTTAATTTTTCTTCATCTTCTTTATGAGTTGAATTTCTAGTTGTGGGTTTTGTTTTTTTTGGAAGGGAGAGGAAATCCGCTGTCAACATATTGTGACCTGTGCAGGACTTTACTCGGACCGCCTGTCCGAAATCAGTGGATGCAGCAGGGAGCCTCGCATTGTGCCCTTCCGTGGAGACTACTTGGTGTTAAAGCCAGAAAAATGCTATATGGTTAAAGGAAACATTTATCCAGTACGTAACATTCTGTGCATTTCTCAGTGTGAACTGAGTCCTGACACAACTTCATGGTGTTGGATAGTCTTTTAAAAAAAATTAAGTATCATACTGTTTAAATTAGATTTGTGGCAGTCAACTTTTTCAAGAATGAGACCCAGATACACAGTATACTCCCTTGACTTTTACCAGAATGACTGAAAACAAAACGACAAATGATAGTTATTGTGTCCTATCAGAGTGTGATACTTGTCCAGTGTGAGGATAATCTTGAAAGGTTGTAATAAACGACTTTTCTCTTCTATTATTATCTTTTGACTATCCTTCTAAGTCCACAGTAAATCGTAAACGTTTTGCCTGTCTCCTGGAAAATGAGTGACTTTCACATGCCTGAGAATTTTATTGGATCAAAAAAATCACGTTCTCTCTCAAATCTGTTTCAAATGGGGTTACAGTTCTTGTTTTCTGCTGTAGGTTCCTGACCCTCGGTTTCCCTTTCTGGGAGTTCATTTCACACCAAGGATGGATGGCAGTGTTTGGCTTGGTCCTAATGCCGTGCTAGCCTTTAAGCGAGAGGGTTATAAACTGTACGACTTCAGTGCCACAGATTTTATAGATGCAGTTGCATACAGGTAATATCTTCATTTCAGTTGTTGTGGTGTGTTGTTTTATTATTTTATTTTATTTTTTGCTGAATGAAAGGGTCCATCACTTCTCTGTCAGAAGTGTCCCACTTTTGTCACACCCCCATCCTGAGAGCCCTGCATCTCATTTGCCTCCTTTGGAGGAGAACTGGATGAGACTGTCTCTGATTGTGTAGAGGGGCCAGTGTTGAGTGACACAAGTAACACATCCAAACAAGACCTGATTGTGTTTTCACTGACAAGTAAAAGGGCCTATAACAGCTTTCAATCCCCATCATCTCCAGTGGAAAGGACCCATTATCCCTGAAGGAGCTCAGCGGAATGACCAAACGTGACTAACTCTCCTTTCTTTATGGATGCAGTTGGCAAGATGCCTGTATAGGTGAACAGCTGTGGTGAATGGTTACTAAGGCCAGGTCTACACTAGCCCTTATGTTGGCAAAACCTATGTGAAAAAACCACCCCCCTGAGCGACGTAAGTTTTGCTGGCATAAGCGCTCTTGTGCACGGTGCTGTCAGTGGGAGAGGACCGCCACTTGTTAAGCTGGTTTTATTATGTCGACGGGAGAGCTCTGTGCCCTCGGCATAACTCAGCTCCATGGGTGCTCTTACAGTGGCATAGCAGTCTTGGTACAGCTCTGCCTCTGTAAGATTGTCAGTGTAGAACTGGCCTAATTCTCTCTCTCACACGCAAACCAGGCAAAGGAAGGAAACCTTCCTCCCCTCCTCAGAAACTTATTGCTCTTTTCCCAGTGGCGTGGTAGATGTCCCTGGAGTGGTTTCTGTCTCTTCCTTTAAACGTATGTAGGGTTTTCAATCCCTTGTGCTCTGATCTCTCAAAGATCCCAGAGTTATCTCTGGACACTAGTCTCCTACCATCCCCAGAAAGAGCTGCTTTTCTAAAAACTTGAATGAGCTTGTAGCAGGCTTCACTCCAAGCCTGGAGACAGCTTCCGGGCAGTCCGGAGGCCTGGCAGCCACGCCACAGCTTGTCGACCTCACAAAGTCCTCTGGGAACTCTCAAGAGGCTGGGAGAAGAGGGAAGGTTGGGGGACCCAGGCTCTCCTTCTCCACTGGGTCCCGGCCCAGGACCCAAATGGAGAGAGGCGAGGGGTGGCTCAGTCCCATCTGGCAGCCACCCCATATCAGCCTCCCCTGGGCCACTTCCTACCATCCCTGTTTCCGTTCAGTTTGGGATATGGCCCCGGCCTTCTGCTTACATAGTCTCAGTAGTTCAGGGCGTCGGCTGGGGGAGGGGATGCTTCCCAGCTCACCCTCAGAGTCCAGTTGTCCCCTCACTTAGTCAGGGGAAGGGGCTAAGCCTTACTCGTGGTCCCAGCTCTTCTCTTGTCAACCGCTCTGCCTCAGTGGCTGCAGCCTGCCTACCTCCACACGCCCCTGCCGGACTGCCAGAGCTCTCTTTTAAGCAGGTTCTCCATAAGGAGCATGCCTGGCAGCAGCGGAGGAGCCAGGCCTTCTAGGCCCAAAACTGCTGCATCCCTCCTTGGACCTTACCGTGGGGTCTGTAAAGCCCATCACAGAGCTCTAAAAACCAGGCTGACTCATGTAGAGAAGGAGGCCTACACTGGACGAAAGGGTGACCTCCTTAGAAGCAGAAGGAGCCATGTGGTCATTCTAGCCAATACCAGAAGCTTGTTGAATGGTGGGGACAGGAAGCTGATGGCACAATCCACATTTGATGCTGTGTGGGTAGATTGTAATGATTTATCTAGTATATTAGCAGAGGTGCGGGTCTACCCTTAGTATGCAGGATGCCATTCTGTTCTCTACACATATTGTTTTGTCTCACCCTGCAGTGGTTTGTGGAAACTGGTGTTCAGAAACATCTCTTATGGAATGAGTGAAATGTACAGAGCGTGTTTCCTTAGTGCACAGGTGAAGCAACTGCAAAAGTTCATCCCCGAAGTTACCGTCAGCGATATACTCAGGTAAAAACACTGATTTAGTATCTAATTGTTTGTTAGATACGGGGCAACAAAATGGCAGATGAAATTCCATGTTGATAAATGCAATGTAACGCACACTGGGAAACAGAATCCCAACTACACGTACGAAATGATGGGGTCTAAATTAGCTGCTGCCATTCCAGAAAGAGACATTGGAATCACTGCGGATAGTTCTCTGCAAACATCTGCTCAATGTGCAGCGGCCGTCAAAAAAGCTAACCCAATGTTATGAACCATTAGGAAAGGGATAGATATCAAGACAGAAAATTCCATAATGCCTCTATAAATCCATGGTGTTATCCACACACTCTAAGGCATCCCACCCTTACCCTTCTGTGGGCTCAAAGTGTATCGTGGTTAATATAGGCACCTCTACCCTTTCCCAATTTGTAGGGCTCCAGGCAAAAAGACATCACCCCTTACCCAGTTCCTAGGGCTCCGGGTGTGTTATCCTGTGGGTTTGTTGGGTCTTTTACCAGTGAAAGAGCCTTTAACGGTAATATCCCTCTCCTCTGTTTATTAACAATTGTCAAGCAGAATACACATGCTAAACATACAATGCTATGCTCACCAATCCTGATCACTCAGGTGGACTTTCCTTCTTGGCCAGGCAAGGTCAGTCTCGTCTGGGTTCTGGCTGCTGCATATTATGGTTGTGCAGAAGATTCTAGCAGCTCCGATCATGGGTTGTGTCTTGGAGGTGAATTGTTCTTCTTTCTGGTCTTTCCTTCTTCTTCTTCTTCTTTGCCCAGCCGGTCTCCTTCTTGGAGCCCAGTTTGTATAGTCAAACTTGAGTCCTGCTTGGCTATACCGTAACCAATTATTTTACTAACATATTACAAAATAATTCTTTGACCAAATCTAACGTATTGCAAAATAATTCTTTAACCAGTCATATCCAACCACCTTAGCTGATTTAAATCTTGCAAAATTAGTTATGCAACAGACAGAAACAATCAAAGAGCCAGACAGAAACTGTATAGATAAACAATAGAGAAGGAGGGACCGTAAAGGCAAAACCCTAAAGAAGTATCGATTTCACAGTCACAACTGTTAAGTGATTTGTAGCCAGACAGAATGCTATCAAACAAAGTTTTCTTTAAACATCTTAAGATCTGCTTCTTTATCTGGTGGTGATGGACAGGAGTACCTTCTTAACAGCCCAATATTACGTTGCTTTGATGTAGTTTAGATGGAATGTGAGGATGTGACCGTCTGCTTCTTTGCTCCTGGCTACTGCTCTCCTAATGTGGTTGCAGTGGCACAGCCAAAGTGCAAGGCCTCAAACCTTATAATGGTACGCCCACATCTTGAACACTGCATGCAGATCTGGATGCTCCATCTCAAAAAAGATATATTGGAATTGGAAAAGGTACAGAGAAGGGCAACAAAAATGATTAGGGGTATGGAACAGCTTCTGTCTGAGGAGAGATTAAAAAGACTGGGATTTTTCATCTTGGAAAAGAGATGAATAAGGGGACTATGATAGAAATCTATAAAATCTTGACTGGTATGGAGAAAGTGATTAAGGAAGTGTTATTTACACCACAAGAAGAGTAATGCTGCATCAATCGGAGAGCATTTCCTGTCGGTGCAGTGCAATGCATGGTAAGTAGAAGTTAGGAAGTCGACGGGAGATACACAAACTACTCTTCGTAGCTTGCATATCTCCCCTCGACTATGGCCAAATTTCTCCAGCAGTCTAGACCAGGCCTAAGATACAGGTGCTTGGACTTGGGCTAGCATAGGGCAGTATAGACGCTGGAACCGAAGGGTTGAACAGTTCCTAACCCGGGGTTACAAGTGAATGTAGACACTCATCCCTAAGTTAACAAACCCAGGGGCTACTAACTTGAGATCTGCTAACCCTGGGCTTGCATTGCAGTGTAGACATACCATACAGCTAAACACCCATGGCTGGCCTGTGTCAGCTGGCTCAGACTCCAGGGCTGTTTAATTGTGGTGTAGCTGTTCAGGCTCAGGGTCCTGCAAGGGGGAAGGGTCCCAGAGCCCAAGCTTCAGCCTGAGCCCAAGCACCTGGTGTGTAGACATACCCTTAGAGAGCTCCAAAAGAGAGAACCAAAGCATTAGTGTCTGTGTTGACAGGGTAGGCAGTCAGAGCAATTCCTATATGCAGGGTTGTAGCCGTGTCACTACCAGGATATTAGAGAGACAAGGTGGGTGAGGTAATATCTTTTATTGGACCAACTTCTGTTGGTGAGAGAGACAAGCTGTGTAAGCTCGAAAGCTTGTCTCTCTCACCAAAAGAAGTTGATCCAATACAAGAGCAAGTCCTACCTAGACTGATTTGCGATCAGAAAGCTGTAGTCACTACTTTTTGCCACAAGAGGGTTTTTAGTTTATTATGACCTTTCAAGAACTCCTTCTACTCTACTCTAATCTTCTTTTGGTAATTGGATAATCAAAACCAGGTCATCAGCTATGTTTTTTTATTTTAAAAGGGAAGACGCTGGGAAATTAGGGGAATTCGTTTAAAAAGTCAGCTGGCTTGAAGAGCTCAAGAACTTAAATACGGAAGAAGCTTAGAACTTCTTCACATCAACTATACCAAAATTATCTGAAATTTGCATCCCAAATAAGGGGAAAAAACTTGTAGGAAACTTGTAGCTAGATGTACAACCACTTCAAAAAGATTATTAAGAGTAAGCAGAGCGCCTACATGGAATGGAAAAGGGGGTTGATTAGAAAATGTAGAAATAAAGTGATAATGGCTAAAAGTCAAGCTGAATTAACTCTTGCCAAGGAAATTAAAATAAATATTGAGGGTTTTTAGTTATATAAATAGAGAGAAAATAAGGAAGGATGAGGTTGAGCCACTATGCAGTGTGGATGGGAAGGAAATTAAAGATAATCTAGGTATGGCCCAAAAACTAAATGTATACTTTGTTTCAGTTTTCAATTACCATGATAATATAGAACATGTACATGAAAGCAGTATGGCTGAGGGAAATGAATGTCTAGAATTGGAAATGACCACATCTGAGATGGAAGAAAAATGTAAAGATCTTAATGTGCTAAAATTGGGGGGACTGGATAATTTTTATCCCAGAATATTGAAAGAACTGGCATATGAGATTACTAGTCTGTAGAAAGGATTTTTACTAAATCTATCTATTCAGGGATGGTGCCATATGACTGGAGAATAGCTAATGTCATATCTATATTTTAAAAAGGAAAAAAAAGTGGCAATTACAAACCTGTTACTTTGACCTCAGTAGCATGCACAGTTTTAGGACAAATTTTGAAGAAAAGAATACTTAAATTCACAGGATTGAATGGTAGAGGGGATGAAATGCAACATGGGTTTATCAAAAGTAGATAATGCCAGACTAACCAGATTTCCTTCTTTGAGAAAATAACTGATATTTTCAGATAAGGGAAAAGCAGTAGATCTAATATACATGGACTTCAGCAAAGCAATTGACACAGTGCCACATGATAAATTATTAGTTAAATGAGAGATGTGGATCAGTACAAGCATGGTAAAGTGGATAAGGAAGTGGCTGGTGGAGAGAAAGCAATGGGTTGTGCTGAAATTATCACATGGAGGGAGGTTACTATTGAAGTTTCTTGAGGATCAGTTTTGGGACCAATCTTATTCAATATTTTTATTAATGACTTTAGCACGAAAAGTAGGAATGTGCTAATGAAATTTGTAGATGATACTAAGTTGGGAGGTTTCATCAATGTGGAGGAGAATGTGAACATTATACAGGAAGATCTGGATGACCTTGAAGACTGGAGTGAGAGAAATGGAATGCAATTCAACAGTACAAAGTGGAAGGCCATATACTTAGGGTTTAATAATAAGGATTTCTGCTACAAGCTGGGGGCTCATTAGCTGGAAGCAACAGAGGAGGAGAGAGACCTGGGTGTGTGGGTCGCTCACAGGATGACTATGAACCTCCAGTGGTGATGTGACTATGAAAGAGGCAAATGCGAGCCTAGAGTGTATTAGGTGAGGCATTTCCAATAGAGACAGAGAAGTATTAATGCTGTTGTACAAAGCACTGGTAAGAACTCATCTGGATTCTGCTCACTCATGTTTAAAAGAGATGAATTTAAACCGAAGAAGGCTAATCAGTGGAACAAAGGGCCCATTTTATGAGAGGAGAGTGGAATTGTAAAGCTTGTTTAGCCTCTCAGAAAGATGGCTGAAAGGGGAGTCTGATTGTTCTCTAAAAATACATTAGGGGGATAAATGCCAGGAAGGGTGAAGAGCTATACAAAATAAAGGATGATACTGGCACAAGAACAAATGGGGATAAACTGGCCATGAACAAATTTATGCTGGAAATCAGAAGGTTTAGAGGTATGAGGTTCTGGAACAGTGTAGGAGTTTTGGGACCAAACAGCTTAGTTTTGGGAGAGCGCTGGACAAATTCATGAGTGCAACTGATTGACCGGGTTGGTTGTGATGGTCCAGGGCAGGGCTCAACAGCTCTGGGGCTTACTTCCAGTTTATGTCCTGTGCCCCTAAAGCTTATGGTTCAGGGTTTCAGCTGGCCACTGGCACGGGTCAAGAAGGGATTTCATTTCCGCCCAGGAGGGATTTTTTTAATCTCCTTCCTCAGGAGATGGCCATGGCTGGAGATGGGACAAGGGGTGGGGGTGTCAGCCAGGGCTCTGAGGTTTCCCTCTCTCAGATGCTTGGCTGGCTGGCTCTTACTCCCATGCTCAGCTGATTGCCCTATGTGGGGTCAGGAGGAATTTCCCCCCGGGTCAAACGGGCAATAACCTTGGGGTTTTTTTGCCTTCCTCTGCAATGTGTGGATGCAGGTTACTTGACAGGATTATGTGGGTATATCTCGCTTATCATTTCCCTGCCTTTGCTGGGGCCTCAGGCACAGATTCACCTCGGTTCCTCCTATTTTCTTCATGTGGCACATAATCGTCTGGTCTACTGTGGGCTGTAGAACTTTGGTCTCATTTCAGCTGTTAGGTTAGTGTGTGGGGGCTGGGTGGTGTTGGTGGCCTGTGGCATGTAGGTCCAACTAGCTGATCTGGTGGTCCCTTTTGGTCTTAAACTGTGAGTTCTGCATTAAACCACTCTAAATGGAAGTGCCCTTTGTATTACTACTTTTGAGAACTTTTAAATCTTATTAACTGCTCAAACGTCTGCATCTCTGGGATAAAGCGTGTGAACCACAGATATTCAGATGTCCCCAGTGCTTTTAAATTTCTTAAAGAATTGACATTCCTAATCATCTCCTTGCAATCCTTGTCATCATCATTTCTAAATTTAGCATCAATAAAAGATTAATGCTTATAGGGAGCTAGAAAGGCCATATGCAAACCAATCTAATTTAAATTTCAATCCATTACAGTATTTGACATTCCCCGCCTGGTGAATTAGGCCTGTTGGTATGCCACATTAAGAGCTGCTACAGAAAAACGTGGTCCACTCCCAGTCTAAGGGCTGTCTAAAGCAAATTCTCCTGGAATAGCTATGCTGATTAAAACAGTGGATTAGGCCAATTTGGAATAAGGCAATCATCTTCTGGAGTATGAATGTGCACACATGGAGTTAATCAGGAATAGTTAATCCTCTTTACATTCACACCCTACCTTATTACAGATTAACTGTCATGTGTAGACAACACCTCAGGCTTGAGGGAGGAGTTCCTAAATGGCAATATTACTGGCACGCAGAGAATGGTCAGGGTGAAGGTCAAGATGGAAGTATTGCACTTAGCCTTCTCCCTGCTCAAAAGATCTTTTAAATGCATAAGCATCTAGTGCGCAGACTGCAGGGCAAACCTAAGGGTGGTCCAATGATTAGGATGCTAGCCTGGGATTTAGGAGACGCAGGTTACTTACTGGCATAGTCATCCTGGTATAATTCAACTGCTGTATTCATACCGGAATAACTCCCTGTGTAGACACTCTTATTCTGAACTAAGGGTGCCTGTTCCCATTTGAGTGACATAAGCTTCGCTGGGGAAAGGCACTTTTATTATGGGATAACTATGCCCTCACAGAGAGTAATAGCAGTACAATTATGCCAGGAAACTTCCTCATCATGAGGGGGGCGTACAAGAGGCTGGAGGAGGCGAAGCCTCCCCAAAAAGGCTAGACGTGCAGGAGGGGAAATGCCACGCATGCAGCGCAGATCAACTCCCTTTGGAGGCATGCCAGCCCACCGCCTTTGGAGAGCCAGAAGCGAAACTCACTAGAAGTGTTGGGGGGGAGGGAACGATGCCCGAACTGTGGCCCCACCTGTGCTCTGTCATGAGGCCCTGCCCTCGCTTTGCCGTTTTCCCCTAGGTCCCCACACACTGCTCTCTCCTCTCCACCACAGAGAGGAGCCAGTTGGGGGAGGGCGCCTCAAGGAAAAAGGCAGAGAGGAATGGGCAAGAGGGCTTCGGGGGAGGAGGCAGAGAGGAGCAGGCAGGGGCTAGAGGGAAGAGGAGGAGTGGGGGGCAGGAAGAGGTGGAATGGGGGCAGGGCCTTGGGGGTGGGGCCATGGTTCAGGCACCGATGGCCCCCCCAC
Organism: Mesoclemmys tuberculata; assembly: GCA_007922155.1. Classification (NCBI taxonomy): domain Eukaryota; kingdom Metazoa; phylum Chordata; order Testudines; family Chelidae; genus Mesoclemmys; species Mesoclemmys tuberculata. The sequence continues at coordinate 6,680,263 of ML675611.1, read as the reverse complement.
TTTGAGGTCGCTTCCGGCATGCGCGTGTAAGTCTCCCCAAATGGAAGACTCCCACACCACCTACTAGGTGGCAGCAGTATTTTAGTGGTGTTTATACTAATGACTTGTCCAGATCTCGGGGGGAGAGTAAGTGTCAGAGCTTGGATTAGATCTAGGAGTGCCTGGACCCTCTCGCTGTATTTGTAGACCACATCTCTCTCAGGGTTACACTGAAGCAGACTAGCTCGGTTCTACTTCCTTGTTTCTGTGACCTGCTAGATGTACAAGCCCTTAAGGTTCCCCATTTTACCTCAAGGAGGATTCACACAGTGTCATAAACCTACGTGTTTTATAACTGATTCTTATTAATTCCTAGGTCCTGCTGACTTTTAAATGCCCGAAAAGGAACAGCCGGTATTTTGCTTTGCATCTCTCCCAACTTGGTGTGGTTTATTAGATGATATTAGCCCATGCCGTTGTCTTTCCAATGACCAAATCTTCCTTTGTTTTGCAGGGGCCCAGCTGGAGTCAGAGCCCAGGCCTTGGACCATGATGGAAATTTGGTAGACGACTTTGTGTTTGATGGGGGCACTGGCGATATTGGAAGCAGAGTTCTTCATGTCAGAAATGCCCCATCTCCCGCTGCTACCTCCTCCCTTGCCATAGCTAAAATGATTGCCGATGAAGTGGAGCGCAGATTTGGCTTGTGAGAGGAACCAGCCCTGCACTATTTGTATCCGCTCTTGTTTAGCAGCGTGACGGCACTGAACGAATTCTGCAGTTTGTGGGAGTGGAGATGAATTGGAAGTCGTCTTGTTCGGTAGATGAACGCTGTAGGACCCAAAACCGGCATTTCAATTGTTTGCCTCCGTATGCCTGTATTTCTCTTTTCTGAACACAGAAGTAGTGCCATCCGATAAGTCCTGGGGGACTGGAGGGCACCCCCAAAACATTATCAGTTATTATATTGATGGGAAGGACAGGAACCAGGGAGTGCTCAGCTGGGAGGGAGAAAAGAGCCATCTTCAAAGGTAGAGGCAGTGACATCCCCAGGTCCCCCAAAGAGCTGCCTCTCTGCGCATGGTGCTAGGCACTCACTGCTGTGCTATGGTCAAGAGAGGGCTGTAGGAGGAACAGGAGGAGTCATTGTCAAATGGGCTGCCCAGACCCATTTCCCATGTTCTCTGCTCTAAACAGGACTTCCCAGCATCTCTGCATTCAGCAAGGTGGCCCGTGGAGGCACCCTGGCCAGGGAGAGGCCTTCATTGTCCTTCTCTCTTGCAAGCGATTAGGGAGGTGAATTCCCAACTCATGAACCAAATGAGAAAACCAGAAGGGTGACCGCCCTTTAAGGAATGTAAAATGGAAGTAAGCAGTACTTTGTCATAGCAGCATCAGGGGAGCTGCTGAAAACGTGATTTAACATTCAGCGCGTTCTCCATTAATGCAGAGTACCGGGATCGGCACAGGTCTAACAAATGGCTTTCTGTTTCCTTTTGATGTCTTACTTAATTTATATACGCAGACAATCTTTCATCGAACAGATGGTCTAGACAAGCACCGTCTGCATTCAGAGATCAAAACAAAATACCCGATTAAATAAATCAAAGCGATTTTTCATAAAAACAAAACATGGAGGTCAGTGATGTTTTGAATGTTTTTAAAGACAGATAATGCAAAATGACTTTGCTTCTGTACAGCGTAATGAGCAACGTGAGGAAAATCTACTTTGTAAAAAGAATGGGAAAGGGAGGAAGTTACAAAAATCTGTCTTTAGTTAAGTCATTTGGTACACTACTTTCACTTTGAGTCCAAATAGCAATGAGTCATGAAAGTTTCCCACTTCCCAGTCATCTCTTGGTAGGAGGGGACCTCAGGGAGTACGGCTTGGTCTCACTGAGACACTCGTGTGTGAACTTTGTATTTCCTCTGACACTTGCTGATTCACACACTGTAGAATGAAACAATTCTGTGGAATGTGGAGAATGTTCATTAAAATCGAGGGCGTTAAAACAAGCTCTTTCCTAACTCAATGTCTTAGTATGGTCAACATAGTTACTACAAAAAAGACAGTTGTATGGCTCCAGGAACATAATGCTGCAAAGTCCATTTTAAAACGCTTGTGTGCATGGTATGTTGGAAAATGGAGATAATTAGGCTGGCTAGCTACCAGGCAGTTCCCCCCCCCTTTTTTTTTAAAGATTACCTTCTATATTTCTGTTATTTACATACACTGCATTGTGTTAGCAAAAGATTTCAGGTAAATAAACAGATTCTGCATCTGTTGTATGCAATAGGATAGTAGTTAGCAATGCAGTGGCTGAACCATTTTCCTGACTTTTCCGATGAAATGTACTTTAGCAGAAAAATATTTGAGAGCTCCGAGTAAACGTACTGTGGCTGTTTATAAACCCAAATAATTAGCCTCCTGAAGAGAAATCCTTATGCACATTATTTTTAACCAAAATAAAGCTAGAATGGTATTCCAGATGCTTCCGATACTAAACACAACACAGTTGTGCAAGAGTCAGAGCTGCACAGCTAAAATAGTTCCTCTGAATAAGTAATGCCTATCAACAGTAAATACAAGAAGATTGTAAAGTAACTTCCTCCTACATGTGGTGTGGCTCTAACATGTATTAACAAAATAAAGAATGTTAAAAAGTAAACCACTTTGGATCTTTAATCAGGGAGTTTAAATGTACAGCTTGATCGTTTTGGATTTTTTTAGCACTTATGTTTTAATTAAATTTCAGGTTTGGGCTAAAGCTTATTAGATGCTTTTTTAGTTCTGAATCTATCAAATTCTGTAAAATACTCTTTTTTATTTCTGGGGAGAGCAGTAAAGAACTTTTTTAAAAAAGGAAACCTCTTATAATTCTATAAATTGTCCCATAGGGGTGTTAACATGTAAGCAAAGCTTTGGCCATGAAATGTGAAAAGCTAGGCATATTTTTTTTTTAAAAGAATAAAATGTCCAATTTGCTAGTATTGCTCCAATTTCATGTCCTTTTATATTTTGCGGTTAAAATGTTACATTAGCACTCCCAGCCCCCCGCCACTCCCAAATCAAAGGACCACATATTGTTTTTGATTTGCCGGAAAGCTCCCATTGATGTCTGTAGATTTAAACACCCATCGTGGGCAGTCTGTGGCTCTGTGTGTATAAATACCCAGATTTCCTTAAAGGTCAAGTTCTTTCTCTCCCACTTAGGAATGTGTGTGATCAGTAGGATTACCCAGAACCAGCTGTAAGAACAAGCTGAACCTTTACCTGCACAGGGCCCTCTCTTCTGAGCAAGCTCTGATTAGATGTACTGGCTTTCCTCTCAGGATCACCCAGGAGAAGCTTGAAGCCCAGGAACATACTGCATAGCAAAGACAACAAAAGGCAAACTGCTTGTCCCTTTGCAGTGCCTCTGTTCATTAAATTGCAAAGACTTAAGTAGGCCAGTTTAATAAATTGGATTTTAAAGGGATTTTGTATCAGTTAAAATATACACAAACCAAATGTAAATCACTGTCAATAGGGTGTAAAAATGACATGATTTACCTGGAATTGGCAAGTGTCCTGGAAATGAGCTCCTTGCTATCTCCTGCTGTGTATTTGTGGGCTGGGTTCATGGATTCAGAGATGCCCAGGCCAGAAGGGATCATTGTGACATGTGGTCTGACCTCCTGGATAACACAGGCCAGAGAACAGCCCCAAAATAATTTAGAAAAACATCCAAACTTCATTTTAAAATTGTCAGCGATGGAGAATTCACCATGACCCTTGGTAAGTTGTTCTACTGGTTAATTACTCTCGCCATGAAAAATTTTACCTTATTTCTAGTCTGAATTTGTCTCGCTTTAACTTCCAGCTATTGGATCGTCTTTCTCTGCTAGATTAACAAGCCCATTATTAAATATTTTTTCCCTGTATAAATACTTTTAAACTGTAATCAAGTCTCCCTTTAATCTTCTCTTTATTAAGCTAAATAGATACTCAAGGAACTCAATCTTTATATGGCATGATTTCTAATCCTTTAATTATTCTCGTGGGTCTTCTCTGAACCCTCTCCAATTTATTAACAGTCTTATTTAATTGTGGGCATCAGATCTGGACACACTGTTCCAACAGTGGTTGCACCAGTACCAAATACAGAGGTAAAATAACCTCTCTGCTTCTACCGGAGATTCCCCTGTTTATGCACGCAAGAACTGCATTAAACCTTTTGGCCACAGAGTCACATTGGGATCTCATATTCAGCTGATTATGTATCATGACCCAGTTTTTTACGCTCTGCTTCCCAGGATACAGTCCCCCACCTGTAAATATGCCCTACATTCTCTGCTCTTAGATGTATACATTTACATTTAACTGTATTAACATGCATCTTGTTTGCTTGCCCCCATTTAACCAAGCAACCAAGCTTGCTTTGAATCAGTGACCTGTCCTCTTTGTTATTTAGCACGCTCTGAATTTCTGTGTCATCTGCAAGTTTTATCAGTGATGTTTTAATGTTTTCTACCCAGTCATTGATAAAAATGTTAAATAACTCAGGGCCAACAACTGATACCCACTGGAAACACACCTGCTCAACGATGAGTCCCCCCTTACAATTACATTGTGAGACCTATTGTTTAGCCAGTTTTTAATCCATTTAATGTGTGCCAAGTTAATCTTATATCCGTCTAGTTTTTTAATCAGAATGTTATGCAGCACCAGGCGGAGCACCACAGGGAGGTGAGTATATTAAGTCAACACTACTACTTTTATCACCAAACTTGTAATCACATCAAAAAGAGAGATCAAATTAGTTTGACAGGGTCTATTTTGAATAAACCCTCTTGATAGGCATTAATTACATTATTCTCCTTTAATTCTTTATTAATTGAGTCCCACATTAGCTGTTCCATTATCCTGCCTGGAAGCGACGTTAAGCTGTTAGGCCTATAATTACTCTCGTCATCTCATTTACCCTTTTAAAAATTGGTACAACATTAGCTTTCTTCCAGTCTTCTGGAACTTCCCCAGTATGCCAAGACTTACTGACCATCAAAAATAACAGTCCATCCAAAAAACACCTCAGTCAACTCTTTTAAAACTCTTGGAGGCAAGTTATCCGAACCTGCTGATTTTAAAAATGTCTCGCTTTAGAAGCTTCCATTTAACGTCCTCTAGAGATACTAGTGGAATGGAAAGAGTGTTCTCACCAGATGATGAGACTATATCATCTGCTGCTGTACTCGCCACCCAGGATAAGACTCCCAACTGCTGTGATTAGCTGCTCCCAGTGAAGATTACTGACACTTTTCCATTGTTTTGGCAGCAGTGAGAGGGAGGTAACAATTACCATGGGTGATCCCCTAAAGTTAAGTGGGGCAAAGAGAGCCCAAGAAACTGCTGTACATGTAAGGGCTTGTCTACAAGTGGAACTTGACCAGAAAAGTTGTTCCACAGGAACGCCCCATGTGGAAACTCTTATTCTGCAATGAATGTTTTTTTCTGATTTAAGGTATGGTTAATCCAAAACTTCTGTATGCATCTCAGGTAACTCACGTTGATGCATGTCAGGTAACTCATGCCAACAGCATGCACACAGAGCACCTGGTGCATTTTCAATTAGCATAGTGTGAACACACAGCAGCGGTGCTGGGAATGGAGGTTGTGGTGTTCTTGGGGGGTATTCCATTGGCCTTTCAATGCTGAGCAGTGTGCATTTTGAGATTGTTATTGCTGTGAATTGTGGAAAACCAGGCAGGTTTTGGTTTTTTTTTTTTAATTTCATGTTTCTGCCATCTCTGCCTGTAGGGAGACAGACTGGCCTCTCTCTGAGCCAGCCGGAGAGGGACCACCCTCTGCTCCCTGGTGGGTGGAGCCAGGCAGGGCCCGCCCCTTGCACTAGAAGCTGAGAGGCAGAACAGGAAGTATAAGAGGAGGGGCCTCCAGTTCAGTTGGACCAGAGCCAGGGAAGGAGACCAACATCTCTAGCCTACTGCAGGGCTTCGGTTCTCCCACCGAGGAGTTGAGGGTAGTCCCTCCCCTTCTGGCTTGGCGGGAGGCCACTCTGCCTCATTGCACTGCCCCATACTTTCCTTTTGGGTGAGTATGTGCCATTTTTCGGTTGCTGTTGGCCAGCATGGACCCAACCATACCTCACAGTGCTAGGGTGATGAGTGCGACTAAGCACAGGTTGGTTGGGCTGAGCTGGACAAATTCGGCATTTGACTTCACCCGTCACAGCCCTGAGCAGATGATGTGCCTCTCACAGAGGCAGGAGAATGTCCTATGGCAGCAGCTGCCGCTCCCGCAGTGGCAGGAGAACCATCTGAAGCAGCGGCGGCTGGAGGGAGAGGACAATGCTGAGCTGTTGGTTCAAGAGGACCAGTTTCCAGGATTACCTGCACAGCATTCAGTGCCAATTCTAGACCCAGGACACCAGTGGCGGGGGAGGAGAGTGATGCAGAATGGGACGTCCAGCAGTGGTGAGAGAACTTCAAGATGGGGAGGGCTACCTTTTTTGAGGTCTTGTGCAGAACTGACCCTGGAGCTGCAGTGATACCATACCAATATACGATGCCCCGTGCCCGTGGAGTAATGGGTTACCATTGCCATCTGGAAGCTGGCCACCCCAGAATGCTACTGGTCCAGAGCCAACCAATTTGTTGTGGGGCAATCAGCTGTTGGGGTCGCTCTCAGGCAGGTCTGCAATGCCAATGACAAGGTGCTGTCATAGAACTGTGTAGTGCCTCGGACTCAGGAGATTACTGATGGATTTGCATGCCTGGGGTTCCCAAACCCTTTCGGAGCAGGTGATGGAGCCTATGTGCCTATCATTCTCACCTCCCTGGCCAGGGCGCAGAATTCATACACAGAACAGGGTATTTCTCCATGGTGCTCCAAGGACTGCTGGGCTACCGCGCAGGTTAACAGACATAAATGCAGGGTCTGGAAGGGTCTACAGTGCCGGGATCTTTCGGAACTTAGTTCTATTTAGAATAACAGAGAAAGAACTGCTTGTCCCCAGGATCACTGTGGACATTAATCGTGTGGACATTAGTCTGGTTATTCTGGGAGTCCTGGATTGCCCTGTGATTCCCCGGCTAATTAAGCCATTCACAGGCCATTTGGACAGAAGCACGGAACATTTTAACTATTGCCTGGGTAGCTGTTGAATGGTGGCTGAGTTACATTTGGCAGTTTGAGAGGCAGATGGCATTGTCTAGGGAATAGGTTGGAAGCAGCAGGCACAAACCTTCCGACCATTATAACTGCATGTCGTGTTCTGCACAATATTTGTGAGCGCAGGGGAGAAAGAGCCTTCATGATGAGTGGGAGGCAGAGGTTCGGAGACTTGCTTGGTGGAACAAGCAGCCAGGAAGCTTTTCACAGGCAACGGTCACCCCCTAGGGCAGGGGTGGGCAAACTTTTTGACTCACGGGGCCACAATGCGCCACAATGTATTCTAAAATTTGACAGAGGGGCGGGGCTAGGATTGGATGAATGGAGCACCCCAGCAGCCAGCACTTCAGACCACTCTCCGCCGTAAAATTGACTCGTCCTGGTCAATTTCGGCGGAGGACCTGGAATCGCAGGGTGCAGTCTCCGCCATGAAATTGACTTGTCCTGGTCAATTTCGGCGGCGGAGCTGGAGAGTGGGGGCTCACACTACGGGAAGGATTTTTGATCTGGTCCCCTAGTCACTAGGGGAGCCGCGTTCCGGAGCCGCGCCTTACCGCAGCTGAAGAGCCGCATGCGGCTCCGGAGACGCGGCTTGCCGACCCCTGCCCCAGGGGAATGCGCTCTGGGATGCCTGTGTGGCTGTTAGCCCAGGGAAGGGGAGTTGGGATAGATACATGGTGAGCAGTGAGTACTGGGTTATTGTGCATCGATCGTGGAAGTAGAATATTCCCGTTGTAGCAGGTTGGCCCTGCTTTGAGCAGAGGACTGGGCTAGATGACCTCCTGAGGTCCCTACCAATCCTGATCTTCTATGATTCGTATGTTTGTGAAACCTCGTGAATGTTTTCAACTTTATTTTAGGGAATGTCTGAATTAAATGCAATGATGACTCATAACTGATGCTTCGTAAATGGTTTTTATGATGAAAGAACAATAAAAAACTGAAATTAAAGCTTTTATGGAACTAGTGGAAAAATAACAATAGTTGTGCATTTGCAAATAAATTTAGCTAAACAATTTACTAACTACACAACTATAAACAACCCTATCATTAAAGCAACAGTGCAAAACAAAACGGAAAGTGCGGCACTCAGGATACTGCAACTAGAACAATTTTGGAGTGAGGGAAGGTGTGACCCAAGAAGCTCCTGGTTGAGGTGACAATACTGGTACCAACAAGCAGAAGGCCCAGGGGTACATAAGGCTTACAGGGATCCCCTGCTCTGATATCTACATACTAGTTCGCCAAACAGTGTCATGTAAGGTCTCTACTGAAAGCCTGTGTCACATGGGTCATCATGAAATGTCTGTCTGGATAATGTGGGTGAAAACAGTCAAGCGCTACATTCTCGAATGAACTCACACAGGAAAATGATAGACAAAAACGCCCTGTCACCTGTGGGTGAACACTTTTCACAGGGCAAGCACTCTATATGCCATCAATCAGTCCTCATCCGCAAAGGAAACCTGCACAATGCTTTCAAAAGACGAGCCTGGGAACTTAAATTTCTAACATTACTAGACACTAGAAATCTTGGACTGAATAGACACACTGGATTTATGACTTATTTCAACACTCTATTACCCACTAACCCCCCCAGCTGCTTTTTCCCCTCCCTTCCTTTCCCTCCATGGGTGGTAATGGGCCACTTCACCCTGAATGTGAAATATCCTTATACTAAACCATCTGTTCCACCTCGTATTTAGCTGTGACACTCTAACCACATTTCCCAGACCTGAAAAAGAGCTCTGTGTAGCTTAAAAACTCATCTCTCTCTTACCAACAGAAGTTGTCCAATAAAAAAATATGACCTCACCCACCTTGTCTCTGTATGGATAATATGTAAAGAATTATGTACATGTACTGAAAATTATGTTCTCAGTGTCTGTGAGGCAGGGCTGGTCACAAGGAGGTGATAAGCAGGTTTCATTTGCGCAAACGACACTTATCTACCTGTCTGGCTATGTGTACAGCGAGTACCATATATATGCTTCACAGCACATTCCTATTTACAGTCTGAGCAAAATGCTAGCCAAGTGATTGCACGGGTTCCAGGGGAGATTCTAGGCAGCCAAAATGAGCAGTGGGGGGGTTCACTGGTTTGCAAGTGAAGACACTGGATCATTGGAACTAGTTGGGGAGGGGTGGGGGCAAAGTACACCCAGTTATCCTTTGCCGAGGGGGTGAGTCACCAGTTAGCTTGTTTTATGAATGCAGGATCATAGCTGATCCGGCTCTTTAAGGCTGAGACTAACTTCGGGTGAGCAGACCTTTATGAGACAGGGGAATGATAGTTAAGCCTAAACTGTAGAAAGCATTATTATTTTATCGTATGTGTAACCATTTGTTTCCATTAATAAAGAAGAGTGAGGGGGGGATTTGAGAGCAGCCTTTAATTACCTGAAAGGGGGGTTCCACGGCGAATGGGGCGAGGCTGTTTTCAGTGGTAGTAGATGACAGAACAAGGATCAATGGTCTCAAGTGGCCGTGGGGGAGGTCTAGGTTGGATAGTAGGAAAAACTTTTTCCCGAGGAGGGTGGTGAAGCACTGGAATGGGTTACCTAGGGAGGTGGTGGAATCTCCATCCGCAGAGGTTTTTAAGGTGCGGCTTGACGAAGCCCTGGCTGGGATGATTTAGTGGGGGTTGGTCCTGCTTTGAGCAGGGGGCTGGACTAGCTGACTACCTTCCGACCCTCATCTTTGATTCTATGCTAATTCTACATGCTGCGTCTCAGATCTGTTGGTTAAATAAGCGTTGTTTTTACTATAAACATGGCTAAGTGCTGGGTGTTCTGCAGCACTGTGAGCTCAGGTGTACTGGCCTTTGGGAGCAGAGGACCTGGGAATTTTGGGAGGGTCCAGTGGATCCAGGGCTAGGTGCCCCAGGGAGGCACTCGGAGGTTGGAGTGTACCGGTGGCTAACCTGTACAGCGAGCGGGGCTTACAGAGTAGGGACGCAGTGTGTGTGTCGCCAGAGGCTGATGGAGCTGGGGAACTGACCCGTAGCAGGCTTACATGAAGTTTCCTCATGCTAAGGGTAGGTGGTGGAGGTGCCTCACAGCCCTGGCTACCCTTGGGAAGCTTCGCCGCGAGGCGCTCACAGTTACAAGTGAGGCACGTGTCCCATTTGTCCCTGGCTCTTCTTGCCCACATGGGTTCTGGAGTTGAAGGGTGCAGCTCAAAGTTGGCAGGGGTGTTGCGGGTCTAAAAAGAGCTGGGCTCCCAGGCACCAGTGGTCTCGGTGCGCCTTCTGAAAAGGGAACGGTTGCCAGGAGTGCTGCGGCAGGGCGACAGCGGGGAGGAATTGCGGCTGGTCCCAGTACCCAATGCTGTCCAGGGGCTGAAGGACGTGGTTGGGTCACAGGTTATAGTGCTGCAAAGCATGCTGGCCGAGCAGGAGCATGTGCGAAGGAGATCGTTCGTGCGCAGGACGCAGCCTCTGTAGCTCCCCGTCTTTCTTCCATGCTCTCATTGGCCACAGTGGTACTGGCGGGGGCCATAGCCACGCTGTCCCTGGCCTCTGTGATTTTCTTTGGCCACTGCCATGCCCTCCTGGGACAGCTGCGGTTCTTCCTCCCTCTGGGTGCTCATGTACAGCCTCCACTTCTCAGCTGGCCTGGCTTTCCTCTGGGACTCTGCCATGAGTTCTGCAAACATCTTGTCCTGGGTCCTCTTTTTTTGTCCCTTCAGGTTGGCCAACTGGTCAGCAGTAGATAGAGGCCCGGCCTTGACAGTCTGGCTGTTGCAGCTGCTGTGGTGGTGGGAGTAGGGAGGCCAAACCCAGTTGCTTATTGTTCATATCCCATGATAGCTTCTCTTATTATGCCTTTGTGACTTTGCTTCCTGGGGACTCCTCTTGGTCTCAAGGGAACCTCAGAGATGGTGAGTGGCCTGCATGTATGGAGAGTGCTGGGGGAACTTGGATTTCGGTCAACTCTGTCTGCTTTCTTGCTGCTAGGGGTGAAGGTGGTGTGGTTGGAGCTATGTGCCAGGTTGGTTTTGGCAGCTGTCTTTGTGCGCCAGAGGCAATTCTATGGCATCGGAGGTGTTAAGAGGGGATTATGGGGAAGCGAGGTGGCTAGTAATCCCCTCTACATCCCATCTGAGCTGACCTCGCTCTCCATGACCTTACACTGAGGTGGGCGACTAGGAGGCAAAGGATGGGCTTATTAAAAAAAGCAAAGGGCTATCCAGAGAGCTACACAGCCAAGTTACTCACTAGGATGGTCCCCCAGAAGTGCTGCAAGAGCAGAAGGGGCCTGCGAGCCATCCCAGAGAGAAGGACACGCAGCCATTCTTACAGCATGCAAAACAAAACAGAGCAATTTGGCAGGCCTAAGTTCTGCTGTATCTCCCTTGCAGACAGGGAATGAGTGTAGAGGAAAATAGACAGGGCTTGCAATAACTGCCTGCTCCAATGTGTGTACAGAGCATTTGTACGTTAGCAGGGAGCAGCACTGTTTGTGTCATGACTGGGCACGCATTGTCCATTCATCCCTCGTGTAAACTATGAACCTCACCAAACCTCTTTTCCTGCTGCCACTTACTCAATAAATGGTTGAATTTTGCACAAATGTTTGAATCTGCTGTAGGAGTGGGGCAGAGGGGATAGACACTGTTGCTGGGCCACGCTGGTTGTTGCCATTTTGAGATGGCAAAAGTGGGCAGAAGAGGTTGGCCGGTCAGGATAGATGAGGGAAGGGGACAGAATAATAAGCACATGGGCAAGTGCTCTCCATGCTGTGGTCCTTTGAGCTGTTGCTAGCCAGGGCATCTGCATGTCTCAGAGGCTGATTGCATGGGCAAAGCAGCTGCCATTTTGGAAATGTATAGGCCAAACAAACAGTGTGGGCTGAGGGAGGTGGGGCGGGGAAAGGCTCCCAGCTGACACTCGCTTCCAAAGGCTGCGGCCAAGGGGCACCCAGAACTGAAGCCAGCACAGCCTTGTAGCACAGTAATAATAAATGGTTAGATAGGTACTTACTTACATGCCCAGGTTCCCTCCAAGGGATCTGACTCTTCAGTGCTGGTCTGGGTTTTCTGCCTGGGATTTGAGCTCGGCCGCTTTAGAGCAGGGATCGGGGTCCGTTATAGTAGGGCAGGAATGGGGCTGTAGCTGGCCATTGTCTGGGTCCTGAGTCCCCAAAAGATCCTGGCTTTCAGGGAATAGCTCCTCTCTGGTATCCTCCAGGTCATCCTCAAGCAGATTTTGCTGATCCTCAGTGGTGGGGGTGAGAATGTGGGCAGCAGGTGCCAGATGCGATCTGGAGTGGGTTGTGCTAGAACTGTGTAGAATCCTGTCTGGTTCATCGAAGAATGGACAGGTCACCCGGCCCCAGCTGGATTGTCTCCTTTTGTCCCCCGTTTCAATGTACTGTCTCCTGAGTTACTTGCTCTTTATCCAGTACCGGTCAGTGTCCCAGGCATGACCCCTCGCAGACATCTGCTTTGCTGTGTCCACAAAAAGGTCTTTATTTCGGTGGATAGTTTCCTGAACTGATGTCCCTCCCCAGATGGCCAAGAGATCTAAGGTCTCAGCATGGTTCTAAAGTGCTGCTCAAGGCATGTTGTAGGCTTGGGGAGTATTGACAGCTATTGTGATATACTCAAATCCAGGATCAAATGGACAAACTCTGGCTGAGTGCCAGTGTATAAATGCGGGTAGGGTAATTCTAGGGATTTGACACCAGGGCAGGGAGAGCACGCAGATGAACAGACAGATCAGTAATGATCAACGTGCAAAGTACTGTGGGATAGCTATTGGAAGAATGCAAAACATGGTGCACAGCAATTGTGTGCCCATGAACAATAGACTCAACTAATTTGATGCAAAGCAAACCTAGTCCACTTTGCAAGAGGACACCAGAGTTTGCAGTGAAGCTGCTGCTGCTAGGTTACAAAGCAATGAGAAGCAGCTCCTTGCAGTGGTTTGTTACCAGTGATGGCAATTGTGTTTTGAGTCTTTCCATCATTAGGAGTCTGTTAACAGCAACAAGAGGATGATTGACAAGATGGGGGTCTTCACAATGATCAATCTCTCCATGCAGAGAGGGGAATGATAGGTGTATGGCAGTAAAAAATGGGTAAGTAAACTAACCTACACCTTGAATATGATGGAGATAACCAAATGGCAGAAGGTTGAGGAGAATCAGTATTCATGAGTGAGTATGAGAGTTTGCAGTCTAACTGCAATACTAGAAAAAGAAATGCATAGATAATGTATTATCTTATCCAAGCTTCCATACGTTTGTGTTTGAAAGCTATGGCTTTAAACAATATCAGGAAATGTCTGGCTAACAATTATTGATTTGGCAAAAACAATTTTGCCTAGCTCTAGGTAAATCAATTAGCTAATTACACCAAGCTTGTCTGCATGTATATGTATATCCAGGCGTTCCCACTTTTCCTTTAACATTTACCTTGCTCGGAAGGTGGGATTAGTTTAACACAGTACATTACCCCACAACTCCTGTTGCTAGTCTGAGGTACTTTACAAAGAACAGAAAAATGGATGGGAGTGGTAATTGCAAATTAGCAAGTCCATCCACTGCAGAGTGGTGCTGCTTTGTGTTCTCGCTGTTTTAATAGCAGTGCATGGCGACACGGAGATTTATGTGTGTGGGCATAAATAGTTCCAAGGACCTAAGGCAGGGCCAGTGGAAGTGGGGGCAGGTGTAACCATCTCTCGTTTACCCCTTCTCTGGATTGCTCTTTACGCTAAATCGTCTCTACCACGCCTGTACATAGGAGGGACGCAACGGGAGCGAAGCCAAGCAGGCGTCCCACGCTGTCCTCCGTTCTCACCACCGGTTGATAGTGTGCAAGCCACTCAATCTGTGCGTCCCCCCCCAGGAAAGGTGGCGAGGCCCACCCTTCCTGGCAGGGCAGTGACGGGACACGCTAAGGCTGAGATTCGCACAACCACCAAAAGGCTTAAACCCCTGCACCAGGTGCCTCGCCCCCCGGGTGCGTCGGTTTGCAAAGGGCCAATTCCCCCCGTGCCTGCGTTTCTGCCCCGGGCGGGGCTCTGTCCCTAGGAGGGTGACCCCGCGCCCCGTGTCATGGGGCCAGGCCCGCTATTCGGAGCCTTTCCTTAGACAGGCGCCTGTCACCGCCCCGGCCTCTCACACTTGCTCTCTGGTCACCCTACGCGAGGTGCCCAGCGCCCATCAGCCGGCCCAGGGTCCCCCAGGGCCCAGCCAGCTGGGGTCTGTGGCCTTGCCCGGCGCGGTCCCTAGGGGGCGCCGCGGTCGCTCGGCTGCCGCGCGCCTGCGCAGTGCCGCGCCTGCGGGAGGTGGGCGGGGTGGCGGCTCCAGCGGCGCCGCAGCCGCGCGCGCGCGCGC
>ML675611.1:6571239-6665373 GCA_007922155.1 Mesoclemmys tuberculata | reverse complement strand
GCCGCCCAGTGCCCCCGCACACGCAGCCCCCGCCCCACCCGCCCGCAGGCGTTCAGCCCTGGCCTGCGCGCCCTGCCCGCCGGTCGAGCCACCCCCGTGCATTCGCCTTCTCCTCCTCATGCCCCTGCCCCCCCGCCCCGATGCAGTCTGAGGAGTCCAGTGGTCTGGTCAGCGACTGCTCCTGACAGTCCCGCGAGGGGAGTTCCACACCGCTATCTCCTTCCCACGCCGCTCCAGCGACCCGGCACTTCTCCTCAGTCTGTCACCGTCCTACACCTAGAGCTGCTCTGTGTCAGAGATGTTGGGTCCCGCTGTGCGCGTGCTGGAAACTGGCTGCCCTAGGCAGGTGTGTCCTACCCCCTGCTCCTCCTCACAGGTGCATAATGGCTCTCCGCATCCCACACTTGGATCAGGCTGCTGTGCTCGTCTGTTGGAGGCTCCGAGCTGTGCTACTGAGTTGTCTCTGAAACTTTCTGTGAAGGGTGCCCCACAGATATATCGTAACACCTTCCCAGAGCAGGCTGTTGTGAACGGCTGACGATGAGATTCGGATTGTCTGAGCTGCTCCTCGCTTCCTATCTCCTTTGTTCGAAAGTGAGGCTTTTGTACAGGACTCTGTGAAAGACTGAGGCCTGGTCTACACAGACGGGCAAATTCGGAGTTATGCAAGCTACGTAGAATAGCTTGTATAACTTACACCAACTTCTGTTCCGCGCGCCGTCTCCTCTATGCTGCGCCAACAGGAAACGCATACCCGTCGACGCAGCGCTATGCTTTTTCTGGAAGTGGTTTTAATAGATCGACTTCTGGATTGATTGAGCACGTCTTCACTGCTGCTCAGTTGAACCGCATAAATTGAACTGACTGCGAATTTGCCAATGTCAGTGTAGACATAGCCTAATTGCTCCTCTGAAGTGGCCCTGAAAAGGGCACATCCTGTAACTCCCGGTCCCCTTCCCAAACCAGGCTTTTTCACTGACTATTTTACTCATGTCTCTAACATGCCCTGACTGAGATGGTCCTCCTCTAGAAAAAAACAAACACACAAAAATGTATTTATTTCTGAGAAGGAAACAAATACTCCTGGCTATAGGCTGTCTGTGTATGTTTGTGAGAAACTGATCCAGTGCATAAATGAGAGAGAAGCTGTATATGGGAAACTGCTTTAATTGTAAGGGTGTTGAGGTGGGGTTTTTTAGGAGTTCGTGTAGTGCCGAGCACAATGAGGTCCTGGTCTAGGGTTGGTATCCCTAGACATTACCATACAAATAAAAAACCGTAATAATTAGAGAGATGCTGGCATGTGTTTTAAGGAAGGAAGGGATGGCTGTTTTTTTTTTTTTTTTTCCAAAAGCAGTTTTAAGAGTGGCATCAGATTGGTAAACTACGTAAATGTGGGATACACATACTTCACCCCTTGTGTGTGTCTGGGGTCTTGTTTCTCATTATCAAAGACTGCTGAACTCAGCTAAATGCTCCTGTGGCTGAGCTAAAAAGAGCACCTAATCTGTGATAAGAATCCTTCACCTCTGAATTTCCTCTGTTGGTCAGTCAAGTTTGGAGCATGCCACCTGTCCACTTTCCACCCTCAAGTGTCTGCCAGAGGTTCAACGCATGCAACGCTTCCCCATACACGTTGTTCCTTTGTATCTCTCCAGTTTCAGGGTTATGCTTAAAGATGATAAACCGCTATCCCTTCTCCTTGGATGAAAATGATTTACGGTGTAGCTTTACCAGTTTGATCCAGAAGGATGTCTTTTAAGTAAAGTTTCATTATGTGGAAATTTTTTTCTTGGGATCTTAAAACAAAAAAAGTTGATACAGTCTCTGGTCAGTTAATGCTATTGTTACCAATTTACTGCTATAGCCTTGGTTTTGTTATGAGGAAACATAACTGGTATTTGAATTTCTTAACAGAGAGAATATGGTTGTAACCCCAATTAATTTTTGTAGAAGATTCTAAGCTGCTTATAGAGTCCTCTCTTACATCTCTCCCCCCTCCACCGCCCCCCAGGAAAGTTCCTTATCTGGGGTAAACACCCTTAATATGAAGCAATCTTATTGCAATGTGCATTTATTTCATAAGCATGAAGTGTCAATGAGGCCAAGTAAAATTATCAGTGTTCCAATTATTGTAATCCCAGACAGGATATTAAGGGGCATTGTCAGATTTAAAATCTCTTTTAAAAAATTAAAGGTCCTTATCTATGTTTTTAATAGCAAGGAAGGTTTTTAAAATAGAAAAATTTAAGAATGTAACGTGTGTCTGTGCTGTGACTATGAAACAGACAGCTTTGCAATTCTGCCAGGCTCGAGTTGCAAATACTTATAGGGGAATGCTTGTTTTTTTTTAAAAAAAAGCTTCCACTGAAACTAAATAAAAATGCATTAGAACATTTGTTGGTCCCAAAAGAAGCTGTCAAGGGGGATAAAAATTGATCATTAAAAAAAAATCAAACCTGGATTTGTTTATATACATAGTTTTCTTAAAAATAACTCTGTTTAATATTTGAAATTCTGACTCTGAGGCCTAGGCATATTAATAAATACTTTAAATAACAATGTTCAACAGTACATATTTGCTATTGGAGTTTTAAAGAAAGTCAAAACCACTGAACTGGTGGCAGTCCCTAGCTAAGCGTAGGGAAGCAGTTTATTGAAATGCTAAACCAACTTTTGACAGAACTAGCCTCTTTGGCAGGTGTAGAGAGAATATTTTCTTTATTTGAGCTAGTTCATATCAAATACTAGTTGGTTCAAAGTTTAAAAAGCAGGAAAGCTTGTTTTTCTTTTCCAATTGGAATAAAAATAAGGTGTAAGGGAATGAGATCTTAAATATTTTAGAACTAGTAGGACATTGTTTCTGGTCACAATCAGTAAAATTCACTAACGAAAGATATTTCCTTTGCTTAGTAAATCATTTGGTTTTAAATGCAAAATATTCTTTGATAAACATTTTTCTTACGTATCAGCAGATTTAAGGTAATTTTATTTAAACTATTTTAAAATACTGTTTTTGTGCATTTTGTTTGAATTCGAATTTCCATCTAAATGTAGCTTGACACGAATTATAAGTAAAAATTAATCTAGGAAATAAAAATTATTCACCATTTTGTAACATAATAAACAAATGTTAAAAATCAAGAACCTGAATAAATGTGTGTTAAACTATATAATTGTGTATGTCTAGAGAGATAGTATATCCTTGTGGTTAGCAAACAGTACAAAATTATACCTACCAATGAATATCAGCCTTTCTTTAGGAAAATATCTAAAGTACAAATGCAAAATAAGATTAAAATTGAAGACTTAGATAAAGATTTCCAGCATGCTAATTTGAATTATAATAATCTTAAGTGTAAATTTTAATAAAGAAAACATTTCAAACAGAAGTGGTTTTTTTAAATTGACAAGACCCTTTATGTTTAGTAAAAGATTCTTTAAAAAGAAACCCTAAATCTATGGCTAAATTTAATCACAAAGTGACCAGTGTCACTTTTAATAGTTTTTGAAGCACCCATATCAGCAGTTCTAACAGGTGAGACAAGGGAGCAGCTTTTACAGGACTTGATTAATAAAGAATAAAAGGAGGATACTATAAATAATGCCAAGCAATGGGGCATTATGGAAAATAGATCCTGTCAAATAACTTGTAATTTGTTGATAAGATTGCAGGTTTGGTTGGTAAAGGTAATAGAGTTGATCTAATATACTTAAACTTCTGTAAGGCATTTGGCTTGTTACTACATGACATTTTGATTTAAAAAATTAGAAAAATATAAAAAAAATTTATAGCACACATTGAATGGATTAAAAGCTGGCTAACTGATGTCAAAATGTAACTGTAAATGGGGAATCATCATTTAGTGGGGTTCTGCGTGGATCACTTTTTGGTCCCATGATATTTAACATTTTTGTTAATGACCTAGAAGAAAACATAAAATCATCACTGATAAAGTTTGCGCATGACATAAAAATTGAGAGAGTGGTAAATAACAAAAGGCAGGTCACTGTTACAGCGTGATCTGGATTGCTTAGTAAACTGGATGCAAATATACAGTATGACTAAATGTATATATCTGAGAACAAAGAATGTTTTGTGGGTTGTGGATTGGATGCAGGTACAAATTTTGTAGCCAGGAAGGGCTCCAAATGTAGGATCTCAAAGGCGGGTAAGCAGCTGTCTGCAGCTCATATGAGGCTGCTTCCCTGCCTTCTAGAGCCTATCTCCAATCCCCTCTTACTCCCATACAGAGAAAGGTGAAGCGGTAGATCAAGACAGGCAGCAAAATCCCCTGTGCTCCTGTTGCCGTGGCTTAGGCAGCCAAGTAATTAGGAAGCCTCTTCTAACTTCATTGCTGTATCAGGTCAGTTGGAGAGGGGAGGCAGCTGCTTCTGCAAAGTAAGTCAGCATGACTTCCTGACTTACTTTGCAGAAGCCGCTGCCTCCTTCTCCAACTGATCTGAGTCAATGAAGTCGGGAGAGGTTTCCTAAATTGCTTGGCTGCTTAAACCGCGGGGATAGGAGCACGGGGGGTTTTGCTGCCTGTCTTGGTCTGTCACTTCCCCTTTCTCGGTATGGTGGCGGGGAGGGAATATAGGCTCTTGAACGTTGGGAACTAGGCTCAAAGGCTATGAGTTGCAGACAATTACTTCCCTGCCTTTGAGATCCTATATACAGTACATATGCACGCGCACAGACACTCCTGAGAGGCACTGTGAGATAGCCTGCCGCTGCCCATGCAGATACAGGTAAAAGACAGAGTGTGGATCGCAGGTCGGGTACAAGGTGATTTTTGTATATGCAGATCCAAGTTTTTGTATCTGCGCAGGTCTCTGTGTAAATGCCTACATGGGGAACAAATATTTAACAATGAGCTCTTCAATCTAGCGGAACAAGGCATAACACAGTCCAGTGGCTGAAAGTTGAAGCTAGACAAATTCAGACTGAAAATAAGGTATACATTTTTAACAGTGTGAGTAATTAACCATTGGAACAATTTACCAAGGGTTTTGGTAGATTCTCCATCACTGACCATTTTTAAATTGAAATTGTATGTTTTTCTGAAAGATCTGCTTTTGGAGTTATTTTGGGGAAGTCCGTCCTACCTATTGCTGCTGTCATATAAGAGCTCAGAGTAGATGATCACAATGGTCCCTCCTTAACTTGGAATCTCTGAATGATCCTATCTATTTCAAAGTCTTCTCCCTATGACCTCTGTAAGGAAGGTGTCTGGTTAAGAAACGCACTGTAAAACTAAAGTCCCAGTCCTCTAACTGAATTTGCTGCTGAGGCTCACTGTGACTGTGCGGAGCCCCTATTGATAGTCAACCCTTTTTAGAATGAAATCTTGCAGTACTGAGATGATTTTCCAAGTTGTCAGTGCTTTGATGTACTATCAATTAACATTTTAGGCTGTGATTTTCAAAGGAGATGTTGGAGTTAGGTACCCAGGTCTCATTGATTTTCAGTGACAGTTGGGTGTCTAGCTCTGTTAGGCCTGTCTACAAATCCTCTTAATGCCTATTTGCTCAGCTCATGCAGTGTAGTATAAAGCTTGTTTGGGGCTGTGGTTGAAAACTCCCATTGATACCGAATCCCTTTTAAAAATGTTATCAGGAATCTCTTCCTTGTCTGATATTCACGAAAGCTTTCTAACTAGAGCATTTAAATGTGTAGGAGAAATAAATATTGAAAGAGGAAACAATTTGCAGTTGGGCTTAGAGGTTTGATTTCTTAATGTAAAAAAAATTGTCCCTCATGCATTTAAACGTTCATCTGACAGTTAGAAAATAAACTCTGTAAACAAATTACAGTTTATTGGCTAACTATAAACATATATTTTATAGTATTGTAGGACTCGAAGGGACCTCAAGAAGTCTTCTAGTCCAGTGCCCTGCACACAAGGCAGGACTAAGTATTATCTAGACTACCCTCCCTGACTGATGTTTGTCTAACCTGCTCTCAAAAATCCCCAATGAAAGGGATTCCTCGACTTTCCTTGGCAATTTATTGCAGTGCATAACTACTCTGAAAGGAGTCTTTCCTATTGTCCACCCTAAAACTTCCTTGCAGTTTAAGCCCATACGCTTTAAATTTGTATGTATGATCAAAAGCGTCATACTTTCCTCAGTTTGGTGACAAGATTTTCAAAATCAGAAGCATCTGATATGTGTTTTTTATGTAGGTGTTTTAGTCTTTTCACTTACGAGGATTGCCATTGTCTTTAAACTATTGAAACTGGTGTGTCAGCAGACAGGAGACCCATGCATAAGCACTACATATTACTGCACAGTGTTTGAATTGCATTTGCCAAACAAATCCACTGTTGCTCTGGATGACTCATCAGATTTCTGGAGCATGCCTATTCTTGGAGATGGTTCTGCATTCAGAAGTAGAAATAGTAGTTTTGAAGAGGTATTTAAAGTTTACATATTAATGCTACTCCATGTTAGAAAACACATACCAAGGGGGGAAAAACCAATATGTAGTAGCACCTTTATTGTTTAAGGATATTAACCATCATGGCCCTAATTCTGCAATGAGATGGGTGCAGGTGGAACCTCACTAACTGCAGTGGGGTCTTGGTGGGAGCGTAATGCCTTTGCAGGATTTTATGGTTTTGACATTATTATGCTAAACAACTATTTCACAACTGGAATTATATCACAAGATTGTTAAATGATGAGTCTGTTCGTTATAAAAAAAACCCCAAAACAAAAAAAATGAGTCCTGTAGCACTTTAAAGACTAACAAATTTAATTTATGCAGGCATAAGCTTTCATGGACTGTAACCCACTTCATCAGATGTAAGCAATAGAAATCAGATAGAGAGTATATGTACATCCAAGGGTAAGGAACAACAATGGGGAGGGTAGGTATTAGTAAAGTCCATTCAGTTAGAGTAGATGAGACCTATTTGCAACCGTTGATAAGGTGAGACTGTGTGAGCAGTGACAATTACTTCTTATAATGAGAGAACCAGTCCAAGTCCCTATTCAGACCCAGTTTGATTGTGTCCAGTTTGCAGATGAGTTCACGCTCTGCAGTTTTTCTCTGAAGTCTATTTTTGAAGTTTTTTTGTAGAAGTATGGCAATTTTCAAGTCAGCTACAGAGTGTCCTGGGAGATTCAAGTGCTCTCCTATTGGTTTATGGATGTTACCATTTTTTGTCTGATTTGTGTCCATTTATTCTTTAACGTAGTGACAGTCCAGTTTGGCCAATGTACATGGCAGAGGGGCATTGCTGGCACATGATGGCATATATTACATTAGTAGATTTGTAGGTAAATGAGCTTATGGTGTGGCTGATGTGGTTAGGATCTGTGATGGTATCACTAGAATCGATGTGCGGGCAGAGCTGGCAACGGGGTTTGTTGCAGGGATAAGTTCCTGGGTTAGTGTTCTTGTAAGGTGTATGGTTGCTGGTGAGTATTTGTTTCAGGTTGGGGGGCTGTCTGTAAGCCAGGATTGGTCTGCCTCCCACTGCTGGAGCGAATGAAGGATCATCTGTTAGGATAGGTTGCAGATCCTTAATGATATGTTGGAGAGATGTAAGCTGGGGGCCATAGGTGATGGCCAGTGGTGTTCATTAGACAGTTCTTGTTAAGTTTTGAATAAGCCCTAAGGCTTGCTTGGTTACAATCCCGAAACCTCTGAATCTTCATAAATTTGAAGCATGTAGCTAAACTGGTGCTCTTGCAACAAAACTGCTGGATTCTGCTTAGTGATGTCTAATACAAGGGAAGTGATCAGAATATTTAAAATTACCCATGAAATGTATTGCAAATTTATAAGGAAGTCCTTAGTAAAGCTTCAGGTGTTGCATCACAAAACTGTTTTTTATGCACCCTCAGCGAAAGTGTGAATGAAGTCTGTGGACAAAGGTGTGATGGGAAGCACTAGTTCTTGTAAATTAAAGTGAAGGGTGTGCTCAAAAGTCCCCTTTCAATGTCCATGTAGTTTTTCTACATTTCCTCTTTCCCACACTGGTAGATAAGATACCTTTGCAAGTAGTTTTCTGCTTTATTATTTATAACCATCCTGAAATTTACTTTTAGGGCCATAAAAGTCACTCTGAGCTAATTAATATTTACTATAAAGATCCAAGGGATTAGTCTCTTAAAGTATTTTTTCGATTGCCAGTCTTCGTTGTGTTCCTTACAGCTGTTCTTTGTATTAGTAGCTTATTTAACTCTAACTGTAGTTCAAATTGGCACATAACTTGGTAATGAAAACCATTTTTTACTTAATTGACTGCTTTATCTTCAACCATTAAAGTGAAAAGACTCTAGTTGGATTTGAGGTATTTGGAAGTGGTAGGAAGAAGTTAATTTGAATATTTGGCAATGTGAATACAAAAAACATTTCATATTCATTTTGTTACAATACAGAAATTAACATTCATGTAATCTCAGAGAAGTGCCAGATCAAATTTGTAGATACAGTTATTTACAATAAAACAAAAATGCCCCTTCACCGGATTCTTTCATGACATTTCTGCCACTTTGTCCTCTCTTTCCCACTTATGTCTGTTTCCTCCACTCTTGATCCTTTTGCTCCTGTCACACTATGTAGTCCACATCACTAACCCCAAACTTTTTTCATCTCCCCACATCTGGCTCCCCTCGTCCTGAACTGAATGGCTGTGGAAGAAGCCCCATGACCACACCAGCTTCCTTCACTGCAGTTTATTTTCTTCCCTTCTTCGTTCTGCTATTTTCCTTGATAAAACCATGCTGCTTCTTCACCCTTACTGAATCACTTCCACAACCTCCATTGCTCAGTTGCAAGCCGTGGCTTTCTCAAAAACAACCCTAAGCCCACTCCCTCCTGTGTCCTTACCCGTCACCATGTAGGATCTTGCTGATTTCTTAATGAAGGTTGACAGGACCTGTAGTAATCTTCCTCCTTCCCTGTCATTCTCACAGCTTTCTTACCACCACCTGCCACAGTGCCCTGAATTCCTCTTGGCTTCTCTTGCTCCTACTCTCACCATCTCCTTCATTCTCCTTAATCTCAGATTTCTCTGTCTCCATCTCCTCATAGTACAAGAATGCTCTAGTCTAGTCTCTCCTATTCTGGAAAAGATGTTCTTTGATTCCCTACAATGTGTCTGTTATAACTACCTCCCCCGACTTCCTTTATCTCCATATACATCACATGAGCAGTTTACAATCATTGCCTTGAGTTCTGCCCTTCCAGTCTGACTTCCATCCTCCACTCCATTAACACAACATTCATCAAAATCACTAATGACCTTGTCCTTGGAATGTCTCAAAGCCTCTTCTTCATCCTTCTCCTCACCTTCCCAATAGCTTTTGACACTCTTAATCACCATCTGCCTTTCCAGCCACATCGCTCATTTCTTTATAACCCTTCACTGGCTTCCCTTTCTTCACTGCATCAAGTTCAAGCTTTTTGTGGTTGTGTTTAACACAAGTATGTAACTCTGCTTATGCACCATTGTTTCTTAGTACATTACCCACTTCTGTGCCCTTTGCTCTATCAGTTGTTATAAACTCCAGCCTGCTATGTGTGCTTCTCTCATAAATCTCTCCTGCCTTGTTTCCCTTGTGCATGGAATGCCCTTTCAGAGCTGGTTTGCAAAGCACTACTCTCATTTAAATCCCTCGTGAAGCCCCACTTCTTCTCCAAGATCCACAACAAAACTACCTGACTACTTATTTATTTAATCTGTTTTCTGAGTGAATTGTTCATTTATGTGGCAGGAAGGGGTGAAATATTGGGAGGGAGGAGCTGGAGTATGATGGATTTGGTGTTAAGGATTGGCTGTTGGGGGAGCAAAGTGGGCTGGCTGAAAGGTGGCAGGAGGGTGTTTTTTCTAAAAAGCAGCTGAGAAATGTTTCTCTCACCATGCTGGTCACTGCTTGTATGTAGTGTCTCTCCCTCCTGTCTATTTTTACATTGGAACAGCGGCTGTGCCTTGCACAGTTTGGCACTAACACCGTTTGTAAGGTATATATATTGGTTTAACATTGCTGGATGCTTACTTTTCTAGCCACTCTTTAAGATGCATGGCTTTTGTGGAGTCTCTCCTGGTTCCTTTGTTTAATGGGATACAATCAGCTGAAAAATCACAGTTACTTTTGACGGCTATGTTTACAAGTAACACTTAAGATTGCAATAACTGAAAGAATTGGGTGGATTTTTTTTCTGTAACTTCAGTGTGCATTGGACAGGACTTTAATGTCTATTATCATTTAATTACTGTAGGGCCCAAATCCCCGGTCAGGATCCAGGCCCTATTTCACTATGGTATACAAATGTATAGGGAAGCACAATGCCTGTCATAGAGCTTATGATCAGAGGCCCTGATTCCTCAAGCCGATAAGTTCATGTGGATCCCTGTGCTTACATAAAGCCCAGTTGACTACAGTAGAATTTTGCAGGCACACAAAGCTCTGTCCACATGGATCCAGTTTGTAAGTCTGAGGCTTAATTTAAGATGTGACATAAACAAATGAGTATGAAAAACAAGTGGAGGGCAGACAAGGGCACCAGTAATAAGAATGCAAATAGCTTATGTAACTGTCCAGCTATATGGTTCCAAAGCTTTTAAGTGTTTTTCCCTCCTCCTTTTAAAAAGGGTATAATAAGGAAGTAATTTTCTGTTTTGTAAATGTGAATAATGGGTCTACTTGGGCATGGGACTATGGAATGGGAGAAGCCAGGAGCGGTGATGGTAAATGATGGAGAACAAAACACAGGGAGGAGGAGAGTGGGTAAACGCAAAGAGGCATGCCACCATTTGGGGAAATGAGTCCATGACATTAACAATGAAATGGGACCAGGCTGGGAGGGAGGGAGTCCCAGTGAGGAAGGAGTGGTCATCCCTGGTGCCCGAGTTCTGCCACGGCTGCAGTAGTAGTCATCTAGGGAATCGGTTTCTGTACAGAGTCAGCTGCCATCCATACAACTACACTGGATTTTAGAACTAGTTAGAAGTGCAACCAACCTAAGTGGTAACTTGGCTTGGCTTGTGTTCATATAGAGGATTTTCTGCCCTCACAACTGTGGAAATTGACACCTAGCACTCCGTCTAATTGTGTCTTTAGGAATGATTTCTGGGACTCTGTCCCATGGTGATTCAGCAGCAGCTGTCTGCACCAGGTTGTATGGGTGGTTTGTTTTTTAAATCTCTACAGTGCAAAAATGTGGGTTATCTGACTACCTGAAGAGCTCTGTGTGGCTTGAAAGCTTGTCTCTTTCACCAGCAGAATAAAAGATATTGCCTTACCCACCATGTGTGCCTGATGTCTGCCACAATTATGAACTGGAGGAGGAGTAGATATAACTAGCGGGTGTCGTTTTAGCGTGGTTATAAGGGTTCCTGTTTGTGCAGCACAGGAGCTCTATGTAGAGCTACCTGGAGGAATCAGACTAGACAGGTGGAAGGGTTATTGAACTGTTAAAATTCTACTGTTAAATGACTAACCATGTGTTTTGTGGATATTAACTGTGTTTTAAGATAACCTTGTCTCAAGCCATTTAAAGCCATTTAAAGACATTTAAAAATACATACAAAAATTGTTATATAGGCAGGAATTTTGGGACATTTTGTTTAAAAGGTGCTTGTTAGAAACTGCAGTTAAAAATTAGTATTGTCATGTAAAGAAAAAAAACAAGTTGACCATGTCTTCAAATCATTGATATAGCTGACTCTCCAAATCTCCTTTTTAGTTGGCTATTGAGAGTGACCATTTTCCAGCTAAACTGGGCAACTGGTGCATTGAGACTTGTTAGACCCTGTTCACCAAAAGACAATCACTAACCTGGCAGCACCTGACTTACTTTCTCTCTCCCTGCCCCAAGTGTGAGTTTAAATCACCCAGGGAGATAGATACATGATGGGTCAGGAGGTAAAGTTTCCTGTACTTTAATGGGTATCATTATCTTTTTTCCTTATAAAGAGATGGGAAAAAACACCCTATAAAGAGAGAGAGAATGAATCTGCTTTAGAGCAGCTGCTTCCTGGGTTTTAACACTTTTGCATCAGGCAGGTCAAGAGCTTTTTTTATTGGCAGTGATTTATTTATTTTTTACTTGTACTCAGTGCATGGAAATACTGACTGGTGTTGGCAAGACCCTTATGCTGCTTGAGCTAATAAATATATAAGTTGAATATTTTAATTACTCAGCTTGCTCCCAAATGTATCAAGTATGTTCTTGAAGTTAATCAATAAGCATTAAAGCAGCACTGCAAAATTTACTCACCTACTTATTTAGGGTTAGGAACTTCTTTTTGAGAAGTAAACTATCATTCGTTCTAAACTGTAATCAATCGCTATGGGAAGAGGTGGGTGACTAGAATTTCTGTGCCTGGGCTGGTGAACTTTTATGACAATCTTGCAAGGCTCTAAAATGTAACAAAAGTATTTTATTTACCGTAAGTATTCTTCCATAAATCTGGCAGGCATGGGAACTTTTTACCATTGTACAAACAGGTTTGTGGTAATTGTTTCCTGAGAGAAATGAAATGGAAGGTGTTGGGTTTTTTTTGAAACAGGAAAATTACATCCCCAGTAGCCCAGGTGAACACTGGGGTGCAGTTTTCTGGAAAAGAAAGTTTTCTGAAAAAGAGATTTGCAATCTTGCCTTCCAAGAAAAGTCCATATTTTGACACTATTTCTTGATAAAACACTTGTGTTGATGTTTTATCTTTAAATAGCATTTGTTTTTGTTTGTTGTAAGTAGTAAACCCTTGCTTTGTTTATTTTTCTCACTACAGTGATTTTTTTTTGACATTGATATGTTAGTTTTAGAAAGGGACCTTTGTAGCTGGTGCTTATCTTGCCAAACTTTGTTGTAATGTGTATCTAAGTAGTGTGAACAAAATTCAGGCTTATTTTATTAATCTAGGCTAAAAAAGGAAATTATTTTCAAATCTTCCTTTGTTCTTAAAAGTTGTTTCTTCAATTTTGTTGTGTTTTAGAGGCAATTGTTGCTTCTTGCCCTATATTCAGGACTCAGTTGGACATAATCCCAAAAGAGAAATCTACTTTGTCCCTAAACTCGATAACATCAGTTTCATCCTTGGAATAGATGCACCATGATTTTCTCTGAGGTGACTTTTTCACCAAGCATTCAGCAGCAGAAATGTTAGTTTCATTAAGAAGGAATGTTGAAGCTTTGCTTCATCTAGACAGCTGCCCATTTCCTTGATTTACTTCTCCAGGGTAATCCTTGCATGGTGGAGTGACCTATCAGGAAGAGTTAAGGATAAAATATCTAAATCCTTCTATGAGCACTCTAGCAAGCCTTTCTTAGCCAGTGCTTCCATGGATGCAGTGAAAATCTTAACCAGAAACCTGGCAAGCTGTGCTGCAGCCAGTAGTTAACTAGAGACTTCTCCCTTGGAAAGGAGACACCCATGTGAAGCAGCTGCTGGACTTGTTTTGATAAATTCTTGGAGCGGCATTTGGGGGAGAGGAGGGAGCTGTTCAAAGAAAAACTTGACCTTTCAGTCCAAGACAGGACTTAAGGCCAGGCTCAAGGTGTACCTGTTCTTTCATCCCTACTCCTGAAAACAATGCAGAAGGGAGTTATCCTGCACCAAGGACAAGCAGTGGAACAGCTATCCATATTTATCTCAACCTCCCAGGGACTCTCCTCTGAGTCCTCCAGACCTAGAGGGAAGGGACAAGGTCTCCTGCGTCTCTGATGATACTATTTGCTCAGAGTTCTTACTCGAGGATGCGGCAAAGTGACTCACACTTGATGTGCAACCTTGTGGCTAGGTGTGATGTTGCAGGGCTTTTATCACTAGTCTGGCTGACCAGGTCCGCTGGTGATTGCCTTTTGCCTTGGGACTCAGCCCTTAAGCCAGGTCACCTTTGTCTCACCTTCTTTGGGGTAAATGAGGGTTTTCACACAGTAGTCACAGGACCTTACACCTGGCCCATGGCCCATGTCCATGTCAAGTAGTCCTTCTGACCCCTTGTGTCTGGGATCTTTCCAGGAATGCTGTAGGGGAACCCAGTCCCTCCCTCTACCCTGGGTTCCAACCCAGGGATCCTTGTAGCAAATGGGTATGGTCTGTTGCCAAACCTCTTGCTTCTTCCTACGTTGGCTCTCCTCCTCCTCAGAGGATGTGCCCCAGGGCAAGTCCCTAGTCCCAGTTCTCAAAGTAACAAAGGAAAAGGAACTAAATTAATGGAAATAAAGAGCAGCGTCAGCTTTTCTGTCCTACTACTCTATGCTCACAGGGTAACCTATGGTAGCTTAGGTCTTTGCTGTGCTCCTTTCTGGGACCTGAGGATGAAAGGTCTGTTCATCTCCCCAGGCTGGGCCCTTCTGAACTGAGCTTCTCCCTTCTCAGGCTGCTCCTTCAAGATTGGCATGCCTTGCCAGTGCAAGGGGTGTGGCTGCCTGAGCTAAAAGCTGCTCTTCAGCCGCCTTCTTGCTTGGTGTGGGTTTGTATACCCTGTAGCTCTTTAGTGCAAGACTGACAAGTCCCCCTTGTTTTCAAATATTTGTGACCCTTAAGAGCAGCAGTAGTGGGATAGAACACAATTCTTGCCTCCTCCTGACCAGCGTATGCTGTCCTAAACGCTGCTCTCCAAGCGTTCGCCAGTTCCTTTTTGACTGAAGTCAGTGAAGGCGCTTCCCAGAGGATGTGCCATACCTTCAGCATTCATTCCAGCCTTTCCCAGTTTCCTACAGAGCTTCGTCACCATCCTTTCATTACTTGTACCCTTCCTTTCAGTCAAGCCTAGGTAGTTGTTTACAGTGTTGAGGTCTTTGTCTTCGGTGCGTGTGCATGCTTTTTAATGCCGCCACCTCTAATCTTGTTTACTGTTTTGATGCTCAGGCACTGCTAGTCTTCAGTCTTCTTCAGTGCTGTTTTTGTTTGTGCTGGTGCCTTGGCACTGTTCGAAGTGCATCTAAGTACCATCTCACCTTGGCTCTTTTGCTGGTCTGGCAAGCACCTCCGAGCCCAACTTGAGACATCATAGGCTGACTTCCAGAAGTCAGGCATGAGGCTGGCCTGGATGCTTTGAAGGGAAGGTAAATCCTGGAAGGCAAGTGTCAGTTGTTCAAGACCAATGGGACTCGGTGCGCCATTGGTGCAAACCCAACCCCACCACCATATGCCCCAACAGGGCTGCTGCTGCACCATGGAGTCCTTGCCCCATGAGCAATGACCCTGAGGTCTCCACTAAGAGTTTGCTCCAAGTGCACTGAAGTCTTGAGCACTGAGCCCAGGCTCATGGGATGAGGGTGAGCCTCTGGTACAAAGGGTTGAGGCAGGAAGTGTTTGGGGGGTGGGGAGCAGCCTCTGTCAAAGCCTCCTACTACAGGCAGCTCACAATCTGAGCAGGATTTTCCATACTGGACTTAATACAGCTTAGATGGAGTTACTGTAAGGTGGATGCAAAACTGGTGGAGGAACTGTTCCCAAAGAGTAGTTATCAGTGGTTCACAATCAAGCTGGAAGGGCATATCAACTGAGGTCCCACAGGGATCAGTTCTGGGTCCAGTTCTGTTCAGTATCTTCATTAGTGATTTAGATAATGGCATAGAAAGTATGCTTATAAAGTTTGCGGATGATACCAAGCTGGGAGGGATTGCAAGTGCTTTAGGGAATAGGATTAACATTCAAAATGATCTGTAAAGCTCTGCGCAGATACACAAATGTCGATCCGCCCCAATCAGCTTACCTCCAACCACCATCTGCAGTGTTGTCATATGCAACTGCAGCTCTGGGGTCCCCAGTCAGCTGTTTGGAGGCCAGCCTTGCTACAGCCTCTGCCACTGATCAGCTGTTTGGGGGCCAGCACCTCCAGGCAGCTGCTCAACAGATGATAGGAGGCAGGCAGAGGAGCCTTGCCCCTTTGAGATGGGCATGGGCCCCAATCAGCTGTTCCATGAGGCTCCCCTGCCTGCTGCCAATCAGCTGTGCAGGGAGCCCGGTGGAACAGCTGATTGGCAGCAGGCAGGAGAGCCCCGCAGAACAGGGGTTAGGTGGCCAGTCTTCACCCCCATCTCAAACATGGGGAAGCAGCCGCAAAGACTATGAACTGCAGACAGCTGCTTACCCATGTTTGAGATCCACACCTGATCCGCCAGCCGCAAAAAAAATTCCTCTAATATCCACATCTTTATATGCGGATATCCATGGATTTGCAGGGCTCTAATGATCTGGACAAATTGGAGAAGTGGTCTGAAGTAAATAGGATGAAATTTAATAAGGACAAATGCAAATTACTCCACTTAGGAAGGAACAATCAGTTACACACACGCAAAATGGGAAGTGATTGCCTAGGAAGGAGTACTGCAGAAAGGGATCTGGGGGTCATAGTGAATCACAAGCTAAATGAGTCAACAGCGTAACACTGTTGCAAAAAAAGCGAACATAATTCTGGGATGTATTAAGAGTGTTGTAAGCAAGACACAAGAAATAATTTTTCCTCTCTGCTCAGGTTAGGCCTCAGCTGGTTTATTGTGTCTAGTTCTTAGCGCCACATTTCAGGAAAGATGTGGACAAATTGGAGAAAGTCCAGAGAAGAGCAGCAAAAATGATTAAAGGTCTATGAGGGAAGATTTTAAAATTGTGTTTGTTTAGTCTGGAGAAGAGAAGACTGGAAGGGGACATAAGTTTTCAAATACATAAAAGGTGGTTAAGAGAGGAGGGAGAAAAATTGTTCTTGTTAGCCCCTGAGGCTAAGACGAGGAAATAGACTTAAATTGCAGCAAGGATGCTTTAGGTTGGACATTAGGAAAAACTTCCTGTCAGGGTGGTTAAAGCACTAGAATAAATTGCCCAAGGAGGTTGTGGAATCTCTATCAATGGGACTTTTTAAGAGCAGGTTGGATAGACAGTTATCAGGGATGGTCTAGAATGCTTGGTCTTGCCTTGAGTGCGTAGGACTGGACTAGAAGACTTCTCAAGGTCTCTTTAAGTCCTACGATTTCCCAGTCTCGAACAGCCCCTGAAGAAAGTTCTGCCTCCCCCACAAACAAGCTTTACTCTTATTGTTGAGAATGCCATTTGCACCAGAAGAGCATAGTTTATCAACCATGGTGTTTCTTGTATGCAATGTTGTAGCCACGTCAGTCCCAGGATATTAGACAAGGAGGGTGAAGTAACTTCATATTTTGGACCAACTTCTGTTGATATGATAGAGAGAAGCTTTTGGGCTACACAGAACTCTTCCTCAGGCTTGGCCAGAGGAGATCTGTGTGGCTCAAAAGCTTCTCTCTCCTCAACAGAAGCTGGTACAAGAAAACATATTACCTCACCCACCTTTTCTAACCATGATCTTTTTCCTGAAGCTTTCTGGTCTTTTAGATATCCTGGACCGAGGCCATGGAGTACATGTTTTGTTGTTATTCCTCCTCTGAAATGTACATGTGAATATGGAATGATTAAGTAGTAGTGATACATCACTGTTTGAAAGAAGCCCTTCTGAATGCCAGAAACTTTCAGTGGGCACAGGAGGTTTCCATTGTCTTCAAAAGGAGCAACCTGCATGCATCAAAGGAACAGAACTTGACCTCAAGGCTGTAATTTTTAGACTGAGGTCTTGAAAGGAGGGACTGTCTGTCTTTTATGTCTTGAAAGCACCTAGTAAACACTGCCATTAATAAATAACAATGTAAAGTCACTTGTTGAGATGACTTAATCTATAATTTGTGTGGGAAAATTGTGTAACGTTTGGGTTTTTTTGTGGGAGGCTATAATTTAAGATTCAAGTATTTCTTTTTCCTGATTCATATCCTGCTGGGGTGAAATGAGTATTTGGATGTTCTCTCAGTGTTTGTCTAAGATGATAAAAGAGATCAAGGATAAATCAGAGTTTCTAAACCATGTTAGCTAACTGTGACCTTTCCATTAGTGTAAACACAGGTTAGCATCTTACCTCAGTTTAGCTGATTGAGGTTGACCTTGGGGGAGGGGAAGCCTACAGTTGGTCTCAGCCAGCTAAATTGAGATGAAAGGTATTACTAACTTGTGCCTATGGTGGGCAAAAAGTTGGGGTTAGCTAGCCTCAATTTGTACCTAATCTCGAAAAATGCAATGACACTCACTTTCTTATTCTCTTGCTCATCCATGCACCTTTCACACCAGTCTCTCCTCTCACAAATACACACTTCATGTTTGTATTTCTCTCACACACCACAGGAATTCACTTGCTACTTCACCCCTTCTCAGCTCTCTGTCTTGAGTTGCCAGATCCATTCTCAAACCCACTCACCCTGGGCCTTTTTGTTTACTCCAAGTCAGTGATTTCTGTTCTCTGTCAAATTTGTCAGTTCTCTTTTCTCACCGGCCTAGCTCCTCAGTTCTCTTCCTCCAGTCTGTTAATTCTTTCTCTGCTCTCCCATACCCCCCAGCAAACTAATCAATACTGCTATTTTTAATGGAGACAGCTGCTGCTCTTCCTTCAATCATTCTACTGCTGAAGCAGTGGTAGGGTAAGGGGATCTTACTCTTAGAGTTGCTTTCTCAATGTCCAGGCAGCTGTACCAGTCTACTTTTGAATCACATTTTTAAAGTTTAAAATATTCTTTGCAGCTATATTTGGTTTTATCATTAAATGAAAGCTTAATGATAATGGCATGAGTTGATGCTATTATATGTACTACATAGGGGGAGTTTCTTGTGGGCATGGGAATTTGCAAGACTGTATTAAATAGTATTTTTAATCTGTTTTTGCTAGCATATGCTCCTCCATACATCCTTCAATGCAGCTTCTGATTGAAAAAAATAATTCTATTGTGCAGGTTCAGCAACAGGTTCATCCCAATTTTTCAGCAAAAGAAGATTCCCTCTATTATATTGAAGAGTTGATACTTCAGCTGCTAAACAAACTATGCATTGCACAGCCACGAACTGTCCAAGATGTAGAGGTGAGAATGGCAAAGCTGTCTTAACTATTATGTTGTAAAATAGGGCTTGCTTATAGAATGACGGTATTCAACTATTGTAAGTAATCTAAGTTTAATTTATAACAAGGTAGAATAAAAATAGTAGGGCCTTTAAAAAAATAATCAGTGTTCTATTTTCAGAAATAGAGCTTAATTTGAGTTGCAATTAGTTACGAAACTTCCGTTCAGAAGTTATCTTTTAATATTTAAAACAATATCTGTTGTGTTTAACAAGTGCAGAAAAGGATAGCTAGCTGTGTATGTTTTTGTATGGCTTTAATTAAAATATGCCTTAAACTGTAGAATTTAATCTCTTCCCTTTTAGTTAATCCCAAGAAGCAAGATGTAAATATCCTAATGTAATGAATTTAAACTACCGATTTAGATCCTGATCTTGCAACTGATAGTGAGTTGGCAGGTTGCTGTGACTATGCGAAGGTTTATTGAACTCAGTGGGGCTCCGTATTCCTGCAGCTGGCTGTCTCTTTCTCTGTCAATTACAGAATTGGGGCCTCCGTGGGCTGGGTTTCTTGGTAGGCACATCCAGAGTTAATTTTAAACAGCTGTTATAATTAAAATCCAGAGTTAATTTTAAACAGCTGTTATAATCTTTCACATTGGAAAAACTGAATTTCTTTATTTAAAAAAAAAAGGCAAAGCAGCTTGACTGGCTTTGTAGAATATTAGACAAAGTGTATCTATGTATGTATGTAAGGCACTTTGAGTCCTCTACATGGTGATGCTCTCCTCTAATATTTTATAGATTTGTAGTGGAAATGTCTCATTTGTGAAAACTTATAAAAACGTAAAGCATGTTTATTTACAAAATTGATTGCCTGGAGGTTGGGGTGGCTTTGAGGTTCTAATTGTGTTTAGTGACTTTAAATCCATTACTTCACATTGAGTCAATTGGTTAATTGTTAATATTGGTTTATGATTGATGTTTTATATTGTTGTACAAAGATTTTGATAAGTTTATTTAGCTTTATTTTGCATATGTACCTTAGTAGCCTTCTTTACTTCAAGCTACCACTGGCAGAGTCTGGATTTGATCTTTTGATGTAGAAGTGAAAAGCTCTGTATTTTACCTCCAGTCTCCTAGACCATAGAGCAATGCTTTGCCATGTTAGAAACTGTCACCTGCTTGCTAACCATGTAATTTCTGTCATCTAATATAAAAGGAATGATTAAATAAATTTGTGTGTGTATTAATAATCTCCCATTGGATGTGATTATGTTCCACAGAAAGCTGTATCAGCTAAAGATTGTAGGTATATATTTTATTAGTTACACCAGTACTGATTTAAGAGAGAAACTTTATGCCTATAAGAGTCCCAACACATTGTTTCTTAGAGAAAAGAGAGATGCTGATCTTTTATAAAATTGCCAATACTTTAACTAAGCAAAGAGATATCTCAGCACATAAGATTTTTAGCTATACATAGGATTTAGTTTTAGTTGTATTTTTTAATTTTTTGAAGTAGTGAAACAATATTTATAAAAGCATAGTGATGTGACCTAATTAGGCTTCATTATTTCCTTAAAAATGAGAAGATATGTTTAAAATGTAACTGCAAGTTCCCAAAAACTGTAGTGTGTCCTGAAGGTCAACGGACTTAAGCTGTGCCAGACCAATGTAGGAATGAGTCAAGGTCTGTTCATGGAGATCACTTTGACATCAGACACCTGTTGCTTAAATCTGGATGTTGTTTGCTCTACACCTCAGCTGTTCTCAGTGGTCATGATAGAAAACAAGAAGAGCAGTGATCTCAGGTCCAGTTCATGCAAATATTTACATATGCAAGTGGCTCCCATTGGACTAAATGGACTACCTGTATGCAAAGTTAAGCATGTGCATAAATGTGATCTGGAAAAAGCCTAAGGTACCCAAGGCCCAAACCATAAAGGGTTTAAATAGATTAGAAACAACACTTTGAATTGTTTCCAACTACAAACAAGAAGCCATGGGCTGCTGCCTTCCAAATTTCTTGTGTTATCTGGGTGGCTTTCAGGTGCAGTCCCAAGTGAAGCTGATTGATTGCAGTAATTCAATGTAAAGGTCATAAAGCTGTAGATAACCATGGCGAGGCTTGCATCCAATAGGAAAGGTTGCAATCTGTTTACCTGGTGTAGGATGACAAAAACAACTTAGCTAGTATTGCTGTGTAATCTTTTAAAAGAACTCTGCTTCTAGTAAGACTTCAAGATTATACATCTGACTGTCAAAACATGGGCAAAAGCCCTTTATTGTGGGGACCTATCTGCTGGATTCCTGCATCTGGTGAGGGAAGTCTGTCTTTTCTTAATTGAACATCAGCCATCTAGCCCTCATCTAGATGTTAGTTTTGGTTAGACACTGGGAAAATTGTATCAGTCTGCTCTGGTGACAGCTGTAATGTATGATGTCTATGATTGTATGATGGCACCACAGCCCAAACCATGTATCACATGCAAGGTTACTGAGGGAGATGAGAACCTTGCAGCAACCCACATAAAGGCCCATGGGGAAGAAGAGCAATTGCCCAGCACTCCCCTCTGGGCCCATGGAGAAAGGAACAGAGCCTTCCATCTGGGTCCAATTCCTAGTTCTGTCACAGACTTTCTCAGTGACTGAGCAAATTACATCTCTTCTCTGTGCTTTAGGGCAGTGATACCCAACCTTATTACATAGGAGGGCTACATAAACCTAAACACAACCTTGTATGAGCCAAACAGATTCTTCATGCTTGCTTGTGTAAACTAAAATGATGTAAACATGATGACAAAATGCTAACAAATGGGGTTAGTAAATTGTGTTGAAGCAGGCCATGGCCCTTATGAAATGCTCTGGTGTGCCATATGTGGCTCATGAGCCAGAGGTTGGGCACCCCTGCTTTAGAGTATATCTACACAGCAATTAGACACCCGTGGCTGGCTTGTGCTAGCCGACTCGGGCTTGTAGGGCTCAGACTGCCCAGCTGTTTCATTGCTGTGTAGACATCGAGGCTTGGGCTGTAGGTCCCTGCTGGGTGGGAAGGTCCTAGAAGTCAGGTTCCAGCCCAAGCCTGAAAGTCTACACTGCAGTGAAGCAGTCCCTCAGCCCAGGCCCCAGGAGCCTGAGTTGGCTGGCATGGTCCAGCTGCGGGCTCTTCTTTGTGGGAGCAATATCCCTTTGTCTTGTCCACTTAGACTGAGAGCTCTTTAGGACCTTCTCATACTGTTTGTATAGTGCTCTGTATGATTGGGCCACTATCTCAGTTGGAACCCCGAAATGCTATCATAATAAAAATAGCAAAGGGCAGGAAAGATTGTTTTGAGGAGAGATTTGGAAAGATGCTTATTCCATGGGGAGCAGAAGACTGTTCCAGTCTTAGAGATGGGGCTGCATGAAAGGAGAAAAGCCTAAGGGGTGGGGGGGAATGGAGCAGTTAGAAGTAGTGGGATAGAAACATGAATAGGGAAAGTCGGTGATTGACTTTTACAAGGTTTTGTATGCTGACTGTGGTTAAACTGCATTTCATATGTTTGTGCAGGAGCGAGTTCAAAAGACATTTCCTCATCCAATTGACAAGTGGGCTATTGCTGACGCACAGTCTGCTATAGAAAAACGAAAACGAAGAAACCCTCTGCTACTACCTGTGGACAAGATACATCCCCTATTAAAGGTATTTTAAATAAGTTTGAGTTAATTTTTACTTTAAGCAACATTTTATTTAGCATAGTGTCTTTAAATATATCTTTTTAATTTGTGTGTAAACTATTGTAGAAAAGAAAAGACAAATCCAGATCAGTTTCTGATGTTGAGTGGAAGAGTAAAACTAGCCATTTTAGTAAACTATATTTATGGAAATTAATCTGTAAAATGCACTAAACCAAATTTCTGAATCTCTCTTGTTGTAGACCTCACTTCAGAGTAGAATTTCACTTTAATAAAAGTAATTATGTAAAAAATGGTGGCACCTTACCCCACATATCTGCTCTAGTATGTATTCAGAGTTCTCTCTGATTACTGTTAATAACTGCTTTTTATTGTCATTGTAGAGCAAAAAACAGCTTAAGGATAGAGGTGGATACCATTCCTTGTACATTATCAATAGAAATGTTTACCAAATTTCAATCGGTCACATTTGTGCAGACCCATTGGAGTTGGAAGTTGTCACTGAGGCATAATTTGACACCAGTGGGTTTGCCAGGTCATAACAAAAGCCCTAATTTGAACTACAAAACATTTATATGGGGGTGGTTTCAGAAGGAAAGTAGCCAACTTGACACTCTGATTCCAGGTTTAGTGTGCAAGGCTGAATTTTACTTTCAAACTGAGCAAGTTTGATATGGAAATCATTGAGTCACAAACATTTAATCCCCCAGTGCTATTTTTAGTGAATTTTTCATAGCAGAATAGTATTTCCTTATTTCAGATCAGTGCGGCCATTGCAATAGCTGAATTAACTTTACTTCACTGCAAGTATAAATGGAAGAGGGGTATCCCTTACTTTCCTTTTCCTAATGCTACAGGGAGGAAGTTTGAGTGAATCGGTATTCCTTTAGTCATTCATACTTGTTCCATATCACCAAATGTCAGAAGGTGACTTAGATTGTTTTGTGACCAAGAAGTTTTATATAGAGACGACAGAAAAACCTAGGAAATAAAAGGCTTTTTGAAAATGTGTCATTTTCTGATGGCTTACATTAGGAGTAATTTACAAGTATACCTTAGAAGGGGGCTATCAAAGATGAGCAAAGTTCGGGAAGCATTGCTGATCTGTATATATAATAAGATATTATTAATACAGTGAAATATAGCTGTAGTTAAGATATTTAATTAACCTTCTGTGTAAGGGTCATATCTTTCTAAGTAAAGAAATAGCTGGTACTGCAACACTGACATATTTAGTCTTCAGTTTAGTAAATTAGCTTCTTTAAGATCAGGATAAACAATGTTTTTTTTAAAATTTGTTTCAGTGTGCTCGCTTGCTTTGAAGGGAACTAGACTAGTTATGATTTCAGGTACCCATACTGCTCAATTTCTAGAGCAGGTCTGGCTCTTCAAGTTGCTTCTCCTTTTCCTTCTCTACAGATAGTAAAACATAACTTGTTTAGAAATTTATGTAGGGAATCTCTGCTTGGAAATATTATTTAAATACAAAATGATTAACCAGCATGTGAAGATGCGCTCTTAAAAAAACATGTGGCAACATTCTTTTATATCACTACAAATTACTTTAAAGGGTTTTTTTTTTAAATTAAAACTTACGTGATATAACGTGTAGTTATAGGAAAGAATTAACACTTTAAAGTTCTTATTGTTTGTCTGATGTATCCCCACATCAAACTTAACGGCAGGAAAAAATCTTGTTTGGCTTTTGCTTCTTAACTAGTAGTGCCACTCGTTAATTTTGAAGAAACCATGAAAGCCTGGAAGCTCAATTTCTTGGACATCCTGTTGACTTTTCAAATGGGATTTTTTTTAAACATAAGTTTATCCTGAATTAATGTTAAAATATCCACATTTTTCATCTTTAAGTCAGTCTTTAAAAATGCAGACATTTCTTCTTATTTTAAGATATTACGTGAGTCTTTTCTCTCCATGTTTCATATTTCCAAAATGTAAAAGGAAAAATGGAATACATACCTGCTGTCTGTCTTTTTTAACAGGAAAATTTAAGGCCTCATCAATCTCTCCCCCTGTGGAATAATAGTAATCCTCCTATATGTTGAGTATAATATCTTAGTTTACTACAGTGGTTGGGGTAGCTGTTGAGAAGGAAAAC
Source organism: Mesoclemmys tuberculata (assembly GCA_007922155.1). NCBI lineage: Eukaryota > Metazoa > Chordata > Testudines > Chelidae > Mesoclemmys > Mesoclemmys tuberculata. The sequence continues at coordinate 6,640,728 of ML675611.1, read as the reverse complement.
CTCGCAGCTCTTCATAATGCTTTTCTTTCTAGAGATTACTCATTGCACTTGTAAAATCAGCTAGTGGGCATATAGAACTGTAGTAGTTGATTTTAAATGATGCATCCCAAGATATATGATGGCATGATGCAAAATTATTGATATTACGAAAATGAACAAGCCTATCTGTATTTATTCATGATGGTCCTATCACAAATATGTATCAGGCAAAAGGTGTCGGGTGTGATAAACCATCTGCAGAACATGAAAAATCACCCTGTTGTTCCCCTTTCAAAAACATTTCAAAGTCTTCCCTGTTTCTTTTCTCTTCTATTCCACTTTTTCTCCCAAAGCTTATATAACCCCTTCATATTAATTTGAATATAAGTACTGTATGTGACTTCTTCAGTTGCACACGTGATTTGGCTGACCACTTCACATAATTATGTAACGTACGGTTCCATAAGAACAACCATACTGGGTCAGAGTAATGGTGCATCTAGCCCAATATACTGTCTTCTGACCATGGCCAAAGGTTCCAGGATAAAGGGTAGGCTAACCTGAATTACAGCCTACAAGAGATTGAGCATACAATTTTTAATTCTACTAAAGGTGCACACTAAAAATAATTTAAAAGGAAGAATAATGTTTCCTCTAGTTTCCATGCTTTGGCTCTGATCCTGCAAAGACTTAGCACATGAAATGGTCCCACTGAAGTCATTTAATTTCAGTGGATTTGAAAATCCCAGCAACCATACTTTTGGTACCTTTCGGGAAGAATGTCTCTAAGTGTTCATGTTTTCTGTAGCAGGCAAAGTGTAACAGTGGAGTGTTTCCAAGTTCCTTCTTGGAATATTGGTGAATATTGTTGGCCACAGACTCCCGTTTTCTGTTCTGTGCTCTAGCTATTGCATCTACATGTTAGTTGGTAACTGAAAGCAAAGATCCTGTTGGTGAAAATGCTAATATCTTACTTCCAAATCTGGTGCTCACTGTAAGAATAACTTTTAGGCATGACTATGGTTTTACTGTTCTTGTTTTTAATTTGCAGGAGGTCCTAGGCTATAAAGTAGATTATCATGTCTCTCTTTATATTGTGGCTGTTTTGGAATACATCTCAGCTGACATTTTAAAACTGGCTGGAAATTATGTTTTCAATATACGACACTTTGAAATCTCCCAGCAAGACATTAAAGTATCTATGTGTGCTGATAAGGTAAGAAATAATTGATGTGCTATGCTGATGTGTAAATGGTTTTACATTTTATTTTAAAATTGTCTTTTAGTTCCAACTGTATCATACAGTTCTGATTATCCTGATTGCAACACCTCTTAGTAAAGGTAGATTCTCTGCTCCATTTGGTTTAGGAAAAATAATCTTTTTAGTTTAATCTTTATTAAATTGTTCAGAAACCAGTTTTGCTGAATTTCAGTTATTTTCATCATCAGGCAAAAGCTTTTGCAAAATGTCTTGTGTTCTTCTGAAACCCCCTTTTTGCAAAGCCTAACTTGTTTTCCTGCTGCATTACATTATAAAAAATTGCTTGGCAGTTGATCCTGCGAAAGATTCAACATTACTCCCTTGTGATTGTTATTATAGAAAGTGTTGTGTTAAATGACTAGTTTTGAAGAAATTGAGACCATTGAGGTTGAATCAAATCAGACTTGTATAAAAACTTGACTTTCGCTCTTTGCTAGGTTTTGATGGATATGTTTGATCAGGATGTTATTGGTTTGGTTTCGCTCTGTGAAGATGAACCCTCTTCTTCAGGTGAACTCAATTACTACGACCTAGTGAGAACTGAAATTGCAGAAGAAAGACAATATCTACGGGAGTTGAATCTGATAATAAAAGTGTTTCGGGAAGCTTTCCTAGCTAACAGAAAGTTGTTCACACCTAATGTAAGTCCCTTTTTAATAGATTGTGTTTTAATGCTTAAATACTTTGTATTCATTTTCAGCCATAACTTTTAGCAAATTTACATTGACTGTAGCAAAGTAGGTGAAATTTGATTTAATGTGTGTGTTATGGTATACCAGAAGTAGGGTAACTGGTGCCTGAAATAAGAGGGAGGGACTGCAAGCAGCAGTCTGACGAATATTTTCAGAGCAAGGTTTAAAAATCAAAGTTCCCTGTGAGATGCAAACAATAGCTATAGTGCCACATGGGCAAGTATGTGGGAGGTTTGTTCCTTTGCAATTATGCACCAGCACATGCAAATACAGTTAACGCACTATAATGCTCAAATTTACATTTGGAATTCTACTCCTGTGCTCTCCAGTATCTGCAGAAACTGCAGTGGGTCACAGCCTTTATCCCAGGAGTGCATCTAATGTGCAACCATTAAGGAAATCTGTCCTTGATTGTTAATTGAAAATGTTTTCCCCAATAGCCCGCCCCCCCTCACCTCCCCAGAAGGCAGAGGCAGTGAAGAACAAAGCAGCTTCACAGCTGCTACTTATTTAAGAGGAGGAGAATGTGTGGTGAGAGCAAAGAGCTCTTAATAAGAGGTGAAGGAGGAAAGGGACCAAGTAAGCTGCAGAGCAGCAGGTAGAGGAGCTGGGTTCCTAGGAAGGAGTGTGCTAGGAAGAGGGAATGCTGATGCAATACTTTGGTAACTTACCTTAATTGGCAGGGAAAGGGGAAATTTGTTTAGGAGGAGGAGAGAGATTTGGGGACTATGGTGTGTGCAGGGGAGAGATGGAATGAATTCCTGAGGGTTGGATGGAGTGGGGCAAGACTGGAGAATAAATGGATGTCATTCAGAGGTTGGAATCAAGGGGAGGCTGCTTTCATAGGTGATGTGGTGAGGAGGACCGCCCAGATGGGGGTGTTTCTGAGATATGGGACACTAAAAGAAGGACTTGAAAAAGGAAGCTGCCACTTCCCTTGCCACGCCTCGCTGGTATTCTGAAAAAGTGACTGAATAGCTTTGGTCATAAAGTTTTTTGTTTTTGAGACCTGAGTTGGGTGCTGTGTTTAAATTCTTACTTCAGTTTAAGTTGAGAGAGAGAGAGAGAGAGAAGAGCAAGGCATTTAAAAGTAAAAATTGTGCAATATTGGATCAAAGTGAATATGCCCAAGCATGATTGCTCAGCCTGAAATGATATCTGGAACTTGACTTCCTTCTTCCTCTCTTTCTGTTGTCTCCTTGCTATTTAGGGTACGTCTACCTGCACACTCCTTACAGCAGCATGTATTGTACAGACACTGTATAGCCATGTAGACAGCAAGGCACTGCTAGGCAAGTAAAGGCACACTTGAATCTTGTGCTTATATACCCTTCATGTCTTGCTATACACCCAAGCAGTGCAGTGTCATGCTGCCTCCACGCTGCTGGAGCTTTTCCCTGCTGCAAGGAAAGGCTCTGGCAGGGTGGCGGCATCATGGAGAGGCTCTGACAGAGTGAACACAGCCTACTTTTCACTGCAGCACGTAGCTGTGTGTGCCCTACACACTGCTACCAGTGTAGGCAAAGCTTTGATAGCTCAGACTTTATTTGAAACACTTGGATGTCTGCATAAGAGTAAAGGGGATGGTAACAAATACTACTAAAGCGTAGTTTTTGTTTTCTCAGGCTATCGAGATGATCTTTAGCAACATTTCAGATATTCATGAATTGACTGTGAAGCTCTTGGGGTTGATTGAGGACACTGTTGAAATGACAGATGAAAGCAGTCCTCATCCTTTGGCTGGCAGCTGCTTTGAAGATCTGGCAGAGGTGGGTTTGTAAAATTACTTCATATGAATATTTTGTTTCTTCGTATTAATCTACTATCCATGGTTCTAATCTCTGTGGAATGGACACCAGAGAGCATGTTTGGCTCCTCCCCAAAAAAACCCTTTGAGGTTCTGAAGAGAGAATCAGGTGGATAAGGCAGTCATATGGAGCAATCTGGATTGCTTTGTAAGGTGGGTCCTATCAAACAACATATGCTTTAATACAGCCAGGTGCAAGGTCCTGCATCCAGAAACAAAGAATGCAGGCCATGTGTGCAAAATGGAGGGCTGTATCTTGGAAAGCAGTGAATCTGAAAACGATTGAAGAGTCCCTGTTCCTCCACTCCTTACAAGAGCACTTTCTTCCATTTGTATATAGTTCTTCTTTGTTGTTTTATTGCGAAGTTAGTTAAATAGTTAGATTTGTTGGTTCTCTCAGCAGAAAAACAGTTGAAGGGATTTTCCCCAAACTTTAAAAAAAAATTTGCCTTTGGGCAGAGACCATGAGTGGAAAATGCCTCGGTGATGAAAGTTTCAGAAAATCATGAGCATATGAACATAGAATGTTCTAATGCAGCTTTAACTAAAGCAGTTGTAACCAAACAGCCAGTATAGAAACATATGTCTTCAAATATGTTTGTACGTATCTCACTGTTGTACATGCTCATGTGCCTCCTGCATGTGAGACTGCATTCTTTTGAATAACAGCGTCTGTCTGGGCCTTGTGCTCCAGTGCAGTGGCAGAAAAGGCAGAGCAATCATGGCTGTCCTTCAGTTCCTTTTACCACCCGTGGCAGTGAGATGGAATCCAGCCATGGTCAGACCTGCTATTTCTTCAGGGCTTCAAACTCACCCTTTCTTGGATAGCGTGGTGAAGAGAATGTCTTCACCCCTCGTTTCCTTTAATATGGATGTTTCATTAAAATATGGAGCGGAAACCCTGGTGTGCACCTCCTGTGTAGCAGGCTAGGTGCTTTGCAACCAACATGGCAGACTAAGCCAGTGGTTTTCAACCTGTGGTCCCTGGACCTCTAGTGGTCCACAGACTGTCTTAAGATTTCCAAAGGAGTCTGCACCTCCATTTGAAATTTTTTAGGGGTCCATATATGAGTGGTTAAAAAACACTGCTCTAAACCATCAGGGTTCAAACCCTGCCCATCCTATGATGGTCTCTTCTTCCTTACTGACAGATACAGCTGTTGCCTGGTCTCTCTGGGAGAGAGCCATATCCCAATATGCTTGGTATGCCAGTTGTTTTCCTCTAGGATCTGTAACTGTAGGGACTTATTGCTCAAGTTATGTCTGCTTGAGTGATCCGTGTGGGTCACCTCAGACCCAGAGGAAATGACACTACCAAAGTCGGATTAAAAGAGTCAGCATCCCACCACACTCCAGGAGCAGTTAATGAAAGAAGAAACTATGGGGATGCTGTCAAAACTCTTGCCATCAACTTTGATGCTTTCAACACTGGTGACCTCTGTGCTGACAACTTCAACGTCAGAGCATACCATCCCAATGGCAAAAGGACAATGCTAAGAGACAGTCCTGCATAGAGCATGAAAGGAGCTCCCTGCAAGACATGGGACCGTCCCACAAGGAAGCTGTGAAACGTGATTCCAAGGAGAGAGCCCCCGTGTCTGCTAAAGTGGGAATAGCACAGGGTGAAGGACCCTGGCACCAACCCAGAATCCATATCGATACGCACAACCAAACTGATGGTGGGCCTGAGATGCCATTCAGACCCTCCACAGCACTGAGTCTCTTCACAAAATGGCTGCTGGTGGTTGCAGCATACCTGGACAGGGCATCCATGTCTACACTTACCTGAACAACTGGCTGGTCAAAGGCAGATCCTCGCAAGAGACTGCAGCAAACCTAGAATATGCTGCCTTCCTGGTTGCCCAGGTGGACCTCCTAGTGAACCGTGATGTAGACAGTAGAGTGCATTGGAGTCTATCAGAGTACAGGTTCCTGTTGTTGCAATCACTACTACTCAAGATACGATCAGACTACAATGTACAGACTTGCCTTGGATTGTTAGGCCATATGCCACGTTTATGTACATCAGGGGTTCTCACATTTTTCTTGCTGGGACCCCCTTTGAAAATATTTCAGGCTGTGACAATCCCCCCAAAAGTGATGCCCCTCATGCAATGCCACACCTTCCTCAAGCCATGCCACCCTTACTTCTGCACTGCTGCTGGGGGTGGCGCTGCCTTCATGGCACCAAGCCAGCAGCTGCTGCTCTCTGGCCACCCAGCTCTGAAGGGCTCTCGCTGTCAGCCATGCACAGGGCTGGTGGCTGCGGCCATGGCATGTGCAAGGGCTGACCGCTCATGACCCCCCTATAATAACTCATGACCTCTTGAAGGGTCCCAGCTCCCAGTTTGAGAACACCTGATGTACATGATGCTGCTTGTAAGACTTGAGGCTGCTATTGCATTGGCTCAGGTCCTTCTACTCTCCTCCAAGACAGCGGATGAACCATAAGGTCTTGGGGCCTCCTTGTGTTGTTGCAGTGTTGAGTGGTGCTAGACCCAAAAAACTAAGCAGAGGGGAGGTACTGTTTTTGTCTCCCCTACTTGACAAAGACTTCAGTTACAGATGCAACAGTTCAGGTTGTGGAGCCCACCTGGGCTACCTGCAAATACAAGGTATCTGGTTCCCATAAACATTCTGGAACTCAGGCCTGTATGGTGTTCCTGCCTGTTCTCTGAAATTCAACAGTGCAGAACCTGATGTATGCCACATCTGTGATGCACTACATAAATAAGGAGATGCATGCTCCTTGCCTCTCTTCCTGGAGGCCATCAAATTCTGGACATGGTGCCAGCGACAGGAGGTAACCCCAATGGCTCTTTGCTTCCCAGGAATCAGCATTAACCTAGAGACTTTGTGAACAGATAACCATGATTAGTAATGAATTGTCCCTGTAGGGAGAGGTCATAGAGCCCGTATTACATTGTTGGGGGTTCCTGTGTTAGAGCTGTTCACCACCAAGGACAGTACCTGCTTACTGCCCAACACTTCCTTCAGCAATGGAACCCAAGGCCTCTTTTATGTTCTTCCACCTATTCCCCGATCTTCCATGGTGATTTCCAAATTCAAGTCACAGCCACGATGATTCTCATAGTAACATATTGGCCGTGGCAGTTTTGGTTGAGAAGACTTGCTATAGATGTCCATTCAGCCACTGAATCAGCTCCCATAGTTCCTGGATCTGATTTTGCAATATGATGGCTAAATTCCCCTGCACCTGAGAGCCTGGATGTTGGCTGGCTCAGTACCACAGACAGGGACTGCCCTAGATAACTCCAGGAGGTGCAGTTACAGAGCGGGAAGACTACCACCAGGGGACTTAATTGTCAATGTGGAAAAGGTTCTTGATCCTGGCCTAACAAGACTTGGCTCCTATGCAAGTACCACAGATCTTTGACTGCTTGCTGAATCTGAAACATCTTGATCAGCTCCACTAAGGTCCATCCCAGACTCATCTCAGGCTGGGTCTACACTGACCGCGGCAAATTCGCCGCCGTCAATATCTCTGGATTGATTGAGTGGTCTTTGTAGACCCGCTGAGTCGATCCAGAAATTGACGTAGGAAAACCACCCCATTAAGTGGCATAACACTGCGTCGATGGGAACGCTGTTCCCATCAGCGCAGCGCAGTATGGACGGCGCACGGAACGGATGCAGCAAAGTCGATGGGAGATAACGCAAGTTTTTTACATCACTTGTGTATTTCCTGTTGACTGCTGCCAAAGCCAGAAGGTAAGTGTAGACCAGGCCTCAGTTTGCCATCCTCCTGTATGTTTGTGCTCCATCTTCTCTCACTTAGCAGTATTGAAGCTCTTCAAGGGTGTGATGTATATTTAGCCATTGATCAAAAAGCTGGTTCCTGCCTTAGAATTCAGTGTCATCCCATTGAGACTCGGTGGCTCAAAAGGAGCATTCCGAAAGAGCCTACCTACTGTATCTCATTCTGAAGACAGTCTTCCTAGCTGCAAGGACTTAGGCCAGGAGAGTGAGTTGAGCCTTAAGCACTTAGGACAGATCTTCGCTACATGAGATCTCATAGCAATGAGATGATTCTGAAACCTCACACCAGATTCGCCCCAACATGGTCTCGGAATTCCATCTGAATCAGTCCGTCTGCCTGTCTTCCTGAAACACCGTTCCTCATTAGGAGCAAAGAAGTTGTGCACATTGGATGTTTCCAGAGCTTCATTTTACCATATTGACAGGACCAAACTACTCAGGCTGTCTCCCCTTTTATTCCTATCTGTAGCTGGCCATTCCGAAGGCCAAGCTGTCCATTGCAAAGAATGTGTGTCGGTAACACTGTGTATCATGCTGTGTTGGCTGATGTACCTCTCCCACCAAACATGAAGGTGCACTCTGTCAGGACTCAAATGACATCCTCAACCTTCAGAAACTTGACAGTTCCCAAGAGCTGCAAAAAGGACTGATCCACTGACTTCTGTCAAGCATTATGCAGAGCAGAGGCCAAATTCGGGGGAGAAGTACGATAGTCCCTGTTGACTGATGCAGCTGCTCCTTCTCATCCCACCATCTGGAAAGGGCATTGCTTGCCGGATGCCAATAGTGGGATCCATACTGACACATACTTGAAGAAAGGACAATTACTTGCCCTACCGCACCCAGGTTTTCTTGCCAGTGTGGATCACACAACCTGCCCTCCATCCACACTTCCGGAGTCTTCAGCTAACGCTTACGTCCACTGACAGAAGGTTGCAGCCCCTACACCCTTTATGCACGAGCATGGGAGTACAAGGAGGCACGGTGCATGCGTGGCCCCAACCGACACTTACTCAAAAGAATCAGGTCTTGCACGCAAGAGGTGCATGCGCACCTCCAGTGGGATCCGCAATGACATCATCTGAGAACCACAGTTACTGTGGGGTAAGCAATCATTGTTTCATGCTAGAGGAGCCTTTTCAAAGCATGGCTTGTGGGTGTTGGGATCACTAATGGACTGTAAATAAGTATTTGCCTCTTCGTTGCCACCATTTCATTAAAATGAACTTTGTGTTGATGACAAATGTATGATGCTGAGTGAGGCTCACAAGCTTTGTGCATGTATTAAAATATAAATGAATGAGCTGTGGGATATACTGAGTTACGTTATTTTTTAGTAAACTGAAACTTTCTTGAAAAATCTAATTAAAATATCAGATCTCAGTAAACAAATTGTACAAGCTGAGCACAAAAGATGTCCCGCATCCTTTTTCTGTACATATAAAATTAATTATTTCTTCCTTTCTTTAGGAGCAAGCCTTTGATCCATATGAAACTTTGTCCCAGGATATTCTTTCTCCACAGTTTCATGAGCATTTCAATAATTTAATGGCTAAACCAGCTGTTGCGCTACATTTTCAGGTAAGTATGAAATCTCACTCAGGAAATACCACATTTCTTTTTTGAGATCCATCCTATATTGCCTTGTTCCCAGTCATTTTGGGGGGGGTGGGGAGGGGAGTCCTACTGGCATCCTGGATCATGATTTGTTCTCTAATTAAGGCATTTGGGCTGTGCCTGTCTTTCTGCAAATACTGGAGGCAGTTCAAACTTGTCCATTGGTCTTGATCACTTCCCTTCAGCCCTCATACTAGATTCTTTGTTCCAGCCATGCAGTGGCAACTTGGCATTCCTGCCTTTTCCATTACCTATCCCAGTTTTTAATGCCAAATACAGAGGCATCAGTGCACCCATCACCCTGTCTTTCATCCAATTGTTGACTTTTTTTCAGGGATTGTTCCTTAACAGGACCACCAACTGAGCTCCTTCCCTTGTTTATTTTCCCCTTCCCCTCAGCAAGGCAGATCCTGCTAAACAGCCTACAAGTGGCTAAGAGTTCTTCATACTTCATCCTCTTCAGCTTTTGGGACTCGGTAAACAAGACCATCGTCTTACACCTGACGATTCCCGTTTCCCCTCAAAAAGCCCATGGCCCAGTCCGGCTCTATAGGGAAAAGCTCCAGAGTTTTATCCCAGATATTCAGGTGGATGGCATCCTCTCTGGCTCTTCCTCCCAATAGAAAGAGTTGAGCAGTTTGGGATGTTCCTTAGCATTTCATCTCTGGACAAATTGGAGTGAAGGAAGAAGTATGGCCAAGCCTTCAAGTGCTATGGACACACATGAGCTACTTCTGGCAATTGCAAAAAGGGAGGTCCAATCTAGATGTCTTAGGCTGAGACATCAGAGAGGTCATTTCCAGAAAGGAAATCATTGGGTAAATGAGTTTCCATTCCAAAGTTACTTTATTTTAAAGTGTCAGTGATTTCTCTCAGCTTTTTTTCTGATCCTTGCTTCAAGAAGCCTTGTTCCTTTCCCAGGGTCCCTTGGATTCTTTCTCCTGCCCTTGCCTTCTGAATTATTGCATTAGTTAACTGATCAAAAAGCAAAAGGGTTTCTAAATTCAGTTCTAATTGATTGATTAAACAAACACGTGAATCCCAAAGTTATTACTAATAGTAGTCTCCCATGTATTTAACAAGATCTCCTGACTTCTGTGACATGTCAGAGGGTTAAATTAAGGCAGAATCTAAATATCTGGGTTTAAAGATTTACCAAGGTTCTGGGGGGGAAGGGGACTTTGCGATCTGTGGAGCAGGAGGTAGCATTGACAGAACAGAGACATGAGTGCAACAAGCTCTCTTGCAGGGTGGTAGGATGTGGGGTACTTAAATTTCTTGTGGGATACCCTTTGGTCAGGTTGTATCTGGATTCCAAGTAGTCTTTAATGTTCCACTGCATTCTGGCACCAAGTTCTGCAGGAAATTGAAATTTCTTCCATTATTCAGTAAAATATCTGTTTTAGAAGTGGGTTTGAGCATATCTGAATGATCATAATGTATTTCAAGCTTTATGCCTTAAGACCCTCTCTTCCCAGACATGACTATGTACTTTAGGATTATGTCTGTTTAGTCATGAATACAGTTTCATGCTATAGAATTCTTCATGTCCTTAACTTTTGGGTCTTTGAGCTAGTGCTAATTAATAAGAAAAGGAAATGCATAACTAGCTTTTTGTGCTGATATTAAAACCAGGTGACATAGGCTTTCCTGAGGAGTAAGTTGTTAGTGCAGTGGAAATCTCAATTGAGGAAAAACCTAAGTTTTGTGGCTGGTACTGAAGATAATTGCTGAAGTATCAGCTCTGTTAAGAATAGAGGTCAACATGGCTTTGTGTGATCTGAGAGCTGTTTGTAAATTGTTTTGTAGTAACTTGTTCCAGCATGTTGTATGTTGATTTGCTGTATCTGGTGAAAATAGAGGTAGTCACAGTGAAACTGATAAGTTGTCTATTTTAATGAGGGTGCCACTGCAAATTCTCACTGAGGTTGCTGGAAGCCATGGGTCAATTTTTAGTAGCAAATTGGGAATATGTTCATTAACCTCTGATCCACCCTTCTAAAGATTCACTATATCTATGTTTCTCACAAACAAATAAATAAAACTCTGGAAAAACCTCCCAACTTCTTCACTCCTGTCTTTTGCTTATATGTGGCAGCCATAAATAATGCTGCTTTTTTTTCTTTTCAGTCTATTGCTGAAGGTTTTAAAGAAGCTGTACAATACGTCCTTCCTCGACTCATGCTGATCCCAGTTTATCATTGTTTGCACTATTTTGAATTATTACAGGTAAGACAGTAGTACAGCTTCATTCAAAACATGAGTAATTTTAGTTTAACTAGGGAATTAGGTTTTATTTACTGTGCATGAAGATAGGATGTGAATATACTTAAGCATAAATTTTACACAAGTAATTTCATGGTTGGAAAGTAAACTGTTACAATATATTTTCAATATTAAATCATACAAATTTCAAACTATTCCAGTCCTCAACAGCTTTCATAAATCTTTGATTACCGCTTGTGTGCTGTGGCATGGCACACATTTGTAGTAGGTATATATTTTATTAAGTTGAACTGGCATTTAACTGAGATTTTCATTAATTTTACAGTGGCGAAGTGCTTTTAGTTTTTTGTTTATTTTTGTTTTGTACCTTTTCCTAATTCAGTAAAGGCCAAAATATGGTTCAAATTAATGTCCGGGCCTCTCCGCTCAAGGCAAGCAAATCCATCTTGTTATTTTTGGAAACCTTGTATTTCACAGTTAGCAGAATCAGAACAATCTATTTTGACCATTCAGTGGTTGCTTTGGGTTCTAAGTGGACAAGACCTAAAAAGAAATAAAGTCGAATCTTTGAAAGCCCACCACATTTTCTGCATTTTGAGGGTAGAAGAAGAGTACATCTGCAACTCTTTAAAAAAAATAAAATAAAAGAAGAGAGGATCTAATATTTTGTACCTTAAAAAGGGAGGGTGGCATTTGCGAGGATTGTAGAATCCTGATTTAGTTGGTAGTTAAATTATATTCCTGTAGAATTTTGTTTTCATTAGCTTTGTTACCAAGAGCAAGACTGCTTAGGGAACTGATGTGGATTTATAAATAATTCTATCTGTTGGGACATCAAAAGACATAAACTATACAAAAAATAATCTGCAGGTCTGACCGAAGGCTACCTGTGTGTCTAGTGCTGCTTATGTGCCCTGGCAAGATAGTCTACACGGCAGCAAATATTTTTGCAGGTAAACCTGTGCATAGCACTGATAAATAGGATAAGAATAGTTGTGCATGCCTCCATTTCTCTGGATATGTTTGCTTCTGCTTTGAGTTAATGGGGACAGGGAGGGTCCATCAAAAAGCAAAAATACAACTCTTGTGCCTCTGGGAGCATGAGAGAGGTATTATAAATAAGTAAGCAAAGAATAGGAATGTGATCAGAGACAATGCAATACCTTGGCTAAAGGGATTGATCTTGGAGCACTTGTAGCCTCTGGGTTTTTTTTTAATGATTGCAGGTTACGTGCCAAAAATGTTTGTCCATCCCCGGGGTAGTAGATGTGGTGATAGATTTGTAACACACTGAGGAACAAGTAAATGATTGATTAAACTAGAGATATTTAATTTAAATGAATAAAGTGGCATTGGGTTATTTCGTAAATTTTATTATAGCGTAAATGCTAAGAATTTTTTATTAAGTCCACAATTAAAAAAATGATGTGCATATTACAGCAGTATGGTGCTTGTCTCATCAACATACATGAGTTTGTGTTGTCACGCGACTAATACAACTTTTCAGTTCTACATCGCTAGCTGGCCTTTGTGTACAGTTTCAAGGATGCACTTAATTTGTGTGGGTAGAAATAGCAAACTTTGTAACCTAAAACTTTCATCACATTATAGCATTCTGTCAGGTTAAAATCTACTGAACAGTGAAAAAACTGAATGGAAAGTCAGGTTAACAATATTGGGTTTTTTAAGTCTAATTCTGTTAATACTTAAGATTAACATTTTTAAACACTAGTTTAATTTTAACTCTTTATGCTGTTTACTTTTTGCAGTCCAATCAACTTGGATAATGAAAACATAATGGTCCCTTACTGCCTTAAAAAAATCTGTGACTAGGCTATGCCTTACTTTTAAGTTGAAATATGAAATCTTAGGTTTCGATCCTGCAAATGCTTAAGCATGTGCATAAAGTTATGTGCTGAGAGTAGTCCCACTGAAGTGAATGGAAGTACTCACCGTGCATAGTTAAGTATGAATGGAAATCTTTGCAGGATTGGGGCCTTACAGTGTTTTAGACAACTTTCAGCTACAGGACCTTATGTTTAATTTAGTATGTTGTTTTCACTTTGGTGTTCTGTGCATTTGAGAATGTATTTAGGATTACATGCTTTATGTATAGACTTCCTCGATCTTATTTGTTGCATGATTGCAGAAAACTTGTTGCTATTTATATTCCAAATCATGAAACAGAGAAGGTACTTAAATCTTTTTAGATAATCTGTATTGTAGTTCTAATGTCATAAAAGATTTTTTTTGTCTGTAGGAACTTTCAGCATTTCAATAACTCCTATTAATGCTAGTGGGTGCTAGATACACACATGCCTTGCATGAATGGAAGAACAGACTTTCGGGTGTCATTAACCTTATCTTTTACCTTTAAATCTAAAAGCCAGTAAATAACTGCAGGAATATTTTGCAGTGCATTTTAAAGTTTATATTAAATGCTGTTGTCTAAATTATAACTTAAAAATAGATAAAGCAGCAAGATGAGACATGGACAATACTTAAGCAAATTATTCTTGATTATAGGAAAAATCCAGAGCTTATTTACTAAGTGTGGTGGATTTTGATTTACGTGCAAAGGTGAACAAAGTACAAGGCTTTGGGGCAGTGTTCTAGCTCCACTATAGTGGTTGCCAGAGAAAATCAGCAATTACCAACTTATTTGTCCTTGTAAGTACAGGGAGGGAAACACTGAGATCCTGAACACCATTATATAGTCAATGTTGGCAACTGATGCGTCATTATTGGTGAGCACTGAATAATTTCAGATTAAATTTTGAACTTCATGATACATTGTGAAGACTTCTGCTCAGTGTATAGCAGTGATTTAAAAAGAACTCACAATGTTGGAGTGTATTAAGAAAGATACAGAGAACAATACTTACAATATGTTAATGCCATTACATAAGTTGTTTGTATGCCCTCCTTGAACGCTGTGTTCAGTAGTAGTAACTTCATCTCAGAAAGAATGTAGCAGAAACGGAAACAGTCGACAGAAGTATGACAAAACTACCAGAGACATGAAAGAGAGGTTTTATGTTTTGAAGGCATGAAGAGAGGTTAAAAAAATTCGGACTGCTTAACCTTGAGAGGAGAAGATAAATAAAGAAAAGTAAATGAATAATGGTATATGAAACAACAAATGCTCCAGAGATTGTCAGTCGGACACTCGTTTCGTACAGTCTGAGAGCTAGGAGGTGACAATGAAATAAACAAACAGGTGGTAAATTCAAAAGTGCTCAAAGGAAATACCTTCTTACATAATGTATAATTAATTACCTGTGGAGTTCACTGTCGTACGATATTCATGACTCAAAGAGCTTACTAGGTTTCAGAAAAAGAATGGAGACCTATATGCACAACGGGCATATTCACAGTTCCATGAAGATAAAATATAAGGGATATTAATCCTTATGCTTCAGGAGAGAAGGCAACCATGTAAACTGCCTGGGGTGAGGAGTTAACTTCCCCTATGGCATATTAGTGCATAATTGCCTAGAATGTGGATTTTACAGCTTATTCTAAAGTATCTGGTACTGACCTCTTGATTAGATAGGCCATTGCTGTGATTCTTTCTTGGTGTGATCTTGTATGCAGTGAACTCTTCATTGGGACATAAAACTACCCATGTTCCCTGGCAGATCTAAGGGCTGCAAGACAGCCTGTCTGTGGCAGAAGTTTCAGCTTCTGGACTGGAATGGCAATGTTTGTATCTCCATGTGCTCCGTTTTCACGCTGAGGTTTTGGGCTACTGCATTCTTTAAGATGCAGAATCTTGCACCATTGTGCACAAGCCCACTTGTACAGCTGCTCTGCTCAGGGCCCCTTCAAAAGAACTACAGGCTTGTCAAGGAGATTCTTATGCTACTCTTCAGACTGAGCTGAAATTCACTCTCAGATTTCCATATCAAATTTGTTAGGTTTGCAATTTGATTACCTGCATTAGTAGCAACTCAAAGATCATTGAGAGATAGCCGACAATAGATGTGTCCTTGAGTCAAAGGAAAAAAGCGTTGCTGTAACTCTTTACTTTATTGGTGTTGGGGAGTGCAATCTCTTCTTGTATTGGTAGATAAGTGATCCTTAGTGCTGCTTGATTACAGCGGAGGTTGAGACCGCTCATGTGAAAATCCATGAAGAATGGACCACAGGCAAAGAGCATTTTTGATGATAATGAGTTCTTATCTTGTAAGACTGAGAAACACAGTTAGCCAGGTATAGTCTGCATAGCAATTCCGCAAGTAGTTATCACTCTTAGACTATACTGCGCTTAACTTTAGTAGTTAATGAAAAGCACACTTGATTGGGTTCCTTAATGATAACAAATTCAAAGGAATTACAGCCTTTCTTGCTGCAAGGATATTTACTATGAATACACCAGATTTCCAGACCAGCATTATGAATCTATTTCAAGGAGCTCAGGGTCAAAGAATTTATCTAAACACTGGACAAGCTGCTCTATTGTAAGTTCCCGGTGCACTTTGGCCAATTTTTTATATTTTGCTAGATCTTGCGTTTTATCAGGCCTGCTGTCCAATTTCAATTATATCATGAACAATTGCAAGGGGACTTCAGTGCAGTATTTTAGAGGATGTTCTCAAGAGATTAGATACACACAAGATCATTCTTTTTAGAACACCAGGGAGCAGGAAGGCACAAAATATGTCACAATTCAGTTCTTCACAAGCAATAGTTACATGTTTATCAGTGGTCACAAGAACTCTTAACGCTCTTCATTCTTATTGTTGGTCATTTTCTTCACAAAACAGTAACAAAGTTGACAACTTGTCAGTTTACCAGTATTAATACTTTGTCACATCTTTGGCAGAAACATGTTCCTTTTTTCTTATCCTATGAGTAGCCAGCATTTTTCCTCTGTCTAGAAAATAAATTGCACTCCTGTGTTGATTTAGTCAGAAAGTTTGGCTGTAAATGGCAAAAACTTGAGTAAAGTTTGCCAGAACACGTTGGCTGAAATGGATTTGAACATCTCAGCATGTTGGAAACCAGAGATGGGAGAGATTTCCCATATCTTTACACAAAATGAAAACAGATGCCATGTAATGTCTACTAGTTACAGTTTTGGACTATTTTCTGGAGCTGTTTCACTTAGCGAAATATAACTTTTTGCCAGTGCATGCCGGAGATATTTTCTCATTTTAGAGTTTGGAAGAAATTCTCCCAGGGAATTTGGGGAGCAGAACCAGTGTATTGTCACAATCCTTAGCTATTTGCATGTTTTGGACTGCACAAACCTCCTGTCACTTTTTTCATACCCAGTCTTATGCTCTCCCTCCTTTCCCTTTGCTGTTTTTAGAGTCTTGGCTGATGAAGTGGAAAAGAGGGGTTACACACCATGGCAAGCGCCTTATTTTCTCTTTTCTATATTCTTCTCAATTTGTATAATCCTCATAAATTCTCAGATATAAAATTTCCTTGATGTACAAACTGGGGAATGTCTGGCCATCTTGTAAAACATAGGTGGTGGGTGCATTGAATCACACAAAGGGAGAGAAAAGACCCATCTGGTCAAAACCTGTTATCTCAATTACTTTTAGAGCAAG
This sequence comes from Mesoclemmys tuberculata, assembly GCA_007922155.1. Classification (NCBI taxonomy): domain Eukaryota; kingdom Metazoa; phylum Chordata; order Testudines; family Chelidae; genus Mesoclemmys; species Mesoclemmys tuberculata. The sequence goes on along the minus strand of ML675611.1, from coordinate 6,623,802 downwards.
CTAAATATCCTTACTGAGAGAGCATACTGGGAAAGAAAAAGAAGGCTACTGCCATGCTGAGTGTTTGTAGGTAAGATTCCTCTGAAAATATATAGGGCAAACATGGGTTAGCCCATAGTGTGTGGCAAATTGGCTTGATTTTTGCCCAATAGACCAGTTTGCCTGAATTTTTCTCTAATAAGTTTTTTCATGCAATCGTAATGTACGAGAGGAATTAACAGGTAAAATCATAGACTCTTCAGTTACTCACTCATAAGTCTTATGCTATTAATATTTTATGAACTATTACCTTAAAGAATCTGGAGTTTTCTGTAACCTCTCTTTTTGACAAGTTAGCATTGAGATGCATCTGAAAGCTGATTAGATTTTTGTAAGTTAGTGAATTTCTGCATGGTGGAGAGGAAAAATCTTGTTCTACTGGTAAATGAAACAAAATTATCACTGAGTTGATAATTTGTTGCTAGTACTAAATCTGGAATTTCAGACTTTATTTTTGTTGGTAGAGAGAATGGCATATGAAGTTGTCTTTTGTTTTTACCCATCTGCTGGACTTGGTTGAAGTTATTACAACAATCTCTAACCCAGTAACAACTCTCCCTCAGCTGCTTCCCTCTCTCCCTATGACTGCAGAGGTGTTAATGGGCCACTTTACCTGGATTGACCCCTTAGAATATGGGCTAACTATTTATGCTAAACAACTGATTCCACCTTGCATTTAGCTGTGACAAGTATCTTTTCCAGACCCGAAGAAGTGTTCTGTGGAGCTCAAAAATTTCTCTCTCTCACAACAGAAGTTGGTCCAATACCAGATATTACCTCACCCACCTTGTGTCTCTAATATCCTGGGGCCGAAAAGGCTACAACTGCACTGCATAGTTAGCTGGAACACAATTAAACTACTAAAAATGTGTGCAGATAATATAGTACTGATATACAGCTTTAGGACTGTACCAAGCTTCTAGACTAGTGAGCACCGCGAACTTCAAAGGTCAGTGATCATTATGAAACAGAATTTAAATGAAAGGATTTCAGGAAAAACATCCTGATGTTGTTTTTTGACAATTCATGGTAAGGATATCCATTATAGGATGGGGGAATATTTCTTTGTCTCGACCTCATTCCTTTTCACACACAAACTCACTCTCACACTACATAACTATTTTTCTTTCAGGATATCTGACAGATGTGGGTTTTTTTCAGTAACTACATTAACAGGCATTGGTGGTTTTATGAGTGAGATTTGCAAAAGCAGTCAGCATTAGTTATTAACTTCAGTGGGATAAAAGTCAGGTGAACACTGAGTGCTTTTGAAAACAACCCTGTATATAAATGTTTGTTTTTGTCTGTATACCTGTACCTAAAAAAAAAAAAAAACTATTAAGTTTGACAGAAATGGATTTGTTTTGTCATTTTAGCAATTGCAGGAATGCAGTGAAGACGAAGAGGACAGGGAGTGCTTGAAACAAGCCATTACTGCTCTTTTAAATCTCCAATGTAGCATGGAGCGCATTTACAACAAACATTCACCTAGACGGCGGCCTGGGTAAGAACACCCTTAAAGGAAGCCTCTTTTACCCCAAAGTAAGTTAGGTGGGAGGTATTTAGGTGGTGACCATGTTTCCTTACTTCCCACTTAGTTGGCTTATATAAAAAAGCAGCATGTTTTTGTTCAAGACGCTTGCGCATGCCAAACATCAAATTTAGCAGACTGTGCCCTGTAGCCGTTCCAAGAGTGTTAACTTACAACCCTCCATAGTCTATTCTTGAATAGTCTTAAGTAGTCTTTTCCTGGCAAGTCACTGTTCTTTATACATTTGTGGTTAAGCATGGTTAGGGCACATTTAGGTTAAAGAAGAAATAGCATACAGTTTTTAATTTAGTGGTGTTTTCTTCAGTCTCTACAGCAATTAATACAGAAGAAGCTAAACAGCTAAAATTATTTGTTTCTAGGGAGCCAATTTGTCGTTTCTACAACCGCCAAGTAAGAAGCAAGCACCTGGCCATCAAAAAAATGAATGAGATCCAGAAAAATATTGATGGTTGGGAAGGCAAAGATATTGGCCAGTGTTGTAATGAATTCATAATGGAAGGTGTGCTGACAAGGATAGGAGCCAAACATGAACGCCACATATTTCTCTTTGATGGTTTACTGATCAGCTGTAAAACTAATCATGGACAATCGCGGCTTCCAGGTTACAGCAATACAGAGTACAGACTTAAGGAAAAAATTATCATGAGGAAGATACAAATCATTGACAAAGATGACACTTGTGAATACAAACATGCTTTTGAGCTAGCATCTAAAGACGAAAACAGCATGGTGTTTGCGGCCAAGTCTGCTGAAGAGAAGAACAATTGGATGGCAGCTCTGATTTCCCTTCAGTATCGCAGTACACTGGATCGAATGCTTGACTCAGTGTTACTGCAAGAAGAAAACGAACAGCCGCTGAGGCTGCCCAGTCCAAATGTGTATCGTTTTGTAGTGGAAGACTCGGAAGAAAACATCGTTTTTGAGGACAACCTGCAAAGTAGGAATGGAATCCCAATCATCAAAGGAGGAACTGTCGTGAAACTAATCGAAAGGCTAACATACCATATGTATGCAGGTATCCTTTTTTATTTGTTTTTCTCGGTATTTGGCACATTTTGTAATATCTTATCAATTCTTTAGGTAATGTTTGTATAGCCAGTAAGATTAACCTTTTTGTCTTTTGCCTGCTTTCCCACTGAATAGCTGTTTAAAGTCGAGATGTATGTCATAGTTTAGGGCCAGGAGGGAACATTAGATCATTGTCTGACTTCCTGTATATCAGACCACCAACACCTGCAAACTAAACTCAACAACCAAAATGAGACCAAAGTATTAAAGCCCACAGGAGAGCAGACTATTATATGCCACGTGCAGAGAACAGGAGGGAACAAGGTGCTTCAGTGCTCAAGGCCTCCAGCAATGGCAGGGAAATGATAAAATGAGATATACCCAGATAATGCTGGCAAGTGACCCACACCCACATGCTGCAGAGGAAGGTGACAAACCTCCAAGGACATTTCCCATCTGACCTACCAATCCTTCCTAATTCCACCTAGGGCGATGAGTTAGACCCTGAGCATGTGAGCAAGAACCAGCCAGCCAAACATCTGAGAGACAGAATGCTTGGTGCTATTTCAGAATTGGTACCCACTCCATCTCCTTTGTCCCCACTTCAGCCATGGCCATCCCTGCTGCTTCACGAGGAGGGAGATTTTTAAAAACCTCACAGAATGCCTGCAGAAAAAGAGCACCATTTAGATTACTAGGTAATTTTAGTACCGCTTCAGCTAAGGGATGAATGAAAGAAATTAAGAGGAAATGCAATGGAAGTTAAAAACTTAATGCCGGTGGAATTTTTTTAAACTTTTTTCCGAATATTTATACTAAGTGTTTGGTTTTATAAGACTGTCAGCTTTGATTGTAGGTTCTGATTAGGTGTTCACATTCTAGTGACTTTTAAAATGTAACTGAATACTCCAGATTTTTCTAGCAAAGATTAGGTGCAGAATTTAAATAGTAAGCCTTCAAAACTCATCCCTATTTTTTACATCTAAAATTAACTGTGAATCAGATCTCATTGAGTGGCACATCTTAGAAGTGGAGAAGAAAAGCGGTATTTAATGTTGATCACATTTTAAATTCCAGTGTCTTGTCACTAACATGCATTAGGGATGTAAAATACTAAATGGTTAACCATTAAGTATTAGTCTTACCATTAAGACTAATATTATCTAACTGGTGGCGCAGGCTCTTCGTCTCCATGGTGACGGTGTTGGACCATGGCGGAGGTAGCTACGCTTCTGCTGCTACCTGGAGAGGCCGAGGCCCTGGTGCAGGCACTGCGGAGCCCCCTTCTGCAGAACATGGGGCCATGGGTCTGAGTGTTTCTCCTGCGGAGCCGGTCTGGGGGCATTACCCCGGGGTTAGGGAGGGGAATGTGGGGGGACACAAAATTATATTGGTTAAATGGCTAACTGATATAATTTTAATAGTTTAAATGGTCACCTTTTGTAACTGATATTTACATCTCATAACTGTTCTCTGTGGTGGCAGATAACATAAACAAGGAGCAATGGTCTCAGGTTGCAGTGGGGGAGGTCTAGGTTGAATATTAGGAAAAACTTTTTCAGTAAGGGTGGTGAAGCACTGGAATGGGTTACCTAGGGAGGTGGTGGAACTTCCATCCTTAGAGGTTTTTAAGGCCCGGTTTGACAGAGCCCTGGCTGGGATGATTTAGTTGGGGTTGGTCTGCTTTGAGCAGAGGATTGGATTAGATGACCCCTTCCAACCCTCATCTTCTATGATTCTATAAGGCAGCCGTGCCTGGAACGTCTTCCAGCGGCAGACTGAAGCAGAACACTATGCCTCTATCTCAGTTTCCATCCTTCAGAGTCCAGTCCCCTGTAACTCTGAGCTAGCTTTCTTGCCTCAATAATACCCCTTCTTGGGGCCAGTTTTTTACAAGAACATAGTCCAAATAGTCTGTGACAAAAGTCCCAAAATGTAGTCCATCTATCACCCCAGTGCAACTCCTGTAAAATACCAAGACATCCAATCCCTGATGCCCTACGTATTCCAGTCTGGCATCTTCTGCCACACCTGGGCTCTTCATCCATCCGCTCCTTCTTCAAGGACACCCTTTCAGCTGCTGTGATTACCAGCCCTCCTCCTTCCAAAGCCTTTCTGGTGGGAGTTCATCCTCACCAGGGGAGCATCCATAATTTTCCCTATACCACTAATCTCTCATAGCCCAGACAAGCAAGCAGGTAGGCCTTCCACAGCTCCACTGGCTGCAGCTATCCTGGTGGAGACATCAGTGTGTAAGCCACCTCTGTTGCTGCCCTGCCTTCAGCCTTTCCCCAGGAACCAACTACATCTTCTTTCAGGGACCGCATACAGTCTCCAGGTCTCTGGCAGCTGTCACCTGCCTTTTTCTTGACTTACCCTTCCCATCTCCAACTCCTCCTCTTTATATGGCCCAGATGCCTTCTTTTAACCCCAATTGCAGGAAGGAACCGATGAGTCACAGGTGCACTAGCCTCTTCCTTTCAAAGGGCAATTATCACCCTGTGACAAACCTATTTTCCTTAGTTGTAAAATCATTTGTATGAGTGCAGTGACACCCCACTTTTAAACATATGGTGGCGTTTCCATGGCTCACACAAGTGAACATTTCTGAGTTGATTTGTGTGCGTTTAGTAGTTCTTAGAGTGTAGCTGTAGAAGTTGTCGCAGCACTGACATTTATCAGCATAGCTAGTAAAAATAACCCTTGAGCGAATAGTTGTTTCGTAAATCAAGCCCTACGATTACTGTCTTGCTGACATACCAAGGTGATTGTTGTTTGCGGTGGCCTCAGTGTATTCCGCCTTGCGTGATGCACCTTCAGTGCCAGTGAGCTTCAGGAATCTTCAAGAACAGCCATGCCCGTAGGACTGCTCAAACAACCTTTCACAGCAGTGTGTGTGTGGAGCCACAGGTCCTTTGAGTGACTAGCTTTGGGGGAGGACCGTCACTGGATACCCAGCGTTCTTTACCTCGTGTGTGTTGACCAGATTGTCAGTTAGCTTGTGACAGATATTTGTAGTTTTAGATTAGTTTTAGATAGGCTTTGTTCCAGTGTGCAGGTCAGATTCTCAGACTGACTCTGGATTCAATTCCAGAATCATGGTTACCAAAGAACTTTCAAAATTACGCTGGTCTCGTGGTACAGCTGGAGGTGATTCATAGGTCCAAGCTTAAGTAACATCTTCACTGAGATGTAAGAAATGATAGTGCACATTAAAATGTGTATACTTTTGTCCTGAAGGATATTTCCAATTAATACAAAGAAACTTGGATTAGAAACAAAGGCACCAGTACCCAGGAATATGTTCAGTGGGGAGGGAGAACCTCAAAAGTAGTAACTTTAAAAGTGTTACGTGATAGTGAAGAGTAAATTAAAGACTAGTTGGGTGAGGTGTAATATCTTTTATTGGACCAGTTTCTATTGGTGAAAGAGAGACACTTTCTACTTTACACTGACAAGGATGAAGGGGGGTTAGTGGGTTATAGATTGTTGTAATAAGCCATAAATAAATTGTTTTTATTAAAACTATGACTTTGTGTCTAACAAACTTATCAAATTAAACTCCCACTCTCAAAGATGTTGTTCAGGTTTTCTTTGAGAGTGAAGTCAGTTATGGTTGCGTAACACTTCCTGGTATAAACCGTGTTTTCAGTTGTTTATAATTTTGCCCAATTTTAACCATTTTGCTGAAATTTTAGGCAGGAATTTTTGTGCTGTGTACCTCAGGCTAACTTTCTTTTGTAAACATTTCAGCAAAATAATATGTTGAATAATATGTTTTGCCCTGGTTAAAAAGTTCTTACAACCATTTTGTTGAGAAGGTCTATCGCCTCCATGCTGTGAAACAGGGAGTTGAAATTTGACACTTAAACTAAACAGGCATTTCTTATATTTGAGCGTGCAATTTTGCAATCTGAATGTTATTTTAATATAGATTTTGTATATAGTGTTTTTTAAAAACTAGTAAAGAAATTTGATGTTACTTAATCTTACTAAGAAAATGTTTTTTGAAGGTAATTATTAGCATTAAACTTCTAATTGGTATTAATAATTATATTGTTCTGTCTCTTATGGCCATATTCTTCATTATAGATTCTATGTTTGTGCATGTAATTTTTTTATAGTTAATGAATGTTGAAATTGTATAACATTCATTTGTTCATTTTCTTGTTCTGCCGTGACAGATCCCAATTTTGTTCGCACTTTCCTCACTACGTACCGCTCCTTCTGCAAGCCCCAGGAATTGCTCAGCTTGCTGATTGAAAGGTAAACAGCAAACGCTCCTTCTGAAGACGCTGGGATATCTCAGTTCAGATTACCTGCCCCTTTTTTCTGGCGTACGCAGTGCAATGTGGCAGTGCATTTTGGCTTGATTTAATCATGCCAAGTACAGGAAAACTAAAAATCATGAATTGTCTTAAAACAATATTTAAAAAAAAAGGAGGCGGGGAAGAGGGAATGAAATTTTAACAAAAGGTTATTTTTTTCCAAAATGTTCATGTCATTGAAGTTAAATAGATGTTAACAGAAACAATATACAAATGACTGTAGGACGTGTGAATGCTAGAAAAATACAAATAATTGAAGGCTACGTTTATCCTAGCAAAGTACATTAACTTAACTGAATGGATTTAAAAATCTATGTAACTAAATTGGTACAAACCCCTCATGTAAAAACCCTTAAAACAGTAACAAGCGCAAGCTTTGAGGGGGTGTCTACACAGTAGGTGGGGGGGAGGCTTCCCAGCATGGGTAGACAGATACCTGCTAGCTCTGCTCAAGCCAGCATGCTAAAAATAGCAGCATGGCTGCAGCAGACAGACCTTGGCTCAACTAGCTGCCCAAGTATGTGCCCAGGTGGGCTTGTACTCAGGTGGCTAGACCAAGCTGCTCTGCTATTTTTAGAGCAAGCAGGGCTACTGCTGCCTTGAAGCACCCTCCCAGCTGCTGTATAGACACATATCCAAAATTAATACAAGCAAAGAGTACACTGGTTTAAATGTATTTATGTTAGGAGCTTGCACTAGTTGAATATATTTTTTTAATTTATTTGGTTAAATCGATGTACTTGCCTAGCATAGATAATCCCATAAACAATATTTCTAAAAATCTTTTCCCTTCTCTGCTGATGAGCATTCACACTTTTGACTCTTGTAATGTTGTTTCATTAGATCTTCTGTAAGCACAGGGTACCTCTAGACTTGGATGAAAGGTGGGGCTTTTAAACTGTACGTTAGTACAGAGGTGAGCTTAATGTGCGCCACAACCAGCTAACATCTTAACATTCAATTTGCCTTGACTACAACACAGGTTTTTTTAAAAGCCTTTTATCCTAGACTAGACATACACATAATCTCTTGGACTAGGCAAAACCTAATTTCTAATTTTTAAAAAAAGGCAAAACACTTATAAAAAAGTTGAAAGATTTTTTTTACAATGAAGCTAAAAGTTACAAGCCCAGTTTTTTCTTGTGTATTAAAATCGTATTTAAATTTTGAATTACTTTTCAGTGTTTTGTAGATGTCTTTGTTTTCTAAGATGTAGGCCCTGATTCTGTAGATACTTACTCACATGCTTAATTTTAAGACCATTATTAAAATTAGGCACATGCAGGGTTTGATTAAGACCATCTGGGGTCATAGGCACACCATGACATGGGCCCACACTGGCTTCACTCCAACAACCCACGCATCCTGGAGTGCCAGAGGCCTGGCGCGTCCCTCTCCTGCCAGAGAAAGGCTCTGGTCCTGCTATCTTTTTTCCTCCAGGAGCAGCAGCAGGGATCCCTCTCTCTTGGCACCTTTTTAAACAGCCGCCATCTTGCCCTGCTCCCTACCTACCACTGTCCTGCACCTTGCCCTGCCTTCTACTGCTGGCTAATTACAGGCTGTGTTGGCGGGTTCAAAAGCATCAGGTACTGACTCCGTCAGGCAACTGCAGCTACATTTGGCCAGGAGGAAGTGTCAGAGCAGCATGGCCAGCTGCCAGCTATTTTATTTTTTCATTCAGTATATGATGATAGCTTCTGCTCCAAAAACCTTCATACAAGCAACTTCTTAACAGCTTGCTCAGGAGTTTTCAATGTATTTACACCATTTCAATTATGTTAATTGATTTGATAAAAAATGGTTTGTTCAACAGTAGTGTTGCATCCTCAGTAATGTTTTATTCACTATTAATACTCTCTTTATTTGCAAATCCATTAAAAGTATGTCTAAGAATGGGCCTTCTTACCGTGGTTCATTTAGCATCTTGTGTGTGTGTGTTCGATCGAGCAAAAAGATGTGTATCAGCTTTGTGCTTTTTTGTTCATAGGTTTGAAATCCCAGAGCCAGAGCCTACTGAAGCAGATAGGTTGGCAATAGAGAAAGGAGAGCAGCCAATCGGCGCAGACTTGAAAAGATTTCGCAAGGAATATGTCCAGCCAGTACAACTCAGGTTTGGATGCCTTTATATTTCCTGCATCACGTCCAAATTTTAGTTGTTTGTGTATCATGTTTCTGAAGACACAATTTCCTGTGAAGATTGGGGTCTAGTGTTAAGTTGTTAGTGTGGCTAGGCTACACTTTGATGGTCCAAAGATGTTATGATTAGTCATTTGGGTTTTTTTTTGTTATTACAATCATATGTCTGCTCCAAGCTGCTCACAACTGAAACACCCTGCTTGTTGTGTTAAAATGGATGCAGGTGAGATACATGCAATTAAAATTACTCTTATTTTGAATGACTGTTTTTATAGGCTCTAGCCACAAAGGTAGCCAAAACTGGTAATCCTCTTTGCTTTCGTGCTTTCCTTCATTGCTTTTTTCACTCCCTGTTCGAGCTCAGATGTTGTATTTGTACACTGGTAGATTCTTATAGTTGTTCAGTTTCCTCTGCAGCACTATCGATCACCGTAACTGGTCTGAGAAGAATTGGTTTCCCTCTGAAGTCTGATCTATATGCATGTATAAGGTAGTCCTTCAGAGAGAAGTTGCTGTTTCTCTAGTAGTCCTTCCATGTTACATCAGCCTGGCTATTTAATTGTACTCAACTGAATTGGGAGTTACTTTAAGGCTCTTAGTTCAGGCTTTTAAGATTAACACTTTAAAGAACCACAGCTGCATTTAAGATTTATCCTGTTGGCGAAATGCCTTGTTCATTTAGCCCCTCTGGTGGTAGGCAACTTACTAATGTGCATCCTGATTAGGATTAGTGCTTTAAGAATGTGGATCCTTAACTTTGTTTGCTATTCAAATAACCTTTTACATTTGTTTTACAAGAGTTCCTGCAACGTATTTTTCTACTTTGAGAAATAATTTGTAATAGAAAATGAAACAGAAGGAAAGGTTATAAACAGCTTCTTGCTTCTAAAATCTTCTATAAAATCAGTTTTATGGCTTATTGCCTTCTTTTATGGCTTGATTAACTGTTTGGAGTCTCTCTCCTTCTACTTCATGAGCCCAGATAATTTATCTGTTCAGTAGATCTGGATGAAATCTAGTTTTTAACTGAAAGATTTTCTGGTGCCACTACCTTTCAGCAGCACTTAGTTGCCCTAATGGCTACTTTCAGCTTCTTATGCAAGCTACATTGGGAATATTGAATATTCTTGAACTGGTGGTTTTAACAGAAAGTGAGCCAAGGACCCTAGCTTTCCACATAAAGGGCATTTATGCTGGAGGAGAGGGCCGCAGTTTAATACTGCAATTTACTGAATACCCTGTTGTGGCTTATTGTTAAAATTTTGTTCTTGGGGAAAAATTAGACTTGTCTGTGGCTTCTAATAGTTTGAAACTGAATTGTCTACTGGGATTAAAAAGAGACAAAGGTGGATGATCTTTTATTGGGCCAGCTTCTGTTGGTGTGAGAGAGAAGTTTTCAAGCTTACACAGAACTCTTCTGCAGATCTGGGAACCAAGACAACAATGCTGCCTAAGATGTAGTGTATATGCCCCTCATCAAAGAGGTTAACAAATTGATTGCTATACTCAGCAGTTAATATCACCTTTTCCCCCATCTCTAGTTAGCTGAAGAATTAAAAAAAATTACGTTGAACTTTCCTCAGTCATGAACGTCTTTGACGTTTCCAAGTTGGACTGCTTGAAGTGGTAGTTTCAGCCAGCACAGGAATGCATGACTCTTCTATTTATTGGAATGGGTCAACAAGCGCAGATTATGTCCCTTAATTACATGATTGCATACTCTAATTCTGCGGGACTCATGCTTCATCTGTGTGCAGCTTGGATGGACTTGAGGGTTTGTAAAAATTAAAAATGATTTTTTTCTCTTCCCTGTCCTTCCACTTATTTTTCAGGATATTAAATGTTTTTCGACACTGGGTAGAGCATCATTTTTATGATTTTGAAAGAGATCTGGAGTTGCTCGATAGACTGGAGACATTTATTTCAAGTGTAAGAGGTATGGTAGTTGTTAACAGTTTGTTCTTTTCACTTTCTAATTCATTCTGGGGATCTAATCCTGCTAACTCTTACACACGAGTAACTTTACTCACACGAGCAGTTCCATTTACTCACGTAAGCAGTCCAATTGAAGTTAAAGCTCATATGCGTAAACATAACCAGACTGAGTCCTAAGCCTAAATAACTTCAGACATTACTATGTTGTTTCATCAGAGCTTATTTAGCTGTATATATTTAAGATTGTAATTGTCTAAAACCAGTATGGTCTCTGTAGAATTCAAAACATCTATAGGGTTAGAAGGATTCGTTTTTTATTGGCAAATACTGGTAAATGTCAATTTCACTGGATGCAGACAAACCAATAAAAAATATTTCCATTGATGATTGAAATTTACAGTTAGGAAAGAAACATATTGCTTGAGATTATATTAGTTTGATTTGTATATTTATATATTTTGATGGGATATTGACGATTTGTGTTTTAATGGTTATAAAACTAAAACTCATTGAATCTCAGTGTCAGCTGTGGTTAAAAATTGTCTGACTCTCCCATAATTTCCCAAAACTGTAAAAATTTGAATTGATAAAATAAAAAAACCTTAAAACCCATAATTTTGCACATTGGTGATAATTTATGTTGATAAAGTTTTAAAAGAAACATCAGTATTATCTATCTAAATTAGTATTTTATTAAATCAAATTTTGCCTCCTCCCCACTGTAAGTTCTTAGAAAAAAATTTTCCTTAGTGAGAGGATAAATTTCTTCCTGGTTGGAACACTGATCCTTTCCCATTTTACAATCCTGGTCCTGAAGGATCTGAACAACAACTGTTCTTCCAGGAGAGGAGAGCGGAACAATAATGCCCTTAAGCTTCAATTAATGTTACTTCCTGTAGAGTTTATTGTTGAGCAGTGTGATAACATTCCTTAAAGACATGAGCAAACTCCCTTTGCAGTCCACTTGGAGGGTAACATTGATGTCAACTGAATCTAGATCACTTCTTGGCATTTTTAGGTTACCAAATTAACCATCCTGTAGTACAATTGTCAGTTACAATCTTACAAAACAGTTGTTGATCCCCTGTTGGATTGACAGTCACTGTGTAAGATTTTCCTGATTAAAGATGAACTATTTTTGTCCAGTTCCTTGAAAGGATTTCGGTTTGAAATCCCTGGTGTAAAGACTCACTGGGTCCCAGGACACATTTTATATTCTGTACATTCATTAAACATTCTTTAAAATGTTCAAAAGTAAACATTTATAAATGTTTGTTTTTCAAGCCTTTATGCTGCAGATGTGTTAAGTCACTTAACTTGAATGGACTCTCATAATAAGTGTTAACTACTTATGCTAAATAGTTTTGTATTTAGCTGTGACAGTGAGGGCCTGTCTGCACTTAAAACCCTGCAGCAACACCACTGTAAAAGCACTTCAGTGAAGATGCTACCTACATTGACAGGAAGGGTTCTCCCGTCTGCGAAGGTAATCCACCTCCCCAAGAGATGGTGACTAGGTTGACAAGAGAATTCCCCTGTCAACCTAGCACTGTCTACACTAGGAAACTGTCAGCTTTTAACTGTTGCTCAGGGGTCTGTCTGTCTGGATTGTTTTATATCACTGACTGACACAGTTATGCTGACCTGATTTCCTAGTGTAGATCAGATCTTAGTATCTTTTGCAGATCTGAAGAACTCTGTTTAGCTTAAAATTTGTATCTGTCACCAGCAAAAATTGACTCACTAAAAGATATTACCTCACCCATTGTGTCTCTAATGAATTAACTCAATATACCGTAAAGTCATCACACAACTGAAAACTGTAAACTTGAACAAGTAGGGCCAGACTCTTAAAGTTACGGGCAAAGCAGGTACACTCTTTGTGTCTATATTTGCATATGGAAACGGGTAACTGCATACCTAACTTATTTGTACATGTAATTTCCTGATTTGCATACACGAATGTAGGCGGGTGCCCAAACTGTTTATTAAAAAAAAAAATATTGGCCCATGAACTTTAATTTTCTATCTTTCTATAAAATGTATACAAATCTGTTACTTTTCCTAAAGTACTGAATGCTAACTTTATTTCATATCCTTGTACTAGTTAACAAGCAGAAGTATAGCTCTAACAAAATTATTGTTTGAAATGGTGGTTTTACAGGCAAATCCATGAAGAAGTGGGTAGAATCCATTGCTAAAATTATCAAGAGAAAAAAACAAGCTCAAGCAAATGGAATTAGTCATAACATTACTTTTGAGAGCCAGCCTCCCCCAATTGAATGGCATATTTGCCACCTTGGACAGTTTGAGATGGATCTCATGACACTACATCCGATAGAAATTGCTCGGCAGCTGACACTTCTAGAATCTGATCTCTACAGGTAGATATTAAAAAATGTGTGTGTTCCTTGGTTAGCTTTTTGTTGGCTCCATAAGTCATACTGCTTGTACTGTTCAGAAGCAGTTCTGACAGGAGAAAACTAGCAGGTTTAATTTGGAAATCTAAAAGCATGTTGCTTTTATTTGTAAAAACTAAAGTAAAGTGCTGGTCGCCATATATAATCCCACTTCAAAGGTTTATAAAGGTTTATAGGAAATGATACTGCTCTCTCTGCAATCACTTTTAATACCTATCATATATTTAGTCTTCATTTTTTAATGAGTGAATCAAATTGTATTCAGATTTAGGGGGAAAAGGTTTTAATTTGTAGAATCAGCCTGAAGTATGTTCTTGTCTTTTTATGATTTACTCACCCTCCGTCCAATACCCAAGTGTTGTTATCCATCAACATACTAGACTTGTCTCAACATAACGTAACTTGTACAGCAAATAATTAGGACACTAAAATACTGTGGTGTGCAGACAACATTAAAGCCTAACTGGGACATATGTGAATTCTCAAAATAAGTTTGGAGTTATCTTATAAAAAATGCTTGTAGCATCCTAAAAATAACTTTATTCTCAAAGGGTCTTCATAAAAATTAAGACCTTTAAACTGGGATTTTTTGGAAGGCCTTTGCTTGCTACAGTGGCATCAGGATTTCTAATCAAATATGCCGTTTGAATGTCGGGCTTTTGCGGGGTTTGCGTAGATCCCCATTTCAGAAACACATTGCTTATGTTTAACCATTTAGAAGTTTTCTTTGTTCAGGATGCTTGTTTCTTCCTTCAGAAGACAAAATTGGGTCTTTAGTAATTTGCTTATCTGAAAATACACCACCAATGTTCTTAACAGACTGGCATTTTCCAGAGTCCACTATTATCCATGCTGAAATACCAGTCCAATGATTATTTTGAATGACTGTTTCATAATGGATTATATTGAATAATCTGTACCAAACGTCATGTACAAATAAGGGGGAAAATATGTAAGACATCTTCTAACACAAATATGGAACATATAAATATTAAACGCTCTTTTGCCTCATACTTAACATTTTCTTTAATAGGGCAGTTCAGCCATCTGAACTTGTTGGGAGCGTGTGGACTAAAGAAGATAAGGAAATTAACTCCCCAAATCTATTGAAAATGATTCGGCACACTACAAATCTTACTCTTTGGTTTGAAAAGTAAGTACAGGTGGTGTTAATTTACTGACAATGAATCAAGTTGAAGTTCATGGGTTGCTCAGATTTTCTTACATTTTAAAGGAGATTCCTTTTCTTTGAATTATAAAATAGTTGTAGTGTGTTTCAATCATCATTACCCGAGTTAAGCACTGACTTTGTGCTTGGCACAGGTACAGGACACAACCAAAAATCTGCAAGGCAACTTACTCCTTTTAAGTTTTAAACCGCTTATTTCAGTGAAAACAGTGAGACGCTTTTCATGTGTAGCCATAAACTTTCACATCTTAATGCAAACATTTTTCATATTTTCAATTTCAGTATTGATTATATATAATCACCTCTTACATACATTTGTCCTTGAGACTCTTCAGACATAAAGCCAAGAATGTATACTTGGATTGTATACTATTTAGGGTAATAGTCTGTAACGATCTCTTGTTCTTTATAGTGACTGAACACTAGATTTCAGTGCCTATCAAAGCAAATCTTCTATACCAACATTTCCTTATATCATGTTTCTTGACTAGGTGCATTGTGGAAACAGAGAATTTTGAGGAGCGAGTGGCTGTGTTAAGTAGGATTATAGAAATCCTGCAGGTTTTCCAAGAGTTGAATAATTTCAATGGTGTGTTGGAGATAGTCAGTGCGATGAATTCTGTGTCGGTGTACAGACTAGATCATACATTTGAGGTAAGTCTTCTGAGTGGTTTGTGCATCCTTCTTAAAAGAGACTAACCAAAATCAAGAAAAACGAATCATACACCATCTTTTGACTAAACACTGTTGGTTTTATAGTTACTTTCTTTAAAAGTGTAATGTGAAACACTCGTGAGGAATGTTCTCAAAAGTAGTATATAAAGTGTTGGGTGGCGCAGGAGATTTGGGGTGGCATTTGGGGTCTTTCCCCTGTAGCTTGTCATCTCAAATCCAGCACGATTGACTGATTGATTGCCATGATCATCTGATGGCTACTCTGACCTGTGTGAAATGGGTTGGTCATTTCAGTCCAATTCCTCATGGATGGGGGAAGAGCATCTCATAGCTGAGGTATGCCACTGGAAATGTTCTGACAGCAGCCCATCCTATTATATAGGGCCTGGTAGCTCTGCTCTCTGCTGATTACAACTGGGGGGAGAGGTGGTTTGTTCAGTAACTGGATCCCAAAAGATCTAAGTGTTCGTACATTAAAATAAATACCTGAACTCTCTCTGGGAGCTACAGAATTCCAGCTAGGGAGTGAGGAAGAGGAACTGTCAGAGATGCAGGTGTCCCCTTCCTCCTTTTGTTGCTGACCAAGAAAGCTCCATGCATAGGTGTGAACATTTACAGAGTGTTCAATACTCAGGAAAGAACTTAAGCACATGCTTAAGAACATTGCTATCAAGGAAAGCATTTTTTAAATTTTGCTTTCCCAAATAGGGGTGATTTCCTGGATCTTGGTCAGAATGAGTGTACAGGAATCTGAGGCCAATTTTAGCAGACTCTGGAGAAAGCAGTTTAAGCATTTGGGAAACATTGGTGAGTTTAGGAAGAAAAGGTATAAACAGTTACTTTTTCCCTGAAAATGAGTGTGCAGTGAACTACTAATAAATGCCACTGACTTCAATTGTTGAAAGTCAGAAGACAGTTTTGCACAGTTGGGATAGAGTTTGTGTTGTATGTAGAAAATATTTTACTAGTATCAGTGTTAGATGGTGGTGATCAAGTTTTATTTGTTTAGCTTTGAAATAAATCATACTTAAAACAGTTGAAATTACTTTTGTAAATTGTTAAAAGTAAAAATAATAGTCTGTATTTACAGCAGTTTGACACTTCCATGTGATGCATTTTAGGCTGTGTCTGCAGAGCCTATTCTGGCATAGTCCTCTGCTATAGAAGCAGCATATGCTTACAGAATTTTTTTTTGCCTGTGTAAGACCACCACCTCCCTGGACAACATTAGCTGTGTTGACAGAAGCCCTCTTTTGTCAGCATAGCTGGTCTACATTGGGGATTTTGTCGACTTAGCTATGTTGCTGCGGTGTGGTTTTTTTCACATGGCTGTGCCAGTATAAGTTGTAAATGTAGACCAAGCCGTAGAGTGTGGGACATCTGAGGTAATAGTATCTTGGAAACCATTTGAAAACACACTTAAATTCGAATATTAGGAAAACCAAGGTTTTGTTAATTTACAGATAGATAATACAAGTATGAAGATACCTTATTTTCAGTATCCATATCTTGTGAAAGATACATTCTTGCTTTGTTTTCTATTAAATAAATTAGGCATTACAGGAGAGAAAAAGGAGAGTTTTGGATGAAGCAGTAGAACTAAGTCAAGATCACTTCAAGAAATACTTAGCTAAACTCAAGTCAATTAACCCACCCTGCGTGCCTTTCTTTGGTAAGTTACACCACAGGGATGGAGTCTTGGTTGCATTTCTTTTAAGCTTAAAATGAACAGCAAATTTAGGTGCTGCAGATGCACTGAGCTTTTTAAAGATATTACATTCTATCCTCTGAAGAACTGCACTTGTGCTATGCATAACTTCTGATTTATTAGAATTTTAACATTTGTTTGTGAATCATTTAATTCAGCAGCCTTTACATTCATACACTGTTTGCATTTGTGTGTAAATACTAAATTTTTTTGTTGTTTTGGTATACTCAAACAATCTTGCATTTTCAAGAACAATTTTGTAGAGACTGATTACTGCTCTTTTTGCTAGTTGTTTACCTCAAAAGCTTTAATATTCCTTTGCAATATATTTTTTTCAAATGTTGTTTCCTTCCTGTTTTAGAGAGTCATTAAGTATTGCTGTTGTTTTCAAACTCGAGTTCCGATGAAAAGAAAATCATGTTTCTTTTAAACTTTGATTTTCTCTCTTTCTTTTCTTGACACTGTTCCTTTTGGATGACCAAAGCATGCTGAACAGTCACATTTGAATGTTACGTCCTAAACATGACCTCAGGTTAAGCAGATAAAACTTGTCCCCTCAATAAAACATTTAGTTTTCGGAGAAAATGTGTAGATTATTTGCTCTTGCTAATTAATCCAGCATTGGTGCCTGGAAGGAAATGCCTTGCTCTCTTCTTATGTTGAGGATTTCTTTGCTGGCATTTATTAGAAAGAATGAAAACAGAAGTTGGGGTGAAATGTGAAAATCAAAATTCTCTTTTTTTATGTTAGGAATATATCTAACAAATATTCTGAAGACTGAAGAAGGGAATCCTGACTTTCTTAAAAGACAAGGGAAAGAGTTAATCAACTTCAGTAAGAGGAGAAAAGTGGCTGAAATTACAGGGGAGATTCAGCAATATCAAAACCAACCTTACTGTTTACGGATAGAACCAGAAATACGGGTAATCAAAGAAAAAAAATACAACATACGAGTATTTTGTGTGTGCATGTATGTGTATACATCTGATAAAAAATAGAAACATGGGAGATATTCTGCTGATATTCTTGAGGGGGTTGTAGTAAATGTGGGGGTGACTGCCTTAATAGTGCAATAACCAGAATTGTAATGAGTGCCTCAAAGCAGACATTAATTCCAAATCCTTAATATAGTTCATCATGTATTAGGCTTATATCTCATCCACTCACTCTGCTACAGCAGATACTGCTTGTTTTTGCTATTGCTATACTTCATTAGCTCTCTGGAGAGGAATTAATTGGATTGGCACAAGAGGAAGAAAAAAGTTATAGAACAACATGATATATGATGACTGACTGTTTCTGTGAAGAAAAAGTGTGCTGCTCTAATATGTTAGAATCCTTTGTATGTATCCAATTAATCCAAAACTCCTGTGACAATGTTTCTGACAAGAGACTACTAAGGAAGTTAAACAGTCATAGGGCGAGCTGTTATGGATTTGAAAGTAAAGGGCAGAAAACAATGAGTAGGAATAAATGGCCATCTTTCAACATGGCAAAAGATAAACAGTGGTTTTCTCTAAGATCTTCATTAGGACCAGTGTTAAATATATTCATGAATCATGAAGGGGATGAGCAATTAATTGGCACAATTTGCAAATGACACAGAATTAGATTAACCTAAGACTAGAGAATATTGAAGAATTTTATAAAGACTTCAAGCAAGGTGAATGCGCAATGGCCAGATGGAAATTATTGTTGGCAAATGTAAGGAAATGCTCAATGGAAGGAATAATTTAAACTACTTATACACAGTGCTGGGTTGTTAGTTAACTGTAACAACTCAGGTAATTAACTGTAACCTCCTGGGCTGCTTTGTGGACATCTTAATAAATATGTCTGCTCAGTGTACTGCACCAATTAAAGAAGCAACAACATGGTAGGCTGGGTAAGGAATGAGATGGAGAACAATACTGAAAATATCAAAATGCCATTATATAAATCAGTGATATGCTCTCACCTGAAATAACGTATTCAGTCCTGGTCACTCCTAAAACAGTAGCTGAGTGAGAGCATTATTTGTATTGTGCTGTTCATTATTAAGGACGATTCTGAAAAGGGGTTAAGTGATATAATTTTAAATTACGAAGAGAAGCATCAAAATATTTTGAAACCAAATCAAGAAAAGGTAGAAATATAGTAATCTTAAATGATATAAGTATTGATGTTGATTTTTTTTAAAAAAGTATGAAAACTAAAGAACTAGAAGGTCTTGGTGACTGTTCAGATACTTGGTAGGTCATCTGCATAGAATCATAGAAGATCAGGGTTGAAAGGGACCCCAGGAGATCATCTAGTGCCACCCCCTGCTCAAAACAGGACCAAACCCAACTACATCATCCCAGCGAGGGCTTTGTCAAGCTGTACCTTAAGAACCTCTAAGGATGGAGATTCCACCACCTCCCTGGGTAACCCATTCCAGTGCTTCAGCACCCTCCTAGTGAAAATTTTTTTCTTAATATCCAACCTAGACCTCCCCCACTGCAACTTGAGACCATTGCTCCTACTTCTGTCATCTGCCACTACTGAGAATAGCCTAGCTCCATTTTCCCTGGAACCCCCTTTCAGGTAGTTGAAGACTGTTGTCAATTCCCCCTCATTCTTCTCTTCTGCAGGCTAAGCAAGCCTAGTTCCCTCAGCCTCTGCTCATAAGACATGCTCCAGCCCCTTAATCATCTTTATTGCCTTCTGCTGGACTCTCTCCAATTTGTTCACATCCTTTCTGTAGTGGAGGGCCCAAAACTGGACACAGTACTCCAAATATGGCTTTACCAGTGCCAAGTAGAGAATAATCACTTCCCTTGATCTGCAGGCAATGCTCCTATTAGTGCAGCCCAACATATCGGTAGTCTTCTTGGCAATAAGGGCACACTGTTGACTCATCCAGCTTCTTGTCCACTGTAATGCCCCAATGTCCTTTTCTGCAGAACTGCTGCCTAGTCAGTTGGTCCCCAGGCTGTAGCAGTGTGTGGGATTTATCCGTCCTAACTGCAGGACTCTGCACTTGTCCTTGTTGAACCTCATCAGATTTCTTTTGGCCCAATCCTCTACTTTGTCTAGGTCACTCTGTATCCTATCCCTACCCTCCAGCGTATCTACTACTCCCCCAGCTTAGTGTCATCTGCAAATTTGTGTGGGTGCAATCCACCCCATCCCCAAGATCATTAATGAAGATGTTGAACAAAACTGATCCCAGCACCAATCCTTGGGGCACTCCTACATAACACCTCCTTGATAAAAGCATTTTATAGAATATAGTTACATTTAAAATAGCTCAGTTTATGTGATTTAAAATAATTCTTTTAGTAAATTTTACATTATTAGATTTGGCAGGATTTAATTTTTTTTATAATTTTGACATAGTATTAATGTTTATTTTAAGCAATTTTTTAGCTTTTTATCTGTTTAAATTTTCACAGTTGCAAAAAATTAGGGCGAGTGTGACAGAGAATAGGTGAGGTCAGACAATAATTATGTAATGACAAATGCTGAGATTCACAAAGTTAAAGCTTTAAAACTCCGAAAATACAAATTGTCAATATTACTAGTCAAAATATACTAAGTAAATATCCTGAAAGTTTTTAAGCAGCATTTTTCTTACTCTGCCTGTAAATTTTGGTTATCAATGGAAATATTTTTTGTTGATTTCTGTATGTGCTGAAATTGATATTTACTGATAAAAATCTAACCCTTCCTACCCTAATTATCATTACTTTGTAAGGTATGGTTTTACTGTCATTTCTGTCAGGACTTGTTGCAGTATTTTTCAGCAGTAAGTTAAATAAGAGTAAAAGCTGCATTTAGTAATGAAATGTTAAAATTTCATTGAATAGTTCTATATATGTGTATGTTGAAAAGAACATATAAAAGTATTCATTGAAACTTGTTTACCTCATTTTAGCGGTTCTTTGAAAATCTCAATCCAATGGGAAATGCACCAGAAAAAGAGTTTACAGACTACTTGTTCAACAAATCATTAGAAATTGAACCTCGAAACTGCAAGCAGCCACCAAGATTTGTAAGTCTTTTACTTTTAATTTGTTTTGTAAAATCCACTAATACTTTAATAAATTAATATGAATATCAATATTAATAATAATGTATATTTACTTCTTTTGAAATTATAGATCTTTCTTGGGTTTTTCTCACAAGGCTTATTAAAAAATATTGGGTTTTTTGTTTGAGAGATGGTTTTAGTTCCTAAAAAAGTACACTTTCAGAGCTAAATGGAAATTCTTTTTACTTCACTGCTGAACTGAAATACACTACACAATTTAAAGTGAGGTACAATCTTCTTGTGAAGCCAGATATAGTTAATTTGTCTGTCATTTAAATTAACATTTTATTTTTAAAGACACAGCTGCTGGCGTGAAGTGATTTTCACACTGTATTTTGCCTTGTAGAAAACTTACTGTTATGTCATTATCTTTGCTGTAACTCTTGGTAAGTCAAGAGTGCCTTTCTCTCATTTTTGGGGTAAGAGAACCATAAAGCAGTTAACAGTTTTTGTTAACAGTAAGAGTGATCAAGATGACTCTCCTCATCTACCAAGAGAATCTGATGAAGTGCTACAGTAATGCCTCATTACATGGTCCCTGTGTGTATTCCATATGGGGGTACGCATGTGCACCATGTGCCTGAGATCGGAGAGTTTTGTGCAGTTGTTCTCCTTGTGCTCTGAATGAGCGTATATGGGGCGCTGCAGACTGCCACCGCTCTAGTTCCTTCTTACTGTCACGTGGCCTGAGTCTGAATCCTCAATGTCCACAGGTTTTCTTCATGCTTCTTTCTTCTTCAAACCTGTAGAATATATTGTAAATACTTTTTACTATTTTAATGTAGTTAGTTTTAATCTTAGTATATTTGATATTATTTACTTTCTCCCCACCTCGGGCAGTCTCTTCCTATTGATAGAGACTATGCCCAGAGTCCTGACTTTTAAGAAATGCATCTCCTGGCCCTGTTCTTTCTCTATGAGCAATGAGCATCACCTCTGTCTCTGCTTATATGGGAGAGATACATGTCTCAGCTAAGTGCAGTATTTGCTGCTCATTTCCATTCAAAACCATGAGACGCGAGAGTTCTATCTGAGAGAGACTTTTCCATAAGATATTATGAGACCTCAGTCTGATCCAAGCCAGGAAACCCACCTGTATATTGGCCTCAACTGATGAGCAGTGTCCCAACAAGCACAAGCCCAGGAAAGAAAGACAGAACTGCTAAGCCCAAGGAGTCGCCATCCGGGGCTTCTCATGAGAGTAAGGGGCACTCTCATAAGCATATGGACAGATTTTCTTCCAGGTCTACTTCTGAGAGAAGCGATTCCTCCCTGACTCTGTCCAAGTCCAATAAGTACTCGCAAACAGGTCTTACGGACTTAAGCTCACTTAAACCTTTTGATCATGAGGGCAAAGCACGAGAGAGGAATCACTGGCATCAACATCAATGCCAATTCATAAGCGTAAGGATTGGCACCTATCAACACCATCTAAGAGCTCCTGAGTAGACCCTTGGGTGCACCCGATCCATCCCTGGCCTGCTGTTCATGATGACTCTGAATGTGCTGGGTCCATTGGTCCCAACTACTGGAATGCCCCAGACTCTGGGACGAACCTAAACTTACAGTTCCCAGGCGGATATCTTCACTTTTTCTTATTCTTAGTCTGCTCTTTGTGTGTGTGCGTGCATGAGACGAAGAGAGACCTTGTGACAATAGAGAAGGAAACTATCTTGAGGAGATGGGAATGTTCCCCTCCTCAGTCCTTAGGCAGGAGCTTTCACCCATTGGTACTGATAGCTCTGCCAGTTGAACAAGAACTGGCCCTCTTTTTGCTTGAGTTCAGATGCTCTGGACATTCCTTCACCCCCATGTAGCAAGATGAGTTTGGACAGATCCCGGATCCACCTTACTCCAACTACCAAATGGACTGATGGAACCACATGCCATGGAATCCCCCTTAACTGAGCAACCCTTCATATTGGCCTTCCTGGGACCCATAAGATCCTTATGCCAATCATCCCTGTTCTGTCCATGAGTCACACTGTTTCTCTCCAACCAACACCTACTAGCTGTGTCAGAGGTAATGAGGGGGAAGAGACCGAACTGGATCCACAGGTACCAGCAATACCAATGGATGTTTCATCTTCATCACCAGACGAGGCAATAACCTCATCTTTGCTATCCCTTCCTGACCATCATAGGCAATATCAGGAACTTCTGCAGAGAATGGTGAATGACCTCCAGATTCCACTAGAGCAGCGGTTCTCAACCTGTGGGTCGCGACCCCGGCGGGGGTCGAACGACCAAAACACAGGGGTCACCTAAAGCCATCGGAAAATACATATTTCCGATGGCTTTAGCCGCTGAGAAGTTGCGCTACCATCTGTAGCAGCGCTATTCAGCTGGAACGCACACCGTTATGGATGCGCATTCCAAACTGAATGCCTGCGCGCATGCGCAGACGTGATTGCATCATCCGTCCGGGGCCTAAGGGGTGGGGGAAGCGGGGGGAATGCTCCACAGTCCATAGCAGCGCATTACGTGTGTCCGGCGCTTGCTGACGTCATCAGTGGGCGGACGCAGCAAGCGCCGGAGGACAGAAGCCTAGGAGGCGGAGAGCCAAGAGGCGGAGAGCCAAGAGAGCCTGCGAGACAGCCTGCTGGTGTAAAAAAGGTTAATAATGTAAAAACAGTACACACACCATACACACACTACTGTGTAAGTGTAAGGTGCTTTGTGTGTAATCATTATACAATGAGAATACATAATGCATATCAGGTATTTACATTCCGAATCATAACTGTAGCAAAATTACAGTTTTGAAGTAGCCACCAAAATTATTTTTTGGTTTGGGGTCACCGCAATGTGAGGAACTGTATTGTGGGGTCATGGCATTAGAAAGGTTGAGAACCACTGCACTAGAGAAAGTCCAGGATAACCAACATTGACTCCTTGACATTTTAGAACTTTCTGGTCCCAGTAGAGTGCCCTTCCAATAAATGAGCCCATCATGGAACCAGCCAGTGTAGTCTAGCACTCTCTGGCCTCCTGTGCCCCCAGCCCAAAAAGGCTGAGTTGTGGTATTTTGTACCAGCCAAAAGGAGTAGAGTTCCTCTTCTCACACTCAGCAGCCACTGAAAAGTCTAGAATACTGCATCCCAAGGCTACACTAGGAGACAAGGGTCTAAACGACTTGATCTTCTCAGGAAAGAATGTTTTTTTTTTCTTCTACAAGTTTTCAGTTCTGTATTGCTAACTTCCAAGCCTTGTTAGCAAAATATTATTTCAGCAGTTACTCATAGGTCTTGGACTTCAAGGACAAACTCCCTAAGAAGGACTGAGGAAAGCAAACTGGTGGCCAAAACATTCCTTCAAGCTTCAGTGAATGCAGCTGACGGTGCATCTAGAGGGATCACCATGGGAATAGACATGAGGCATGAATCTTGGCTGCAGTCCTTGGAGTTTCCCAGGGAAGTTCAAAATATTATAGTGGACTTGCTTTTTGGCAAGTTGAATTTATTTAATGAGAAGACTGATGAGACTGTACACTCTCTGAAAGACTCTAACAACCCTATCCTCCCTAGGCATTTACACCCTGGCCCCAAAGAGAAAACATTGTAAACAGGTGTATAAGATAAAACCACTCCCCAACCATCGAACCACTGCACAAATACCAGATAGTGAAGAGGCCTAGATGTACATCTATCACAACAGCAACTACTCAGTCCCATCCACCAGCCAGGGGTTATTTTTGATGGGGTGATGGAGAACCATCTACCCCTATCAATGCCAAACACTATTATCCCCCACCACTTTTGGTAGCCACCTCACACTCCTTGCCCATAATTAGAGGGCAGACACAGCAGACAAGTGGTGAGAGAAATCATCCGTTGTGGCAACTGTATAAACTTCCTCTCCTGTGTCCTCTCTTCAGGGACCATTCTCAAAGGAAATTCTCTGTCAGGAGGCAGAGGCCCTCTTCCAATGAGGGGCTATGAGACAAGTGCCACCTCAGCACCAAGGGTGAAAAGGGTTTTGATCTCCATATTTCACAGGCCCCAAGAAAAATGGAGGATGGAAATCTGTTCTCGGCCTTTGGCAATTAAACATTTGTATTCACAAATCAGAATTCGAAGTGGTTATGCTGGCATCAATAATCCTCTCTACAGGAGGGAACGTGGTTTGTGTGTCTCTACATGAAAGACAATTACTTCTATGTGGACATTCATCCATCCTGTGACGTGTCCGTGCCTAGGGTAGACCACCTGAGAATGCCAAGGCCAGGGCAGGTTGCAAAAGGAAATCAGATTTTCCCAGCACTGGTGGGTAACACTGAAATTAGACTCCTCAACCAGCCACAAACCGTGCTTCTGATTCCCCACACTGGTTATCAAGAAGCTAAAACAAAAAATACACAACCTCCCTTTACTGCATTTCAGTCTCTGACTCCCAATCAGCCAGTAAAGCCAGGTCCAGTAAAGAGAGAAGTTACTACAGCTTTATGCTCTTTCCCAAAAAGTTCTCCTGATTCCAAAGGGTCAGCCACAATACCAGATCAATATGAGTTGGATCTTACCCTAAATACCACTCTGCCAGCCAATCCCTTAGTAAATAAAACAAAAGGTTTATTATAAAAGGAAAGAAACAAGGTAAGAGGTGTTACGTGATTAAAGCAATCAGATTCATACAAGTGATTTGAAAGTCCATATCTATCAGGTTTTCAGTAGAATTATGGAGTTTGCAGGTTTGTACAGTCTCTCTAGTGTACATCCAGTATCTGGATGGGTCTCAGTCCTTTGTTTCACAGCTTCTGTTGCTGATGAGTTGATCCAGAGGTAGGAAGTAGGAATGAAGACTGAAGATAATATGGGTATGATGCAGCTGCCTTTTATGTACCTTTGCCATGCTGCTTTTGGAAATTTACAGAAATAAGGTGGCTTCTCTCCCTGGGCTAATTGTACCTGTGGGTTCCCTTAATTTGCCATTAAGCTGACTTATTGCTGCTGCCATCCTGTCTGGTGTGTCGCCCAGACTCACAGCACAATTTGAAATACAGCTATATCAGACCTATCCATAACTTACAATACAAATGACACACACAAACAATATCACCATACGTAGCAAATTATAACCTTTCTAATGGTACCTGACATGGCCTATCTCATATGGATTATTGTAATTTTGGTATTAAATCATATTCTAGGAGGTCCTGACAGTGTCACACATCCGATAGAAGATTCCTCAGGTTTCTGGAAGAACAAGAACTCTACTGTTTCAGAGTGCTCCCATTCAGGCTAACAACATCACCCAAAGCGTTCACAAAGCTCTTCTCGATGGTGCCCAAATGAGACATCATGGCTATACAGATTTTCTGTATCTGGACAACTGGCTCCTAACAGGTCACTCCAGTCAGGTGGTCCAGTTGGCCCCTCTGTTCTTGCTCCATTCTCTGGCAGCTTTGGAATTGATATCAACAAAGAAAAGGCCACTTTGATTCTCACAAGGACTGTAGACTTTATCATAGAACCCTAGATTCATTTTCAGCCGGGGCCTACCTCCTTTTGGAAAGATTCCAGACCTTGAACAATTTGATAAGACTAGCCACTTGCAGACCACTGTTATTGTTAATCTTAGTAGGAAAAGGTCTTCCATTCCCTGCCACATGGCATCATATATTTACGTAATACCATTGGTTAGGCTTCACCTGCATTGCCTACAGGCCTGGCTTCGGTCCATCTACTCACCAGACAAGAGACTTCATATACACCAGAGTAACAATTGCCACCTGGATCACAGCTTCTCTTGCCTGGCAGATGAACCCAGAACAAGTATTTGTGGGAGTTCCTTTCATCACATCCACACCCATTGTAATCATTGTCACAGAATGGATGTGGAGCCCATCTGAACAACCAGCTGCACAAGGCACTTGGTTTTCTTGGAAGAACAGGATGCATATCAATCTATTAGAGCTGAGAGCGTTCCATCTAGCCTGCAGTGCGTGTCTGTCATTTATTGTATCCCACCGGGTCCAAATAATGTCAGACAACATAGCTGTCTTTTACGTAAACAAACAAGGTGGAGCAAAATCCCTTCTTCTCTGTTTAGAAGCAATCAATTTATGGAATTGGTGGATCAGAAATCAGGTAATTCTCTGTTACATACCTACCAGGTGCACAGAACTCTCTATCGAACAATCTCAGCAGGCACTTCTTCACCGACCAGGAGTGGGAGATACACCGTTCTACCCTGAACCTGATCGTCACACAGTTGCGAATGCCATCCTTAGATCTGTTCGTGTTCCAAATGAACAGGAAGATCACCCTTTACTACTCCAGGGCTGCTCTGAGCCACAGCTCAAGGGGTGATGTCCTTGTGTTCTCATGGAGTGATCATATCAAATACGCTTTTCCTCCCATCCTTCTGTTACCACAAATTCTGTTGAAGATTTAGTATGACAAAGATCGAGACATTCTCATAGCACTCAACTGGCCCAGACAGTTCTGGTTTCTGGACCTTCTGTGACTGTCAGCCCATCCTCTCATCAGCATCTGTCCCTTCACGGTTCTACTAACCCAGGAGAACAGCAAGAACAGATATCCCAACCCAGACCTCTTTCCCTTAACAGCCTGGTATTTGGATGGGCATCAGATCTAGAATGTTCCTGTGTGTTCACTGAAAATATTGATTGTTTATTCTCAACCAAAGAAGGAAAGACTCCACCAGAAAATGTTATTTGGCTAAATGGAAGAGTTTCTCTTCCTGGGCAGAATGTAATTGGTCCTCCAGTATCTGCAGATATCCCTACTGTTTTAGACACTCTCCTGTTCCTGAATACTTCATGGCTTTTCATTAGTTCCCTGCTGTCCATCTAGCAGCAGTCAGTGCTTTCCATCCTCCAGCAGAAGGACACTTCATTTCCTTTCACCTTCACCCAAAATTTGTCCCAAAAGTAATTTGAGTTTCACATAAATCAGGCTATCTGCTTACTGGTATTGTTCCCCAAACCTTATGCTTCCAATGAGGAGAGAAGACCTCACTCTCTGGACATCAGATGAACTCAGGAGTCTACTTGCAAAGGATGAAATTGATTAGAAAATCATCAAACTTATTTGTTACTGTAGCAGAACAGTCGCCAGGGCAGACATTATCTGCTCAGAGACTGAGTGAATCTCCAGCTGCCTCATTCTGTGTTACCATTTGGCCTTATTCCTCCTCCCGATGAGGTGACAGCCCATTTCACAAGAGCACAAGCAACCGCAGTGTCATTTCTTCAATTGGAACATCCGTAGAGTGGCTACTTGGAGCTCCATCCATACATTCACAAAACAGTATGCAATTAGTTCAAGCCTCCTCTGCAGATGCAGCTGGTGGGACTGCAGTATTATAAGCATCTATACCTTCTGCGTCACCACACACCCCTCCTGTTTAAATACTGCCATCAGTCACCCACATGTGGGACACAGGGACTAACACTCGCAGAAGAAAGTATACTGCCCTGTGACTGGTGGTGCTTCGAGATGTGGGGTCCCTATCTGTATTCCATGACCCATCCTTCCCTCTACATCAGATTCTTCTGGTTTGTGGTGAGAGGAGCTGGAAGAGCATCTGTCTGTCCTGCCCCTTATCCCCCGCAGTTTGGAATACAAAAAGAACACCTGTGTGGGTGCGGACCAATGGACACTACTTGCTAGAAATCTCTGATCTCAGGCACATTGTGCACATGCTTAGCCACCTGTGGAATTCACGTAGGGACCACACATCTTGAATCTCCAGTTACAGGTCAGTAACCTCCCTTTCTTGTAGAATTGAGTTTGTGACCTAAAATTCCAGTTAGCCGAGTGTTCTGGAGGCATTCTGACACCACCCTGGTGGATGTGACATAAGAGCGTATGTACCTTCAGATAATCAGTGTTCATCTGTGCTGTATTAGAACTGTTAGTGCAAGTCATGCTTCCTTTGGCAGCAATGTCCTATCAGCTGCACCTGTCACTTTTGAGCATAAGATTGCATACCAGAGATTAAATCAGATACTAGTGTATATAAAAATGAAGAACAGTTTTTCCTGTAGATACCCATCTCACTGGAATCCCGTCCTTGGATCTACACATGTGGATAAGGGCCTGGTGAACATCTACAATATAAGCATGTCACCCTAACTGTGAGGTGATTTGACTGCCCATGCTCTGGCTTCTTCAGACAGTGGTCTGCAAAAGAGCTCTCCTGGGATGTAACTTGCTGACTCTCATGGTCTGTCCTGATTGACACACATCTGAAACTTCAGACTAACAATTCTTTGGAATTATTGAAGCAGAGCAAATTTTCACAACATTATTAGAAACCCATAAAGAGTAATTTGTAATAAATAGTGACAGACCCATTATAAACTTAAACCCATTATAAAAATCACCTACCATTAAACAAAATTATGATTTGTGTTCAGTGTTGTACTCGGTTTTTTTAAATGTCTGATGGTGGGTTGAAATTTTTATTAGTTTACAGTACAAAGTGCTAGTAATATTAATCATGATTACTTCCTCTAGCCTAGGAAAACAACGTACCCTCTAAAATCTCCTGGAATAAGACCCAATACTGGCAGACATGGTTCTGCCTCTGGCACCTTGCGAGGTCACCCAACACCACTGGAAAGGGAACCATGTAAGATAAGTTTCAGCAGAATTACTGAAGCAGAGCATGAGTCAGCAGTATCAGCCCCAACTTCCCCGAATACGCCATCTACTCCACCAGTGTCTGCCTCTTCAGAACTAAGTGTATTTTTTGATCTCAACAGTTCTTATGGTATGTATGTAATTTGTTTTATATTTACTTGTGTTTTTCTCAGTATATATTCCATCCCACACTCTGCCCGGGGCTCTTGTTCCTTAAGAAATATTTTGTTATGGCAGATGACACCAGGTACTGTTACAGGTAGTCTTCCTTCTAAGTTCTCTTTTAGAGTACGAACAAGTCTTCAGTCGTGGAATAAATGCACATGGAGGTGTTAGTTTGGGGTTTTTACCAAGTCCTGTATAGCGGGAGCTGTGCAAGTAACAGGAGAGTTTGCTCCTTGGGCTTGATTAGGGTCAATTCTTGAGGCATAGTTGCTTCTTGGGAGCCATCAAGGGCGTTGGGCTGATTCCTGAAAAAAGGTGTTGCCTCTCTGTTGAGGGGGAGGGGAAGGAAGGAAGGCAGAGAGGAGAGAGGTAAAGCAAGTTGTATTTCAAATATACCCAGACTCTATCACTGGTTGCTCCTCCTTGGGTATATCCAGAAATCTGCTGCTGGTTGGCCAAGGGGTGACTCTGGTGTTGGAAGAAGGGACATCAATAAGAATGTGCTGCTATTTAAGATGGCATATCATCTTTATTACAATGCCAATGCAAGTCTCATTTATAGAAGAGACTCTAATGTACTTGATATTCTATAGTGATGGGATATATTTTTTTAACAATAAAAGCAGCTTTGGAAATAAATTGGAAGGCTTTCTTAAGAGAAAGGTTAGGGCAGTCAAGAAAATAAAGAAACCTGGTGTTCCACTAAAAAGTTGAAACTGATGAGCACCTTTTTAGCAGAGTCTGTTACTGCTGGGAGTGGCTCAGGATGATGGGTCCTTAAAACGTAGAGAGGCCTGAAATGGTATATAGTGGCTGCCAGTTGCTTCGGAAACTTGTTCCAAATACAGGCCTGTAATGTTTGCCCTTTCTCTCAAAATGACACGAACGTTCAGGGAAGTTACAAGCTCAGCCAGCAGAGCTTGTACCTGCCTACCTCAGCACTATTGAGCAACCTGTGTTTCTACCACGCTCCGTGCCAGTAGTAGCGATGCACCGAGTATGTAATGGAAGTCCGCATCTAATGTTGTGCACAAAAGAGTGTTTGCCTTCCCCTTCTTATAATGGCTCTCCCAAGCACAGTCACAGAAGCACTTGTCTTCAGGAGCATGCTGCTTGCTGATTCAGTTCAGTCCTGGAGAGGGCAAGGTGCAGTCGGGAAAAATTAACTCCGATACAGAAGGCCAGCACATAACCAAGGTACCAGATAAGCCCTATTTTAAAAGTTAAAATAGGGCTTAAGTAGTGCATAGGTTATGTGTTTGCCATCTGCCCTGGAGTGAAGTTCACCCTCAGTGCTTCCTCTCCCCTCTCTGTGTGGCTGCTCTGCGTTGCGTTGTCAGTGGGCAATTGACCATGCACATTTGTTCACCTTTTGACAAATTTGGCTACCAGAATCCAAAGGATTCAAGAAACCACCCTGTGATACCCTCTCAGTACATGCTGCATGGGCTGGGATGGATGGATAAGAGTTATGTTCACCTATCACCATATAATTAATTAAACACAGAGAAGGGACTACAGGACAAACTTGGGTTTCATGTGGCAAATAGTGAGGGCCTCTAGGTACAAGACTGGGGTGATAATTTTGGTGTCAAAATTCAGTTGTATTTTCCTAAGTTTGTCTCATTCTATATATTTTTAATATTTTTATTGTTTAAAAAGCAATATTCTCAATAGTAATTTTCAAAGTTTTTGGCCTAGAAATATTTACATAATAGACTGTCCCTAGTTTCAACAGTAGATTTGATAGTATATCCGATATATTAAAAGATACACCCCAGTACATACTCGTTTTGGGGATATTTTTTAAACAGATTAGGGAGGGGGGACTCTGTTTTGGTGGCAAAATTTCTTCTCTGATCCATTTTTCATTTCAATAGGTAACAACAGCATCTTTGCTCCTGTCCATTTGCCACAGTCAAGTGAGTACCCTAACTCTAGTTTGTCAGTAAATCCTTTCCATTTTCTAAATGTGCTTTTATATCATAAGAGCCTAAGAATAATTAAACCATCTCAATGGTAAAGGGATAAAATGTTAGACTAGTTAATTTTAAAAAATACAAGGGTTTTTTTTTTTTTGCATGTTAGGTAGAGCATATGGTAAAATGATGCATAAAATTTAAGAACGGCTTGGGTTTGAGCCTAACAAATAACATGGGTGTCTTCCCATTTTTTATCTCCTGCACTGTTGCTGAATTGATCAAGCTGGCTAACTGCACAGATGAAGTGACTAGATAGTATGGTGATTGACACTAAAAATTTATTGAAGTATTTGCTCTACTATTAGGGAGAGAAAAGGTGCTTTCCATAGTGCATGCAGTAATCTGAGTGTACTCATATGCTTAGTACATCTGAGATGTGACTGTACGGTGCTGCCACCTGTGCTTGCCCTTCCTTCTTACTTCCTCTTAAATAAAATCAGGCATTTTTATTTGCAATTTGATTTTATGAAAACCCAGAATTGTAGAAAACAATACAAAATTGGGAAGAGAGATCCACTTATACTGATCTGCATCATGTGCATAAATGGAAAAGAAACAAGCAGCCAATGTTTTCTTCTTTAAATGCCTAACTTAATATTTTTCTAAAAAAATCTTAAATATCCCTTTTTCTCCTCAAAAGGGACAAAGAAACTTTCAAAGGGGATGAGAGAAGTTGTGGTAATTGGAGTCTTACGTACTCTTTTTGTCTGCTCTACTATTTTTTTCTGCTGTGGAATTGTAGCAGAACTGCTGTTACATTCCATAAGTAGCCCTGTAAACTTGTAATGAGAATATTATCTGTTTTTGGGACAGAAGGCAGATGTTTTCTATGCTAGTTTATGATCTAAACATACGCCCAAACCACATACACCACTCTATGCTTCCACTTAAAGAGAATGAATTCTTCCCCATGCAAGAGCTTCCAAATTAAACAGTTTTGTTGTCCATTATGTTTTCTTATCAGGCCTTCATTTTTTCATCTTCTAAATACAGAGTGCATAGGAAGACTGTCAAATTAAGGCATTCAGTATTGCTTATTACGTGCTGTATGAATATGTATTTTACTTCAGACAAAAGTCTGCTTTGTGAAATCTAGCGTATAATTACAAAAATAACTGCTACTATAACTTCCTTCATCTGGGTTGAACAGTTAGGGATGCCACTGCATACCAAGAATCTGTTCTATGCAGGGTTGTTGAAGCTGTGCTGGTCCCAGAGTATTAGAGAGACAGTTTGGATAAGATCGTATCTTTTATTGGACCACATCTCTCACCAAAGAAGTTGGTTAAATAAAACTTATTACTCCACCCACCTGGTATCTCTAAAATTCTGTTCATTAATTTGCTTCTGGTTTTGTCTAAAAATGTTCAGAATGTTTTACTTTATTGTGTTGTGCACCACCTGAAACTATCCTTTACTCTTTTTAGAATCTTTCTTCAGTTCATGTGGTAGTTTACATAAACTAAGTGAAGAGCCTCTGGTTCCTCCTCCACTTCCTCCACGCAAAAAGTTTGATCAGGATGTTTCTAACTCTAAGGTGAGTGTGTGTGTGTGGGTGGGAGGGTGTAAATGTGGGGGTAGATTTGATAAGATTTATGAAACATTCATCTTTGATATGTACACATTATTCTGATGTCGTGCAACCTTGTTAATTCTTATTTTTTAATCCTCAAACCTAGTAATACTCACAGAACAGCCAGCACCTTTACCCTCTTAGCCCTACTTCATAGCAAAAACTTAATAGCAGAGACCTGAAATAACATTTCATATTAATAAGACTTCATTGCTGTCACAAAATACATAGCAGTACTAGCCCTAATACTAGTCCTAATGTGTGTATATGTACATATTAGAAAGATTCTAATCTTAGGGAAAAACTATTATTGGGTTTTTAATAATTATTTTCTTGTAAGTGCTCTCAACCTGTGGTTTTGCATGTTAAAGGCTTCACTTTGTCCCCTAGCAAACCAAGTGTTACTCTACACCTTCCTTCAGTGTGTGTCAGAAAATAGATTACTTTATAAGAAATTTAAGGTTCTTTGGATGATTTTTTTTCTATATTTCAGGGAAGTTTTAAGTCTGATGATGATCCTCCTGCCATTCCACCCCGGCAACCTCCTCCTCCAAAGATACAACCTAGAGTTCCCACGTACAATAATCCATCTGATCAACTGCTGCATAGTCCACCACCACCCCCTCCAAGAGACCCGCTTCCTGATACCCCTCCACCAGTACCACTTCGGCCTCCAGAACACTTTATAAACTGTCCATTTAACCTCCAGCCACCGCCAGTGGGACGCTTTCACAGAGATCCAGACCGGTTCAGGGAAGCCAACACCTGCCCGAGCTCACCAAACACTCCTCCAAGCACACCCTCTCCAAGGGTACCGCGTCGGTGCTGTGTGCTCAGCTCGAGTCACAACAACCTGGCCCATCCTCCAGCTCCCCCAGTCCCACCAAGGCAAAATTCTAGCCCTCAGTTACCAAAACTGCCACCAAAGACTTACAAAAGGGAGCATTCCCATCTGCCTTTGGAAAGACAGTCTTTGCTAGAAAATGCAGAAACTCCTCAATGACCTTAGCCATATTAGTCATTGACACTGGAATAGTATTTGTAAAGTTCCTTTTTATTTATTCAAAAAAAAAAAAAAAGGCAGTGTGTTTTAGTACTTTCACAAATAATGCTCTTACAAAAGTGCTGCTGATCAAAAAAAGTTAAAAATTGGAAAAATAAGAATACACACTCTAGTCTTTGTCTGCTCCCACAGCATTAAACCCTCAGGTGATCAGTAGCATTGCCTTGTCTCAGTGCCGACAGTTATGCCAGTATAAAGATTATATATTTTGCACTGTAAACGACACTACATGAATTTAAACTGACATCAGTTCATTGCACTGAGCCAAAAAAAGGTGCGTTTGTGGAATTTTTCAAATTTGAGCACTAGTGGCCTTTTTAAAAAAAAAAAAGAAAACAAAAAACAGTGGAATTTACTACACAAGCATGAGGATAGATAGTGTTACTGATTTTAAACCTCTCTGGCTCCTTGCCTTCTGATTTTGTGTAAATCTAGGAGGTTTGTGAAAGACGACTACTGTTCTCAAATTTTTTATGCCATGTCTTAATGTCCAGTCATTTGCTGCTGAAGATGAAAAAGAAAAATGGGATGAGAATCTAAATGAAGATATCAGAATGCACTATTAGTTTTGATTATTTTGACAAGTATAACCTAGGACTACCTAACCCAGTTATTGGAAAGTATCCCTAATATTTAGCATGCATCTTGTTCAGATGTGCCTTTTTGTTTTGGCAGGCAAAGGTGTCTTAAGCTAAAGAGTTGCCTACTGTTTTGGAGAACAAAGCTGTATGCCATGTATGTACAGTTGTTTATATTGTATATTTACAGATAATGCTAATAACCTGTATAAATTTAAGTGACTTGAGGCCTGTAATACAGTCTGCTACTCTTGCAATCTTATACATTCAGAAGCATTTCCTATAGCTTAGGAACAAAGTCTTGCCTTCCAAATCTAATGATGTTCTTTAGGTCTAACTTCATTTAATTATGAATACCCTTTTGGAAATTGGTAGCATTTAAACCAGCAAACACTTAAAGCTTTATTAAACTTTTTAAACTGAAAAGTGAATGGAACTTTTCTTTGCCAGTTGAACTACTTATTGTTTGAACTGGTATGAGAGTGAGTCTGTTTTACTGGTAGTACTGTAGCAGAATTTGTAAAGTGGCCAAAAGCCACATTTTATTTACTGGTCTGTGGCCTTTTACTGTGCTTTGTATCAGAGTTCTTAACAAGATTAATAAATCACCCCAGTCTTAATTTTTAAGAGATTGATCAATGTGTGTTCCTTGTAAGGATTTGGGGGGGAAATACAGTAACCTGCGATGCTGTGCAAGATTCCTATATTCTTTCATGCCGCTTCTGCTAAGCCTGACAAATGGGTTGCCTTCCTATTTGCAGTTAACTGGCCCATTTCAGTGCTTTGAGAATGGGCCCCCAGCAGAAAACTCCTACTTATCTGGCAACTCACCAACAGCTTTTAACCCTTTCCAGCAGAGAAACCACAACTTTCTAGGGGAGAATGGTTTCTTTAAAATTTTAAGTTCAAGAAGAACCAAACAAATTTAAGACACACAATCTTAAAACAAACAAGCAAAAAAACAACTCTCCCTTTCTCTCTTCTTAGTCCAACTCTTTCTCTGAGAAAGGATGTGAGTTACATATTGATAAATATTAGGGTCAGAAGAGTCCATTGTGATTTACTCTGACATGCATAACACAGGCCATCGGATTTCGTGAAATAATCAAACCCATAACTTCCCATTGAATTAGAG
The DNA here is from genome assembly GCA_007922155.1 of Mesoclemmys tuberculata. Lineage (NCBI taxonomy): Eukaryota > Metazoa > Chordata > Testudines > Chelidae > Mesoclemmys > Mesoclemmys tuberculata. The sequence continues at coordinate 6,587,653 of ML675611.1, read as the reverse complement.
CATATAATTTATAAACTTCTGCAGCTAAATACTCCGATAAAGAGAAATTAGAGAAGATTTTCCCTCTGGATTGTTTCTTCACCATATCTAGAGATGTTGAAAAGCTGAGCTCCTAATCTAGCAAAATCCCTACCTTCAGGTCAATTCCAGTTCAAGTTTGCCAATCCATTTTTCTTTTGAGGGTGTTACTAAACAGTCAGGCTACAAATAATTACTCTCAAATTCTACCAGGTAGGAGAACCCAAAGATGCCTTGCTTTCTGTATCTAAAAATGATGTCCAAGCAGGGGCTCTAGACAAGGAGAAAGTCATCCCATCAGAAGAGGATCTCTTCCTGCAAGTGCCCAATGGCTTAAAAAATGGAGGCAACTGTCAGAATGGATTTCAAAACCGCGTCAACTTCCATTTTCACAATCTTTTACGTGATGTGATTCTCTCAAGTAATTGGACTTTACAAGCGGAGATTAATTCATTTTAACAGTCATGAGGCGACAGCCTTTATATAGATTCATCCCCTGGATCTCATGAGATTTGCTGCTCTGGTGGACATTCGGATGAGCTGCCAGATGGCACATCTAGCTTTACACCTGAGTGGCAGATATCTGTTCAGTACAGAACCTGTGTTCCTCCAGATTCAAAGGAAACAAGTTTTTGGTGGGACACATGTAAAGGCATTGACTCATAAAGCAGCTGCTAATAAGAGATATTTCCATTAGTTCTTACAACGTGAACCACTCTCTTGAAGCAATGAACCAAAACCTTAGGTTCCAAATCAGAGGTCGTCAGTGGTGTAAGGAATCCAATCTTTGTTCATACAGAATTGACCAGTCTGAATTTTACCTACAAAATAATAAGAGTTGAGGGCCTACAACATGGACCTCACATGGATCACCTCACATCCCAACGATCTTTGTCCCAAAAAGGAGAAAAAGAAAGCAATCCTATTAGAGTTTAGAGCAGCAAGTTTAGCCGTTTTGTACTTTCACCACCATGTTATCAGTGTTGTACAACACCACTAGAGTGTCTCATATAAGGTAAAAGTGGTGTTGGAGGGATGAAGAGTACCATGTTATACTCAGAAGCTTTGTCTCTTGGACAGAAACAAAGTTGATTGTAGAATAAGTATAACATTAGAGAATTAAAGTTAGCCTAAGTTTGGTTTAAAAAATCCATGTTGTAAAGAGAGGCCTAACTAGTAAGTAAAGGAAAGGCCTTGAAAGTAATGACTTATGCGGCCAGAAGAAATGAAGTAGAGAGGATGTCTAGTTCAAAGAATAACTAATGAAACCAGGGATGTTGCTGAAAAGAAGGCCTCTGACTGAGGGGAATGACTGCAAATGATTTTAAATAAAATATCTGTCTTAAAAAGCCAACCTGGCTCTTCCCACCTCATATAGTTGAATTAGGGCCTATGTTAACCCAGCTGGAAAAGTAAAACAGTTGATCAGCAAGGAGGGGAAGAGATATGGAAGAAAGGCCTTGGGGGGAGAAGAGGTGGTAAATCTTACCTATTTAAGATTAGAAATAAGGGGGAACTGTCTTCAATTGGATTTAGCTGAAGTCAGTAATTGGCAATGGCATCAAAGGGAATAAAAAAGTAAACTCTTAAAAGATTCATTGCTAATACGACATGTCTGACCATGCTGGAGCTGACAAATATGGGTCTAAGCACTCCTGGGTTTAGCCCATTTCTAAGTATCTTGATCAAATGCTTATAAATGTTTTGTTACTGTTTGTGGGTAGTAAATTGCTTATTATTTAAATTTTATAGGCATGTTTAGAGCAATTACATAAATATCAGTAGGGCTTTGGATTTAATAAAGGCATTTATGGTTAAGCTAGTGTTGTGATAATATCCTGCATAAATATTAATACCAACATTGTGAGTAATTTTGAATAAATGTAACTGGTTCAAAGGATAATCAATGCCATGAGTGGTATTGTTGCACCAGCTTCTCTGTTACCTTGCCTAGTATGACACATCTCATTCCCTCATGTTTGTGTCATGGCTCACTACTTCCCACTCATCAGAATTTACACAGGTAGCATGAAAGAGAATAAAAAATCACTTGCTACATTTTGTTTCTTTAATTCATGCTGCCCTTACAGCTCTTGAGTTTTCTAGGCAACATAATTTCTGCCTTTTTAATAACGATTCCAGTGCATAACACAGATGGGGCATATTTACAAGAAGTTTAAATTCATTATGATATCTTTAAATTTAATGTCTTCAGAGTTCATGGATTCCCCGGCCAGAAGGGACCATTATGATCATCTAGTCTAATCTCTTGTATATCACAAGCCAGAAGCCTCACCCAGTAATCTCTGCATCAAGCCCATAAATTCTGTTTGAAAAATAGGGTATCTATGTTTAGAAAGATATCCAGTCTTGACTTTCACTGCAAGTGATGGAAAACCCACCACATCCCTAGATAAATTTTTCCAATAGGTAATTACCATCACTGTTTAAAAAATGTGTACCTTATTTCTAGAGACACGAGATGGGTGGATCAACTTCTGTTGGTGAAAGAGACAAGCTTTCAAGATACAAAGAGCTGTTCTTCCCATCTGGGACAGGTAGCTAAATACAAGGTGGAACAGACTGTTTAGCATAAGTAGTTAACACATTCTAAAACTCCATTCAAGATGAAGTAACCAATTAACACCTCTGCAATCATAGGACGCAAAAAGGGGGCCTAGTGGGTTACAGATTGTTGTAATAAGTTATAAATCCAGTGTCTTTATTACGACCATGAGTTTTAGTGTTTAACAAAGTTATGAATTTAAGCTCCCAGGCTCATCTTTTGAAGGTGTTGTCCAGGTTTCCTTTGAAGTTGAGGACTGAGAGGTCAGATATGGAGCGATTGTTTTGTGAAAACTGTTCACTTGAAAACTGGTGTTTTTTGTCTTCTCTCATTTTTTTGGTGAGAGTTCATTCAACAGCGTAGTGATTGTCTGATTTCACCCATGTTGTTGGGGCATTTAGGGTACATCTACACTGGAATAAAAAACCCACAGCTGAGGCTGGCCCCAGTCAGCTGACTTGGGCTCATGGAGCTTAATAATTGCTGTGTAGACATTTGGGCCCAGGCTGGAGCCTGGGCTCTGGGACTCTCCCCCATCACAGGGTCTCAGAGCCCAGGCTCCAGAGCAAGCACGAATATCTACATAGCAACTTTACAGCTCTGAGATCCTAAGTTAGCTGACCCAGGCCAGTTTCAGGTGTTAAATTGTTGTGTAGATGTACTCTTAGTGCACTGGTTGTGGGGAGCTTGCTTCTGATAATGAGCTCAGCAAGTTCGGGACGGAGGTGTTGAAGGCCAGAAAAGGAAGTTTGGGAAAGATTTCTTGCAGAATTTGTCTTGCTTCAGATTCCAGCCACTGGATTTTGTTGTTCTTCGAGTGCTTGCTCATGTCAATTCCATTTGTGCCTCTGTGCACAGTTACCGGAAATGTTTTCCCCTCAGCAGTACCCGTAGGGCTGGCTCGGTGCCCCCTGGAGCCTCACGCACATGCCGCGGTATATAAGGCGCTGTCTGCCCTAAGCCCTCTCAGTTCCTTCTTTCCCCTACTGACAGTTGCTGGAACCTTGCTTCAGCTTGCGATTGCAAGTACTTCAATTCCTCTGTTCCTATTAGGTTAATAAACTCATTATTTGTTAGTTAAGTACTGTAGTTAGTTGTCAGTCAGTGTTACGTGTTAGTCTTCTTAGGGACTTGTGCTTGGGAGCGGGGCATGCCCTGCTCTCCAGGCTTCATTCCCCACACTGTTTGCTGCAAACCCTTCCTGTTCAGTTACCCCCCCACCCCCAACAGTTGTTTGAAGTGTTTGAGGGAATCGCGCTGGAAGGATGCGTGTAAGATTTGCAAGGGCTTCCAGTTGAGGACTCTGAAGGAAAGCGAGAGCTGCTTGAAAGCCCTTCTCATGGAAGCAATGTTGAGACCGGCCTTGGAGCTGCCACGTTCCACCTCTGTGTCAAACACGTCAGTGCAGTGCGCCCTGGCATCGGAAACATCACGGCACTGGCCGCCTTCTCCTTCACAGAAGAGGCAGAAGTAGCTGCGCCTGGACAAGGACCACTCCCCCGCACTGAAGAAGAGCAGGGAGGTGGGGTTGAGTGAGGGTCCTGCGTTGCCCCAGCTGGCTATGCCGAGACATTCGGAGCAGGACTCGCCCTTCAGGGCTCCGAGCCCTCTGAGGGAGCCACCCCGAACTCCAGGGAGCAGAAGGGGGCCCCTCTAGCTTATGCTGCTGTCGACACCCAAGAGGCGGCAAGAGACTTGATGGCTCTCCTGCCATCCACCTCTAAACCTACCCCGGTGCTGGGAAGCGCTAAGGCTCCAATTTCAAACGGGAAGCCTGTGATGGAACCCCGTCACTGGTTGCACTGGTCACCTGAGTCTCGAAGGGTGTCGCCAAAGAGATGGTCTCTGCTGTCATCCAGTCGCAGATCCCCCAGGTTGCGCTGCTGGCACTGGGTCGATCGCCGACAGTTGAGCAGCACCTCACACAACGGTCTCTCGCAAAGGAGTGTGGACAATCTCGATTGCCGGCACAGAGAAAGAACATCACGGATAGCCCCCACACAAGAAAATCAGCATACCTATCTGCAGTGGTTCCTGAGTCCATCACCAGATCCTGAGTTCCTGGCTCATCATCCTGGGAGTCGTGAACAATGCTCCAGGAGGGTGAAGAAAGACCTTGAGTAGTAACTTTGGGCCTGGGTAGTTTAGGTTTAAGCTGGGAAAGAATCTGGAGTTAAGCTCCACCTTGTTAAATCCCCAAGTGACCCATTTGTTATTTGCCCCCTGAATAAATTGTTCCTTGTTTTGCTTTATTCTGAATTTGGGTATTTATCCACCTGACTACTCCGATGAATGATGTGGAAGGGGGACCTAGACACTTACTTTTTTAATTGTTGGTGGGAGGGTTAGGTGTCTCCAACAGAATCCTGTTTATTTTCTCAAACAGTCCATCCCGTTGGATGATTTTAGAGCCCACCAGGAACTCCTTAAAAGGGTGGCCTCTAATCTGGGCTTAGAAGCGGAGGAGCTCAAAGAAACCATGGACAACCTGTTTAATGTCCTGGCAGCCGAGGTGCCAGCATGGGTCTCCCTGCCAGTTCACGAAGAGGTTCTCAAGCTGGCTAAGGGCCTGTGGCAAACCTCGTTGTTGCTGCCACCAACCTCCAAAAGAGCGGAGAAGAAATACCATGTCCTCGCAGAGATTTGACAATCTCTTCACGCACCCATCACTGGGGTCCTTGGTGGTGGCAGCTGCAAATGAGCTGGACAGGCAAGGGCAGTCCAGCGCCATACCGAAAACTAAAGACTACAAGAAGTTGAACTTATTCAGCAGGAAGGTTTTATTCCATGGCTAGCCTTCAATTTAGAATTGCCAACCAGCAAGCATTGTTGGGGAGATACAATTACAATCTCTGGGATTCCCTTAAGTGCTTTGGTGAGGCGTTATCCCAGGAGCAGGCAATAGACCTTACAACATTCCTGGAGGAAGGCAGAACGGTGTCCAGGGCCGCCCTATAGGAAGCCTCAGATGCAGCAGACTCAGCAGCGAGAGCTATGGCTTTGGCTGTGGCTGTGCGACAGTGCTCAGGGCTGCAGTCGTCGTGTCTGTCCCAAGAAGTGCAGCAATGCATCCAGGACCTGCCATTTGATGGGAGTGCACTTTTTTCAGACCAGACGGATGCCAAACTTCATAGGTTGAAGAACTCTAGGGCTACCACGAATTCATTGGGCCTCTATACACCTCAGGGCAGCAGTTTCACCTTCAGCAGCAGCAGTCCAGATTCCAGGCCTCGCATTTTGGTGCCTACAGGAGGAGAAAGGGACAGGAGCTTCAGAAAGTGCTGACCAGCCCATCCTCATCAGCCCAACAAAAGGGCCCTTCCCGGTGCTCCAGCGGGCAGCGCCAGCCGATTGGATGGTACGCCTGAGGCGGCTTACCAGCTTCCAGCCAGGATCTTCCTTCCCTGCAGTTCTTGATCCGCCTCACTCCCTTCCTTCCCGAGTGGTCTCACATTACTTCGGACTGTTGGGTCCTTGGGATCATTGCAAGGGGCTACACTCTGCAGTTTTCTCCCCCTCACCTCCCAACCCTTCTTCCCCATTCCTCTTCAGGGACCTCACTCACAAGCAGCACCTTCTGCAGGAGGTGGAAAGCCTTCTCAGAATGGGGGCAGTGGAGGAAATAGCACCGGACAGGAGGGGAAAAGGATTCTACTCCTGGTACTTCATTCCCAAGGCAAAGGGGGGCTTCAGGCCCATTCTAGACCTGCGTGGGTTGAACAAGTACCTCAAAAGGCTCAAGTTCCACATGGTCTCTCTAGCCTCCATTATTCCCTCCCTGGATCCTAGAGACTGATATGCCACTGTCAATTTGAAGGATGCATATTTTCACATTGCAATATTTCCCAGGCACAGGAGGTTTCTCCCATTTGTAGTGGGTCGTTCCCATTTCCAATTTACGGCTCTCCTGTTTGGCCTGTCTTCTGCTTCATGGGTATTTACAAAGTGCATGGCGGTTGTAGCTGCACATCTCAGACAGCAGGGCATGCAAATTTATCCATTTCTGGATGACTGGCTGATCAAGGGCAGTTCCCAGTCTCAGGTCCAGATCAGTCTCAACCTGGAGCAGGCCGCCTGTCATCACCTACATCTGATGGTGAACGAGCAAAAGTCCACGCTAGTACCAGTGCAGAGAATAGAGTTCATTGGAGCCATTCTCAACTCCACATGAGACAGAGCTTTGCTGCCACAGCCTCGGTTTGAAGCCGTGGCGGGTCTTATCAGGAGCTTTTGCGCCTATCCCCTTACAACAGCCCAGACCTGTTTGCAGCTGCTGGGCCACATGGCAGCCTGCAAGTATGTGATACACCACACGCGTCTAAGGCTCAGACCGCTCCAGTCAGGGTGGTCACAGTGCCCCTACAAGTCCTCTCCTCCCTAGAATGGTAGTTAGACCCTTGGGCTGGGCGCCAGCTTCACATTTAAACATTGTAAAGGAAAATGCAAGCACATGCTTATCCAAGGTTCCTTTCACTGCAGCAGGCTCCTCTGTGTTCAGCGGGTAGGACTAGATAGATTGCAGTGGAGTCTTGAAAAAATCCTGACTCGCAGCATAGCTGGATCCTACCCACTATGTGTCTCCCTCCTCCTCTTCCCAATAGGGGCCTATGTCTCAGGCTCCACTGAGGTATTCACGGTGGTCTGTGAGGTGCTGGCGGGTTCTCCCCCAAGTATGGCATGCAGTTCATTGTAAAAGTGGCAGATCTGCTGCTCAGCACCTCTTGGCCTCCCAGGTCTTGTGCTATGCCTGCTGCAGTTCATTCTGTTTCACACAGCACTTCTTCTGATCCCCTCTGCAATCTTTGTGCAGATGTCCACATTTCTACAATTGGTCTATAACTGAGCCTGGACAGCCTCTTCTCCCAAGTGATCCAAGTATTTCTGTCTACTCCCGGTAGGAGTATGTCTAGAATGTGCAGCCAGCATGGTGTAGCGTGACAGATGCACACAACAAGGGAGAGCTGCTAGGTGTGCTCACCAAGGTGAGCAACCAGGAAAAGGTATTTTAAAAATATGCAGGTATTTTTAAAAGGAGGGGATGGTGGCTTCTGGTCCCCATGACACCTGGTCAGTGAAGTTCACAATTGTGACCAGGGCAGTCACTGTTGGGCATTGTGGGACTGCTGCTGGAGGACTGCTAGGGTCGACATATGTCTCACAGTTTCTACATTGTAATGCGTCAACCTCAATACATAGACCATGGTGCAGGGCCCCAATCGGTAAGGTGGTGTTACTGCATTGCCATAACAGGACACTTGCATCATCAGGAGACAAATCTGAGTGTAAACATGGGCACAAATAGGTTGATACAAGGCAGCTTACATCAATCTAACTTTGTAGTGTAGACCTGGTCTATGACAGACACACCTCTTGTGTCTCCACAGAGCTCAATTCTGGTGGTACATACCATTGTGTAGTAGAGATTTGGAGGTTGGATAGGATCAAGGCTCCTACATCCACCAACCATTCCCTGCCTTTGGCGAGGGGAGGTAAGGCACACAGAGCTCGGAGAAGGAACCACAGAGCTCTACTGCCAGGGAGTAAGCTGAAAGGAGAAGATTCCTTCAGGCCCCATGGATCTCTCCAGTCCAGCTGTGCGTACTGAAGCTAGGATTTGAGCTTTAGGGAGTTCACACCAGAGTTTCAGGTTGCCTGCAGACTCAGACATCAGACAGTGTGTCAGTTTGCATTCAGTTCACATTGAGAAGGTTCTCTCCCTCACCACCTTTCTTGTTTAATGAAAGCTTAACTTCTGCAGAAACTGCTTGCTCTTCCTTGCCAAGTGAGCTTGTGTATTTTTAAGTCTACCTAAGCCCTAATGGTGCTGACTGCTAGAACTTTTCTGATGTAAACTTCTGAGATCCTCCCTGCCACTAACCTTAAGAGCTTTTTATGAGGGATTTGCACAAGGCTGCAGTAACATTTAGTAGCAACACTGACAACTTTCTCTCCTGCATCACCAAGAAACAGTTAAGGTGGTTGCTTTATATCCTGCTGTGTACTAAAGACCAGACAGTAAAAAATTTGTCTTCCTCTATGAAAATGTAGCCTAGAATTATATACTTCATCAAGTATTGTGCACTTACAGTGCATTTGGTCAAAAATGGGTTACCAAGCAATTTAAATGAAATTTGCTCTGTACCAAAGAGAGCGAGGTAGTAGGAGACCTGAAAAGAGAAAATGTGGGATGAGCCAAGTCTTGGGAGCAGACAAGAAGGACAGTTCAGTTGTTGACACTAGCGGGGACTTGGTAGGCATTGTTTCTATTCCCTATGCTGCCACAGACTTCCTTTTTGACCTTGGGCAAGTTACTTAGTGTGTCTGTGCCTCAGTGTCCACCTGGAGAATGGGAATAATAGAACATCCCAACCTTGCAGGGATATTACAGACCGGGATCCCTGTAAGTATAATACAGATGTCGTGTGTAAAATGTTTGGATATTGAATTACACCTAAAGTGATTATGCAGTGGCATCAATACAATCAGATTAATTTTCTACCCTATTTCAAAAATATTCCCAGTTGGTTTGGAGAACAAGTCTATTTTCCTTCTGAGACAGTGACATCTGGTGGGAAAGTAAATATGTATCATTTATGATCTCGGTTTGTCTAACAAACTGACTATAAATGCATAAGTTGCGCAGTGACTTGTCTATTTCCCCAGGTTGCACGTCAAATTGTAAAAGTACAGAACAAAGCTGCAGTCACATTTCTAGCATATTTTGTTTGGATGATGAATATATTTCCTTCCCATCCCTCTCAATGGTGGACTTTCTGTGGCTCAAACCTGTTTCCATTGATATCCACAGCAAAACTCCTCTGTGCTTCGGAGGGGACAGAACCACGCTCTCTGTTCTATAGAGTCCTACTACTGGCATCAATTCCATATTTGATGCAGTAAGTAAACCTACTACAGTAAACAAGAGGTTTTATGGACACTCCTATGTTTTAATTAAATAGTCGCTTGTAACTGTTACAACATAAAATCACCTATTGAAATTCTGCTCTTCGTGTGCTTACTCATGTCCATTTCAATGTAGGTGTGTATGCATCATGTGCACCGTTGCCGGAAGCTTCTTCTCCAGTGGTATTGTCTGTGTCGGCTCTAGTGCCACTTGGAGTGGCACCTCCATATTTAGGTATGTAGGGAACTGCTGCCCTGCCGCCCCTTCAGTTCCTTGGTTGCTGGAAAGCTATTGTCTCCTTGAACTGTGAGTGCTCCTCAGTATTGTCTGCAAATACTGTCTGTGGATAAAGTGTTAATAGTTGTTTTTAGTTAGCCTTTAGTAGCAGTTGTGGAGCAGTTAACACCCCACCTTGCAGGGCCCTCCTGTTGGGTCCGGGGCATGCCTCAATCCTAAGGCTTCAAGCAGTGTGCCACTTGCTGTAACAAGATCCCCGTGAGTGACCCACATAAGAAGTGTTTGACGTGTCTGGGAGAAGGCCATGTTCCCACCAAGTGCCGCATTTGCAATAACTTTCAGCTGAGAACTAAAAAAGAGAGAGATAGTAGACTTAAATTTCTCCTAATGGAAGGAGTACTTTGCCTGGTGTCTGAGCGCCAGTCAGACTTGGCGCCTTTCACTTCATTTGCCAGAAGCGCACTCGCTTCGATATGAGAGCCCCAGTGCAGCTCAAGAGCCCCACCATCCGGTGCTGCTTGGCATCGACATTCCTAACTGGCACCAAAGAAAGCACTGCCAGAAAGGCAGCACTGTTCACCATCACCGGTACCTCAGAAGAGGGCAAGGAAGTCTAACAGAGGTTGTTCCCCAGTAAAGAAGCCAACAGGGGCCATCACCAAAGGTAAAGATGCAAAGAAACTGGATTTGCTGGGTAGGAAGATCCTAATATACAGGAGGTTTCCAGCTAAGGATTGAAAAACATAAGGCCCCTTTGAGTAGATATGACTTTAAGACTTTAATTCTTGGCTGACATTATCCAAGTTTAAAGAGCTCCTAACTGAGGATCAGAATTTGGGGCACTGATCAATGAAGTGCAGAGCGATAACCAAGAGTTCGCTTCAGGCATCCCTGGACACTGGGGACGCTGCAGCTTGTGCCATGGCAACGGTGGTAGTTATGCATTGCAGCTCATGGCTACAGTCGTCAGGCCTGCCTCATGAAGTCCAGCAGACTGTACAGATCCTTCCATTTGAAGATAAATCACTCTTCTCAGAACAAACAGATGCACGCCTCCATAATCTGAAGGACTCGTGCACAAATCTAAAACCTGTGGGGCTTCACAATCTCGTGCTTTTGAGGAAACATTTTAAACCCCAATCCTTGGGCCACTTTTATCCGCATCTCTCTCTCAACACCAGCACAGCCAGGACTTTAGCAGACTGCAGTAGGGGGTTCCAGAGGAGATAACCACATAATTCCTCTACAGCCTCCACACACACACCCGCGAGACAGGCCCCAGAACAGAGGCAGAACTTTTGAAGATGTGCACAAGGATGGCACACCAGTCAAGACCCTGGATCCTACCCCGTGTTTGGGGACCACTTGTCCCACTTTTACCATGCCTAGACCAGCATCACCTCAGATCAAAGGGTACTCCACACAGTGAAAGTGGGATATACTCTCCAACTCCTTTCCCTGTCTTCTTCCCACTCACCCGTCCCATACCTTGTCAGGAATCCTTCTCATGAGAGACATCTGTCACAGGAGGTACAGTCCCTCCTAAAGGTAGGTATGACCTGTCCATGCCTAGGGTAATCACCTGAAAATGCCAAGGTCAAGGCAGGCTACAAAAGGAGAGCTGATTCTCTCAACACTGGTGGGTGACACTGAAGTAAGACTTCCCAACCAGCCAGACAACGCTTCTGATTCCCCACACTGGTTATCAAGAAGCTAAAACAAAAATATACACAGCCCCCTTTACTACATTTCAGTCTCTGGCTCCTAATCAGCCACTAGGTCCAGCAAAGAGATCAATTATTTAAAACTCTATGCACTTTACCCAAAAGGGTCTCCTGCCCCCAAAGGGTCAGCCACATTACCAGATCAGTATAAGTCTGGATCTTACCCAAAATACCACACTGCCAGCCAATCCTTTAGAAACTAAAACTAAAGATTTATTATAAAAGGGAAGAAATAAACTATAAGAGAAATGTTAAATGATTAAAGCAATCAGACACATACAATTGATTTGAAAGTCCATATATATCAGGTTTCTAGTAGTATTGTGGAATTTGCAGGCTTGTATAGTCCCTCTGGTGTACATCCTGTACCTGGATGGGTCTCAGTCCTTTCATTTCACAGCTTTCCAGTTATAGATGAGTTGATCAAGGGTAGGTGAAGACTGACGACTGAAGACAAAATGGATGTGGTTGTGGTGCAACTCCCTTTTATGTCCTTTGGCCTTTGCCATGTTGCTTATGGAAATTTACAGGAATAAGGTGGAGTCCAAGGTCACATAAGTAAGTCCTGGTGACTCATCAGGTGTATGCCTGGCTTCTCCCTCTGTGCCCATTGTACCTGTGAGTTTCCTTAATGGACCATTAAGCAGACTAGTGCTGCAGCCATCCTGTCTGGAGTGTCACCCAGAAATACAGAACAAGTTGAAATACAGATACATCAAACATATCCATAACTTCCAATACACACATAACACAAACATAAACACTATCATCTTACTTATCACATTATAGCCTTTCTAATGGTACCTGACATGGCATATTTAATATGAATTATGATGATTTTGGCATAGTGATATTAAATATCATAAATGGTCCCCCTAATCCAGCCAGCGTCACAGTAGGAGCTGTGGAGGAGGTCCCTGCAAGCTTCAGAGGAATGGGCTTTAATTCCCATTACTTCCTAATCCTGTGAAATCTCAACAGGTTAATGAAGAAGTTGAAGTTCAACATGGTTTCGCTGGCTTCAATCATTCCCTCCTTGAATCCAGGGGATTGGTATACCACCCTCGATTTAAGATGCATACTGTGGTAAGGTGGCAGTGGGGGGGGGGGAAAGAGGTAGCCCACCCCCTGTGGGTCTCGTGCTTTCTTGGCTCGGCCGGTGGTGCAGCCGGGGAAAGCTTCGGGGAGGGAATGGGCCCGATCTGCTGGGGAAACGGCAGGCGAAGCCCCACGCCTCTGTAGGCTGCAGGCGGCAGGCTGCCTGCCACGGGCGGCCAGCCCGAACCCCACTCTGCCAACTCCCCCCCTGTTGGCTCTCACTCCGCGAACCCTCCAACCTGTAACTCCAATCTCCGACCTCCAAGCTCCTTACTCCACAACCCACACTGTCTGTCTGCTGAGGCAGGCTTTTTGAGTGTTTGGGGGCGGGGCTTCCTAATTGGCCTCAGCTGGCCTAATTGGTTGAGCAGCCCCAGCTGGCCTAACTGGTTCAGCAGCCCCAGCTGGCCCAACTGCCCAATCAGGCCCCTGCTGAGTCACCCAGGAAATAAGGCCCGGCTAAGTCTGGGCCTTCCAAGACCCTTGCATAGCCGCTAGGCCTGACCCCGTTACAATACATTCACATAGGCATCTTTCAGGGCCACAGGAAACACCTGCGCTTTGCAATAAACAACTGCCACTACCAGTTCACAGTATCACCCTTTGGCCTATCTGCAGTCCCAAGGGTCTCCACAAAGTGCATGTTGATTATTAGGGTTCAGTCCAAACAGCTAGTGGAGGAACACGGGGCCTTTGTTCAGTCCGTTTTCAAATTTCTGGGTCTCCTGGTGAACGAGTGAAAATTGATCCTTGCACCAACACAAGGATAGAGTTTACAGGAGCGATGATGGATGCTACTCAATCCAGGGCCTCACCCCCGGAAAGCCACTTCAAAGCAATAGTGGCTCTTATCCACGGTCTCAGGGCACATCCTACAAGCATGGCAAGAGTCTGTCTCAAACTCCCGGACCACGTAGTCTTTTGTACATATGTGGTACAACATGCTTGCCTCAGAATGAGACCCCTCTAAATGTGGTTGGCTGCAATGTATGTGCCAAGAAGAGACTCATTGGACAAGATGGTGACAATCCCGCTTACGGTTATCCACTCCTGCCTGTGGTGGACAGACTGGGTCATGATGTGTGGAGAGGTTCCCTTTATAAGACCCAGCCCATCAGTGTCTCTGCTGACTGACGCCTTGGCCATGTGGTTGGGAGCACATCTGGAGTCCCTTGAGACTCAAGGAGACAGGAGCTGACCCTTCCTATCAATATCAGAGAACTGAGGGCAGAATGCCTGGCTTGCCAGGCCTTCCAATCCACCCTATGGGGGAAGTGCATCTCAGTGCTCACAGACAATACCACAGCAATGTTTTATATAAAGCCAGGGAGTACCCGTTCATCACCCCTATGCTAGGAAATACTGAACCTATTGGAGTTTTGTATATCCCAGTCCACCCACCTGCAAGCCCCTTCTACCTGCCAGGCTCTCAGAACACTCTGGCAAATCACCTGAGCAGATCAATAGTCAGCCATCATGAATGGTCTGTTTGACTGGACATTCTGAATGCTGTTTTCCAGAAGTGGGGATTTCCCCAGGTGGACTTGTTCATGACCAAGCTCAACAAGAAATGGTCCCGGTTTTGCTCATACCTGGGGCATGACCAAGGCTCCCTCTTGGATGCCTTTCTTCTACAATTGGAAGGGAAGTTGCTATATGCCTTTACCCCTACAGTTCTGATTCACAGGGTACTACTCAAGGCCAGAAGGTGATCCTCATAGCTCCAACATGGCCGCACTAACATTGGTTTACAAAGCTGGTGAGCCTCTTGGTGGATGAGGTAATCAGCCTACCATTGTTTCCAGACCTGATCTCTCAAGATCATGGATGCTTACTTGATGGTGTGGAAGCTCTGTGGCTGAGTGAATTGGAACAAGCATGTTTGATGAATGTTCAAACGATCCTTCTGGGTAGTAGGAAACAATCAACCAGAACAGCATACCAGACAAAATGGAAGAGATTTACGCTCTGGTCAACCCACAAAGGTGTTCTGCCTGCCAAAATGCCTCTACCCAATTCTGGACTACCTGAAATTGGAAAGTCTTGTGTTCTCATCCATAAGGTTCACCTTGCTGCGATTTCAGTCTTCCATCCACTGGTGAACAGCCGTTCAATCTTCTCAAATCCAATCTGCTCACGGTTCTTGAAAGACCTAGAATGCTTGTACCCCCAGGTGCGCTGTTACCTCCGTGGGACCTCAATCTGGTACTGTCAAAACTGATGGGACCGCCGTTGGAGCTGATGGTGACATGCTCCCTGCTTTACCTGTCATTGAAGGTGGTGTTTTTGGTGGCCATCACTTCAGCCAGGAGGGTTTCAGAAATTGGAGCCCTCACATCTGAGCCTCCACATACAGACTTTTTTAAGGACAAAACACATCTTTGGCCTTATCCATCCTTTCTCCTGAAGGTGGTCTTTTACTTTCACAATACCCAGTAAATATTTCTCCCAGTATTCCACTCAAAGCCTCACGTTTCCAGAGAAAAACAGAGGCTCCACTCCTTGGATGTCAGACAAATGCTGGCTTTTTACTTAGAGAGAATCAGTCCTTTTGGATGCCACGCAACTCTTTGCGGCCATTGCAGCTAAGATGAGAGGCGAACCAGTTTCTACTCAGAGGGTATCCTTGTGGATCACGTCCTCCATCTGAGTGTGCTACAACCTAGTGAAGATACAGCTAACAGCACACTCCACAAGCCCATTAGCTTCATCTGCAGCTTTTGTGGTGCAGGTCCCTATCCTGGATATCTGTAAAGTGACAACCTGGTCATCCATCCATATCTTCTCCTCTCACTATGCAATTACACAGCAAGAAAGGTGAAGAAATGACTCAGCTTTTGGCCAGGCTGTCCTCCAGTCAAAGTTGCAACGAAACTCCAATCCCACCTCCTAAACTTTTGGCTTGGGAATCACCTACATTGGAAAGGACATAAGCAACCCATCTCAAAAACAGTTATGGAAAGGTTAATAACCTTTTCTTTTCCACTGCCGCAGTGTGTTACTGCTGCAGACTTAAGTTACCTTCGTAAAGCATTCACTGCCAAGCAGCCACCCATTTCTCATTCAAGTCCCTTTTTACAATACACACCAATCTGATGAGCAGAGTACTGTTGTATGGGTGGTAGTGGTCATAAATACACAGTATCAGTGCTTCCTTTGGCATATCCTGCATTTTTTTCTGAATTGTGGGGTTTGCCTGTAGGTTCTGTATTGTACAGGGCTGAATACACTATTGGTGCTCAACAGCCATATAAAATTAGGAGAACCACACATGGCCATTAGCTAGATGCAGTTCTGCTGGTGCTAGCGTGTTATGTCTCTGGTTCAACCAAGGCTCCCCTTCCCCAGGTACCATCTGCTCTGGATCTTTGGCTGGAGGCCGAGAAAAGGTTCTGACCGCTTCCCAAAGGTGGGCTGCGAGCCTAGGGAGTTGTGCCTAGGGTCATGTTGAGGAGCCTCACCTCCTGCCTTCCTAGAAAGCTGTGCCATGAATTGCTGGTACCTGTTTGGGAACCTCCGCTGCACCCAGGTTGCCGATGGCAGGCGTGGGATGACTGGGGCCCATGTGTGCAGCGAAAGGTGTCCAGTCCAGATCGTGCATGGGCCTGCTGCATGCTTTTCATGTGGGGTGGGCCGGTGCTGGGGGGCAGATGGGGGCATGGGGCAGCAGCTGGGAGTTCAGGGGGGAGGGGAAACTACCTGGGGAACAGCGGCGGTGTGGGCACCGTGCTGGGGCGAGAGGGGATGGGGGCGCCTCTCCTGGGCACGGTCCAGGGGTACAGTGTGGGGCGGGGGCGGGGGCACTGTCCTGGGGGGAAAGGGGATGGGGCCCCCTGTGGGCACGGCCCAGGGGCACAGTGTGGGGCA
>ML675611.1:6397882-6570839 GCA_007922155.1 Mesoclemmys tuberculata | reverse complement strand
GAGGCGGCGCCGCGCGGCCTGGCTGGTGCGCGCGCGCCGGGCCCGAGGGCCCGAGGGGCCGGGCCCAGCATGGCGGAGCCGGGCTTCGAGCGGGCGCTGGAGAGGCGGGACGGCTCGGCGCTGCGGCTGCAGCAGCGCGGCGCGGGCGGGGTGGGCTGCGTGGTGTGGGACGCCGCCCTGGTCCTGGCCAAGTTCCTGGAGAGCCGGGCCGTGGCGCTGCGCCGCCGCGCCGTGCTGGAGCTGGGCGCGGGCACCGGCGCCGTGGGCATCATGGCGGCCACGCTGGGGTAGGGGCCGGGCCGGGCCGGGCCGGGCCCCTGGGGTCCGCTCACCGGGTCCGGTGTGGGGGTGCAGCTCCCCTGAAAGGGCGGGGGGCGCTCGTAGGATCTGGGGTTACGCCCCCACACGAGATGGGGGGGTCGCGTCCACACTGCCCGTTCAGCTGGGCTGGGAGTCGGGTTTGAGCCCCAGCCCCCTGCCCCGGCATCCCGCGGGGGGTCCACGAGCCCGGGACCGGGTCCTAGGGACCATGCTAGGCCGGGCCAGGCAGAGCCTGGTTCCCGCCACGACGTGGGTCCGAGCCCGTCGTCCCGGCCTGCGGACGCCGGTCCAGCTGCGGACCCGAGTCGGGAGGTCTGCGTAGTGCAGTAGGGACACGTGGAGCACGGCTGCGAGACCTGGGTCGGTAACTGTACACCCTGGTGTGCAAGGCTGTGTGGAGCCTCACGCGCAGGCTTGGGAACACCGAGTCGCAAGCCCGGGTCCAGGGCTTAGGGTGCAGTGTAGACGTACCCAGAAGGTATCTGCGCTGAAAAAACCCCAGACCCATGGGAGAAAGGCTCAGAGCCCGGGTGAAGTGACTTGGGCTTAAAAACTGCAGTGTAGACGGTCTTGCTTTAGATGTTCTAAAACCTGGTGAGGGGCATGGGGCTCTGCTTGGGCACCAGCCTGAGCTGGAACAGTTTTTATCCCCACAGCCTGAAACCTGTGAGCCTGTGTCAGCTGACTTGGGGCAGCCTGGCTATGCTGCAGGGTTTTGTTTGGGTGGGTTTTTTTTTTTTTTTTGCATTGTAGACTACAATGAGTGACCAGCAGAGAGAGAGAAAAAAAATCCAGTCAGTTGCTAAAGAAAGGCCTTTAACTAAATGTATGCAGGTTTACATTGGAACCCCTCTGGGGGTGCTTTAAGGTGACTGTTTAAAGTAGGGGTGGGGTCTTCCATGCAAATGTCACTCTATTTTTACACAAGGATCCCACTTTGTAGGAGTTGTAATAGAATCCTGTTTCTTAACCCTCTTACATTCTTACGGCAAGTTACATTTTGTGAGCTACGTTTCTTTCCGTCAGAACGGGTTTGTGCATTGCTAAAGTAACTCCGTATGTATTAAGTCATGACGTGAGTCTGCAGTAGCTTTCCAAAAGGAATGAAAGAGGTTACAAATACGGTTATTTTTCAGCGTTAAGAACGAGTCTTAAATTTGTGTTTCTGGGGCTTCCTTTTTATGAATTACACACATTTCTTGTGTAGGGCAGACGTTACGGTCACTGATCTTGAGGAACTTCAGGATTTGCTGAATGTTAATATTGAAAAGAACAAGCATCTTGTCACAGGCTCAGTTCAAGCCAAGGTACTGAAATGGTTTGTATAATCTTTTAAATCTTGATATTTAACTTGTACACAATTGCTATAGAACTTATTATTAAATATTATTGTATATGTATTATCAGAGCACCTAGGAGACCTAATCACAGACCAGGGTCCCATTGGGCTAGCTGCTGTAAAAACACAACAAAAGGACTATTTGGCACTGACGAGGCCACATTTGGAGTATTGTGTCCAGATTTGGGGCCCCCGCTACAGAAAGGATGTGGACAAATTGCAGAGAGTCCAGCGGAAGGCAAAAAAATGATTAGGGGGCTGGAGCACGGGACTTATGAGGAGAAGCTGAGGGAACTAGGCTTGTTTAGTCTGCAGAAGAGAAGAATGAGGGGGGGATTTGATAGCAGCCTTTAACTACTTGAAAGGGGGCTCCAGGGAGGATGGAGCTAGGCTGATCTCAGTGGTAGTTGATGACAAAACTAGGAGCAATGGTTTCAAGTTGCAGTGGGGGAGGTCTAGGCTGGACATTAGGAAAAAGTTTTTTACTAGGAGGGTGGTGAAGCATTGAAATGGGTTACCTAGGGAGGTGGTGGCATCTCCATCTTTAGAGGTTTTTAAGCTGCGGCTTGACAAAACCCTTGCCAGGATGATTTATCTGAGAATAGTCCTGTTTTGAGCAAGGGGTTGGACTAGATGGCCTCCTGAGGTCCCTTCCAACCCTAATCTTCTCTGATTCTATGACAGCCCTGCCCCAAGGAGCTTACAGTCTAAATTTAACACAAGATATAACAGATGCTAAACTGCCAAATATGTTTGGAAATTGTGGCATGATAGATCACTTGTAAAAATGAAAATTCCCAAAAAAAGTACAGTGGAATAAATAGTGGAGGACTTAGCCCAAAGTTATGTAGATTTTGCATTAAATGTTGCACTTTTAAAAAACTATTTTTTTTTGTATAATTAAAGTTTGCATTTTATATTTGTTTGCTTTTTTTAGGGGTGAAGATGTAAAAGAATTTCTGCCTGCACCAGATTATATACTTATGGCAGATTGCATTTACTATGAGGAGGTAACTATTTGAGAACTGTAGAAATAATAATGTTGTCACTAGTTTTCAATCCATGTGGCTCAGAAGAACATTACTTGATGGCTGTGTGTTGAATGATGAATTTTAAAAGCTGTTATTTTAAGAATGAGCAAATAATATATTTAAGGTCATGTGTTGTGAATCCAGAATCAAGTCTTCTGAGATCATTAATTCAGAATTATGCCCAGTCTTTTTTTTTCCATGGAGTTGTAGGAAAATAAAATACTGCTAGCTCTACTGAAGAATTTCACTGTGCATCGATGGACATTATATAAAATGACACTGACAGGCTCAACATTATCTCCTACAAGGATTCCCCATGGGTCTGTGTGGAGGAGAAATCATGCTGCAGGAAAGCGGCCCTTCTGGCTCATCCCCCCTCTGCAGAACTGTCTCCCTGTGGTACACCTGAAATGAGGCTGGCACAAGATCTGGGTTGAGGGAGCAATGTCTAGGAACCAGTGCTCTTTATCCTACTTTCAGTTTTCTCATCAACATCCAGATCTCCCACCTTACAACTCTAAGCCCTTTTCTTGCAGAGGACAGTCTAGCCCTAAATCACATCTTAAAATTAGGGCTGGATAAATATTTTTTAATTTTTGGAAACAGGTATCTGTAAGTGCAATGCTGTGAAGAAAAATTAATCTTGCATATTTCAAGGAAACAACTACTTCAACAGTGTAGAATGTCTTTGGCTTAGATGATCTAGACTTACAGGCTTATAGATAAAACTGGTGGCGTACCGAGGGGAGGGTTTTGGGGGGCCAGGCTTCTGAGTGCAGGCCTGTGAGGAGGTGACGGCACCAGGCGCAGGAGACGGGGGGCGCAGGAGGCTCTGCTTACCTGCTGCTGCAGCCTGGCGCTGGCTCAGATGGTGCGGCCTCATCCCCCCAACTTGTGGGGAGGAGGGGCCAAGCAGGCCCTTCACTATACGTGGAGGGGGCTCGAGCGGAAGCAGGAGCAGCTATCCCTCAGGCTCCTGCACCCCCCACCCATCGTGAAGGGCCAACCCAGCACACAAACGCGCCCCCCCAGGCTGGGGGGAGTGAGGCCACCCCATCTGAGCCGGTGCTAGGCTGTGCAGCAGGAACGGTCGGTAAGTGCAGGGCACCAGACCAGCCCTTTGTGATGGGTGGCGGGTGCAGGAGGCTGAGGAGCAGCTGCTCCCGCTTCCGCTTCTGTGCTGCCCCCTCCTTCCCCCAATCCAGGGGTGAGGCCGCCCCCACATCTGAGCCGCCTGCGGGGCTGGAGCGGCGAGTAAGTGCAGGGGATGGGGAGACATGCTGGGCTGGCCCTTCACGGTGGGCAGGGACGTGCAGGATGCTCTGAGGGGTGCCCCTCAGCACCCCCCCCCCGGTGTTGTGAAGAGCTGGCCCAGTCCCCATCCAAGCTGGCGCCAGGCTGCAGGGGAGGGGAGTGCCGCACAGCAGGTAGTGCGGAGAGGAAGGAGGCAGTGGAGCAAAGCCTACATTTGCGTGCCCCTCCTCCCCCAGGTACAGACCCTCCCTCCCCAGCGCAGTTGGGAGGCCGTGCCAGAATCCCTCCTGTCCTGTGCAGTGGGGGGCTGCAAATGTAGGCTTGGCCCCCAGGTGCTGGAGACCCTCAGTACACCACTGGATAAAACTGTCTTATGTATGTAAAATGTCATTTTTTTCTAAGCAGTCTAGTATTGTCACTCGTTTTTCTATTTATCCTTTCTGCTGCCTACATGTCACTTGTCCTAGGTACTGTACTAAATATAACTAGCTGGCTGAAAAGTAAAATAAGAAAGTGTCCAGTTCAATTAAACCTTTCTCTAGTTACAGAATGGAATAGTAGTAAAGTGAACTTGAAGTCTAAGCAGCAAATATTTGATCTCTTTTGGGCAGTCATTAGAGCCATTACTGAAGACCCTGAAAGACCTTTCGGGTCCTGATACCTGTATCATATGCTGTTACGAACAAAGGACTATGGGGAAAAACCCAGAAATAGAGAGAAGATACTTTGAGGTAAGTGTCCTTTGCAGTCACGCATGTTTTGTGTATATATAATGGTTCAGTTGAAATCCTCACGTCAATTCCCTTCCGTGTCTCTGTGCAAGTACAATGCATAGTACAAATCAAATATGTTTGTAGTGGGAAAATCCCATATGACTTTGGACAAGAACACTTTTTCAGATGCAGGGAAGGAGTTGATTGCCAGTTGCTTAAATTGTGTTTTCTAATTTATTGGTGGATACTAGCTAAATAAACTACTTTTTGGGAAAAGAATTTTTTTAAACTTTGTTAGCCAGTTCTCCATTGATGCTTTTAATAATTCACATTTAGTGTGAGCATCGCAAACCAGACTCTCAAAGGGAGACAGATGGTTGTCTGTGCTACTTGAGAGAACTTACAAATTAATGGAAGAGCACCACATGCCTAGGGGTCAGTATCTGCAAAAAGAATCTTGGGGTCACTTTTGTAAACATGAGTACCTTAGCATTTTGGTTCTCTTTTTTTTTCCCCCAGCAGCTGGCTTGATGTTCCCAAGCAGGCTCTCAGAGATTCAAAATTAATCCTTTCAGGGATTTTTTTTTTTTTTTTAAGAAATCTCTTCAAAATGTTCTTTTGAAAGCATAGGCTTTTGGTGTATTTAGGATATAGGTATAATTCTCAGAAGTGCCTACGTGACTTAGGACCCTAAGTCCTATTTTCACAAATGGTTTAGGAACAAAAGTCTCATTGAAACTCAGTGGGATTCAGGAGTGTAAGTGCCTAACTCAGATTAGAAAATGGGATATAAGCTGTTAAATCACTCAGGGTATGTCTACACAGCAATTAAACACCCATGGCTGGCCTGTGTCAGCTGACTTAGGCTCGCAGGGCTTGGGCTATAAAACTGCGGTGTAGACATTTGGGCTTGGGCTGGACCCTGCAAGGTGGGTGGGTCCCGGAGCTTGGGTTCTAGCCCAAGCCTGAAAGGCTACACTGTTAATTTAGAGTCCTGCACCATGAGCTCTGTCTGCTCAAGTCAGCTGACACGGGCAAGCCATGGGTGTTTCATTGTTGTGTAGACGTACCCTTAAGCACTTTCAAAATTTTCCCCCCATATGTCATTATTGGCATGAGCATATGGTATAGTGTAATAGATGAATGATGTCTCAGTCTGGGAACCTCATCGTCACAGCGTAATACTCTCATAGCTGGTAGAAAAAAATGGTGGGTAACAGCTGGATTCCCCTGAGATATTATAGGCCAAATAGTCAGAGATTGTTGAGGTGCTAGTCAATCCAAAATTTGGCCCTGAATCTTTAAAGTACAACCATTACACATGAGCAGTAGGACCTACAGAATGTCCTAGTATGGGCTAGAGAAGGATTTCAGAATAAAGTCTGTGTAGGTCAGCTTCTGAGTATATTTCCAGGTAGTGGTCCTAACAGTACCTTGAATGGTTTGGAACCTGATTACCTGAGGAATACTGCCATGTTGCCAGAGTTGAGATCAGTGCTGGCACCAGTGCTCCCTCAATGAGATGTTCTCATGAGAGTTCTTTCTTTGATTTGCCAGAATCCAAGTTTGTTAACTTTCCGGGCACGCTGCAAAGGCCATCTTTTTTCACTGGCATTTAGAGAGGTTGGGGGGAAGGATAGGTGGTGATACGATCTGATTCAGCCTAGTACTTCAGTTTTTGTGGAAGAGTCTTTTAATTGGAACTTAGGAACTGGAGATTTGAGGAATTGAAACACTCTATTGATCGATTTTAGATTTTCCTGGTGGTTCTTACGTTTTGGAAACGTGTGACTCAGGATCAGCACTCGATAAGTTAAAATTAAAATAAATGTGCTGCATGATGTAAAAATGACTGTTAATTAGCCAAATCAACAAACTTGGGAAAGGGAGGGATCCTTTGCGCCATTTCACCTCATGAAGCATAGCTGCTTTATGCAGAATATTTTAAGACCATCAGTGAAACAAATGCACTTAAAGATATGTTAAAATGTCAACAGTGCTAGAAGTATTTTGCTTACAATGTTTTATGTTTTAATAACAGCTGCTGCAGATGGACTTTGAGTTGGAAAAGGTTCCACTGGATAAACATGATGAGGAGTATCGGAGTGATGACATTCACATCTTGAACATCCGAAGGAAAAAAATGGCAGGGTATTTTTATTGGCATATTGGATATTGTCAAGAATTCACAAAACTATGTGGTTTACCTAGCATAATTTGAGCTGGTGGGTAGTTTGCTGAGACAGAAGTAATATTCAGCCAGTATTCCCAATTCTACAGTATTCAGCAGTTACAGATATATACAATACATCCCACGACCAAGACTTTAGACTGGTAAGGAAACAAGGTTAAGGTCCAATCTGCATTGCAAACTGGAATTACATTTGTAACCAGGCTGGGGACAAGCAAACTAGAACCAGGTTCCCCAGTGTTGTATTTTATAGCGTAGAGCGGGATTGAATAGCAACATTTAATAGCTTCAGAGGGAATGGTATTTCAGTCAGCTTCTTAGTTGATGTGCTACTTGAATAGTTGGAAATGGCTGGTTTAATTGTGCCAGATAAGGGGACTTTAACTTTCCTAAAACACAAAGCTTAAAGGTGAAATAAAAAGTTTAAAAAATAGATATCAAATAAGGCCCCAAGTCTGCAAAAACATTTGAACAATACAGATTTTAAAAGGAAGCTTGTATTGAAAGATTTACAGAGAAAAATAAAATTTCAGATTTAGGTGTTTTTTTTAAATCCTCTCAAAAAGTTTGACTTTGCCATTCTCTCCCACAGAGCTAATGTGAGTAAATCTAATCCAGTCTAAAAATGGATACAATTACATAAGAGAGTGATAAAGTAGACCAACATCTAATCAGTCCCATGTACCAAGTGTCATAATAAGAACACAGAATTTGATTGGCTTCTGGCAATAGTTCCCACTTAAGGCTGAGGATATATTTTCTAACGATCGAATCAGATTATCTGTTCAGATGCAGAAATTTAAGGGAGAAATCTAGGGTCTTGCAACTACATGGACTCCAGTTTGAGAACTCTGATTTATGGTCAAGTTGTCTGTTTATTGTTCGGAAGAAAACAGTAGCTGGCAAGTCATGAGTTGTTAGCTCATGTAATAAAATACTTTTGTTAACATCTTGCACATTTTACTTACCTTGAGAAACATAGTATGGATGCTTTTATAGTGAATTATAAGGCAGGCTAGTTTCATTATAGCTCCTGAATATGTCTGCCCTCTGAAATACTCTTTTAATCTCTTGCAGCAGAATCTAGCAAATTCTAACTTGATAAAAGTATCCTACAGAAACAGAGTCCTAGACTACAACTCTTTCTTTAGTGCTGTGAAATTAGGCCTTTTGTACATTTATATCAATAGGTCCAGCATTTAAAGTGGAGATCAGAAAAGGGTAAATTGCTCAAACTCTTTGGAAAAGGGTGCACCTCCAGAAAGCACTACAGAAAAATGAATAGTTGATGTAGGGGTGTTGTTTTGCTAACTGAGAAAATTGAGTTACTGTTGGATAGCTTAAGTCTTAACAAAATTGTCCTGGAAACTTTGAGGATACATAATATATAACTTGGAATTTGTTATCAGAGCTCATCGTTACCATGAGTTTCACTATGTTCCCTTTAGCAATAATGCTTAAGACCATCTGCATTTGTCTGACATTTTGCTAAACATAGGAGTCAGTGGAAGGAACTCAGTACAATGTTATGTTAAACTTGCTGCTTGTTTTAGTGACAAACATTCTAGTACACAGCCTAACGCTGATGCTGGTAAATGGATCAGGTCCAGGAAGACTTTGTTCATGTTAGCGAGATCGTATTCTTTTTATATGATGTGATATGGCGAATATAATTTGCAGAGTGTAGTGATGGAACATATCCAGATCTAGTGTTTAAATACAAGTAGATCATTTTAAAACCTGTCTTTGAATTTTAAATCTTTTTACAGAATTTCCCATCGTGAGATCTTTGACTATGTTATCTGATCCTCTGGAGAGAAGAGAGAGAGTGTCAAATAACACAAAGAGGCTGTCTCCAAAGCTGTTCATGATGCATCTACAGAATGCCTTCTAGATGGCAGACTTCAGGAGAAAGTGGGTCAATAACTGTAGAACCACAGACAGTATCCGCCTTAAAGGACAAACGTGATCTGTTAATATTGATAAAGCGTCTTCACCAAGAGAGAGCTAAAAATGGGACTGAAATGTAACCTGAACTGATGTCATCCTCTATTCATCGGCCTGGGAGATCTGCATAGATGGAGGGCCACACTCATGAATCAAGTAACATACAGTGTGCCGAGTTCAAACCAATCAGATCCAAGCATTCCATAAAGAAGACTGTCTGAACTGGAGGGCATCCAGGAATCTGAAGAGCAGTCACCCACTTTTCCTGAAGAGGAAACTCCTTACCCTAACTGTATTTCACCTTAAATGCAGAGCAGTTATCTATGTATACTTCATAAAGAGTTTGTGCTTGAGAGGTTCTTGGATAGCTTTTATTCTGCACTTAGATTTGCAACCTTATTTATAATTATGGATTACTTTAACCAATTACCTGCCCAAAGGGGACGGTTTACGCCTGCTTTAAACTGAGAGAGTTCAGCCTCCAAGATTGACTACAATAGAGAGGTTATCAGTAGGACCCAGTGGTGTACAACAGAGAATACACAGTGCTCTTTCTATAATAATTACTTTTATTAGCCAACCAAACAATACACACACTGCAATCTGGTAAAGGAGAGACCAACCAATACATAATATTTGCTTTACTCATATCAGGCCTTGCGGAAAAGCCTGAAGTGTTTAGTTCTCATCATCATTATCGGCACCACTAGTGATTGTCATCTTGAGGTCTCCTCCCACCGAGGCACATGGGTCAGGAGACAGCTTTTCTAATGTGGTAAGCTGATGCCCATTTGGGTTCATACATATTTAAGAAGGTTTTAGTCCCTTTTCCTTATTTCCTTGTTGTGCTGGGGTTCCCTGTTTTTCATAGACGAACTTGCTAGCTGTCTTTATGCTCATTAACGTTTGCATCATCTTATCACTCAGCAGTTATTTTCAAAACATCAGCTTATTACAAACATCGTCGCAAGCTCAGCAGGTTTATTATTAAATTATTTATTAATGCTGATATTTCACCTTTATATATTAAATATACCTTATACTTTTTATCCTTTGCTGCAGTTTGCCCATTATTATTTATGTTGCAGTGGTTCCTAGGCGTGCCCCTGTGATGCACCAGGACCCCATTGTGCTAGGCATGATGCAAACCCCAAATAACAAGATGGCTCCTGGTGTTTGCTAGATTGTTCTACTTAACTCCATATGTAGATTTCCAATGTTAGCCATTGAAATGTCAAAATATGATTTCGTGGTGAATTTAAATTAGGCTTTGTAACATGCTAAGCAGATCAGCTTTGATTGCTAAGGTCCATTTTAATTCTAAATTAATATTTCATGAGATTTAATTTTGGGAGGAAAACTTTTTTTGCATCTGTGCCATAGTTTAATCAGATATAACTAGATTGTGTCATCTGAAGTCCATGAGTGGTTGCTTTGAGATCAGTGGGACTACTTGAGTAAGGTGCAGTGTGTGTCCCATAATTTTATATCGGTTACATATTACAAAATGAAGCAATATTTCAAACTTCAAAATCTTACATGTTTCTTTGGTGCCAGTCAACATTACTTAAACGCCACTCATAGATAACTTTGTAGGGATTAATGCTGATATTTCACCTTTATATATTAAATATACCTGATATCTTTTATCCTTTGCTACAGTTTGTCCATTATTATTTATATTGACAGATGATACCAAACTAGGAGCTTTGGAGGATAGGATTAAAATTCAAAATAATCTGCACAGACTGGAGAAATGGTCTGAAGTAAATAGTATGAAATTCAAAATGGACAAAGGCAAAGTACTTCACTTAGGAAGGAACAATCAGCTGCACATGTACAAAATGGGAAATGACTGCCTAGAAAGGAGTGCTGTGGAAAGGGAACTGGTCAGAGTGGAACACAAGCTAAATCTGAGTCAAAAGTAACACCGTTGCAAAAATAAATAAAGCAAACATTCTGGGATGAATTAGTCAGGGGTGTTGTAAGCGTCGTGGAAGAAATCACGCAGCAACTCAATTTAGGTGAAGATCAAGCAGAACTTTAATCTTAACAAACACACAGAGAAAAGCTACAACTATAGGGGAGCCCAGGCAGCACGTCTCTGTGCTGAGCTCTGGCACGCCACTGGTTTCCAGTTACAGAAGGTTTATATAGGTTTATCAAAGTTTCATATTACATACAGGACCGTATAGTGGATTTTCCAGTACTTAACAAGTCATTTACTACATATTGGGCACTTACACCTCCCGCTGGGATTCTCCCAGTGTCAATAAGTCAGGATAATTCTCCTGGTGCCAGCAAGTCCTGAGGCACCTACTGTCTTTGGTAGCCTGCAGGAATTCCTGACAGGGTATGGCTGGGAGTGGCTGCAAGGTGAGTTAATGTCTTATAACATAACTCACCAGGTTGCATTTATTGTGGTTCCAGACTAAGGCCTCGTGTCTGGATTTTATTCCACATAAGCAAGGCACAAGAAGTAATTCTTCTGCTCTACTCTGCTGATTAAGCTGCAACTTGAGACCATTGCTCCTAATTCTATCATGAGAACAGCCTAGTTCAATTTTTCCTGGAACCCCCTTTCAGGTAGTTAAAAGCTGCTATCAAATCCTCCCGCACTCTTCTCTTCTGCAGGCTAAACAAGCCTAGTTCCCTCAGCCTCTCATAAGTCATGTGCTCCAGCCCCCTAATAATTTTTGTTGCCCTCTGCTGGACTCTATCCACTTTGTTCACATCCTTTCAATAGTGGGGGGCCAAAACTGGACACAGTACTACAAATGTGGCCTCTCCAGTGCCAAATGGAGGGGAATAATCACCTCCCTCAATCTGCTGGCAATACTCCTACTAATGCAGCCGAATATGCCATTAGACTTCTTGGCAACAAGGGCACATTGTTGACTCATATTCAGCTTCTTGTCCACTGTAACCCCCCAGGTCCTTTTCCACTGAATTGCTGCCTAGCCAGTTGGTACCCAGTCTGTAGTAATGCATGGGATTCTTCCATTCTAAGTGCAGGACTCTACACTTGTCCTTGTTGAACCTCAGATTTCTGTTAGCCCAATCCTCTAATTTGTCTAGGTCACTCAGTATCTTGTCCCTGCCCTCCAGTTACCTACAACTCCCCCTAGCTTAGTGTCACCTTCAAATTTGCTGAGGGTGCAATCCCCCCAATCCTCCAGATGATTAATGAAGATGTTGAACAACACTGGCCCCAACACTGATCTCTGAGGCACTCCGATTGTTATCAGCTGCCACTAAGCATTGAGCTGTTGATCACTACCCTGAGAGCCCGATGATCTAGCCAGTTTTCCATCCACCCTATAGTCCATTTATCCAGACCATATTTCTTTAACTTACTGATAAGAATACTTTGGAAGATGCTATAAAAGCTTTGCTAAATCAAGGTATATCATGTTCACGGCTATCCGCACATCCATGGAACCAGTCACCTCTTCATAGAAGGCAATGAGGTTGGTCAGACAAGACTTGCCCTGGGTGAATCCATGCTGACTGTTCCTGATCCCCTTCCTCTTGTCCAAGTGCCTCAAAATGGATTCCTTGAGGACTTGCTCCATGATTTTTCCGGGGACTGAGGTGAGTCTGTCTGGTCTGTAGTTCCCCGGATCCGCCATCTTCCCTTTTTTGAAGATGGACGCTATATTTACCTTTTTCCAATAGTCTGGGACCAATCTCCATGAGTTTTCAAAGATAATGGCCAATGGCTCTGCAATCACATCAGCAACTCCCTCAGCACCCTCAGGTGCATTGCATCCGGCCCCATGGATGTGGGTGTGTCCAGCTTTTCTAAATATTCCTGAACCTGTTCTTTCAGTACTAAGGGCTGCTCACCGCCTCCCCATTCTGTGTTGCCCACTGCAGTAGTCTGGGAGCTGACCTTGTCTGTGAAGACAGAGGCAAAAAAAAAAACCATTGAATGTTTCAGCTTCTTCCACATCATCTGTCACTAAGTTGTCACCCCCATTCTGTAAGGGGATCACACTTTCCCTGAACTTGTTACTAACATACCTGTAGAAACCCTTCTAGTTACCTTTCACGTCCCTTGCTAGCTGTAACTCCAATTGTGATGTGACCTTTCTGATTTCACTCCTGCATGCTCAAGCAGTACTTTTATACTCCTCCCTAGTCATCTGACCAAGGTTCCATTTCTTGTAAGCTTCCTTTTTGTGTTTAAGCTCACCGAAAACTTCTCTGTTAAGCCAAGCTGGTCACCTGCCATATTTGCTATTCTTTCTGCACATCAGGATGGTTTGTTTCTGTGCCCTCAATAAGGTTTCTTTAAAATACAGCCAGCTCTCTTGGGCTCTTTCCCCCCTCATATTAGCCTCCCAGCGGATCCTGCCCATCAGCTCCCTGCAAGTCTGCTTTTCTGAAGTCCAGGGTCCATATCCTGCTGTTCTCCTTCCTTCCTTTTGTCAAGATCCTGAACTCGACCATCTCATGGTCACTGCTGCCCAGGTTACTACTCACTTCTCCTTCCCCTACCAATTCTTCCCTGTTTGTGAACAGCAGGTCAAGAGGAGGTCAGGTCCCTTCCTGTCCTACCTGTCTATGATTCTATGATTTATTGAGCCTGTTTGTTAAATTCTGGCACCGTGGCTTCTGTTTAATGCCCCTTTGAAGTATTCCTTATAAACTTTGCACTTCACTACAAACTGCATAGTCTTTGGCTCTGAAACATGGCCAACATGGACTGCACTCTTATTTTCGTACGCAGTTGTGAGTTTGCCCTTGAGATGTAATTGTTGGGTTAACCTGTAATGCAGGGAATTTGATCATTTAAGGTTTACCTAGGGGGAAATTCCCAGCATAATTATAGCACTATAGTTTCACTCATCGCTTTGTGTGCGGACACGCTTTTTCCAGAACAAGCATTCCCATGGGGAGTTGTACAGGTATACCCGTATAATTGTGCTGGTAGATTTTCTTCTGTAGACTCCCATTGATCATAACAAGAGCAGAGTTAAGCCACCTCTGAGCACTTGGGGAAATCCTTCCTCCTCTGGCTAGGTTAACATGAAAGGGGATACTTGCCTCTCCCCTGTTCCTGCCTCTCAGAGAAGTATTCAGACACCACAGCCACACAGTCATTTGTCAGGGCTGTGAGTGCTTTCATGGCTAATGTAGGACCTGGAGCAGTATTTCTGACAACGTTAGGCATCTATGCAAATTAAATGAACTAATCGACTTTGAGATTTAAACTTTCAGTATTTTTCTTATCACAAGAGTTCAGCTTTTTAAACATTTTATTAGGGGGAACTACAGTAGCTGCTTCTGTAAATTTATAATCCACCTCTCCTATTGGCTTCTAGTTGCTACCCATGTTCTTTAATTGTGTGTTTTTAATATCTGAATTGTGCTGGAGAAGAGGAACCTTTGAACCCTGCACCTTTTAAGAAAATGAGAAAGTCCTTTCATACGACCCACACTATTTAAATGTTAATGTACAAGTGATTCCACACAGTAAGAGGGGGGAGATGTTAAAACTCAGCTACTTTGCATGGCTTCTTGACACAATTTTATGGAGGGGAAACAGTTTTTACCTGGGATAGAGTCACTCACCAGTCCTTAGATGTAATGCTGTATTGTGCCCAACTCCTGCCACCTGGAGAGGTAAGTTTGGGGCGGTGCTTTCAGAAAGACACTTGCCAAGATGGGGCAGCAAAATATACCCACTAAGGCAGCTTATTGTTGCTTTGTTGCATGCTGCAGGGGGGAGAACTAGTATCTCTGCTGTTATAGGGTGACCAGATGTCCCGATTTTATAGAGAGAGTCCCAATATTCAGGGCTTTGTCTCGTAGGTGCCTATATCCTGTCCTGATTTTTCACACTTGCTATCTGGTCATCTGAGGAGGTTGGCTCTTGCTGTAGGTTCCCCAGTAAGGCAAACTCATTTCTGCTGCATCCCCCTTCTTGAAACCAACTCACTTTCAACAGGTATAATTGACACAAGGGTAAAAATATGTTTTGCTGCTGGCAAGGATGCCTCGTATATAGTAGATCTTCTATCTTTTCAGCTGTAGGCAGGGCTCCAGTGGCAGGACCCATTTTTAATACAGTATCAGTTCAATCTGCTGGAAACAAGTGTCATCTATTGGGTAAGATGAAAGCAAGGTGTCAATTGATTCCCACAATGCTTGTAACATGGGTTCTTCCCCATACCAAGGGGATAAAATCTAGATGACCGTAATCATAAGCAAGAGTCTAAGTGGGACCCCACTCCACGTGGGTAAAAGGACATTAAGTGGAAGTGTTTATAGTTGTTGCTGAGATGGAGTTTGCTTACCATGGACCCCTCCATTCCAATCCATGCTGTTCTTTTGGGTGTGAAGTAGTAAAGTGTGGGCTCTAGTTTTTGGTCTAGATGGCAGGCCAGTTTTCTATGCTGCCTATAAAAGAATGAGGACAGTGTGAACACTTACGTCCGTCCTTTACCCACTATGAGGTTGAGTGTCTTCTCTATAGGAGGGAGGAGCCAGCATCTCCTCTAATCTGAAATACCATAGCTCAGTCTCAGTGTCCATCCACTCAGCATCTTGCCAATCAACTGGGCTGGCCTAAAATTGTGCCTCTAATTACTCTTGGTGGGTAAATTTTTAATGTACTTCGATTTAAGGCACTGGCTGGATGGATAATTTTACAATGGAAAAGGAATAACTTTAAAGCAGCTATAGGCATTCTTTGCAACAAGATACCATACAACGGATTGTAAATGTTTTCTTTAGTTTTTTTTAGTTGTGGAGTGATACTCTGACTTGTTCACCCTCAGAATGATATTGTGCGTAAAGTGTAAATCCAAAATATACTCACTTTACATGCACAGCACCTCTTCTTTGAGACTATGCCACTGATCGGACAGTTTTCTGTAATACATTCCCCCTGTAGATGGCATTGTTTTACTTTGATTTTATAATCAGTTCATGTAGTTAAAGTTGGTCAAACAAACTGTTGGAACAGTTCCTTTTTCATTTACCTACCAGTCCCCTTCTAGATTTATTTCCCTTGCTACATCGGATGACTCATGTGCACATCACAGTGCAGGTCCTCTCCAGCTTTTGGTGCTATAAGTAGTTGAATGAATGTACAAATGTGAGACTCTGAATTTAGGTCATGGGAGGTCTTAAGAAACCAAAACCAACACAATAACTTATAGAGCAGCTTTAAAATATATTTGTAACTGAAATATACGAGTGTTGTGTTAATGACTTGGGATCATCAGCTGTTGAAAGATGTTTTTACTTTATAAGGTGAAGTCACATCTAAAGATTAGCAGTGTTTTAAAAGACCCTCAGTATTTCAGCCAGCCAATAGGAATTAATGCATATAAGATTCTGCCACCAGAACAACCCTATTTCCTTCCCTGAGCCCAACTCGCATTCCTGAGATAGACCCTTTAGCTCTCCCTGGGGGCCTGCTTGGTCTGCCTCACCCTGCTTGACGGCTGGGGCCGAAGACCATGAAGAGCTAATCCCATGTAGAAAGTTTGTCTACACAGATGTGAAAAAGGGGGCATGGCCTCTCTCTGAGACAGATGGAGGGACGGGCCACATCCTCTACACATGGTGGAGAATGCAGGCAGCGCCTTCACCCCTGAATCAAAGGGGGACTGTGCGACTCCTTCACCCAACCGCAGCAGACACCACTATGGAGTGGGACCAGCTGCTGGAAAGCTGGGTTGCAAGTCGACAGCAGCAACAAGCCACATGGCTCCAGGAGCAGAAGTGGCTCCTTCTGCAATTGGAGGTGCAGAGCCAGGCCTGGGTTCTGCAACACCAACCTCCTACATTGAAGACAGCACTCTAGCTGATGAAGCACTTCTGCGCCGCCGGAACACCCAGTCATGATGACAACCCGGGTGGACCTCTACTGGGCCCATGGCCATTGGCTCATATGGCCTGGTCTGCACCAGAGAAACCCATGCCCATCGACCTGATCCACCCAAGGTGATGATCCCATGACCCTCAGGAAGTTACGTGTGCAAGCCCTAGTAGACTCAGGATGTGGGCAGATGCTAGTATGCCAAAGACTGATCCTGGCTGCCAGCAATCAGAATAATGGGCAGGTCAGTTTCTACTGCATCCATGGTGATGTGAAGACATACCCCACTACCCACCTCACAGTGATGGCAGACGGACTGACGTGGACAATGCCCATTGGGATTGCCCCGGGGCTGTCCTACCCTGTTGTTCTCAGCTGAGACTGGCCTGGGTTCCCACAGGTCATGCTCTTGGTGGGCCTCCAGGGGAACCCCTCCTGGATGGTCCTGGAGGGGGACGACCCTGAAGACATGGAGACAGGAGAACCAGGCCCAGTGGAATCTGATTAGGAGGACCCAGAGGACATGGAGGTCGATCCAAGAGAAGTGGGTCCTAGCAATCCACCCACCCCACTGGAGGTTCAGGGTGCTGCTGAGGAGATCACTCCACCCTACCCCGAAGGGGAAGATGCCCGCTTCAACCCGGTGACAGACTTCTGTCAGGATCAGAAGGATGGTCCCACACTGGGACACCTATGAGCAGCTGGCCTACATAAATGGGATGAAGGTAGGCCTGCAACAGGCCCTGCAGTGGCTCTGGTTCAAGCTCATACGAGACCAGCTCTATCGAGTTGAACGTGACCTGCGGACCCAAGAGCCCTGGTCAAAATTGGTGGTCCCCCACTGCCATCAGATAGCCATGCTGCACCTAGCCCATGATGTCCCCACTGCCAGTCACTTGGGACTGGAGAAGACCCTAGCCTGGGTATTGTCCCAATTTTACTGGTCAGGCATACATTGGGGCATTAAGGACTACTGCGCCGCCTTCTCAGAGTGCCAACTGGCAGCATCTCTGGGGGTCCCACAAGCCCCTCTGGTCCCTATCCCAGTCGTGGGGACCCCTTCAAATGAGTAGCAGTGGATCTCATTGGATCCATTGCAAAAAGTGTCACTGGATTCCAGTACATCCTAGTGATTATGGACTATGTCACCTGCTTCCCTGAGGCCGTCCCCCTGAGGAGTGCCACTGCCCACACTGTAGCGGCTGATCTTCTGAAGCTTTTCACCCAGGTGGACCTGCCTTGAGGATCCTCACAGATCAGGGGACAAATTTTACCTCCCGGCTTCTCCGAGAATTTTGCCTCCTCTTAGGGATTAAGAGGCTATGGACTTTGGTCTACCATCAGATGGATGGCCTGGCTGAGAGATTCAGCCAGATCCTCAAAAGTAATCTATGGAAGTTCTCAGTGGAGGAACTCCACCGCTGGGATGAGCTTCTCCCACCCCTGTTACTGGCCATTTGGGAGTGCCTCCAGCATCCACGAAATTTTCGCCATTCAAATGCCTTTATGGTCTCCACCCAAAGGCTTGCTTGACCAAATGCAGGAGATGGGGAAGCAGACCCCATCCCAGGCCATCCAATAGGTTCTTCAGTTCCAGAACCACCTAATGAAAGCCGGAACTCTCATATGAGAGATCATTGAGTGAATGGTGAAGCCCTATCGCGCTAGTCCCCAAAGCCGATGGAACCCACCGGTTTTGCATAGATTTTTGGAGAGTTAATGCAATCTCTTGATTCAACACCTAGCCAATGCCATGGGTAGATGAGTTGCTTGACCGTTTGGGGAAAGCCCAATATATTTCGCCTTGATTTGTCCAAGGGATATTGGCAGATCCCCTTGAGCCCTGACTCAAAGGAAAAGCTCTCTTCCACGCCTATATTTCTGTGATTCTCTGAAAAATAATTTAAAAACAGGGTGCCTATAAGTGAAACACACTGTGTAAGTCCATGTGTTTTTGGGTGTGCAGACCAATGTAAAGAAAGGTCACTTTGACTTTTCAGCTTTGTTGCAAGTTTTTTAAAATATAGATAAAATTTTGTAACGCTGAAATGCAGGTGGACAAAGGACTCAGAGTCCAGGGCGTTTGTCCTTCAAAATGGCAGGTGCATGCATATTTTAAAAATAGTGTTAGCATTTAATGCCAAGAGGTTTATTTGGTTGAATTTGAATGCTGAGCCTGATTCATATTTAATTTGAAAGTTTGTCATTTTGATCTTTACTGACAATTTAGCTCCAAAGACAGATGAATCACGTCTCCAAAGAAACTAAAACCCACTTCCTATCTTTATGGACCACATCCTGCCCCACTAAAAAAACAATGAGAGTCCTGTAGCATTTTAAAGACTAACAAATTTCTGCAGGTATAAGCTTTCGTGGGCTGCCACCCACTTAATCAGATGCATGAAAAAGAAATCAGATAGGAGCAGCGATGATATCCAACCGGTTCACACCGGTTCGCGCGAACCGGTTTTTAAAATTAAAAAAATGCAGCGAACCGGTAGTTAGCGCCCTCCCCTGTCGCGCTCTGTGGGGTGCTGGTGGGGTTTCGAATTTGACAGGGGAGAGCGAGTTTCACAGTGGAGATTCTCCGCTGCGATGCCAAGTCTCCCCCTCCGCCGCCGAAATTGACAAAGCACAGTCAATTTCACGGCGGAGAGTAGTCTGAAGTTCAGAATAGGTTCTTAAATTTCACCTGCCTTTATAGAACTGGTCATTGGAAATTTGGGATATCATCACTGGATAGGAGGTACATCCAAGGGTAAGAAACAAAAGTGGGGTGGGTAGGTGTTAACAAAGTCCATTCAGTTATAGTAGATGAGGCCTATTCACAACTATTGATCAGAAGGTGAGAATGTGTGAACAGTGACAATTACTTCCTGTAATGAGAGAACCAGTCCAAGTCCCTAGTCAGACCCAGTTTGATTGTGTCAAGTTTGCAGATGAGTTCACGCTCTGCAGTTTCTCACTGAAGTCTGTTTTTGAAGGTTTTTTTGTAGAAGTATGGCAACTTTCATGTCAGCTACAGAGTGTCCTGGGAGATTGAAGTGCTCTCCTACTGGTTTATGGATGTTACCATTTTTTATGTCTGATTTGTGTCCATTTAGTCTTTTGTGTAGTGACAGTCCGGATTGGCCAATGTACATGGCAGAGGGGCATTGCTGGCACATGGTGGCATATATTACATTAGTAGATTTGTACGTGAATGAGCTCCTGATGGTGTGACTGATGTGGTTAGGACCTGTGATGGTGTCACTAGAGTCGATGTGCGGGCAGAGCTGGCAACGGGGTTTGTTGCAGGGATAGGTTCCTGGGTTAGTGTTCTTGAAAGGTGTATGGTTGCTGGTGAGTATTTGCTTCAGGTTGGGGGGCTGTCTGTAAGCCAGGATTGGTCTGCCTCCCCCGGCTGGAGCAATGTCAATGGGTTTGTAGTCACCTACTTCCGTGGAAGCAGCATCACACTCTAACCACCTGGATAGCTATCTGTGAGCAACAAGTGGCCCTGCCCTCATTGCTTTGGCTTCATTAGAGAGTACCACTATGATCAATACATGGTTCCAGATTAGACTGGTCTTTGTATGATTGTTGGTCATTTAATGATTGTACACTATGAGCACAACAAAGATAGAAATAATACCGTTGGGCTAGACAAATAGCTTGTGGATGGGTTACCAAAGCCTGTACTGAGGCTTATTGGAGAAATATGGCTCTACTCACTGTAGTCTGTTGGTTTAAACTCTCCCAGAACATTCTCGCTTGTCACTTGTTCAGTATAACTTGAAGCTGAAGATTAAAGAAAAACTAGTTCAGTGGGTTGCAGGTGTTAAGATTGTGAGCAATCAATACTTGAGAGACATATTGCTAATGTTTCAGGAATGGCAAATATGTCACATTTGGATTCAGATCAAAGTTTACTGGCAGGTGGCTCATACACACACATTCCTGTCAAGCAACAGCAGCATTGTCTCCTGGTGACGCTAATTTGAATGGCTTTGTCATGTCCTATTTTTGATCCTTTGCCCTATCATTTAATCTCTCCTATTATGGTTAATGTACCTTTTCACTTTCAGTGAATTAAAGCAAATAAAAGAGAACATAGACTTTCAGTTTAGCCCACAATAGAGCTTTTAATTTCCACACACATGGCAGCTCAGGGATCCAGACTAAAACTCATGCAGTCCAAATTATTCCATATCATCTACCAGATGCTTTTCTGTCAAAATAGTTGTGTCTTAAGTGAATTGTGAATGCCAGAAATGTGACAGGTTAGGTGGGAATGTGTCTTTTAGGGAAGAATTTTGGGATCTCAGACCACAAAATAGGAGGAAAGCCACATTTCATCATATTGTGTAATTCGTTTTTCATTGATGAATCACAGAGAGTACACAAAATAGCTGACAATTGTTTTATGTGCCAAGATGGATGGAGAGAGATTTCTTTTCCACATGCTATGGGCTGGAATTTGGACTCAGCTCACATGGCTGCCTGTAATAAATTAACCTGCAAATTCCATGGCTTAACAGTTCAGAACCATGTGTGGATGTATTAAAAAATACTAACATAGCGGGACTGTGCTTTATAGACATTGGTAAAGAGGCATCTCAAGGGGATAAGTGTTTCATTTGGGTTTTTTTTTTCTTCTATCACTTTATCTTTTCTGTGGCACATCATCTTGGATGGACACCGTTTTATGTTAGAAGTGAGGATTTTTGCTTTGGGCATCGAGGAGTTGTAGCAATAGAGACCATTTGTGATTTAGGGCTTGATCATACTCCCATTGAAGGCAATGGTAAAGCTCACGTTGATTATTAAGAGGATCAGGTCCTTTGTGAACAGAAAGTGGTTTAGTATATATGTGCTTGTTTAATTTATAGCCAGTTGACACCCTTAAACTTGCAATTTATTGCTTTCTTTGTGGCATTACCTATACCTTGAATGAGGAATTTCTGCAAGTATTTCAGTAACTGCTTAGGGGTGCACATGGTTATAAAATCATCTATGTATGCTTAGATTTTTATATATATTTGTATTCTATATGTTGTACATTTCCAAAGAGGTCTGATGCATTGAAACAAAGGGGAGATAGAATGACCACAGGTTGCACATTTGTTTGTGCACTTTGTGTAAATCAATGATAGCATTTTTGTGTATTTCCTGGAAAACAATGTATAAACAATGTATAAAGAAATGCCACCATTACCTTGCAGCTTTGTTACAAGTCTTTTAAAATGCAGAAAAATCTTGTAGTGCTGAAGTGCAGGCGGGTGAAGAACTTGGAATCCTGGGTGTTTGTCCTTCAAAAAGGCTGTTGCACGGATATTTAAAACATATTCTTCGTATTTAATGCCGAGAGGTTTATCTGGTTGAATTTGAATATGAACTCTGATTCATCTTTGTCACCTTTACTGACAGTTTAGCTCCAAATGCAGATGAACCGTTTCACCAAAGAAATTAAAACCCACTTCCCGTCTTTAAGACCCTGATCCTGCGTCACTGACGTCAATGGCAATATAGTCACTGACTTCGGTGGAAGCAGCCTCAGACTTTACCTACCTGTCTGTCTGTGGGCAACAAGCGGCCCTGTCCTGAGTGCTTTGGGTTTATTAGAAGTATAATTGGGATTATTCTCGTGTGTGGTTCTGTGGCAAATGTGTGGTCCGGTCTTTGCATCACTGTTGATGATCTCATGGCTGTACGCTATGAGCTTGCCCAAAGACATAATTAATACCCTCATCTGAAATCTTAAGAGAGAACTCCACACTACATGTAATCCCTATTTACAAGTTTACTGCCTTATTCTTTTCTCTAATGATCTTAACCAGTAAAGAGCGGAGTATTGAGTTTCACCAGCCCTGGGCTGAGTACGCAGCCTGAAGAGGTGGTTGGCTTTCCAACAACAGCTAGAAGTGCAGCATTAAAATGAAGGTGTTGCTTATTATGCCAATACTCCAGAATTGAGAGCCACTGCATGAGCTTGTCTACATTTTTCTTTCCTTTGCCCCAAATTCCCAGCTCTTTTATAATGCTTTTTCATCTGGAGATCTGAAAATGCTACGTAAAGGAAGGCAGTGTCATTATCTGTTTTACAGATGGGGAAACTGAATCACAGGGAGGCAGATGACTTGCCCAAGGTCATCCAGCAGGCCAGTGGCAGAGCCCAGAATAGAGTCCAAGTGTCCTGAGTCCCAGTCCAGTGCACTACCCACTAGGACCCACTCCCCCTGTAACGTAACTCTTACCTTTCAACTTTCATCATCTCCTTTTCTCTTTTAAAAAGTTTTCTTCTCTGCTGATGAAGAGCTACCCATTTGTTACTGCAAGAGTCTCCCATAATAAACACACAAATACAAAGACGGTTTTTCCTTCTACTTGCTTGGACCTTGGAAAAGTGAATACGCCCAGACCATGATTTCCAGACGTGCGAGCGGTCTGGCTTGAGACACTTTGAATGGGGTCTCATTTTCAGAAATGTTCTGAGCATGCATCTCCTGAAAATCAGGTCCCTCTAAGGCATCTCCAACTGAGCCACCAGAAATTGGGTCACTGGCTACTTCTTAAAATCTTGTTCGCCTTCTTCCATTCAAGCCACTTTCTGCTTCCAACAGAAAGGAAGCAAAGATGTGGTCAAACCGTAACAAGTAATGGCTGCAGCTGTACAGCGCAGTCACAGCTCCTAAGGGGATGTGTCCAAGGGCTGCTCCCAAAGTGTCTGCTGGTCTGACAGTTGGGTTCTTCTCCATATTTATTTCTGGAGGTTTTTCCATAAGGCCCTGCCCTGTTTGCACATAATCCATCTATTCCAAGGAACAAGGCCTCAGTCTTTATCCAAGTAGCTATGGTCATTCTATTGTTCATCTCAGGGCTCACAAGTGTCCTCTGGGAAAGAAGACCGGCTTGCCCTGCTTTTGAGCTTAGCTGTGCAACCTTTGGGTTGCATCAGGATTGGGCAGGAGGGAAATTGCATCAACTTAACGTTTTTAAATTAAAAAAAAAAAAAAGAAAGAAAATACCTACAAAATGGAAATAAAGAGTCTACAATTCTCTAAGAGGCACCAGCCAGCAAAGGCCATTTGGTGACTCTGGCTATTGCAAACTAAGGATGAGTGCACCAGGATCCATCAGCTCGGAAATGTGTCCGGGTAAGAGAGGCATGAATGCTCAGCTGCACAACGGAGAGGCTATCCTCGAATGTCAGTGTTCTTGGGGAGGGGACTGATTTCATGCATTTTCTCTGGCTCCTCTAGAAAGCGCCCTTCCTGCCCTTTCTGCTTTGTGACTTACAAATAGCCTGATGTAAACAATAATATCTAGCAGCCTGACAGCTCTTTGCTCTGCCCCTGCTCTGCAAACATCAGCTAAACCCACAAGTGCCCTGGGAGCGATGTGTGGACTCATATCCCTACCTCATCGATGGTGGAGGAGACGTCTACACTGCTAAAAATATATATATATATATACCCACTGCAGTGAGTCTCAGGCTGTGTCTACCCTGCAATTAAAAACCTGCAGCTTGCCTGCGCTAGCTTTAATTGCAGTGTAGATGCTCAGGCTGGAGCCCATGACCCTGCAAGAGGAAAGATTCTGAGACGTACTGTCGTGTGGTTTTTTTGGGGGGGTTGGGTTTTTTTACTATGTAAATGTTTCCTGGGACACAGGGAGGTTGAGACTTGAGTGGTGATTGAGTGGCAGAGCCAGAATTAAAACATAGGAGTTCCTGGTCCCTGGTTCCCAGGTGCTAGCCATGCATCTAACTATGCTACATGACGGGTGGGGAGTCTGCATGGCGGATGGCAATTGGCACTGCATTCTCAGGCAAGCTGCGTTTGAAGGAGGGCTGCATGGTTGTACAAGCGATTTGAATCTCACCACGCTCTAGAGCGGTGGGTCTCAACCCACAGCCCAATCAGCACACAGCTGTGGCCCATATGATATCCTCAGGGCCATACAGGTAGTATATATATCGTGTGGCTGCAGCCCACATAACACACAGAGAGCTGCAAATGTGGCCCATGCTGGTAAATAGGTTGAGAACCGTGGCTCTAGACTTGAACATGGAGCTCATGCGGGTACAAACTGAAGTAAGCAGGGTTCTGCCTTTGCTCTTAGGGAGTCGATGTGGATTGTCGAGGTAGGTCTGATTGTCGATGTAGGTCTGTCTTCGGATTTGAAAGACAGCTTTGGCCGTGGAGTGGATAGGCTGAAGTTGACATGCTGTCACGAACTGAATTAAATTGCTGAGCAACACGAGCTCTGACTAGACCGCTGGGGCTGCAAAACGTGCTAGCCAGACCATGACACAAGGCACCCTAATGTCCTGAGCTAATGTCGCCCTGCCCATGGCCTCCGTTAGCTGGTTTCGTAAGACGTGCGCCTCCCAGCTGTGTCACTGCAGCCACTGGTGTTCGATCTCAGGCTGTCCTGTTTTAAAAAGCCCGGATACGTTCTAGGCACTGCGCCACTTGATTATTTAGGGCACCCTCGTCAAGTTAGTCTTGGGCGGCCCCTGCGGGGATGCGTTGCCTCGTTTCAATCTCTGTGTCGGGGCTCCGCTATCCCATGTCTATCACCAGGGTAAGCCTCTGGGAGACGGATATCACTGATTGGTGATGAGATGACATGAGGCTCTGCTGTGCTACCTGAAATGAAATGGGCCCCCATCCTGGGTAACTGTTCCTCTCCTCCGTGCCTCCCGACCAGCCCCTCTCTCTGTTGTACCTCCTGGCCGTTCCTATTCCTGGCCTCTCACCCCCCTCTTCTCTGTGGGGGAGGAGGGTTGCCTTTGTTTGTGAACTCGGTGTTCCTGGCACCTGTTTTAACCCTCCCACGCTGTGTTTGGGGAATACAAATTAGCACGAGTTAGATGGCAAGCTCTTTGGGGCAAGGACCATCTCTTCGTCATGTGTTTGTACCGTGCCGGGAACAAGGGGGCCAGTATCCCGCACTGGGGCGTCTGCAAACAGTAAATCACGGGAAGCGCCACGCAAGGAAAGGGAACTTTCCCGCGAGGTAGGCAGGGAAGCGGCCCCAGGCCATGGCTGGGCTGCTGAGCTGGTGGTTCTAATTGTTGTATTAAAGCTCTGACTCATCTGGCTTGAGGCGGGCTGACAAAGTGCGTAGTACACAGTTTAATGTGCTGTGGTGGTGCTTAGCTTCAAATGCAAATAATCACAGGTTCAGATCATTGGAGCACCGCCCCACCCATGAACTGCACAGCTGGAACATGAATGCTGATTCTCTGCTGCTCACATATGGTTAGCCTAATTAATTAAACACTGGCGTGACTTTCATGCTTGCCCCATAATAGCTGCAGCCACGTTCCCATGGCGTAGATTCCCGCTCTAGTAGAAGAAAGTCTCCCATTACTGTCTCAATCTTGATCTCTTTTGTCTTTGCCTACCTGCCTCTTCACTTTGATTAACATCCTAAGTGCATTTCTCTCTCCTGTGAGGTCCAAATGGGCAAATCAATTTACTTCCCTGTTTAAAGATCAGAACTAAATACACACCTGGGAGGTGCCGACCTGCCCTGATTTATGACCTCTGTTGATCGTTGATGCTGGTTTAGGCTGTACAGCAAGGATTTGGGAATGGTGTTCAACTGACAATTTGCCAGTAGCCAGAGGGCCATAATGAGTAAGCTGGAGCTGATTACAGTCACAGTCTTATCTTTTAATAAAGGGGTGTGCCCCAGAGACGCTACACATTACAGTGTACTTGCTGTCTTGGCTAGGCCGTGCTATTTGCTCTCATGCTAAATCACATTCAGTGCATCCATGTGCTGTGGGGATGGGCACTTTATAAATGTGTGTAACAATAAGGAAGGTCATCCCGTGCCTCTGTGTGGGAAGTGGATGGTCTCAGGCACCATTGCCAAGCTCTTTCGACCGGCTTCACGTTGGTCATCCTGAGGAATGGCTTTCTAGCGCCACGCCATAAAGTGTGTCTGCTCCTTTTTACGGACCTCTGGCATTTGCTTTCAGCAGAGATGGCCTTGCCTGTAGACCGACAAATGAAGGTCAAGTGCTGTGAATTCTGATTTTAGCCTGGGTGCCAGGGCTGGGGTAAACAGGAGCTAGTGTAGCATCACGTCAGCCCGCATAGTTTAGCATCATGTTCCAAGGATACTGTTTACTATTGATAGAACTTGGGTTAAGTTCCAGCCCAGTTCACAGCCCCATGGTGCTAGGTGCTGTACAAAGACATAGCAAGAGTCAGTCCCTGCCCCAAAGAGCTTCCAATCCAAACAGACCAAAGGTGGGGGGAAAGGAAGTATCCCCATTTTACAAGTTGAGGGCTGAGGCACAAAGTACAGTGAGTGACTAGGCCAAAAGTCACGCAGAGAGTCTGTGGCAGAGCTGGCAATTGATCCCACATCTCCTGAGTAACCCGGTCACTGCCTTAACTGCCAGATCATTATTGCATTTCTTTAATGGGTGGCAAGACAAATTTGACAAATCCAGGCCAATTGAATGAAGATCCCATGGTTTGGTTGGTTTGCTTTTCAACAGGGAGGGCAGCCCTAGCAATTTAAGCAGAAGAATGGAGGGGAACTTGCAAAAGGATGACGCAAGATATACTGAAAGCGCAAGCTGCTTGTGTGCAGTGTATCTGCGACAACAAGGCATCTCTCATGAGGACAGCATCCTATACTGCTTATGTGCCTAGCTTGAAAGGGACAACATTGAATGCCAAGGCTGAGTTGATATGCCTGTGCTATGTATGGAGTCCCAGCTGGGAAACGATCAAACCGCCACCGACAGATGGATGGGGAGGTCTTGTAAGCAGTTTTCTACTGATGATCGCTAGCTGAGTAGTTACCAGTGCAAAACCATGAATGCATTTTACCCTCTGTAACAAAAGTGCACGGACAAACTATAGCAATGAATGAGGGACGTGGTGTGGTATTCCACCTGGCTCATGAAATGGTTTTAATTTTAGGCTGTCTGTCTGAAAGTAACTTCCAGCTCCACAGCCAAAACCATCTAGGAATGACTGTCAGGAGGACAGAAAATCTGATGGCAGAAATGGACTTTTCTTCCCAAATATGGGATGAAATAGACGCTTGGGTGAAAAAAAAAATCTTCTTTCAATCAAGAATTGTCAGATGCAAAGTGGAAATTTTCAAGAAAATTCACTACGTTAGGGCAGATTGCGAAGTGCCAGAAGACAGGTTTCCATTGGGAACACTGGTGATCTTCCACCCTGGACCAAGTGGGAAATCTTCGGCAGAGGTGAAATGGAGCCATTGTCCGGACAAATGTTGCTACTTTTCGTTTGTTTGTTTTTTGTAGCTGTTGGGTTTTTTTAGGTAAATGGTGAAGCTGGAAGGCACTCCAGCAACCGCAGTAACTTTTTAGCCACAGCTCCACACCCCAAAGTCATTCACTATCCCTTATCTTCAAAGACAAGAGGCATCTGTGTAAAATGGGCTTCAGGGTGATCATTGCCTGCCGCAGTCTCTGTCAGTGAGTCCAGGCCCAGCAGATCCCAATGCAGAAGTATGGCTTAACCCAGTCTTTGCAGTGTGACTGCGGGATAGCGATACAGACGGTCATATGGATGGTGGAAGAATGCACAAT
This sequence comes from Mesoclemmys tuberculata, assembly GCA_007922155.1. Taxonomy (NCBI): domain Eukaryota; kingdom Metazoa; phylum Chordata; order Testudines; family Chelidae; genus Mesoclemmys; species Mesoclemmys tuberculata. The sequence continues at coordinate 6,542,631 of ML675611.1, read as the reverse complement.
TAGAAGACTGGATGGTGGACTGCAACCTCTTAGTATCCTTAATGATGCAGCAGTCAATGGCATTTAGGTTATTGACCTGTGACGTATATGGAGATGTTGCCTAGACAATGAAGGCAACATACAGACCTGGGAAGAATTCACTTAACTTAGTGCACAGTTTTGCAAACAGCTTTCATGTGCCTCTCAGACTGTCTAATGCTTACAGCCCTATTCCTCATTGCTAACAGAAATAATAACCCTAGCAAGCTCTAAAATGTGCACGGTGCTGCAGGAAATGAGCGTTGCACCTTCCCCTGCCATCTGCTAGTTCTCCCACAAAGGGCAAGTGCTAGCCGTTAACTTGTGCTTCTTCAGGCAGGAACTGGTTTATGCAATGTGGTGGAAATAAGATGCGTTCTTTGAGTGCCTAATAACTCCGGTGTTGTCACTGCCTGGGGAGCTCCCCCTGGCTTGCTTGGCACGGAGAGATGTGGCTGCTTCTTTACTTGATTGCTTTTCTTTTGTGATCAGGAAGCACTGGGCAGAAGGGAAAAGGCAAGAGATCTGCTGCACTGGTTAACTTGCTTCCCATATACTGCCGATGAAGTGCTCCCACAAGCACGCTACAGCGGTGTGGAGGGATGGATTGGCGGTGGGCTGAAAGACAGGACAAGTTACCCTGAAACACTTTTGTGTGTGTCCTAGTTGCTTCCTGACACTTCTGTTTCAGATTTCCCGTCCCAGCAATAGGAACGGAGATGAATGGATGACTAGGCTGCCCGGCTGCTAATTGAGCTCATAGAAGGGGGAGGGGAACGCCTCCTACACAAAGATGTTTACTGGGCATATTTGCGCAGGGAGCTGAAGGTCCAGCATGAATCAGAGGGAGGGAAGGCATCTGCATGGCAGTTGCTTTATCACAGTGAAAGGGGCTACTTGTGGGCCTGGTGCTGTGAGAGAAAGGGGCAGGGTTAGGCTGCCCGATGTGAATCTCTGTGCTGGAACTTCCTGAACAGCTTCCATAGGCCCTGACAAGACAGTGGGAAAAGCCTCTTCGATCATCAAGTCCCTTCCCAGCCAATGCAGGATTGTTCCCGTCGGGACTGTTACTTGTTCGGCCCCTGGGGTTCCCCCTGCCCCTTTCCTTGGAGCTGATTCCCGGCAGCCTCCCTCTGGCTGCCGTCAGGAAGCTGCTTCTAATACTCGGCTTCAATTGTCCCTTTTCAAACTCTGTCCACGCACCTTCGTAACACACCTCCTTTTGCTGCCCCTGACAACTCCTCTCCCCTTGGGCTTGATGCCCTTGGGGGGACTTGGAGTAGATTGGCACCCCCTTCCCCCCCAGGGCCAGTCATCACCTAGGCATCCCTAACTCCTTTAACCCTTCCCGCCCCCTAATTGCCCTTACTGCTCTTCCCTGAACCCCCTGGCCCTTTCCCAAGCCTCTTTCTAGCCACATGGTCCCAGCACTGCTTGGCTATGGCCCAGGAGTGCACCATGCAGCCAGCTCAGAAGAGGGAGATGGTGCAGCTTTAAACCACCATTGTGCTCCCTTGATTCTGGGCTGGGCCCTGGCCTTTCAGAGCCACCCACAGACTGTTCTGCTTGAGGCCGTGCCAATGACCCAGGACAGCAGCTGGTCGGTAGGTGGAAAGAAGCCCTGGCTGCATCCACTTTTCTCTGGCCATGGCAAGGGCCGGGATGAGGGTGCGATGGGAGCCACTAAACCGGCTCTGAGCCCCCAGAGAAGCCCCATGTCCAATTTAAACCAGCTTTAGGGTCCCAGTCAAGGCCCAAGGTCCTGATGCCCCAGGCTGAGTGCACTAGCCCAGGTGCAGTCCCCACACAGCCGTGCAGACAAGCTCAACAGCCCTGCAACGGGATGGCTTTTTCTCATTGCGGCCATATTGCATGGCAAACACCAGGCTGTTTCCCTCCCTGCTCTTGCCTCCGGCTCTCCTGCAGCATTGTTCCATCCCAGGGCTAGGCCCCCGGCCCCCGAGCCCTGTTTGCCAAGAATCGCTGCAGCAGGATGCACTTTTCTGAGTTCATGCCCATTTAGTATTTTCTGCCCAAATGCTGGCTGTATTGGACTCTTAACTTCATTGCAGCTGATGCCCAGAGGATGGATACCCGTCTTCTCCCAGGACTGCAGACTGGAGCAACTCCTGGCAGGATGGTCTTTCTCTAAAGAAATTTCCAAGTAAATATTTCCATGCTGGGTCAGCCACAAAGGAGTTGAAAAAACACTTGTTCTGGGTGTTAAATGGATCCCAAAAGCTTCTAATGGTGATTTACAGCTAGCAGGGAACGGCAGGGCTTAGAAAATGAGAGAGCCTAGCCTGTGGTTGTTGCATACCAAGGACTATGATAGAATTACAAGCTATCGTTTTAAGTGTGTGTGTGTTCGGGGGCAAGGAGTTTCTGGTCCTGCTTGCAAGCTAGTGGGTCCTGTAGGGGAGCGTGTGATCCAAGTCTTTCTTCCGCAGTCAGTCTGTGAAGAGCCAGCCAAGAGCAAGGTGAGGGGAGCTGTGCCTCTCTGCTTTAGGGAGCAGCCTGCTTGTCTCTCTCTGGTTTTGATTACTGTGTGTTATCATTCTGGATTCTGAGAATAAGACGTATTATGTTGCAACCTCCCAGCAAAGTTCTTGGCATGTTCTTCAGGGTCCACAGGCAAACATTCAATTGCACCAGAGACAGAAACGTACCTGTGGAAAGGGATATGCATGAGGCAGCCTCCAGAGATCGGACACGCTGCCAGACAGCAATGCTGTTTAAGGTGTAGGCTTTGAAAATTGGCACGTGTGCTGTTCTAGGAGAAAGCCCCAGCAGCTCTGAAAGCAGCTGGAGGCCTCCCCTGCCTGTGCCCTGCGTGTGGCTGAGTTTAATCTGCAGCGTGCTCTCAGCAGCACTTTCACCCCGAGAGGACTGCGTGAGACTGTGCCCTGTTTTCTGGGGGGCAGACCCTGGAGGCGAGCTGGCTGGCAGGATCCCACCTTTCTTGTGACTCGCAGGTCTCCAGAAAAGCAGTCCCATGTGGAATAAGAAGTTCTGTGGGAACCTGCGATAGTAAAGTTGTCACGTATTTTAAAAGGCAGTCCGGGCCCAAGGGCACCTTCTGATCTGAGCCATAACAGAGCAGGGAATAAATGCTAGTCCCCACATGCCTGCAGCAGACACGTGGGGCTGAAGAGTTCTGAGATAGGGTTGGAATCTGGACCCCAGTCCTGCAGGGAGCTCCCAGGGATGGCAATGGGGCTTGGGTAGGGGGGCAGGACTGGGGCTTTCACGTGTACTGTAGAGTTATGGGTGTGACAGTAGTGCCTTGTGGTGGACCGGGGCCCCGTGTGCAAGGTGCTGTACAAACAGAGAACAAAGAGTGCTCCAGAGATTACAAGACTGTAACTCTAATTGCACGGGGGAAGCTCTAAGTCCACGTTGGTTTTACACCATACAGGGTGTTTTTTAAATTCCCCACAGGCATATGGAAGATTAGCTTCTGGTTTATAATGGCGAATGCACTAATCTGCCCAGGGAAGACGTTAACAGCAGGAAATGGCAGGGGACAGGTCAGTGTGTTTGTATTATTGTGCTCCGGGTCACGGTCCCATTGTACTAAGTATTGTAAGAGACTGGCCCAGCCCCAAAGAGTGTATGAATCAGTCTCTTTTTTATAGATGGGAAACTGAGGTCGAGAGTGATGTAGCGACTTGCTCCAGACCACACAGCGAGTCCTGGAGAGACAGGCACCAAACCGAGATCTCCTGAGTCGCAGTCTAGCGCTTTAACCACTAGCCCTTTCTCTCTCATCTTTCCTTGCAGCTGAGGTCCCCGGTGAATCTTCCATGTTTTTCACTGAAGAAAGATGTATTTTAATACTGGCTATGACCCCTGAGCGCCCTGAACAGCTCATGGGTAAGGATATAGCCTGGGCTGAGATAAATGGGACTCTGGGTGGCATGTGTCTGTCTGTGGGCTTTGGGCAACGCCTTCTACCTACGTAGACAAAGGGCCATGCAGGTATTTACACCTGGAACGCGCAGGGTCCTTCGCTCCAGCCAACCCCAACAGACAAACCCTGCTTTGTTTGTCTGGCTGACGGCTTGAGATCAGGTTGATGCAATTGCTTGCTGTAGTTTGGCAGGAAACGGGAAGGGGGGTGGTGGTGGTTGAGATTCACTAAGCCCGTGTCGTAGTTGCTAAAAGAAGGTGTCACCTTGGAGTGAGCTATCCTGAGGTAAACACACAGCGCAAAGCAGGCACGTTAGGTAAACTTGCTGAGGTGAACCCCTGCAGGGGGTACAGGACTGTAGTCAGTGCTGTCTTTTTACCTCAGGACAGCAGGTACCCTGAGGTAAACAGCACACGTCTTTTATGGCAAGACAAAGCCAACACACACACACACACACTTTTGCCTTGTAAATCCTGCGCTCAGACAGCCCATGCAGGTTTTGGGGTCCTTATTTCTGTGGCTGCGCAGGGAAGGGTTAAATGGGCCCTTAGCAGAAGTTTGGCTGCTCACTTTCAAAGAAGCAGGACGGGGCCCATGCAAAAACGAGAGTTATGCCTCAAGAGTATGTTTTATGTTCCTAATAAACTGGATTCAGTTTTGCTTTCTGTGATTGCACAGCTCCATCAAAACTTGCATCTGCGGGCAGGGAGGCCCGGGGGTTGTAAATGTGATAGAGTGTGACAGTTTATGATTTATAAGACCTTCGTTTTGCATACATGCTCGCTGAAATCGAATCCAAAACTGATGATGGAGAAGGGGTCCCAGAGGAGCCCAAGTCAAATAGGTGTTCAGCTCTTTAGTGACGGGCTGTGGAGAAGGCACTTTTTCCTTCCTGCTCAGTGCAGTGGAAAAAGAGAGTGCTCACTGACTGCATATGAGCAAGACCCTAAATCTGAGGCCAGAGCAGAGGGACACGTGGACTTTGCCAAGCTGTAAGCAGCCTGGATTATTGTGACCACAAATAATCACAGTCCTTGGCCAGCTCTGGTTTTAATGATGGAGGCAATGATTTTCCTGGTACCCGAGAATGGCGTAATGGTCGTCTGGCTAGACCAGCTCACCACATAATCGGATTTTGCAATGCAGTCCCTAAAATCATAGGACGCCGCTGATGCCACCGGCCCGTGTGTGATGAAAGTGACTAAAAAGCTGCCACAGCTGTTTGTTGTTTCTTTTTCCCATGACAGCTCAGCTCAGAGGCAGTATCTGCCTTCCAGGGGGAGGTTTGCTTTTGCCCATCTGCGCGGTGGGGTTGACTGATGTGCGCAGAACCCCCTTGACGCTGCCAGCTGACCCAGACTCACAGGGCTTGGGCTGCGGGAATACAAACTGCAGTGTAGATATTCAGGCTCTGAAACCCCGCAAGTGGCTTCCCAACAGAGCTAGCCATAGCGCCTCCTGGCTCCTGCTCCTTGGGCCATCTCATGACCAGCAATTACAACCACACTAGCAGCGCTGTCTGAGCCAATACAGCAGCACATGAGCTTTATCAGCCGGGCCACGCAATGAACATCCCGAGAACCTCTGGCAAGCGGACGTGGCCATTTGATTCTTGGCTTGCTGTGTCCATTTCCCGCATGCGGGGGCCTTCTGCAGTACTTGTTACACTTGGCTTGGGACTCTCAGCCTCGCGCTGCAGTTTCTGGGAGGGGCCTGGCATGAAATACCATGTGGGGGACAATGAAACAATTTCAGGATGGCAGCAAGAGTTTTAAGAGGTTGTTTCAGGCCTTTCTGGCCAAGGCGCTCCCTGCTCAACTTTGCTCATTGTTCAATGAACATTTCTTTGGGGCCGGCTGCAGGAATCGCTTCAACCCTTAGGGGCATGGCTAATTCCCAGGCCTGTGTCCCTGTCTGAACCATTGGAGAGCGTTGTGCCAGAGGAGGAGAGGTGGGTTTGTGGCTGCTAGACAGGTCTTTGGAGGATCCAGTCCCGACTGTATCCACTTCCTCTCCTTACGGGGTAACCCCTCTCTTTTCCTTGGGCCTTCCCTTCTGATGTGATCTGTTTTCTCCTTGCTGCTGATTCCTGAACTGCCCTCTGGGAGATGGGGGGGGCGGGGAGGGGAGGAAGGGGAGTCATGTGGGGAGATCCTGGACATGGTGTGTGAAGAACTGAAGAGATGGAGAGTGGGGTGGGCTAGCAACAGAGAGAGGCTAAGGGCCAGCATGCGGCTGCCTATGCACTGAACGGGGATGCATTGCCTCGAATCTAGAGCAAATTCTCCCTATTCAGCAAAGCACTTAAGCACATGGTTAAGTTTAAGCACATGCTCAAGACCCATTGATTTGATGTTCTTGAGTGCTTTGCTGAATCAGGGACTCCTGGAAGGCTAGCAAACGGGGAGGGTGCCTACGGGGAGCGAGGCAGGAGCTGTCACGCTCTGGAAATCAGCAGCTGAAGGGTTAAAGCGATGTGTGGATTAAACCGTCTCTGCTGAGGATGCATGGATTGCTGGCTGGCAGGTGTCGTTTGGGGCCTAGGTGTTCTTCCCCACCACTGCAGAAATGTGAGCTCCGGTTAAATCGTATCCTTGCTCTTCAAAATAACTCTGCTGGCTCTCCTGGAATAAAACCAGGCACCCCCCCTTCCTGCCACCTCTTTGTGGACTGGAATAATGTTTAGTGGTGTGGTTTAATTTTCTCAAAGATCGACTCAATTGTTTGCCCTTCCCATTGTTTCAGTGTTGGCCTTTTGAGTCTGCCTGGGGCGCAGCGGCTCTGAATCTCCGCCAGGCTTTATCCCAGCTGCCTGGAAAGGCAAACCCTTGGGAGAAAAAACTGAGAGCTGGGAGGAGGGTTCAAAGACACAGCCTGCAAGCAAAGTCCAAAGGAGGAGAGTGTCAGATGGGCGTCTTCAGACATCTTGTTCCTGGCTGAGCAGCATATTTTAATTGCAGTGCCCAATTAACAAAGAGTTTTGAAGCTAGAGAACTGCAGTATCACTCTTTGCTAGTGATTCAGCAGGTTTCCTGTCATTTGCTAAGAAAGGTTGCTATATTTAGGGAAAGGGGGGGAAATTCATCTCCATGCACATGCCTACTCAAGACCCAATGGGCCTCTGGAGTCTGTAGCCTGGGATTTTAAGGGCTATGGGCAAATCCTCTCACCTGGGATGAATTTCACCCTTATGTAATAATCACACACACGTCTAGGAAATATTGGAGCTGCTAAACTTCAAAACAAAGGCCTGAAACAGTTGTGCTCGGCATACTTCTGATGGCAATTTACAGTCAAGGAAAAATTCATCTGTCAGTCGAGGCTTTATTAGACACAGTGCTACCAAGCAAAAAGGAAACAAAGAAAATAAAAACAATTGATACATAAATCAGGACATACTTGTGAAAGGGGAATTTCGTTTCGTAATGTTAAAGCTTCCTTAGCTTTGGCACTGAATAATGTAACAAGTGTTTCTATCAAACGAACACGACATGTGACTAAATGAAAACTCCCCGTGCCTCTTCATTTTGTCAATGTTACTGAACCAACAGGAGGGTACCCTAGTTTTCTGACTTTCCTTGTGTTTTTGTTTTGTTTTCATGTCCTCCTCGTCCTTCAGGATTAGCCAGTTTCCTCTGGCAGCTGCAAAGAAGACTTCTAATTGTATTGATCTTTTTCTCATTATCCCTTGGATTAGTCTCTGGGCCTCAACCACTTGGAACTGAATTATGTTACTATAATCTTAAAGTGTCTGATCATTGCCTAGTTGAAGAAAGCACTTAAGCATGTGCTTAAATTCATCCTTTTCCAGCAATTTAAGCATATGTAAAGTCCCAATGACTTCACCAGGACATACATCCTCTGAGGATGCTTTCCTGCACCCAGGCCTCTGAGATGCACTGACAGTCATGAGGATGAGGTCCACCATCAACAGAGCCCATATTATGTCATTCTCAGGCCAGACATTCGTTGAGCTTGTATTACCCATTATCATTTTGAGAGGGCTTATTGCTTCTGCATTCTAAGTTTCTTGGATCTGGAGGGTTAGACGCAATGGTAATACTGCTCTCCGATAGCATTTCCCAGCCACAGATCTCAAAGGAAAATATTCTTAGTGATCTCGATGGGGACACTGAGGCATGGCAGATGGGACTTGCCCAAGGTCACCCAGCAGTTCAGCAGCTAAACCAGGGATAGATTCCAGATTTGCTAACACAGTTTGCAGTTTGCTGTCTCCCAAAGCAATTATGAAATGGTGTCCAGTCTGTTTCCTCTAATGGCTCTAGTGTTTGTGTGTGTGTGTATGCATGTGCGTGTGCTAGAAGGACTGGAAACAGCGAGAGTCCTAATAGTTCCACTGAACTAAAATCCCACTTTCCAGCCTGTCAGCTGTGGCACTGGGGTCCCCTAAGCCACCAAACTCAGAGCCCTGGGCCTTCATAACAATGTATGCAACCACAAGCTCTATCGACCAAGTCTTCACTGCGCAGGTATCCACATACCCCTGTGGCCTCCCAAAGCTCTAGTGAGCATGTGCCGGGGAAGCCTCATTATTGGTTGTTCCAAAGTGCTGGGGTGAAAGCCTGGCTAGAGTGAAATCAATGGCAAAACTCACAGGGGAGGGTCAGCGTTTCACCTCTGACCAGCAATCCAGAGATGCTGTAGCTACAATATTACTGGCCTCTGGTTCCCAAAGGAAAACCCGGCGAGGCAGGCCAGAGAAGGCTGGCCCGTGCTGAGGGAATTCCTGAAGGGAAGGCGTGCTGTACATTTGCCTTTAAGAGTCAGTCCGTGTGGGGTCAGTGCATGTGGGAGCAGCTGGGACTTGGAACAACACCAGAGCCATATGTGCACTGAGCAGTGGAACTGTTATTGTTGTAAGGTTCTAGTCTTAGGAGAACAAAGAGACAGTTTCAAATCCTGGCCTGCTGTGTGGTACCTGCCGTGTGGACGGCAAGCTCCATTCAGTGTAATGGGGTGTAAAGTGTATTGTACAGTTCAGCTACTAGCTAGCACTGTGTAAAATACCTAATTTAAGCTAACCTCGGCCATACCCGGCAGACTATTAAAGGATCTTATGAGGAGCACGTCTGCTGTGTATGAGCAAGCTCTGTAGCCAGGCAATATCTAGTAAAGAAGTACATGACATGGTGTCAGGAGTAAACGAAGAACTCCCCCCAATATTGGCAGTAGTGGTGCCTCACGGGGGGGCGTGTGTATCTGTGGGCTGTTTCCTACTTTCCCCCACTCCCCACCCCCACTGTGGGTGTGGCGGGTGTGGCTGGGAGCAGGAGTGATGGGGACAGTCAGATTCCCCCTGGCTGCCCGGAGGCAGAGGGAGGAGGGGGTTTGATGTGGGCTTTGGTCCCTGCGGCTTCTTCATTGCCATTATGGGGCAGAAGGGGAGCAGAAGGACACTTGCTCTCCCCACAGTGGGAGCCCTTGGCTGCTGATGTAGTACCAATAACTTGGACCTATCAGACTTTGGGACCTAAGTCTGGAATGGGCTCAAATCCTGATAGGTCCTAGTTACCGATACTACGCTGGCAGACCTGAGCTGGGGTCAGCACGGCCACAGGGTCCCGGTCACCTGCAACCGTGGAGGGCGGCTCCTCTGAGGAGGGCCCGGCTGAGACCTCCCCAGGCCAGCACCCAGGGGCATGGCCCCCCTGTCACTCCCTCAATACGCCACTGCTTCAGCACTGACAAGCTTCCACAGTGGACAGGAAGCAATATTTTGAAAGATTTCACATTGCAAACAAGCTCCACAAACAAATTGGAAATACACGGGTATCTTCTTTAACTTGTGCCATGGGGAAGCGGGCAGAGTATATCTTTAAATCCTTTGACTTAACTGAAGACAGTCACAAAGATGACTATGAAAGGGCTCTGGCTATGTTTGATGCATACTTTATACATCCGAGAAATGTGGTTTATGAAAGAGCATGTTTCTGCCTGGGAATTCAAGAACCAGAGGGAAATGAGAATGGTTTATAGGAGCTCTGCATACACTGGCTGAAAACTGATTTTGGGAATGAAAACATGAAAATATCAGACAGGCTGATTATTGGGCTAACGGATAAAAGCTTTTCACAGCAGCTACAAGTGAAGAGAGATTTAACCCTAGCTACAGCTATACAGAGAGCAAAGCAGTCTAAGCTGGTGCGACAGCAAAGCCTAGAGCAACTCGACACACTTGAAAAACCTGAAACCTGCTTAGAAACTATAATCAGGCACTTGAGTGTTAAAAGTCATTATAAAATCCCTGAGGCAAGGAGAGCGATCTGCCAGGCTAACAGGCACAAATTCCCACCTATAGGCAGGTGTGTGAAAAAAATAATGTCCCAAGAGCTGATGCAGTCCAGCCAGAGCATGTGGTGTAATAAATGCATGAAACATAGACATTTTTCAGCTGTTTGCGGCATCAAAGCAGTCAGGGAATTGACTCATATTAAAGACATTCAAGAGCCATTGTTTCTGGGATGATGACACAGAGCCTGCCTAGACAGTGGAACTGAATATTCGTGGCAAGACTACGGACTTTAAAATTGACCCAGGAGCTGAGGTCACAGTCATCTCAGGGGGGACTCACGATCACCTTCACCCCCTCTCGGAGCTGAAGTTACCTGACACCGCTTTGAGTAGCCCTGGAGGGATTCTAAACTGCATGGGACCAGTCACCACAGAAACAACTTACCGAGACAAAAGCTTCGCATTCAGAGGGCATGCGATCAAAGGATCGAAGACCAACAACCTTCTCAGCCACCATGTGGCAGCCATGATGGGTCTAGGGAGAAAAGTGAAAGAGCTCAGCGGCGGATTTGATGGTATTGGACTTTTGAGAGGAGATCCAGCATAAATCAAGTTGAAAGAGACAATGCTGAACTGTACGGTGTACAAACGTTCCTACCAGAGAGACCTTGGAAGAGCCTAGCTGCAGACTTATGCAAATTCAGAGACCACCATTACCTGGTCGTAGTGGACTGTTTTTTCCAGCTATCTAGAAAGTATTTGAAAGACATAACATGTTGCAATGTTATAGAGACACTGAAATGCACTCTTGCTCACGTCAGTGTTCCTGAACAGCTTGTGATGGACAACAGAGCACATTTACTGCAGCAGAATTTGTGTCTTTTGAATGAAATATGATTTTGCTCATGTTCGTAACAGCCCACATTACCCACAAGTGAATGCAGATCCTGAGAGAGCTGTACAGCCAGCCAAGAAAGTCCTACAACGGGAAGTTCCATTCCTTGCTTTTTGGACTTCCAGATCAACACCAATGGCAACCGCTGGATATAGTCCAGCACAACTCCTAATGGGAAGATAACTCAGAACTACTGTTCCAACTTTGGAAAAGAACTTATTTCCAAAGTAGCCAGAGAAAAAGAGAGTGGCTAAATTAGATAGAAAGGCTAAAAGAGCTTATGAACACTTTTACAACAGACATTTCTCAGTTCGAGAACTGCCAGGTCAAGAACCTAGTGACCTTGTTCATGGCAAGTTGCATGGAGAAAAGGGATTATCAACTCCAGCTTTAGGGATAAAAAATCAGCACTCAGACTGTATGCGACTGAAACCAACAGCAGAGTTCAACAGAAACCATCAACATCTGCAGTTTGTGCCTCAGAAATTCTAAACCGACCACAACCAGATGACAACTAATGGACAGCCAGATGACAACTTTGTTACACGTTTGGGTTGTGTAATTAGAAAACCAGTATGATTCAGTGACACTTAGACTGATACGTACTGATCCTCAAAGACAGCGTTATAGTGTAAATATTGTAAATGGCAGGAATACAGAACTGAAAAGGGGAGCTGTCATAGAATGCTAAAATGTTTTATACAGGTCACCCACTGGGGGAACTGTGTAAAATACCTTGTTTAAATGAACCTCAGCCAGACCTGGCAGTGCATGAAGGGATCTTATGATGAACACATCCCCCAGGCTGAGAGAGAAGGTCTGTAGCCAGTTCATATCTGGGACAGAAAGAAGACATTTAATTAATCTCAGCTTCTATGTGACTGTGCTCAGATAGTTAGGCCTGGTCTATAACTAAAAAATTAGATCACGCTGGCTACTTGTCTCAGGGCTGTGAAAAATGTAATACCCTGTGTGATATGGTCAGGTTGTGGATATGGTTATGGACCCTCACTGTAGATGCAGCTCGGTCACTGGAAGAATCCTTCGTTGACCTAGTTACCACCCCTCAGAAAGTTGGATTAGCTCCACTGATGGGAACAACCCATAGACACGGCCCAGTATTGCCAACACCCAGTGTTAAAAAATCACGAGTCGGGCTCAGCCAAAATCATGAGATCGGCTTTCAAATCATGAGATTATGTAAGAATATTAGATGTGGGGTTCTTTATATTTACCTTCTGCTTTTTGAGCCATTAGGGTGCAGTGGAGTCACATTTGAAAGCTTTCTCCACAGCCGTGTGGGTTAGAAACGTACTTTTTCTTTAAGAATGAAGACTGACATCATTACAACGCCACTTGACTCCAGGAGCTGGGGCTTTAAGGAAAACAATAATTATCATGAGACTCATGACATAATCATGCGATTTGGCAGCATGCCTTCAGACCCTGAAATGAAGCTAAATGTTTCCTGCCAGGGCTCACATCTGCATAATGGTGGGTGTGAAAACAGAGGCTCAATTAAAGCCAGGGTGAAGATCAGGCTCATGAAACGCGTGCCTTTGACCAGCTAACATACAGCAATTGTTTGCGTTAGACAATAGATAACGGCGGCTTTGCCGTAACAACCTCGCAGCAAAGTCTGTTAATATAATAAGAGCAGCACTCTGTTTGTTCGTCTGCGGTTGGCTGTCCGTCAGATTACATAGCTGCTACAATCCTTTGCCTTGTTCGCCCCCCAGCTGGGGTGGCAAGGGGCAGGTGTGGCTGCAAAGAGCAAGCCTCGTCATAGTTACTATTTGGGTGGCACCATTCCCTGAGTGAAGCTGAGCCTTCCTGTCGAGGCGACACTTACAACATGAGCCAGGTGAGCCCTTTCTGCTCTCACGCCCAGGGGCTGAAGCAAGCGGCCTGTAAATGGGAAAGCGGCAGCTGCTGCTTTAAACGCCAGCGATGGCGCTAAATTGGGATCAGTCACTGCGCCACAGAGCGAATCGAGAGCCCCAGACTTCCGAGCTGGGTCACTGCTGGGTGGAGGGGAGTGTTTGCCCCACGCTGCACCTGACGGACGTGCATCTCAGTGGTGGCGAATGTCATCACCTTGAGTGGTTGCAGAACGCAGGCAGTTCTCTTAGGGTCAGGCCGTGAACCTGTCGCTCACCCTCCACGGTGTCTTGTCTCTGACAGCGCACGCCTGTCTTTCTCAGGCCTGCCGTGACAAAACCCCCTTCCCCCCAAGCATGCCAAGTTTAGAGCCTCTCCTCCCCAAACCATGTCGCTGCCCTCCTTGGGAAATGGTGTTTATAAAATAAGCCCACTCAATCTGCATCTGTGCCCCGGGAATGCAGTTCCTGCTGGAGCCTGTGGGATTGCTCCATATACCAGCCCGGTGTCTGGCAAAAGGCTCATGAAAGTATCCTCTGGTGCTACTTTTATTTCGTGTGTGTGTACGAAACCTGCTGGTCAGAGTGTGTTGTGTCATCCGCTCACACAGGACGTGAATCTGGTGCAAAGCCTGACATGATCTCAAGCTGTAGACGAGTATACTTCCACCTCTGGCGGCCCCTAGTTCTTCAAGGCCTGATGGCAGCTACCCCGTGTGCACACCTTGTGTTTTGCTGCAGGAAAGCTCTGCATAGCAAGGTGATTTTCAGCTGTCTTGGAACAGCAGGACCAGATGAGTCACAGTGAAGGTGCTGGAATATGAGACTGTATCAGAGCCAAAACATGTAATTCCCATTTACATTTGAACCACTCTGGTTTGTTTTTGCTCAGCTGGCTCAGTCTTGCCTGTCCCTCTCTTCTATTCATCCCTGCTGGGCAATTCAGTCCATTTCCTACACAACACTGCTATGGTCCAAGTGATCAAATTAAGTTGCACTTGGGAACAATTTAGTTCCACCCTCAATTTTCCACAGAATATTATTTTAGGATTTATTGTGGCATTTTTCTGGCTGAAGTACCTTATTAACTGGTTTGTGTAACAATAACTGCCCACGTGGTGTGTAGTGGAGTCTCTGGAACATCCATTGTGTAGCCACAATGACTCAGCCCAGGATGTCTCGGAGATGATCCTGGACAGGAAGCATCTAGAGGCAGACTGCTTCTCAGTAGTTTGGTGGGAGATGCCCAGCAGCGGTTACTATCCCCCGGCTGTTTATGGGAGGGGAAGAAGGTTTGTTCTTCAGTAGGAGGTCAAGCAGCTGTACCCTGAGGCTGGTGACAGTGCTGAAACAACAGAAGTGCAGAGTTAAGGTGACACTTCCCACATAACCTTAACTTTGCCCAAAAGAACTAGGGCAATATCTTCCCCACTCTAACAAAACAGCTGCCATTTTCTCTGTGCCCACTGTTACAGGAGTGCTCTGTAAAAGAGAGGTCTGCATCTAGGTAAAGAGCTAGGTAATGGATCAGCTGTGAGTAGATGGTGCTCAACAGTATGCAGCACTGTTCCTGGGTTTTGCAGGACCAATAAAACTTCTTGTTGCTGGCTTCTAGAGTGCAACTGTTTCGATGCAGCTCTTAACACCCACAATTCCAGTTCACACAGTCTAACGGGATCTTCACCAGTGAGACTGTGCAGTTGTAACACAGAGGAGGCCAGAGCTAGAGTTGAGCAGCTGTGTCCAATGGGAAGTGTCACTTTCACCTTGCTTTGCCCAGTTTCTCTAACTTTTTTCTTACTGTGACCGTAATGCTTTTGTAATGGGCACGCCTCGAGGTAGGGGGCTCTAAATCCACATCTCCTGGTTTCTCCTTGCTTTGTGTTATGGGAATTCGATGTGTGTGTTCAGAAAGAGCAGATGGCCCGGCTGAGTGCCTGCCATTGTAACTGTCGGAACTACATTTTGGTGGGTGAGCGCATTTTTATGTAGTAGCTATTTTAAATAAATTGCCTTTTGCTTTTTAATCACCACCTTAGATTTGCACTAGATATTAACTTATCCTTTGAGGCTACTTTCATTTCATGGAGTTGCTTTCGGAGGGCAGAATCTGGAGCAGTCCCTGGACCTGGCCGAGCCCTTTCAGAAAGGGATGGGAGGCCATGCTGCAGAGATGGAGCTCCTCACTTGCATGGCTGCAGACCGATGCCACGCAGCTGGGTGCATTCCTCCTGCCCCTGCCTGATCCTGACGTTGTCAGGGGGACATTGTCGTCTTTGCAGCAGTGTCTCAAAGGCTTACTGTCTGTGCCGGTGGGAAAGGTGTTTTCCTTTCCAGCAGCCAGCTATTCTGCTGGATCCTGAGAAGTTCTGCCGCTTTCCTGCAGCTGGGGACCCAGCCTCTGGTTTCTGTCGCAGTGCTGCCTGCGCACTGACACCACCCCGTGGGCATGGCAGCTGGTGCCTGGCGCCGCCTGGGCATGAAGCCGGACTCTGTGTTTTACGAATCTATTCGCTACGTGGGATCATTCAGCGAACACACAAACATGCACAACAGCCTGGCGGTCATCTCATTTCCATGTGCTTTGGCTGCCTGCCGTTCACAATGTGTGATTGCTCATCTCTATCACATGGTGTTGTTTCTGCTCCCTGAGTAGATGACAGGAAATCTGCAAATGGGGAACTGACAAATAGCACGTGCCTGTGCACAGATACCCTTGCAATGCACAGGGTTAAATGCAGGGATTTGCATGAGGAGCAGCCATTCCCCACCCAGGTGTTCGCAGAGTGCGTTGTCCGACACGCTCTAGTTGTTTGCAGCATGGCAGTGTTTTGCTGTAGCCGTGCTGGTCCCGGGATATGAAAGAGGCCAGGTGGGAGTGGTCATATCTTCTACTGGACCAACTGCTGAGCTCACATGTAGTGCTGCTGGTGTTTGAATGGTCCCGATGATCGAGCTAGTGCTGCTGGGCGAGATGAGTGCATCTCCAGGGTTTGCAATGCACAGACCACTCCTCAAGACACAGACTCTCTCCTGACTGTGCCACCTGCCGAACTGCATCTTCCACTGCCTGGTCTTCAAACAGTTGCCTTCTCTGCACCGTCAGGGAGGGCTGGCTGCAGAGAACCATGACACCAGCCGATCTGTCCCTCACTCTGGGGTCATCTGCCAGGGCATGATCAGCGTCAGCTATAGTCCCCTCAAGGCTATGCCTGTGCTGAAGTGCCGTGCAAGCCAGTGGGAGATTTGCCCCCCTCAGGACTAATGGACAGTGTCTTTGGGGATTGCCCAAGCCGTTGTCATATATAACAGCCTGGCAGCCCCTGGGCCGAAGCCTGAAGGGAGGGAGATCTTTTCAGGAGGATTCATGCGTAAGGAATGTGGGAGGGCAGCTTGGGCGTATGATGAATAGAGAGTGAAATAACTGACAACAATGAAAAGGGTCTGTCAGGGCCAGTGCATAGCTAGTCATTTCCATGAAGTTGTGACTTACTTTCCCTCTCTGGGTGTATTTTTGGCTGTTCCCCCTTATTTCCTATGACAGAATGTACCCACACATCAGGGTAGCTCTTTGGTGGGGGGACAGCTTTAGAAGCGGGACAATGAGAGAAAATTCCCAGCAAGGGCTCTGCTGCCTTCACGCCACGTCTTAGGCCTGGTCTACACTGGCCACGGATTTCGGTGGCCATCGCCGGAAGATACGTACAGTAACTTGCATATCTCCCATCAACTTCCTACCATCTTCTTACCGCTGCGTCCCCAGGACATCCCCTCCCGTCGACGCGGCACTATGCTTTTTGCCGGGATGAATTTACAGAGTTGGCTTCCGGGTTTGATTGAGCAAGTCTTCGCTGCCACTCAGTCGAACCCGCAAAATGGATCCCACACTGCCGCCGGTGCTGCTGGTAATGTAGACATAGCCTTAGACAAATAAGAGCTGCTTCCCCGACACACAGGCCCTCAGAACTCGGGCAAGAAGGGACATAGGCCCTGACCAAGTGCATACACCCAGGTCACCATCCACAGTGCCACTGCCTATTGTCCCCATCTTCTCTCACTTCTGCCCCCAGAGCCAGCAGGGCCCAGAAGAATGTGGACTTCCAAACCCCACTTGCAAAGGTGTGCTGTGTCTCCATCTCGTGACTCCTCAATCCTGGCGGGGGCACCGGTGTCACGCCAGACAATTTAGAGTCCCAGTCAGGAGGGGATGGAGCTGTGAGTTAACAGGGGAGATCTAGTCAGGTGTGGGGATGGACCTAGTTGGAGCCCAGAATGTGTTAATGCACAGCTAGCTCTGGTGCCATGCATCACCCACTTGCGGCCCATCCAGCCATCTAAGGAGCAGCACAGATGGTCATTTCCACCCACTTTTCCTCATCCATGAGGATGGGGGCTGTGACCCAGGGCACCCAGGCTGGAGAGCACTAAATAGGGAGATAGAGGGGAGGGATGCCAAGCTACCCTATAAAATAAAGCCTCTGTAGTAGGAAACCATCTCCCAGTCCCCAGTATCTGATCAGCCGGGCAATGGCACCTGGAAAATTCTTCCCGTTCACGCACACATTCACATCGATAGACGGAAACATTTGATGTCAGCATGTTACTGCTGTGCACTCTGGAACGGCGGTTACAAACAGAAATCAATGCACTAAGAAACTGGAAGCAATGACACAAAAGAACACATTTTAGTCTCACCTTTGGAAACTAACAGAAAATCCAAGGCCTTCCAATTTATCCTGGTGCTGCTGGATCAGAAACCTGAGTTCCATCCGCTGCAACTGTCTAAGTTATGGCATGTTTGATTCATCCATTATCCTAGTATCAAAGGGCCAAAATCTAGGGCAACTGGCAGAGGTAAGAGAGGGCGAATTTGGCCATTTCAGCCTTCCATGCCAGAGAATGCACAGAACAGCCTCATACAAGAAGACAGTCCTGATGGGGCTAGTTACCCCATTCTCCAGTAGTTGCAAATGATGCCATAGTGTCCAGTTGGGAAGTGATAGAAAAGAAAACAGAAATCGCAAGTCCTGAATAGGAAGAATAGGAAACAGAGTTCCCATGAAAAGAGGTTCAGTAAGTGGTGAAGGGGAGAGATGCTTGTATGCCTTGAACATAAGAATGGCTATATTGAGTCAGGCCAATGGTCCATCTAGCCCAGCATCCTTTCTTCTGACAGTGGCCAATGCCAGGTGCTTCAGAGGGAATGAACAGAACCGCTGATCATGAAGTGATCCAGCCCGTCGCCCATTCCCAGCTTCTGGCAAACAGAGGCTAGGGACACTTCACAGCATGGTTTTGCATCCCTGCCTATCTGGCTAACAGTTATTGATGTACCTATCCTCCATTAATTTATCTAATTCTTTTTTGAATCCTGTTATAGGCTTGGCCTTCACAACATCCTCTGGCAAGGAGTTCCACAGGTTGACTGTGCACTGTGTGAAGAAATACTTCGTCTTGTTTGTTTTAAACCTGTTGCCTATTAATTTCATTTGGTGACCCCTAGTTTTTGTGTTATGAGGAGGAGCAAATAGCACTTATTTACAGTCTCCACACCAGTCATGATGATTTTATAGATCTCTATCATACCCACCCTTATTCGTCTCTTTTCTAAGCTGAAAAGTCCCAGTCTTATTAATCTCTCCTCAGATGGAAGCTTTTCCTTACCCTTAACCATTTTTGTTGCCATTTTCTGTACCTTTTCCAGTTCCGATACATCTTTTTTTGAGATGGTGCAACCAGATCTACATGCAGTAGTGAAGGGGTGGGCATACCATGGATTTATACAGAGGCAATATATTTTCTGTCATATTATCTATCCCCTTCCTAATGATTCCCAACATTCTGTTAGCTTTTTTGACTTGCTGCTGTACATTGAGCAGATGTTTTCAGAGAACTATCCATAATGACTCCAAGATCTCGTTCTTAAGCGGTAACAGCTAATTTCAACCCCATCAAGTATAGTTTTCCAATGTGCATTACTTTGCATTTATCAATATTGAATTTCATCTGCCATTTTGTTGCCCAGTCATCTACTTTTGTGAGATCCCTTTGTAACGCTTCCAAATCTGCTTTGGATTTAACTATCTTGAGTAGTCTTGTATCTTCTACAAATTTTGCCATTCTCACTGTTTACCCCTTTTTCCAAACCATTTATGAATGTGTTGAACAGTACTGGTTCCCGTAGAGATCCCTGGAGGACACCATTATTTCCTCTCTCCATTTTGAAAACTGATAATTTATTTCTACCCTTTGTTTCCTATCTTATAACCAGTTACTGATCCAGGAGAGGACCTTCCCTCTTATTCCATGACTGCTTACTTTGTTTAAGAGCCTTTGGTGAGGGACCTTGTCAAAGGCTTTCTGAAAATCTATGTACACTATTGTGACAGCATGCAGAACCCGGGGGGAGAGGGTTGGTACAGCCTAGGATCTGTGGAATCGCTAGATATCCTTATCAACTATTTAGCTTGGGCTAAGCATTCCACCTCACTCTGGCTGGTGACCCGCAGCCAATCTCTCCAGACCCTGTTGTTACCCAGCCTAACAGCATGTGGGGCTAGACATCTAACTTAGTTCAATTAATGCCTTCCAGCCACTCGTGAACCAACAATAGAGAAATTCCATCTGGCTTCTCATCCCAGGACCACAGAACCAAACCATCTTCCCTAGTCAAAAAGCCTGACCAGTGGAGATGATTATCCAGTCCTCCCTTTCCTCAAAGTGGAAGGAACGTGCACCAGCTTCTGTTACTGAGCAGTGTGTCTAGACTCTTCACTCAAAGACATGTTGGTTAAGATAAAACATTAAACAAGTTTATTAACTACATAAAAATAGATTTTCAGTGGCACGTATAGAGATTAAAAGAAGTTACCAAATAAAATAAACATAAGGGTGCAGTCTAAATTCTACACATTAACAAGTGCTTGAATTAGCAATGTCTCACCCTTGTTAGCTGGCATAAGTAGCTTCTTAAATGCAGGTTGGGCAACCGTCCCTGACTGGGACTTCCCTCCTCCCTTTCAAAGTCCTTTTGTCTTCCAGACAACCCTTCGGGTGTTCAGTTGAATGGGAGTGAAGCCCAGTGATGATGTCATGCTTCACCTTTTATAGGCTCTTTCAGTTTCCTAAAACAGTCCATGCATGTGAGATGGTGGCTGTTTCTCATTGGTCAAGCAACCCCATTGCGAACATGAATCCTACAGGGAAGCCTTCACTGTAAGCAATTCCCAGTAGTGGACTCTTTCCTTGTTGGCCCATTAGCACATCTGGCTACTTCACTGTTGTAACTGAAAAGCTGATTTAGGTTGTGCCTACCTCACAACATGTTCTAGTAGCATTTACCACAGTATTTTAAACCTTCACATATGGTGGTAGCACACACAATCCAACAGGATACTAATGTTTAATAGATCAAGACTTTTAAAAATAATACCAAACAAGGTGTCCTTCATACAAAACAGATCATAATTACATGACATTGGTGAAAATGGGGTTTGGGGGGGGGTGTTTTCAGACACAGGGTACCACGACTATATCCACTCTTGTCCACATGCTTGTTGACCCACTCAGATAATTCTAATAGACTGGTGAGGCGTGATTTCCCTTTACAAAAACTAAGTTGACCCTTCCCTAACAAATCGTGTTCATCCACGTGTCTGATAGTTCTGTTCTTTACTGTAGTTTCAACTCGTTTGCCTGGTACTGAAGTTAGGCTTACCTATAATTGCTGGGATTGCCTCTGAAGCCTTTAAAAAAAATTGGCGTCATGTTAGCTCTCCTCCCGTCATCTGGCACAGACGCTGATTTCAATGGCAGGTGACATACCACAATTTCAATAGGCCCTATTGAAACATGAGACCAGTGACTGACTCACAGCTAGAAGCTTAGCACCTCCCAGGAGATGTTTACACAGTGACCTGCTCTGGGCCCACAGCACATCTGAACCTGGGGCCATCCATGCTCAAAGCATGAGCCACTGCCACGCAAGCTGAAGGTGCAATGCTGCCATCCACGGTGGCCTCTCTCAGCCTCTGATGTGGGTGTGATGGGGTGCCCACAAGAGCAGGTGGTTAGGTCCGTTAGCCTGGTAGGCTGCACCTGGGGGAAAGTCAGGGCATGGAAGGTTATTGGCTGACGAAGCCCAGCTGGGAAGGGGAGGCTGATCTTGTATAAAGCCAGCAAGCTGAGCCCAGATGGGGGCTGCAGGGCCAGTGGTCTGCAGTCACTCCCTGGAAGGAGGGAGCTTGGGCTGATAAACCCGGAGGAGGGGGCTAGAAGATAGAAAAGGGAAGTAGGAAGGGAAACAGGGTCTGTCTGGGAGCAAGCAGACTAGAATTGCTGGACTTGGACTCGAACCTGCACTAGTGGGAGGGCCGGGGTTCCCCCACCCACTGCTGGGAAGTGGCGCGGGACCTGGCCTTGGCCCGGATGACTGTCTGGAGTGACATCTGGACAGCTGCCCCAGTGGGACTTTGATGCCCTGGAAGGAGAGGCCTACGCAGCAGCCTGGCGGGAGGGCTGAGCCACGAAAATGGAGCCCTGCAAGTTGTGGAAAGCAAGGACAGATGCGGTGTGAGCAATTTGTCAGAAGGGGGTATCAGAGCTGAGCGGGGCTAATCCCCCAGCCCCAACCCCAAGGAGGTGCCTCAGTGAGGAGTAGTGAACCCGTTAAAGTGGGCGAGTGGCTAGAGGGAAACAAGGACCCGTGCTGTCCTCGCGTGTGTCACACACAACCTGCCAGGAACAGGCCCTTGCTCTGCATTGCCAGACAGCAAAGCCCGAATGTGATTTCCACTCCTGGCCCATGTTGGACTGGGGACATAGACTAGCTCCAGGGCTCTCTGAACAGCATCTGCGTTGCAGAGTCCAATCCCCACAGCTGTGGGAGGTGTGGGACACGTACGGCTTGATTTTACGCTGAAACGCTTGTGTGCCATTTCAAAACGTAGCTGCGAAAACAGCCCCATTGGCCAAGGTTCCTTGCATGAGCCAGAGAACCCTTGGCTATTAAACACTAATGCATATACGACAGCCTGTGGTTGCTTCCCTCGGTGGGGCTGATTTATGCTGTTCCTTGATTCACAGAACGTGTTTTAAAAAAAAGAGGAGAAAGGCGAGAGAGAATCCAGGCAAGCTGTAAGCAAAGACCCTCTGGCCTGCTGTACATCCCACTCTTGTGGGCTGCTCCTGTGCTCTGTTGGAAAGGCTAGGTTTCATTCCTAGTCTATCCTCCCCCAGCAATGCTTTGTGGTGTGCTGGGACGCCTGTCCGGGCCACACCCATGGTGGTGGCACAAAATCAAGACCTGCCTTGCTTTAATTGTTGCGCTCATTAAAACAAAGCAACTCTTGCTTCAGCCTTTGAGAAGTTAGCCCAGCCCACGTGATGGGTGTAGGATGAGCTGTGTCACTGGCTAGAACTACGTTCCCTCAGTTGCCTTGTTCCTGAACCTCCTTCATGATCACAGTGTTCCCCAGGCCCTGGCGCGTGCAGCTAATGCTCTAGTGATCATCTTGAAAGGGGGCCTCTGGCTGAAGGGGTCTAGAAATGGAGGGTGATTGGCTTTTCCTCAAGGGGAGCCATTTCAAAAGCAATAACTCTCTCATCCAGTAGAACTCCCAGGGTTTCTCCTTTTCCTGAAGCGCCCAGCTCGCCTCTGCAAAGATAGAGACGAGGTGAATGGATAAGGGTAACTCGATACAGTGCATGTCTGCCTCTTACGCTGCCTTCGTCGCAGTAGGGCGGGGACGCTCTCACTGCCGCTACTGTGTGCTGCCCCTTTGCGGCAGAGCACTGTGGCCTCCAGGGCTGTTAATGCATGGCCAGTCTCTTCGGGACAGGGCCTGTCTCTCTTGATAGGTAGGTACGCCAACACCAGAAGCCGGAAGGTGCTAGCTCTGAGCGAGCTGGTATGCGAGCAGCGGGATGGGCTTTCCCCCCGTCCCACGACAGCCCCACCTGAGACCATGGGGATATATTTGGGCAGCTAGCCCTGCTCCCGGTGTCTTGGCAACCCTTCTGTTTTTAGCATGCTCATTCAAGCAGAGCTAGCATGGGGGAATCAGCCCGAGCTGGGAATTACACCTCCAGCTCCCAGTGTGCACAGGGCACTGAGGTCCTGATCCCAGATGGAGCCCGTTAAAGCCACAGTAATCATAATAATATAACATGCTTTCTACCACCACTACGTTCCCTTAATGGAGCACCATTTAGAATGGGAGCCCCCTGCATGCAGAGATGAATGAGCCAAATGGAGATTCACTGGGAGGCTAAATACACACTATTGGTTCTTGACCGTAAACACCTCGTCTCCTATCTGTGCCATCTGGGCCTCCTCCCGCCCGGACATTGGCTCTAGACATTCAGTGAATCTAACGTTTCCTAAGAATAATGCAAGGCAGTTCAATTGCCTGCCGGGCCGCTGAATCCTTCTCTTGAGCGTACGGCTGCAGTCTGATTTGTTTCAGCAAATTGTTAATAGCAAAGAAATCCTCCAGGAGCTGTTGGACTCTAGTAGCAACTTTCCATCAAACTGTGGGGTGTTAACGGGGGGAGCGGAGGGGTTCTGTATAATTATGCACCTGGTAGAAGCAGACACGATCATTAGACATAATGCTAAAAACCCAGGGCAGCCAGTCTGGATCGGGTACTCAGGGAGGTAATGAAGCCAACGGAATAGTCTTAAAGCCTTTGCTAATCATATTCCACATGCAGAATTGTGGGAACCTGCTGAGCCTTGAGCTCAGCATTCAGTTCCTGGCCATGCTGCAGACTTCCTGTGAGACCCTGAGATGCTCCCATAAAATTGCTCTGTGCCTCAGTTCCCCTGTCTGTAAAATGGAGCTAATGATGCATCCTTCATGTGCCGCATCTCTTTAGCCTGTACGTTCTTGGGGCAGGGACGCTGACGCTACGTTTGCACTGCATCCAGCACAAGGGGAGGATGTTTCTCTTGCCTGGAGCCGCCTGTCACTACCACATTACAAATAATAAATGGCACTAAGCAAACACAGTTTGGGGTTAGGAAAGTGTGGAGAAGGCCCTGTGGGGTTTTGCTTGTTTGAGCATCGACACAGAAATGTCTTCTTTCCACCCTGGCTTTAATCTTGAGAGGATGTTTGATGAAAGTAAACAAACACTGTCCTGACTCGTTACTTTTGAAACCTTTGCTGTCTGATAGTCTAGAAGATAAGGTGGGAGGGGAGAGGGGAAGCTCTGTGTTCCCTGTTACATTTGCGGAGGGAAGTTATGTTCCCCAGCTCCTAAGAAGCTTAGATTTCTTTCCTTGTGCATGTCTTTGGTCTTATAGCTGTGCTGCTATACGAAGTGATGTAGCTGTAGCCTCAGGAAGGGAGGGGAAGGAATAATATGGCCATTAGGCACATGAAAATCATGGGGACGTTGGTGAAGTGTGGTGTATAGGAACTGGGAAGGATCCTTTAAATAGCGAGTCTTAGACGTAGTCTCTGCCAGAGCAGGGGTGCATATGTGTATCTTACCTTGGCAGATTGTAGTTAGTTAGGAAGTTATTTGCCCCTATAGGCACATGGGGCTCCTTCATATGAGGTATGGTACATGAAGAGCAGAAGACACAATGGGGCTTGACTCACCGAAGAGCAGCTAACGAGAGAGCGTGATTCGCTCTTCACTCCGCTGTTCTTACGGGGCCTCTCTTTGCTATGTGCTGAGCACCCTCAGGTTCCAGTGACATCAATGGGAGTTGCTGGTACTCAGCACCTTTGCAGATCAGACCATAGGCCTTTCCTCTCCCCCAAGACTGGCACGCAGGGATGCCAATTCTCAGGGCTTGATGAAATTTACAAGCAAAAGGTTGATGCTTCTAGTCGGGGTGGTCCTGCTTTGAGCAGGGGGTTGGACTAGATACCTCCTGAGGTCCTGTCCAACTCCAAGATTCTGTGATTCTATGATTGTACGCATGGGAGAACAGCACCAGCCTTCTGCTTGTGAATTTCATTTCAAAGTGTGGGCGCCAAAATAAGTTATCAGTGCCCTTGACTTTACCGCGTGTCGCCATGTTGCTGGCCACCATTTCTGTGCATTTCAGTCCCTAGCTATTTCGCTTAGCGCACAGCAATTTCTTCCACAGTCATCACTTCTCTTTGGAAACGAAATGAGTGGACAGTTGATAGAAGGTGAAAAGGGGGTTGGATAAGCAGAGTGGCCTATCATAATTCCAGCACTCAGTGAGATAATGTCCATGTGTTCAGAAGTTGGAGAATGACCGCAGGGTACGTCTACACTGCTGATGGTAAAGTAACCGCTGTCAGATTGACCTATCTGGATTGCCGGAGCAGTCAGCGAAGACCCGCTCAGTCGATCCAGAAGTCGACGCAGTTAAACCACTCCCTCAAGCGGCGTAGTGCTGCGTCAATGGGAACGCGGTTCCTGTCGGTGCAGTGCAGTGAAGACGCCGCGCAGAAGGGAAGCACAGCCGTCGATGGGAGTTACGCAAGCTTCGCAGAGTAGCTTGCGTGACTCCCGTCGACTGCCACCGAATCACCCCATGCAGGGACTGAGCCAAAGGATTAACTCACTACCCTTTCTTGCAGTAGGCTTTCCCCATTGTCTCACTGTCCCTCTCCTAGCAAGGTTGCATTTGAAATGCAAGGAGTCTCCTATTTACTATAGCGCCGTAAGGACACAATTGCCACAATGCAGAACAAATAAAAGACAAATTGCTAGCCCCAAAGGACTTCATGCAAATACAGCAAAGTGGGCAGCAGCTCAAAGCAGCAGGAACTCAGAGACGCTTGGCTCAGGGAAACTTCATGGAGTAAAATACCTTTAGGGGAGGTTCTGAAGGAGGAAAGATCCTTGATGCACTGGAAGCAGGAGGCTGTCCCCACTGCATGAGGTGCCCGGAGGAGTGAGGGGGAAAGCAGAGAATGGGAGAGAAGCACAAAGGGAGTGGGTAGGCAAGTGGCGGTAGAAGAGAGAGGGGATGTGGGGAGTAAGGAGAGCAGTGAGGCAGTCCGACAACCACATCCTCCATACACACGTGAGCGGCCCCCCTGAAGTCTCCGGGTACTAGTCACAAACCACCGGCTGGATGCTCTGGCCTGTGCGACGCAGGAGTCTGACTAGATGACGGCTGGGGTCCCTGTCGGCCCTGGACTCTAGTAACCGCTGTGTGGAAAGCGATGCCTGTCCCTAGGCGTCTGCAGGATCTGGGCCACTGACAGTAGCGCGTGCGTCTGAAGACTTTGGTCTTTGGCCTAACTCAGAGGTTCCCTGCCCCTGCTCTGGGCCCCGGCCTGATCGTGGCTCTGCTCCTGGCCCTGGCCCCAGCCCAAGGCTGTAGTTCCATTTCTGGCCCAGCCCCGGCCACGTCCCTGCTTGTGGCCCTGGCCCTGACCGTGGCCCCGCTCCTGGGGGGGGGGGCAGAGAGAGGGACAAGGGGGGGCACAAGGTAAAAAGGTGGGAGACCTATCTACTGAAATGCGGGCTTTGTCTTTGCCCACATGGGGAGTAACGTGCTGCACTATGCACTGAGCCGTGGCCACCAGAAGCTGTTATGTAAGCGAATATTCTGCAGCGTCTCCCTGGTCTGCCGGGCAGACGGTGCACACAGCTGGGCAAGGCATGCAGCCGTTGTCCACGCGCACATTCCTGCACGGCGCAGGGGCTGCCCGACAGGCCTGCGAGTGACAGCTGCAGCAGCTGCCCAGAAACTCATTTTTCTCAGCGGGGCTGAGCCAGACTCTCGCCCTCCCATTGCCCCACACCTGGCACATTAGCAACTTTGGCGGAACCAAGACTTTCCAACGGGTGCAGTAAGGAGCTGGCCCTAATTTGAAGGCTTGTTTCTGTGGATTCAAACATCGCAGTTTGCGTGACTTGAGCAGAACCCAACCATTCGGAGTCTGGGCTAACATTTGGCTTGACTGTAGCGTGCTATTTACTAGTCAAATGCAGTAACCAGCTCATGTCAACGTATGCACAGACCCGTGTAACCCATATGCAGTCCATGGGCCATACTGTGTTCACGGACTCCAGCCCAGGGAATCCTGTGGCAGTGCCCAAAGGAGCGAGACACGGACACCTTACCCAGAGGAGACCCGCACGAGTAGGGGCCGCTGTAACAATCGCTCTCTTGTGAGAGGAAATCCAGCCAACCCGCTTTCCCCTTGGGCAAAGTCCAGTCATGCTCAGACACACCCCAGCTGTCTCAGAATCGTGGGCACTGGCTACAGATCTGTCAGTGGGGGGGCGGGCTTGTCACGTGCTGCAGAGCAAACAATAATTTTCACACACCGCGGATGCCAGTCTCTCAGGACCCTGCAGCTGTTTCTGCCACTCCTGAGCATGGGATCAGGTGCAGCGTCGGAAACGAGAGAGAGAGACATGATCCTACAGGCGTTCTCGATGTGAGCAGCTTCCCTGTGAGGCCGGTGTGAAACCAACAGCTTTAATGATGCGGCTTTGTCCCGATCCCTCAGAGGTTTATTCCGTTTCAAGTGTTCACCTGAAACTAGGATTCCCCTCTCTCCTCCCCGCTGTCTGATTAAACCTTGTCCGCCTCCCCCAGAATGGCTGCGGCACCTTCTGCTACTGGCCCTGAGGAAATGAAGAGTCAAATTCCACCAGAGGCACTGAGTCATGCGCTAGATATTTCCTTTCAGCCGTGCCCCGAAAGCTTGGTGTAAGAATGCCATGTGGAATGCTTTAATGTGGGTCTCTGTTACCACGTCCCTCAGGCCTTCGGAAATCAAATTCTCCTTCTTTAAATAGTTATTCGGGACGAGCCTAGAGGAAAGAGAACAAGTGGATTCCTACATTTGCTTTCATAGGAGACTGCGAAG
Organism: Mesoclemmys tuberculata; assembly: GCA_007922155.1. NCBI lineage: Eukaryota > Metazoa > Chordata > Testudines > Chelidae > Mesoclemmys > Mesoclemmys tuberculata. The sequence goes on along the minus strand of ML675611.1, from coordinate 6,514,851 downwards.
GCCTACTGGGTCTCCGAGGCCATTCCTCAGCCTGAACTGATTTGTTTCTTAGAGAACATTCTCCCATGCTTTGCCCAGTCTAGTTTTATTGTCCCAAGCGGTGGGGCGCCTAGTCCTTCCTCCCATTCGAGCAGTGAAACAATTGTGGAATTAAGGGCGGGTTTTCCAAGTCGCACAGCATCGGCCTGACTCAGAACCGCTGAGGGCAGGTCTGCGCTGAGTACTTGGGACCGAGCCACCCTCATTTCATTTGCCTGGCAGAGACAAGCTGTGGATCCCAGGGAAAAGAAGGTCCATGAAAGAGTTCCCCTCCCAGCTGATTAGCAGGGGCAGGTCATCCTGCAGTCAGAACACAGGTCTCTCTGTGGAACGGTGAGAGCATAGACGAGTGACCATACTGCTTTGCACATGTGTCCTGCAAAACCTTTGGGAAACGCTGAACAAATCAGAGCATCCCCTACAGGTTTACATTTGCCTTATTAACTATGTCTCAGCAAGTGCCATGGCGCACTGTAATTTTGACAGTTAACTAGATAGCCCGGGAGCGTTCAGAGCTGCAGGCTTGGTTCAGATCCAGCTTTGTGCTTTTTGAAGCTGCGCTGCGTATTTGGAGATGCTGGTAAACGAGGGTGATGTTCGCCCCTTTGTTCTGAGCGTGCATCGCAGGGTTCTGAGTGTGCAAAATTGGGGGTGCCAGTTTTCAAAGCTGCGCTGAGGCCCTTAGAAGCTTTTGGCCTTTACGTTCTGTGGGGTGGCTGTTAACTCTTCACCCTGTGCAGTCGTCCCCTGTAGACGTGCCTGTCTGTAGCCGGGGCATAGACTTCAGTAGATTCCAAGGCCAGAGGGGACCACTGAAATCATCTAATCTGACTCCCTGCGTAGCACAGCACAGAGCATTCCATTTGATTCTTGCATGAAATCCAAGCAGAAAGTGCCCCAGAGACAACCTGTGCCTGCCAATAGCGGGGACGGGGGGAATAGAGTGAGGGCAGCAGCGTCAGCAGATGTTACTGAGCATGCTCAGTCCATGTGAGCATGCTCGGTTCTACAAGTCAAGCAACAACGCTGGGGAGGAGGGGACCCGTGACCCCACGTGCCCGCCCCCATGTGTTGCCTCTGAAGTGTCCCTTTAACAAGGTCCCTACAAACTATTTTAACATGTTCATTTTATTCCTACTGTTGAAGGGCTCAGGATCCTTTAAGACGAGGCCATAACAAGAGCATTAATGGGCATTAAAAACAAGTAGCAAGTCACACTTCTACGCCCTTCTTACCTTGCTGGACTGCTTGACGCAGCGATTTGAATAACTAATTGAACAATTAAGCCTAGGGAGGGGGTGGAATCTCCATCCTTAGAGGTTTCTAAGGCCCGGCTTGACAAAGCCCTGGCTGGGATGATGTAGCTGAGGTTAGCCCTGCTTTGAGCAGGGGGTTGGACCAGACACCTCCTGAGGTCCCTTCCACCCTGATCTTCCAGGGTGCTATGAGTCGATGACAATATGGAAGCAGGCTTAGCCCAAGGGGTAGGTGAGTTCTGGAAGAAAGCGATTCTCCTTCTCAGCACAACAATCTTGATGACCTATTAAGGAGAGACCTTCCCCCGGGAACCTCCTCGGGCACGTCTCACTGGCCCGCTGGCCCTCAGATGAGACATGGAGAGCGAGGAGGGGATAGAGCGTAGCGACACATCCCTGCAAGCTTTCCAAAGGCCTGCTCTACAGATGTACTTGAGTTGCCAGCGATCTGCACGCCTGCTTCAGCTTTCCAGAAAGGAAATCAATCCGGCGGCAGCAGCTTGAGAAAGTCGATCAAAGACCGGTCGATCCTTGGGGAGAGCTTGATGATGTTCGTTATAATACAAGAGCCTCATTAGGCGCAGGCATCCATCTCCACTCATTATTGCAGGGAAACAAAGGGTGCCTGGGGGGTCCCATGCGTAGATCAATAGAGACAAAGACTCGTTTATTTGGTTTTTTTAGCCATTTCCCGTTCTGCACCAGACCTCATAAAAGTGCACTGACGTATGTATTGATCCATGTATATTCTCTAGACTGCAGTCTCAATTGGTCCCATCTTATATCAGCGACTGATGCTCAGTGTACACTGAACGGAGTCGTCTGGGCCGCCATTACTTCCTCGCTCTCTATACGCACGTTTTTATCTATCTAACGTGGAAGCACTAGTCATGTTGAGGGAAAAGTTAAGAACCGCTGTCTTATGACACATTCCCTTTCTAATGATGGTTGGTATCATTGGTTGCATTAGGGGACAGTCCGTGTTGGGTACCACTGAACATGAAAGGTCTGGTTTTCTGACCCCACAAGGGAAGTGGAGAAAGGGGAGAGAACAGACGGGGAGGACCCCACTGGATGCTCAGATTGCAGGCTGAGTTTATAGGGCTACCACTTATTTTAGTCTCGTTTCGATGTTCGGTGGATTTGTGGCACCGGGTTGCAGAGGTGGGCACGGCCAGGGTTTTCCTGACCTTGAATTTGTTCATGGCCCTGACCCAGGCCATGTGCATTGTTTCCACTACAAGCTGCAGGGTGACAGCTCACTGAGCCCACCTTCGCCGCCTGTGCCGTTTCCTTTCAAACGCCCAACAGCATGTGTCACAAGTCTCAGCACAGCCCGCACAGCACTGAGGACTGACCCCGGGGAATAGCGGGAGCCACTCCATGGAAATAATAAAACCCATTTCTTTTCCTGGCCTGGTGGATCTTGAAGCACAACTCCCAGAAGCTAAGCAACTGGAGGCTTGTAGCTCAAGGACCAGAGTGTCTGATGTGGCAGGACTGGCTGGCTGAGAAGTGCTGGATAGAAAAAAAAGAGAGGTGAGATGACACATGCTCACTGGTGCTGCCACCCTCCATTATGCACAACCCAGCAGATTCAGAGAGTTCACCTGCTGACGCTGACTGTGGTGCGATTCTGCAATTTTATAGCCCCGTGGTCCAAGCTGTAATCAGCTGACACAAGCCAGCCATGGATGTTTTATTGCACGTGCGACAGGGTCTGACTAGATGGCTACCAGAGAGGGCTAGAAGGCCAATCAAGGCCCCACCCAGGACTTGTTAAAAGCCTCCCCTCCGGAGGAGGAGTGTGGCTGGAGTTGTGGGAGTGAGACAATCTACCAGAGTGTGTGAGCAGGCAAGATGCCACCAGAAACCAGGAGGGTTACTGAGAAGGAGCAGGACACGGGCAGGAGAGAGCCCTGCAGGTACAAAGACTGGGGGAGGGAAAAACCTGCCCAAAGAGGGCAAAGGACCTTTCCCAGGCCTGGAGGCCGGAGGGAAGAGACCTCGTCTTTGACGTGACAGTGTCTACCCAGTTGGGTTCACAGCACAAGCAGGTGTAAGGGCCGTGCGTTGAGTGGAGCCGTGTTCTACGGTGGAACTGGTAAGCAGGGGTGTATTGTCCTTTGGGGCAGAGGACCTTGTAGTCATTTCTACTACGCCCACCAAGGCATAAATCGCTCAACACTCCCAGATTCGGTCCTTGCCCTTCCCAGTGTATTAGGGATCTGCAGCATGACATTGGTCTGATCGTATGATCTGTCTGATGGCATTTGTCTGACATTCATTCTAGAGTAGCTGTTCTCTCTGCACATGTCGCTTATTCACAGTGCTTTAACATTGCGTCCATTCTCATGCGCCACGCTTGATGCGACTGGGTGATGCTGGGGAAATTCTGAGACCTAGCGTAGAAGCCCAGCTGTTTCATGGTTCCCTTCCGCTGCACAGAGACGGCAGTAACCATTGCATCTGTTCTGCCCCACACTCTATGGGGAACCGTAGAGTTCCGCAGGGCCAATTGCTGGCCCCTCCTTCTCCAGCCCTTGTCGTATCTCCAACAGCTCTGCAGGGGGCCCCCCAAAATGCAGCTGCATGGCACCTGGCTGTTATCCTGGCTGTTTATTTTCAACTGTTGCGCGTCGTCCCTCAAGCCCTTTGGATACCTCTCAGCTTTGCTGGTCTCACTGTGAATTTGGGCTTATTAATGCCTGCAGGATAAATAGATGCAAGAACTAATTCATGGAAGAGAGTGCCTCTGCTATCAGGGGTGTCTTGTGCGTCACCCCAGCAGCACCAGGCTAGTCATTTCCTGGGTTTCATGTTAGGGCTTTTCAAAAACAAAACAGGGAATCAATTCTATAGCAAGTCTGCAGCAAGTGGAGGAGTTCGATGTGACGGCAGAGGACGGTTATCTAAACCTTCCGCCTGCAAACAGGCAGCGGGGAAACGTTAGTTGCAATCCTATGTAATATGATCCCTGCAAGCTGGAATTCTGGCAGAATCTGTCCCATAGAAACCACAGTGTCCTGTAGCATCTAGGCTCAGTGGAAGGGTTTTAGGTAGTTTCCGCATTATTTACTGTGTGTCTGTTCAGGCCCAGATTTCACAGCAGGGCCTGGTGGGAGCATCCACACAATTTTGCACCCATCTGTTACGCTGACAAACCCCTGTGCGTGTGTGCACAAATCCTACTCTGTCATCACAGGGGTCTCCTCTGGCCTTGGAATCGGCCTACCTATTGCATAGAAATGTTAAGACTGAGGTGTGTGATTGGAAAATTCAGCCTTAAAAGAGCCAATGGCAGTGGCCCAGTTAGCTGCTTATGTTCATCTAGAGAATGTCACGAGCAGCTTCCTGTCTAGAGCTGTGTTCTAATTTTGGTGGATTGCCGCTGGATCGCTGACCACCAACCTGCTTTTCCCGTTTCAATCGTCCGCCACCTGGGCTGCCCACTGTACTCCCCATTCTCACAGCTAAGGAGGTGCAGAAAAGCCCTCGATGCCTCACATTCCTTGGCCACTGTTGAGCCGCGTGGGCCCCCTGCCTGAGCAACGAGACAGGAAATTCACACTACCCTGTCTTTTCTTGAGAAGCCCACTTGGTGGCTATGTCCAACACAGCCCACTTCCTTCTCTTAAGGATGTGAGCCAGATCCTGTCCTCGCTATTGCAATCAATGGCAAAATTCCCACTGACTTCAGTGGGATCAGATCCAATGTTATTTGTGTTATAAAACTGATTAAACAAGAGCAGGGCCCCATTGTGCTGAGTGCTGCATACACACAGACTCCCTGCCCCAATGTGCTTACAATCGAAAGAGCGGGAGAAAGATCTCATTATCTGCACATTACAGGTGGATGACCAAGATACCCAAATATTAAATGACTTGCCCAAGGTCACAGAAGAAAAAAGTGGCAGGGAATTGACCTGCGATCCTAGTGCAGGGCCTTAGCCAAGAAACCGTAATTCACCCACGGGAACCCATTTTGCCCTCTGCACTGGTCTTACATTTGGAAATGGACCTGCGATCATTTTGTGCCCTTCAGTTACCTAGCACACATGCTCCAATGTCGGTGTGCTATTTTTATTGCTGTATGTCACAGCCCAAATCCCTAAGTCCTTTGGGGTGCCAAATAGCCTAGTCTGGAATTTGAGGAGGGTCGATGAATAATACGAACCTTATACCATGTTTCTCCGAAAATAAGACAGGGTCTTATATTATTTTTTGCTCTGAAAGATGGGTTAGGGCTTATTTTCAGGGGATGTCTTTTTTTTTTCCATGAACAACAAAGTGTATGGGGACCTTTACTTGTGAACCGCTTGTAAACTGTAACTAGGGCTTATTTTTGGAGTAGGGCTTATATTTCAAGCATACTCCAAAAAATCCTGAAAAATCATGCTAGGGCTTATTTTCGGGGTAGGTCTTATTTTCGGGGAAACAGGGTATAGAGCTTTGGTGTGGCCCTCACCCAAGATGCACTAAAACCCTTCTGAATTGTCACAGCTAGAAAGGGCCTGGGCAGAAGATGTTTCCTTTAGTGCAGGGGCTATAAGAGAGGCAGGGGTGAGAAAGGCAACTTTATTTTTGGCTCTTTTGTGTCTTGACTGACGAGAGAGAAAGTCCATTGGTGTGGACCTCAAAGGCGCATTATTTCAAGAAACGGCCCAGGTTCCCTTGGAAGGAGCCACTGCGAAAGGAAAGTGATTCTCAACAGGAGGTTTTAAGCAGAGAATTAGGACAGCAGGGGAAGGGTAGATAAGCCCTGAAACAAAACCATACAGCCATGTGACTTCCCATACTGTCCAAAGGAAGAACGAAAGGTAAAATATAAGCAGGATTTCCAAGTCAAATACTTCTATTTCAGCTCCGCTCCGCTCTTGTCTTCCCTAAGATTAATGGTAGCGTTCAGCCTCTATTTCTTGACATTCTTTTAATTCTTTCACAAAGGTCTCTGGAAGCCTGCAACTAAAATGCTCTTACCTTAATCAGCGAAGAGAACGTTATTGTCCCCCATGAATATTTCTGAGGTCCTTCCAAATGCCTTAGATCAATGCCTCTAGCTCTCGCTAATGTTCCTGCAGTGAAACGAACGTGAAGCATTACTGGCAACAGAACTGCCGCCCCCTTAATGTCCTTTGCTCCTGCATCTCAGTTCAACTCGGGGCTGCTTGAAACAGGACTCAGAAAACGCAGCATCATAGGGGACAGGAGATCTCCCTCCCCACTTCCAAGAGTGTCGAGACTTGGCATTCAGGTTTGTGTGCTATGGAGTCTCACACCGAAGACGGAGGGAGCCCAGCTAACTGGACACAGCAAAGCCTGATTCCCCTCGGCAGGGTGTCTGGAGGAATGTATCCTGTTTCGTCTTCTCATTGACTTTGCCTCGACTGACTGTTCCTTGACCCAAAGTGCTCAGCTGCAAGGCTGCTTCCACATACCCGCGTGCTCAATAGCAAAACCGGATGAGAGGAGGCCTGACCAGACCAGGAGGTGCATGCATGCTTTGGCATGGGATCTGCTTTTTGGAGCGATAAGACAGGAAATTAACGCTAGCTGGAGAGAGGCTTCATTCCCCAAGATGAGCACAGGCTCTGTCAAGAGGCGGGGTTCACACCTAAATCAAGGTCCCACTGTACTTTGTTTCCTAGATTTCCTTTAAACAGTTCAACGACTTGTTGGTAAATAAGTCTTATGCTACAATTTAAATAGTGACCCCCATCGTGGCTTCATTTTACCTCCCCTGTTTTTTCCTCTCGGCTGCGGTTAACGACGCGCAAACATGTCCAATCTGCTTATTGACTCAACTTCCTTCTGTTGATTCACATTACTTCACTGCACTCCCTGATGCCCTGGTCAATGAGACTCTTCAAGCGCTGCTGGCAGCTGCAGCTCAGTACGGCCGGACGTGCTACTCTCAGATGAGATCATTTGCACCTGCCACTGTGCTCTGTCTTGCAGGAGCCCTTCAGCTACTCTTGGCGGGACCTTAAGGCTCTGCCCCACGGGATAAAACAGACACATTGGCGAGAGCTGAACCCGGGTTTGTTTGGTTTTTTTCCAGCCATTCTGGCTCTGCTAGATGCTTGTACAGTAAATAGGGTTGAGATGGCGGCAAAGTCAAAGCGGTGCTTTGGTTTCTTACCATCTCTTTGGAACAAGCTGAGCGAACAATGGAGCTCAGGAACGGCCGGTGCCTACTGCAGCTGTAGTGGAAAATAGGGAGGGTTAATGCCGCTCAGTCTGGCGTCCTGGCTCCTGTGCGTCATCCTGTGGCTATAATGCATAGTGTCAGGCGGCACAAAGTGAACGCTCTCCAGCAGGGGCTGTTGACCCTCCTCTGAAATGTCAAGCACATTTCTGGGGCCTAGATGATAATAGCTGACGTCAGTAGGATGGCTTTTGGGCTCAAGAATGTATTTGCGTGAGTAAGAGTTCCACGATCCAGCCCCAGGTATGGCTGAAACGATGGGAAAATTCTGCCCGCAGACTTTCCCGACAATTCCATCTTTGCCAGGCACCTATGGCCCAGTGGAGCGGTCTGGGAGTACTTTAACTCAACAGGATGCACTTCCTTTGGGATGCGCAGCTCCAGCAGCCACACTAACCACCCCCCCTTGGCATTCACTGGTCACCAATGGCAACAGCCATCTGCCCTGACCTCCCCCGTCCCGCTTAAAGGAAAGGAGAGGTTATTCTCTATATCTGTCCATGATGGGGCCCCTTCCTCAAAACCAGTTGGTGTCAGGATATTGGGCTAGATGGCTCATGGGCCTGGCAATGCTCATGTCCTTCTAAGACACTCTGCATTGCACCAGCTGGCCTCCTGAACTCAAGAGCCATAATTAGACCCTTATTTAAATAATAAAACCCAGGGAAAAGGTGGTAGGAGGCGTCCAAAGACGTGTTGAGAGTTCTGAATAGGCGTTCTAGTGCAGGGAGAAAACCCACCCATTAAAACATGGTTGTCAGATACATCTACCTACTCACTGGGGTAAAGGAGACACACAGTCACCCTGCCACATATGGAGACTTCAGACCCATCCCACTTGGCACACACCCTCAAGGAGACCCACCAGGACGTGTCATGGCCAGCTGAAGTCTGACTTGTGTGGCCATGGGGGGAGGAGAACGTAAAAACGGCCATACTGCGTCAGACCAATGGTCCATCTAGCCCAGTATCCTGCCTTCCAACAGTGGCCAGGTGCTTCAGGTGGAATGACCAGAACAGGGAATTATTGAGTGACCCATCCCCTGTCATCCAGTCCTCTGGTAGTCAGAGGTTTAGGGACATCCAGAGCATGGGGTTGCATCCCTGACTGTCTTCACTAGGAGCCTTTGGTGGATCTGTCTTCTATGAGGAGTCTGATCTCTCCAGAAAATGGCACTGCAGTCAATGATTATGGCTAGGGGTGTGGAGAAAATGAAGATAGGGGATTTGCAATCTCTGCAGAGTTGTCAAAGCGGGCCCCAGTTGGTCATCCATAGACAGGCGTGCTAGATACAGTGCCCATCTTTATTAGGAAGTGGTGGTAACATTTGCAGTCCGATATGGTGGAAGAGCTAGCGGGTCTACTTCACCAGTCTGGCATACCCCATCTGGCCGCCGTTCCATGCCTCTGTGCTCAATACCACCTGCTCCTCTGTCACAGGCCCAGATCCTCCACCAGTCTCAGTCAGTATAGTGCCATCAAAGACAGTGGGTGTTACTTTACACCTGTGGGGGGTGGAGGGGGTTTGACCTGTGTATTATTTTTAAAATGCACATTTCTCCTGAAAATGCTTTAAAGCAAACCCCCCAAAATGAAACCAACAGCCTTACAGCTCACCACAGGGAGGCGTGGATCTGGTTGCAGACAAGCCTGGGTTGGAAAGAAGTTTGCTTAGCTGAGGTGGCCTATAAATAGCCCGTGCATGAAATATGCAAAGCTCAGGAGTGGGTTGGAAAGCCGAATGGTCTCGGTGCAATGCCGGCTGAGGCTCCAAGCCAGCCTTACCCCCAACGACAAATTGTTTCAGGAAAACACGCCTTATGTGTGTGAAACAGGCAGACTGCGGGCCTTGCGCGCCCTTGCCAGATGCTAGGGGAGGCAATAGGGAGCGGATGAGCTGTTTGCGTGGAAAGCGCGAGATTGTAAATGTGCCCATCAAACTCCACGTCGCTGCACCCAGACTACTCCCCCATCCATCTATCCCACTGGTTCAGCCCACTCCCGCCGGCTTGCTGGGCGCAGCATAAGGAGGGAAAAATGCATCGTCCTTCCTTTTGGCTCCCACTGGTGAATGGAATTCTCCTAAGCCCTGCCCAGCCCTTTGGGGTAGGAGGGGATGTGTGGACAGGGCAGCAGCTGTCATCTCATTCCTCCCCTTGAGCGTGCTGTGCTCCTCTTTGCAGCCTGTTCCGTCTAGTCTGTCTCCAGCCCACCTCCTCCATACCCCTTCCTCCATGGCAGCGCACCATAACTGCTGCAGCACCCGCAGCCAAGCCACATAATGGTATCGTTTGAAATGGTCACAGACTGGCAAGATTAGCCCATGTCATTCTGCCTGTGTAAACAGCACAGTTGGCTTGAGCCTGGAGTAAATGCAGCAGCCTTGACGCTAAGTCTGCATGATTGATGTGCCGGAATTTGGCCAGAAACAAATGAAAGATTTTAGCAGTGAAGGAGGGGGAATTTCTGAAATTCTTCCCAAGGGATCCTCACAAAGAAACCAGTCTAGCACAGCACCTGTTTCTCATGGCTCAAAAACCTGTGCTTACAGTGCTCAAAGCAGCACCCAAGCCCTGTCTGAAAGGGTCCTTTCCTGGACATAGCGAATGACAGGATGCAAGTTGAAACCTGCTGCTCTGGGAGTGAGAGATGCTGAGATAGCTGGCCAAAGATTAACAGATGGCCTGACAGTTTTCTTCTCAGGCTGAATTGGTGTGGCGTGTATTGCCTGGTAGGGAGATAAAACTGGCTGGTTTGAACCTACATCACCCCTGGCATCAAGTCATGTTAAACTGATACTCCTCTGGGGAAGCATCTGTTTGAGGCAGTAGCCAAGGGAAGGAAAGGAAGCACTTGTCATGCTCTTATGCTGACTCATGCAGCAGACCAAGCTTTACTCCTATATACTTGGCGGCCTATATTTTAGAATATATACACCAACAAGGGCTAATTTTTTTATGCTAGTCTCTAGAATTGGGCCCACAAATTTTGTTCCTGTGTGCAAACTACATTTGCACACCCCTCAAGCAGGCAGATGGGTAATGGCAAGCTTTGCCTGAGCAATAATCTGTTTGGGCGTGCAATTAACGGTTGTCTGTGAGCAGCAATCATGCCCCATAGTGTGACTTGTCAGAAAGGCTGAGGCCTGGCCTGCCTCCTGCAAAATCTGGTACTTCCTTAAACGTCTGCAAAAGGAAATATGCATGGAAATGTGAGTGGGGAATTGTTGAGGCATAGGGTTCTTGGCCACATGCTCCCTGGCCTTTGCAAACAGCTCCTGTCTCAGACCTGACCAGCTCTCTGCATCAAATACATTGGTTACAGGGCATTCGTCCATAAAGAGTAACATGTTAGGTCTCTATTGAAAGCTTGAAACTTATCGATGTTCTTAATCATGGCGTGATGTCTGCATGGGTAATATTTAAGGAATAATGTAACTATACTGACGTTTATGCCTTTATGGTTTTAAGGTTAAAAGGAGTCACCAGGGTTAATGTTACATAGTGACAGACTATTTGTGCAGAAGGGAGTTACCCCCGGCCCCGGCTAGTCCATGATGTAATGCAAGGCTCTATTGTCTACCATTGCGCTATCACCCAGTCAGTAGAAACCCTCAGTCAGTGACAACTGCAAACAGTTGAAACCACTTGGTGGTAAAAAAGGGACCAATATAACAGACAAGGGATCACCCTGTCTATGAATAAAGAGAAAAGATATTTTTCAGTATAACACGGGGGGCAGGGGAGGAGGCACTCTACATCCATTCACTGAGGAGACGTCTTGTTGGGTGGGGGAATTTTTCATGAAAGATTGGGTCCTGGTTCTGTGAAGTCAGCCAGCTATGCAACAGATCAAACTTTGGGGGGAAACCCTACTTTGTTAGATAGGAAAGGGAACTATTTAAGTGTAAGCCCTAGTTTGCGTTTTGATTTTGTTTCAAAGTGTAACCGTTTGTTTCCACCACACACTCTTGTTTCTAGAAGGATCTCTGTTCTTAAATAACCTTCTTAGGTATGCAAGAAAGGGGGCTTAAAGTAATATCGGCAAACTGGGCGCACTGCTTCTTTGGGGGCACAGGCTCTGGGGTATCTGTGAGTAGCCAGTGTTAACCTGCAGGCAAACACAGGGCTGGCATAGCCAAGAGGAGAGTGGCTGAAAAACTGGTGGTGTTAAGGTGCTAACATCCACCACCACAAGCAAAACTCCTTCATGCTAGAGGCGGGAGATACCAAGGTGATCCAGCCTTGAGTATCGTGGGAACCATCACAGGAACACTTAAAAAAGTGAGTGATGTTAGTTCTAGATTTACATCTGAAATTGAACAATTTCAGACAAAGCTTCTCTATTAATAGGAAGGCCATACTTTTGAAAGTTGTCCCTGTATGTTTAATTTAGGGTCCTGTCTTCGATAATGCATCCCTATAGATCTGATTCTTGAAGCAGGGAGAAGACTGGCTCACGAGCTCAAAGAGAAACTATCAGACATAGCTAAATTTGTATGCTGTGTTGTCTCGCTCACCAACAGAAGTTGGTCCAATAAAAAATATTACCTTACTCACCTTGTCTCTACAGTTAAATCTGACAACTAAGTATCTATCAGTAAGGAAGCCATTTAGGAGCTCCTAAATGCTGATTTTTAGCTAAAACTGTTGTCTACAAGTACCGTGTACACATGACAGGCCTTCTCCCACGATTCCTCCCCTGCTGTTTTTCAATGACTATACTTAGGTCATAGATCACACTTTCATTTTAACCAATGAATAACCAAAAAGACACGGGTGGTGTAACCTCCAATGGAAAATATGTCTCAGGCATCTCATCTTGTCCTTATGTGACCATTGCTCTGGGCTGCATAAATTCAGACCACCAAAGTAAGGTCAGCTGATCTAGGAGCAATCTCTTCCTAGGCGAGCTAAATATTTTTAGGCCAATTTTCTTCAAAATGAGCTTTGTTTTCTAGCCTTTCCCATCGCTTCTAATAAGTTTCATGTTCAATTGCATAAACCCCACTCCCCGGTCTGCCCCCTGCCCACATCACATAGGCAGGATCTGCTTCTCTTGTGGCTACTTTATGCTAAACAACCTGTTGCTATTAAAACCATGCTTTTTAGTGTCTAGCACAATTACGAATTTAAGGTCCCAGGCTTGTCTTTTGAAACTGACACACAAACAGAATCAAGGGGAAACGCTCCACCCCCCCCCAGTCCCAGTGTCCATGCCACCTTGTCTCATCCATCTCGTGTGGAAAGGACGTTGTATTACAGGATTCAGGTTTATAGGCGAAGGCTGCAGTTGTCCAACTCAAGCTTGCACATAGCAATTATGCGAATAAAGCGACTGTTATTGTTTGTGACACAATTGTGCCTAGAACCTCCAACCAAGATCAAGACCTAGTGCTTGGTGCTGTACATACAACTAGGAAGAGACAGACCCTGCCCCAATGAGTTTTAGAGCCAAGTTTACAAGGGTAATTAGGAGCCAAAAGCTGCAAATAGGCATTTAGTGGGATTTTTAAAAGCACCTAAGCAAGTTAGGTGCCTAACTCCCATTGAAAGGTGCTTTGGGACATCCCACTAGTCACTTACCTGCATCTTTAGGGGGACTAAGCTCCTTTGAAAATCTGGCCCTTCTGATTTAACTACACAAAACAATGGAAGTTTTATTCTCCCAGTTTTACAGCTGGGTACTTGAGGCACAGAGAGATCAAGTGGTTTTTGCCCAACAACAGCCAGTATGTCTGGCAAAGCAGGTTATAAACCCAGCTCTCCTGAGAGTCAGGCCAATGCCATGATGGAAAGAGACGCCTTCCCCTTTCTCCCCATCCATAAAAGCAATGTGTTCACAGAGTAAAAGAAGGTGGAGCCTGTTATACTTATAAAATAAAGTCGGGGGGACCAGGCCCCCCCCCCTACACACACAGAGTTCTTTAAAGATGGAGTGTAGTTACCAGCCTCAGTTGCTCATGTTAGTCCACTGGCCAGGTGGCTAAGATACAAGGGAGGGAGCAGGGCTCTGTCGGTGCACACCGATGCTCTTGGAGGATGATTGTTGAACCAAACCAAAAGTCCTCATCTTTTCATCTTCTTTTTATAGGGGTAGTTCTTATGCCACTTTATGGGCTCTGCTTCGTCATGCTGCATCTGCAACCTGGTGTGATTATCAATCACCCATGTTTTGCAAGCATGACCATTGTTATTTTTCATAGTTTATCTTGTTTTTGTCCTTCAAGATGGATCCCAGGGTCATCAGGCTGAGCAGTCTTCAGCTGTAATAAAAGTTGTTATCTTCACTCCCTTGAACGTCTGCGGCTGGTGTCTTTTCCCATCACTCTCTGGTCTCACATACACACATCACTCATTCATCTATTCACACCCTAATCTCTTAACATTAACTTAAAACTTGTAACTGGAAGACACAAGTGTCCTTCAGAAACAATAACATTTCTTTTTATCTAAAACATTCACTAGTCTTACAAAACATCCGCCTTTAACACTGAATCTTTCTGTTTCAGAACATTTGCTGATGTTACTTTAAGCAGTGATCTTAAAACATATGCACTTCAACAACAGTAACAGTTTCACAGAATGATCTTTGGTAACTTTGCAAACAGGATAATCAATGACCAGAGGTTAGTTTTGGACAAACAGATGGTGGTTTCAAACAAACTTATCAATAGTGAACAGATCACCCTACATACTCAAGATGCAAAGCCTGACAGAGACTGCTGACGTGGTTTGTCACGTACCAAAAGAATAAGGGTATTTCACATAGAATCAATATAACAGAATCAAGCTTTGGGCCTACAAGCCTAGCTAATCATACTGAGAGGTGAGCCAGTTATCTGACGTGGATACCACATCTACACCGACCAAGTGTTCTCCCTAACAGGGAGTCAAGCAGCTGTCTCCTAAATGAAAATGTGGCCATTTTGCTTAGTGGAATGATCCAAATAGTCACAGCATGACTAGCATCTCTGCCCATGTATAACATGTGGTACTGACCATTCTCAAGCTACCACTGTCCGTAGTCATCGTGTGAAAATGTGATAGCCTTTATGACTGTCAATACGGAACCAAGCGGAAGAGTCTGCAATGCTCATAGCCAGATGCTATGCAGTGTTTAACAATCAAACTTTTGCTATTTTAAATGTTATTTGTTAATTGTTTTTTCAAGATAATTTTCTGCTTGTGAAGCTGGTTCTAATCAAGAGTATCACTGCCATATTTGTCTGTATAATGCTGTAATATACCCATGCCTGCATTCCAGACAGAACTGGAAGCTGAAGTGCCGAAAGGCTATGAGAGAGGGCGTCCGTAGTTCCATTCAACAGGAAACATGATGTACTGGAAATCTTGCAAGAAACTCTATCTGCGCTCATGGCAGATTAAAGGATTCGGTTTCATTCTTCACTAACTCCACTGATTAATTACCTAAGGGATGACCTGGGCTTTGGAAGATCAGATAAGTCAGAATACGAGCTGTGGTCTACAGTGGCATAACTAGAGAATGACTGAAGTCAATGAGGTTGATATGGTGTAAAATCTGCGTGAGATGACAATCAGGGCCACATCTTGTAATAAGCATTCACACACTTTGTGCTGCTTCCATAGGCAGTTCTTTTGCATTTTTTTTTTGGGGTACTAAAATAAGATAGATAAACATTTGTACATGTGCTCAAGCATGTTGACAGGCGTGTTTCTGGAATGGAACCAGGGCCTGGATCTGCCCTATTGATCCTGATTTTAACTCTCATCTATCCTTTCCCCCACTACAGGCTTCCACGCCCAACTCCCACTCCGCCAGCTGGGCAGCCTCTTTGGAGATCCACCCATAGCTCTTCACACCACCCCCTCAGGAGCTGCTCCAAGAACCGTCCATCCCCTTTCTCCCCCATGCTGTGGACATCCATCACCTCTACCCCGGCATCTGCTGTCCCCAATCTGTATCCAGGACCAAGGGCTTGTTCAAATCTGAGTTCACTTTGATCCAGTGTGCAGGACGACATGGGACTGGAGACAATAGGCGTTTTGTTCCATCTCTGGAATGGGCTCGGATGGTCAGGATTTGGGGTGGATGCCACCTTCATTTTAACCCATCAACCTGTAAGGATTAAGAGGAAGCAGTTTGGGGTGAAAAGCTCTGGCTTTAGCCCCTCCCTAATGACAATGACACTAAATATATACTTTCAAACAAAGCTGTATGGGATGAACTGCATGAACTCACTCCTGCAGAATAAGATACAGCATAAAGTCAGAGCAATTTGGCCTTTCAACTTTTGCATATAAAATAGAGACACACACCCCCCTTCTATGTCCATACATGATGGTTCTAATAACACCTGCAGTGTTTCTCCAGGGGCATATATCCCGGGAGATTCAGAGCAGAGCAGCAGGACATGGGAGGATGTGGGCACGTATTACAAAATCCTGTAGAATGAAAACACCAAGACACACTTTCATAGCCCCCTATAAAACTGCGGGGAGTGGTCTTGTGCCCCCAAGTATTGCCACTAGCAAATGTCCCTGCTAAAACTATCCATGCATCCCCTGCCCTAGTTGTGTGTACACAGGCAGGCTGCATGCAAAATCTGCTTTGAGGGCCTCATCCAAAGCTCATGGATATCAGTGGAAATATTGTCATTCACTTCAATAGGCTTTGGATCAGGCTTTTAGTGTGTGTCAAAACCTGCACCTAGCTTCAGTGGCAAGATAAAACACGGTGTCCAAAACAGCACTGACAGTGTTAATGTCTGGCTTGAAGCATCTTTTATAACAGACCAAGGCTGCTGTCCAGGCCTGCCCAGTATACTTTCCAAGTGCTTACTTAATTACCTCCCTGTGTGTATGTACTGCGCTTGTCCCCTGCTATTTGAGCACCTTACTGTATGTAACAGAATCCAAAAAGGCCTTTGAGTCTTCACCCAACCAATCATTGTGGAGATTTTAAAAAAACAGCATATCGGGGGTTAGAAAATATTCTAAATATCTTGCAAACCCATGGGCTTCTTGCGCCATTCCTCTATCAGTAAGTCGCGGTAGCAGCAATAGTGATCAAGACAGTTAACCACTCTGTCTGATTAAAACGTTAGAGAGACAAGGTGGGTGAGCTCATATCTTTTATTGGACCAACTGCAGTTGGTGAATGAGACAAGCTTTTGAGCTACACAGAGATCTTCTTCAGCTCTGAGAACATGTACACCATGGGAAGTTGGTCCAATAAAAGATATTATCTCACCCACCTCGTCTCTTTACTAGCCTGGGCCCAACACTGATTATAACATTACCTGTCTTTTCAGCTAGTAACTTCATTTCCTTTTGCTTTGCTGTCAGGGTGGAACACAGGAAAAGTTGTGCGTCCAATTAATAAGCACAGGCAGTAATTGGTAGGGTTGCTTTGTAAATGTTAGGGATTTGTTCCAGACCACTTAATAAACACTAATCAAGACTGTGGTCTCTGCCAGGATAGCACACCATTAAATGCTTTTCTCGCAGCGAGAAACAGTGGCAGTGCACTGTGCCCAGAAGGTCTTTCAATTAAACCACATCTGTTCTCCCAACATTTGGCCTTCTTCAAAGCAAGAGGCTGGATTTTACCCTCTGAAAAGCAGCTTGTGTTGATATTGCTGTACTTTGCGTTACGTTGATTGCACGGTATTGATTTAATTAGGCAGCGTTGTACAATAACACGTGGCACACAAGCAATGCTTGTCCAGCCAACAATCTCAAAGCTATTTATCTGTATTTTACAGATGGGGAGCTGAGGTGCAGCGACTAAGGATAGGTCTACTCTGCAATTAGATACCCATGGCTGGCCCATGATAGCTGGCTCAGGAGAAGGGGCTGTTTAATTGCAGAGTAGACCCTTAGCCCAAGCTCTGGGAGCCTGAGGGAGCTGGCATGGGCCAGCTGGGGGGGTTTTAATTGCAGTGTAGACATACCTTAAATGACCTGCTCAAGACCACATAGGAAGGCTGTGGCATAGCAGGGAACTGGAAGCAGAGTGTTGGCGTCCCACTTTTGTGCCAGGACCATTCTCCCGCTCAGCTCTTTCTCAAAGGTGGAGAAGAAGTGGAAACCGAAGCACAGGAAGACCAAGTGATGTGTCCAAAGTCACGCAGCAGAGCCAGAACCAATAGCTGTGCCCCCTGGCTCCCAGTTCCATATCTGACTATGAAAGCACCCTAGCTGCACAGAGATAGTGGGTTACCTGCTGGATGTCAGCAAAAGTCAGAGCCAAGGGAAATGAATGAGCTCTGCTAGTTGAGTATATTCTTGTAAACTAACACGAGCCTAGAAGCCGGGCCAAGCGTTTGCAAGTGAACTATCAGCACGGCCAGCCTGCTCCTCGTCTGGGCTGGATTTCTTATCCGTGCAGCTGGGCGGGTTGGAGCGGGGGCACTGCAGTGTCTTTGAGCCATCTTAGCTTGTCTTTAGCCCCATGGCTGTGTGGGGCACAATCGGGCTCCTGGTTTAACTCAGAGCAGCCACAAAAGGCCATTCCTCAGCCTTGCTGCAGTGCAGTGGCCCTTCAGCCATGTCATGTCTCTAGCTCCCTCCTCCTACAGCTACGGATGGATATCCACCTTCCCGGAGCAAGAAGCCTTCCCACTAGTAGGTGCCAGTGACCAAGTCAATGACTTGCGCAGAGTCCACTTTAGATAACTATTTCCTTGGGGCTTCACGCGTTGGGCAAAATGCATTTTCACTGGTGCCCTATGTACAATACTGACTGCTGCAGGGCCGTCTAAAGCACTGAGGTGCCATTGGATCATACGGCAATGCTGCCCAGGGGTTAGAGCAGATGGTCGGGCATCACGAATCCTGACTTGGGCAACTGGGAAAAGGAGCTGGGGGTTACAGTGGCCAAGAAGCTGGAGATCAGTCAGCAGTGTGTCCTTATTGCCAAGAAGGATAACTGCATATTGGGCTGCATTAGTAGGAGCATTGCCAGCAGGTCGAGGGAAGTGATTATCCCCCTCTATTCGGCACTGGTGAGGCCACATCTGGAGTAGTGTTCAGTTTTGGGACCCTCACTTCAGAAAGGATGTGGACAAGTTGGAGATTGTCTAGTGGAGGGCAGTGAAAATGATTAGGAGGCTGGACCACATGACTTATGAGGAGAGGCTGAGGGAACTGGACTTGTTTAGTCTGCAGCAGGGGGGATTTGATAGCAGCCTTCAATTATCTGAAGGGGGGGTTCCAGGGAGGATGGAGCTAGGCTCTTCTCAGTGGTGGCAGATGACAGAACTAGGAGCAATGGTCTCAAGTTGCAGTGAGGGAAGGTCTAGGTTGGATATTAAGAAAAACTTTTTCACTAGGAGGGTGGTGAAGCACTGGAATGGGTGACCTGGGGAGGTGGTGGAATCTCCATCCTTAGAGATTTTTAAGGCCTGGCTTGACCAAGCCCTGAGTAGGATGATTAAATTGGGGTTGGTCCTGCTTTGAGCAGGGGGTTGGACTAGATGACTTCCTGAGGTTCCTTCCAACCCTAATCTTCTCAGATAATTGTAAACTTACTTACTATCTGTAAAAGGGCATAATAATATTTGCCCACCACCTCAGGGTGTTGTGAGGCTCCATCAATTCATGTCTGTGAAGTGCTTTGCGGTCCTTTTAATGGCAGGCTCTAGAGAAGTGTAAAATATTATTCATTAGCTGTTGGCCATTGTCGTTGGGAGCTGCAGAATCCAGGCTAGAAAGGGTTAACAAAGAAACAAACTGATCTTTTTTCTGTAACTTAGCCACCTGTTTTTCTTAGTATATTTTCACGTAGAAGGTACAGCAGCGGGCTCACATCAGCTACTAAATGGTACAGGCTCTCTCTGCCGTTCAG
This sequence comes from Mesoclemmys tuberculata, assembly GCA_007922155.1. Taxonomy (NCBI): domain Eukaryota; kingdom Metazoa; phylum Chordata; order Testudines; family Chelidae; genus Mesoclemmys; species Mesoclemmys tuberculata. Next base: position 6,495,515 of record ML675611.1, on the reverse strand, counting down.
CAGGGACACCGGTACGGCACGCTGAGAAGACTTTTCTCCATCCCCACCGCACAGTCAAACCCAACAGCCCATTTTGCTCTCCTGGAAACGTGAGTCTGTCGAATGGTTTGAAAGGCTTTTTGTTCTGGAAGAAAAGAAACGCCGTCCGTACCAACCTACAGGCCAGCTGCCAGGATGTGCATCGGCACGGCCTCATGGGGCCACGCCGGTTTTGAATGTCAGGTGTGGAGAGGGTGTTATGGAGCAACTGACAAGTCGTGGAAAACTTAGAGGCATCCTTCTATTTTCAGGGAACTCAGCAGCTACATCAACATGCTGTGTGTCGCCTTGGTTTGTTACTGAGGACATTTGCCTGTAAGGAGGATCTTTAGTGCCTAGGAGTTGTTCTGCATGTGTTGCTTGCTCCCCCCCTGCAGTCAGCATTAGAGATCAGGGAAAATAAGAGCCACACCGAACCTTTCCTGTCTCACAGTGTGATCGATGACCACTAATCGTGTCTGTAATAAAGCCTATTTGACAGGGATCAAGAAAACAATCAGCCCATTCCTCCCCCTGCCGTTGGCAAAACGTTCAAGGGCTGGAATCGCAAGTTTCCCTTTGCAACTCAGCGCCCACCCACGGTGGGTCAGGCTGAGAGGAGGTGCGGATGACGCAGAGCGGGAGAAAGAGAGGAAAGCCACACGGGGGACCCATGAGATGAGGTGAGAAGAGGGAGACAGAGGCAGAGGAAAATAGAAACACACTGCTGGGAGGGCACAACAAGGAATGGGAGCACGTTATGAGAAGAGCAACCTGACAGGCGAGAGAAGTAAAGGACACAGGAGGAGGACACAGAATGGGAAGGACGGTGTAGGAGAATCCTGGGGAGTGGAACCACATGGAATGGGCCATTGGGGCTAGGCCCAGTGCTCTCTAAGAGGAGGATGTCGCTTGTTGCTCAGTGGTTATTCCCTCTGGCCCAGCCGTGGTGCTGACAGACTCCAGAAATGGTTCTTGGCTGAGGAGATTGTAGCCGTGACCCTGAGTGTTACATGGGGCAGGAGAGAGAGTATCCTAATGGCATGACCTGAGACAACCCCAGTGGATAACAGTAGCTTTCTCTGGTGGAGCTCAGCTGCACGTCACTGGGACGGTACCCTGGGAAAAGATGAGCTAGAGTGAGACTGCAGGCCTATTTTTAGGCTGGCGAATATATTCTGTGCCATGCTGTGGGAACGGCACACGACAGCCTATGGGTTCTGTCATAAAGGTGTGACACACACCAGTGGGAGTAAGCCACTCAACTTTAGCTCCTGGCTCCAGATACCTGACCTGTGCCAGGGTTATAGCAGGTTGTGTGGCCCCTATCATATGGCAGGGGCCAGCATCCGCTCACTCCTGCCGTTACTGTTAGAGTCCAGGATTCAAGTGGCAAGTACCTCAAACTCTGGGCCCCAAGTTTTGAAGCTGTCTTAGCAGGGGTCTGGATGATCTTGCCACGTTCAGCGACTAATCAAAATTAATCTTTTCCTGAAAGTCTTCCCTAAATAATGGAGTGGAAGAGAGCAAAGTCGTGTGTATAGACGACTCTTAGTTAGCATAACAGCAGGGATGTTAGCTCTACTTTGAACTGATTTCACTGTGATTCTCAGCCATGTATCAGCATCTAGATACTATAGTAAATCCATACATCCAGTGACTTTAGTCAGCCTGTGATTTTTGGTGTCTAGCAAAGGTATGAATTTAAGCTCCCATGCTCATCTTTTAAAGGTGTTGTGCAGGTTTCCTGTGAGGACTGAGAGGTCAGATATAGAATGGTCACTTTGTTAAAAGTGTTCACCCCAGGGAACCCGACAGCCTACTATATACAAGAAACCTGCTGTTGCTACTGGACACTTTGTGATCAGCGTGGATACCGGTGAGACACGGTACGCCCGATTTGCAGATCAATAAGGTTTAATGTGCAAGGTTTCCCATAAATATACTAGTTAAATACAAAGCCTAAAATTAACTATGATATATCATCCTCACTAAGCCTGGGGAGCTAAGCAGTCAGCCATTCCTGTATATAGCTTCTGAGTTTTTTCAGTGGCCCCGCCGGGGAGTCAGTGGATCCTCTGGTCCAACCGGCAGCACCTCCCGGGGAATCAGGCGTTGATGGAGCGCCCATCTTTGTATAAGTGGTGACTTCTTATACCCTTCCATAAACAGCCTTCATTTAATTATCTCTCTGCTCGTTATCATATATGTTAATTACCTACATTGGGTTTTCACCTTTAACTACATTCCATTCTCACCATGATAACTGAGGCCATCAGAACAACATCTGGTGATAGGAGGGGTGGAGGAAATGTATGCCCCTTGGCAATGAAACAGTGTACCCCAGTTGTTCAAGGATAACTTGTTCCCATCACCATTATCTATGTGCAACTGCAAGCATACATGTCGTGTATTTTGTCTTGATATGTGCTGTGGTATGCAGAAACTGAAACATCTGCAAGGTTACTCAGTGATCCTATTTGTCTCTGCCAACTGGAAAATGTCATGCTACAGGGGTCAGAATAGCCAAGCAAGCAACTGAAGCTATGCTAGACCTGTAGGACAGTGGTCAAGCAACTCAAATTGTACTGGGCCTCCAACACCTGTGGATCACCCCACCTGCTTTCACAGATCAGTTAACCACCCCAAACACACCAAGGAATCTGTTCCCTACATCCAGGTGCTTGTATACCATAGAATACGTCCTGAGGAGGAAGTGCTCGAGATACACCTTAACACACTCAAAACCATCTTCAGCAAACAAGGACATTCCACCAGAGAAGTAGATTGCATCATGGAACGGGCCACCCACATATGCTGAGAGAACTTGCTTCAATGTGGAAATAAAAACCCTCTGATTGCACAGCCCTAGTTGTCCCCTACCACGCCTTCCCCACAGTGGAATCCATGTGGTGTATCATTAAACAGTTACAGCCCATACTCAATGGGATCCCATCCTGAAGGCAATCTTTCCTGAACCCCCTCTTCTGACCTTCAAACAATCCCCCCAACGTCTCCAAGGTCATCACAGAAGCAAGGTCCCCAAAGACCAGGCCACACCAAATCGAAGTAGCACCAGACCCTGCTAGAACAACAGATGCAAAACCAGTAGACACAGCTACGAGGAGCAAAAACAGCCATGATCCATGGGTCCTACACATGCCTATCACACCATGTGCACCTCGTCCATTGCACGGAATGTCCAGTAACAACCTGTAGGTGACACCAGGCAATCACTCTGCTCTCATGGGAGCCCTAGGCCTGCGCTTGCTGTCTGTGTGGGAAGCAGCAGAAAAAGGCTGTGGAATGGGGAATGCTGAGAATGAACATAGGTCATGTGAGGCTGACACACATATGTGCCCCAACCCCCAGTTCTGTCTCTGTGGCAGTGGTGGGCTGGATGCCACGTCTGACTGTGCGTACAGCCAGCGAAGGAACAACGCCGTCAATGCCATGATGTGCTCGCCCAGCATGGATGTCAGGGCCATAACGAAAGGCTTACGGGCCCTAAGAAAGAGAAACATTCAAAAGTGAAACATGCATTTCCACCTCTTCTCTCCCAGCAAACTAAAGTGCAGTGTATGAATCATACAGATTTGCTGTTTCCTGTCTTCAAGCACAAACTTCCTGTGTTAGCCACAACCAAAATGAGCCGCGTGGGGCTTAATACCGCCAGCAGCGCCTGCCAGGAACGTCAGGTGCATTTCCTGCATGTAAAGCCTGCAAGTGCTCAACTAAGATCACAGTGCCTCTGCCAAGCTCTGCTTTCACTTCCAGCCCTGCAGCATTCAGCAGACGGCCCTACAAAGCCTGCAGTCGTGCTCCACTCCCCTAGCCGATCTAAGGCAACTAGAAATGTGAAGGTTACTCTCACCTTTCCTTCTACTGGAAAGTTTCTAGGCCTCTCCCTTGAGGAGGCAGCCTTGAAATTGTCAGCCAATGAAAACTGAATGCTTAGGATAAAAGGAGCCACCAAAATCATAGAATCACAGAATATTCGAGTTGGAAGGGACCTCAGGAGGTATCTAGTCCAACCCCCTGCTCAAAGCTGGACTAACCTTAGCTAAAAATCCTCAGGCTGGCCCTCTGCTGAGGCCAAGGTTGGAAGGAATATGTTATGCCTGGGGATGGATGAGGCATAAACATGGTTTCACAGGCCTAGTCCCAAAATGATAAGGCTGGTTCTAACATCCAGCCAGGGGCTGAGCAGCCAAGGATAGCACCGAGATCTGCTATTTGCATCCTAGCTGTGACTGAATGGGAGCTCGCCCCATAGCTGTACGGCCGGGGGCACGCGGAGTCACCAATGGGGTTGATAAAAAAGCAATAACCTCATTCTCTTCGGAGCACAAAACATTTTTGTTTGCCGTTTCCTCATGCACTTGGAGCAGAAGGGTTGAAGGATTGCAAGACAGACTGTTCTCAGGACTGGATTTACTCCTTACGTGCACCTAGGCACAGAATCTTCAATGCCCCCACCCCCGTCCCGCCCCGCCCACAGCTGACCTTCATGTTTTCCACACGGGGGGCGATGGGCTGGCCGGGCGGGGGGCTGGGATGACCGGCTCAGTCAGCTCTGGGCAGGGGGAATATGCTCACCCCCAGAGCTCCACCTTCCAGCCTGGCCGAGGGGCGGGGCCTCAGGAGGAAGAGGAGGAGAAGGGGGTGGGGCCAGAGTTCTGGTGCTCATGTGGGGCCCCCAAATTGGCTGGGGTCCCTGGGCACAGGCCCTGTTGGCCAGTGCAGTAAATAATCTATTACTCTCTAGGCGCACCTGGAACACCGGCACCCCTAGACACATGCCTAATTGGAAATCTGGCTCTCACTGTTCTCATGGTACATCTAGGTCAGCAGGAAGCCTCACACAAGAGCCTGCTCATCTCAGGACAGTGCCCGCCCAGTTTTGCAGACTTCCTGAATTTGCTGGCATGAGGTCCGTCTCCTGAGAGATGCTGAATAAGCTGCGATAACTGGCCATTACAGGGATGTGACAGCTCTCTCGGGATTTGAACCCCACCCCTGAAGTCAGCAGTGCGTTCTGAGGACCTGGCCCAAGAGGGCTAGACATTTAAACGGGCACTGCACTGAAAACAAAGGGTTCATGTTTTCCAGATGCACACTCCCAGCCCCGCAAAGGATTGAGTGCGAGCTGTCCTCTTGCTTGAGATTGTTTAAAGCTGGATAAGGCAGAATAATGAAATACCTTCTTGACTGTAGCCCCCAGGGCAGACGCTGTGTCCCTCTGTGTTTGTACTGTGTTTGTACAGGGTGGCCAGGGCAAAACAGCCATAATCTTTGCCTGAAATAGCAGTTTTAAAGTTTTGATACACAAAAGTCCAAGACAATGAAAATGTCTCTTCTTTAGCCAGCAGAGGGGTGATTCCATGGGCCAAAAAATCCCACGGATGAAGCGTGATTTAGACATTCAGTAAAACATGCTCTATCATTTTAAATCTCAATGATCAGTGTTAGAAAGCCAAGGGGAAAAAAACCTATCATAAAGCCATCTATGAGCATTTAAATTATGCAAGCTGAAGCAAACCGCTCTGGGAAAGCCACGGCTGCCAGATGCTGAGAACGGCTTTCAGCGAAGGCAGAGAATCTCGCAAGCCCATCAGGAACGGCAGTGGCAACGACCAGACTGCGGTGCTTATGACTACTGTAAACGCGGCACAGCAGGTTACAATAACTGCAGTATTTAATTAGTCCAATACGAGAGTGAGCTGAATGGCTGCACTGCACTCGGGGGGGGGGGGGGGGGAAATCCATTCTTTCGTCACAGGTAACTGCCATTTTTAGGATTCGGACTTCAGGACATCGCTTCGTAGCATTATGATAAACATGGGCACCTGCTCAGAAAGCCAGGGCTCTCTGAATGCACTCACGAGATGCTCCCCGACCGGGCAAAGGAAAAAAAAAAAAAAAGCGGGGTGCACCAGGGTCGGTCCTGGGGCCAGTTTTGTTCAACATCTTCATTAATGATGAAGGATGGGGTGGATTGCACCCTCAGCAAGTTTGCAGATGACACTAAGCTAGAGGGAGTAGTAGATACGCTGGAGGGCAGGGATAAGATACAGAATGACCTAGACAAATTCGAGGTTTGGGCCAAAAGAAATATGAGGGTCAACAAGGACAAGTGCAAATTCCTGCACTTAGGGTGGAAGAATCCCATGCGCAGGTAGAGACTGGGGACTGACAAGCTGGGCAGCAGTTCTGCAGAAAAGGATCTGGGGGTTACAGTGGATCAGAAGCTGGATATGAGTCAGCAGTGTGCCCTGGTTGCCAAGAAGGCTAATGGCATATTGGGCTGCATTAGTAGGAGCATTGACAGCAGATCGCGGGAAGAGATTATTCCCCTCTATTTGGCACTGATGATGCCACACTGTGTCCAGGTTTGCGCTCCACACTACAAAAAGGATGTGGACAAGTTGGAGAAAGTCCAGCGGAGGGCAACAAAAATGATTAGGGGGCTGGAGCACAAGATTTATGAGGAGAGACTGAGGGAACTTGGCTTGTTTAGTTTGCAAAAGAGGCAAATGAGGGGGGATTTGATAGCAGCCTTTAACTACCTGAAAGGGGGCGGGGTCCAGGGAGGATGGAGCTAAGCTATTTTCAATGGTAGCAGATGACAGAACAAGGAGCAATGGTCTCAAGTTGCAGTGGGGGAGGTCGAGGTTGGATATTAGGAAAAAGTTTTTCCACTAGGAGGGTGGTGAAGCACTGGAATGGGTGACCTGGGGAGGTGGTGGAATCTCCATCCTTAGAGGTTTTTAAGCTGTGGCTCGACAAAGTCCTGGCTGGGATGATTTAGCTGAGGTTAGTCCTGTTTTGAGTAGAGGGTTGGACTAGATGACCTCCTGAGGTCCCTTCCAACCCTAATATTCTATGATTTTGGTGGCTTCTGTGAAGTGATTGCTAATACTTCTAGCACGCAGTGTAAATCTCAGAGCACAGGGGCTGGCAGGCAGTAGAGCACAGTTTACATTACAGTGGTACCTAGAGGCCCCCCCCAATTAATATTTGGGATACATAATATAAAGGCCATTGTGCTGCTGCTGAACATACACATTGGAAGAGGATCTTACAATCTAAACACAGCAGAAATATTATTAGCCCCATTTTACAGATGTGGAACTGAGACCCAGAGAGATGACGTGACATATCCAGAAAAGAAAAGAAGTCAGTGGCAGAAACAAGAACTGATTCCAGATCATTAATCCAGGGCCTAAAAGCCCATCCCTCCTCTGTAACTGTCCAACCCATCTAGCCTTAAGGCCACAAGGAAACCTCTAACCTTTCAGTCAAGATGAAAAACACCAATACAATTATTTGAGGGCTCATCATATGGTTACTCGCGGGCCAGAGAAATAGTAGCTATAGTCAGGACATTGCAATGACCTATGCATTTAAAAGCCATAATTATTTAACTCCCAACTCCCGAGTCCCCATAAGGCAGGTAGGGATTATTGTCCCCATTTTGGTGCCAGAGAAGACAAAGGCAGAGTTCACTGATTTGCTCAAGCCACTGTCAGAGCTGGGATTAGAACTCCGGTGTTCCCGTGTCAAGGCACGTGGTGGGCGGGGCAGGGGTCCAAATCAAAATGCAGCCTATTGGCTGCAGGGATTGATGTCACTGACAGGTGTGTGGCATTGGAGACCTGCCACACATGCGAGGGAAGATGCTGCTTTGTTACGGAGCACTCTAGGGCTTTAACGGTAAGACATGAGCGTGGCTCCCCCTCTGCCCTGCCCTTTGTGCGCCGTAGCCCCCGTACGTTCATGTCCCCAGCTCGTCACTGAAGGCCGTGCTCTTTGTGGCCATCAGGTGTGGCCTCCAGAAGACATCCTGGCACAAGAGGTCTTGGCGTTCCCTTTGCCCCTCGGTTTCCCGTTTGCTAGTCAGGGCAACTAACTGACAATGAGCTCTTTGGCCTGACATGCGAAAGGTGATTGGAGTGTGAAGCTCTTGGCAGAATTTCTCTGGTTCATTGTGAACATCCTGAAATCAAACAGGGTCTGCAAAGCATTTTCTGCTCTGGGGATCCAAGCCAGCATTGTCAGGCTGCTTTATCTTTCCGTTTGAGCCAGGGCAGATGTATCCCATGGTCCAGACAACGTCATGATGGTGAGAAGGAGCGCTGAAGCAGAGAAGGAAACTTGGAATCGCTGTTGTAAATGTAAAGTCCACCCTAGGATATTGACACATGCACAGGAAGTGTGCTTACTCACACTCACACACACACACACGCACGCACTCTTAAAATCCAACCCAGGATATAATGTTTGCTAAGAAACCACACCGTGCAATCGTGACCATTTTCCTTGCAAGCACAGTTTAATTGTGTTTAAATAAGTCACTGACTTATAATTTACAAATCTAGGACCAAATGGCCAATACCCTTATTCACAATGGACCTCACTCCACTCCTGACCAAGACAGAGTTTGCCAAAATTCATCATTAAAACAGAACAAGAAATGGTGGTGTGACACAGAGGAATTTAACGTGTATGTTGTTAACAAGGCGCCAGGAGGGAGGCTTTTAGATATAAACAAATAGCATGTCCATGAGAGTTGTCTGGGCTAAGGGCCCTTGTGCCTTAGTGTTTGCCAGGAACAATAATGGATTCATAAAAAAACTGAAAATAATTAAGAAACCTGCTGTCCTTGGATAGATCGCTGCTCCTGCCCAGCTGCTGATGTTACCAAGTCCTCTCCACTGGGGGGCCATTTTTGGGACAGTTGTCTGCTTCCAAAGGCCAGCATCATCCTCTTTTGTGAGCAGGTCACAGACTAGGCCAATAGGGTCCATAAAGGGGCAGAGGGTCACCTGTGTGGAGCTCCTTGCAGGTTTGAGGCCTAAGGTATAAAAGCGTCACCTGCTCCCCTGAAGAAGAGATTCCCCCACTACGGCTCTAACCTTGCAATTGACTGTATGCAGGCTCACCTGGCATCCATATGCAAGATCAGCGCCTAAAGCACTAGGGAGGGATTCTCCAGCCTGGGCCAGCGAATCACAGAAAAGGTCCGGATGAGACAGGACCAGGTAAGGAGGTTTTTCGCCTTCCTCTGCAGCGTGAGGCATGGGTCGCTTGCTGATGGATTCCCTGCAGCTTGAGGTCTTCAAATCTCACTTTTGAGGATTTCAATAACTCAGTCATGGGTTCGGGGTTGTTATAAATGTGTATGGGTAGGGTTTTGTGGCCTGCCTTGTGCAGGAGGTCAGACTAGATGATCATATTGGTCCCTTCTGACCTATGAGTCTATGAGCTTCGACCAGCCGGGACAGGTGTTTGTCCACCTGGTCTTTAAAACCTACCGTGAAGGGGAATCCACAACCTCCGTTGGAAGCCTGTTTCAGAGCTTAGCTACACTTAGCCCTGGTCTACACTAGAAAATTAAGTCGGCTGAACTACGTCGAGCAGGGGTGTGAAAAATCCACACACTCCTGAGTGGCGTAGTTAAGCTGACCTAACCTCCAGTGTAGACAGCGCTAGGCCAACAGAAACAGTCTTCCATTGACCTAACTACCACCTCTCGGGGTGATGGATTACCTACGCTGATGGACGAAACCCCTGTTGGCATAGGTATGTCTACACTGAAGCCCTCCAGTGGTGCTGTGGCGGCGTTTCTAGTGAAGACGTAGTCTTAGAAAGGTTTTTCCTAATATCAAATCTACGTCTCCCTTGCTGCAGATTAAGCCCACTTTTTTCTTGTCCTCTCGGCAGTGGACATGAAGAACAATTGATCACCGTCCTCTTTATAACAGCCTTTAACATCTCTGAAGATTATCAGGTTTCCCCACTCAGCCTTTTTTTCTCAGGACTAAACATGTCCAGGTTTTTAACCTTTCCTCACAGGTCAGGTTTTCTAAATTGATCATTTCTATTGCTGTCTCCTTCTTTCCTAAAATGTGGCACCCAGACCTGGACACAGTTCTCCAGCTGAGGCCTCACCAGAGCCAAGGAACGGGGGAGAGTTATCTCCTGTGTCTTACGTACAACGCCCCAGAACGATAGTAGCGTTCTGGGCAACTGCATCACAAGCGAGGCTATGGCCGTGTAAAGGGAGTGGAAAAGCCCACCAGTGAGCCTGGAGAGAATTGCCCCAGCACCGGGTGGGCCTTATGTGGGAACCCCTCACCAGCCCTGGTCTCGGGGCTGTGCCAGAGCAAAGCCAGAACAGGTGAGACGAGGCCACAGAACGTCATCCCGTGGAGACTGTGGGCAGCCATGCCACCTGTAGGCAGCCAGAAATGGACTTTCATAACCCCAAGGCTGCACCAGGCCCCAGGATGGCTCAGATTCAGGAGGGCAGAAACAGGGCATAAAGGCAAGAGGCGCAGCACACACCTGCACCCTAGTTCTCCCTTCAGCGCTGTTAACTGTGGGGGGCGCTATCGATGCTCTCCATATAAACTCTCTTCTAGGGGGAGGGGCATTTCCAGCAGCCAGTATTGCCAACCCTAAATGGTCCAAAATCATTAGTCAGGCGACTCACCAGAAACTATGAGATTGGCTTTAAAATCATAAAATTACGTAAAAATAACAGATTAGGTGTTCTTTTTATTTGCCTTCTGCTTTATGAGCCTTCATGGTACACGGCGGGTCACATTTTTAAGCTTTCGCCCTAGCCGTGAGGGCTAGAAACTTACTTTTTCTTTAAGAATGAAGCCTGAAATCATCACGTATCCATTTGCCTCCGGGAGCTGGGGCTTCAAGGAAACTGATAATTATCATGAGACTCATGATGAACTCATGGGAGTTGGAAACACTGGGAATCTAATATCAGGCTAACATTTGACCTGAGTAATTATAGGCCATTTAGCCTGACATCAATCCCAGGCAACATACTGGAAATGCTGATATGGGCTTAAGCTCCTGAACAATTGAAGAGTGGGAATATAATTCATGTCAGTCAACACGGTTTTATCGAAAATAGGTATTGTCAACCAAACCTGATTTCATTCCTTGATGAGATTACAAGTGTAGTTGATAAAGGTAATTGTCTAGCAGTAATAGACTTTGGTTAGGCATTTGACTTCATGATGCACAACACTGTAGCGCTCTACAACATCGACAGAGCAAATAGGAAATGGATTAAGAACTGGCCAGCTGACAGATCTCACAAAGTAGTTGTAAAATGGGAACTCACCATTGAATGGAGCTTCTGCAGGTATCCTGACGACATTCAATGTTTTTATCAAAAAATCTGGCAGTCAGTATAAAAGCACTGCTCCTAAACTGTGCAGATGACACCATGATTGGTGGCGTGAGAAATAATGATGCAGACGGGGTAGTTTTTCAGAGCGATCTGGCTCGCTTGGTGAGCTGGGCTAATTCGTACAAGGTAAGTTTTAATACAGCCAAATGCAAACTCTTACATCTAGGCCGAAACAATGCAGGCAATACCTACAGAATGGGGGACTGTATCCTGGCAAGCAGGGACTCAAACAGATTTAAGGGTCATAGTGGAAAAGCAACTCAACATGATCTCCCAGTGTGCCGCTATGACAAAAAGTGCTAATGAGATCCTGGGGTGTCGAAACAGGGGTGTGGTAAGTAGGAAGCTGATTTAACTTCTGTGAATGGCATTGGTGCGCCCGATACGGAAATACTGAATCCACTACTACAGGCCCCATTTTAAACAAGATATTGAAAAATAGGAGAAAAGATCTACAAAACTGGTCTGAGGCAAGGGAAAATTCCTTACAGTGAGGCACTTAACAAGCTCAATCTATTCAGCTTAATAAAAGAACCCACCCACTCCCCAATTTTTACCATGCACCTTTCTTTCACAGTGTATACAGACTACAGCTTTGTGGTTCTGGGCCAATTGTTGCACGACAGTGCTTGTAATCCAAAGTGCATCAAACCTCACAATGGACTGAGTGGCACTTAAAATGTGCCTTAAGTCACTAGAGGGAATTTGAATGGTTTATTTACTGTCCAGTTCAGGACTTCATGCCAGCTGTTCTGACTAATAGCACACATGCATGTTTTAACACCAGTCACAAGATGACTGTACGGGGAGGAAAGTCTGCAACCAAGGTACACGATTGTTATGGTCGTTGTTTGTATTAGAGCAGCTCTGAACGATGCTAGTCTGGGCCTCATTGTGCCAGGTGTTGTACAAGACTATAGTAAAAGACAGGCCCTGCCCCAGTTTGCTTAAAGTCTGAGACCTTGACCCTGCAATGTGATGTGTGTAGGCAATAGGGGAGTGCCCAGGTTCAGGGCTCTGCCCACGAGCATCGCACTGCAGGACTGGCAGCTACCTACGCGACACAAATGCAGGAAAGGGGAAAAGAATGTAACATACAAACCATCTTCCCTCCCCATAGCAATCTCCTATTGACATCAATGGAACCAGGACCATGTCACCAATGTTGACTGTTAGGTCCATGATGGCTATTATTTCTATCATCATTTTTACATGATTATGGTCCTGATCCAAAGGTACTAATTTATTATTAACCTAACTTTAACAGGGCTACTCACATGCTCGATTGCAGAGCTGTCCATTTTAGCACCAGTTTGTGTCAGTGCAAAAGGATGCAGGCACATTCTGTATTTGCATTCCACTTTTTTTCCCCCAGACAGCTTTTTCTGTACAGTGATGCCACATGCTAGAAACAATCACTTTAAATTCATTTTTACCAAGTCTTCAAATCAGTATGGACAACCACAAAAAAAAAAACATTAAAAAAATCAATCTAGAGCAAATATTTTCAGTTCTGCAGCTTCTCGCTCAGTTTCCATGGATATTTTTGATTGTTTCACTGCTGGACTGAGATGATGACATGGCACTGAAAACGTCAAACCATACACCTGGCAGGTGATGACTATGGATTGAACGTTGTTATGGGTCAAGTGATGGCTGCCACCTTCCATTCAGAGTCAATGTAAAGAAGCCATTGTAATCAGGTGGCTGAAACAATTGTAACAGCAGCCAAAAACACAGGCACGTGGAAGCCCTGAGTATAAGGTGAAACATGTAATCATGGGGTTTTTAAAGGGTGGTGCTGGGGTTTTGATTGGTGGAACTGTCTGTGGTGTGCGAGACAAGGAGAGAGACAGGACAAGCTGGAGGAAGGCAGACTGAGGGACAGCCTGGACAAGCCCAGTGCGTGACCCTGCAAGAAGCTAGAGAGGGGGCTTCTGGGTCGTGTGCTAGCTAACGAGTTTTGAGGCTGTACCCTAACAAGCCATCTCCTGATTGTGGTTCCTCCTGCATTCAGAGTTGCAGGACTTTGTACGTTCCTTATAAATAAATAAGATTGCGTCAAAGAAAATGCAGTCCCAGACTCCGTCGTCAATTTCTACCCCAAACGCTGACCAGCCATTCAGGTCGAAAAGGGGTAAGAGGAGCAAGGCAGAGAGTTCTCCAGCCCATGCAAAATATTTGTATTTAACGACACCACCATCCCTGCTCTGTCTAGAGACCCCAGGGGCTCTCGTCTAAGACAGCACTCCAGCACATGCCCCACTTTAAGTCGGTCAGTATTCCCGCTGAATTCCAATGAAAAATACGGAATGCAAATAGAGCACGTGCCCCACATCTTTTGCACTAATATACACAGGTGCTAAAATAAAGAGCTGTGCAGTTTAATCTCCTCCACACCAGAGCAGGCAAAGCCTCTGGCACATCTCTTGGGAAAGGGAACTTATCATTAATTAATTATGATGATTAATAATGATAATAAATACTTTGCTAGGTCCCCGTGTTGCTGCAAAGCCCACTGGAATAGCTGGCACTGCTGGCTGCTTTATTGGCTTGTCTCTCTCAAGTGACAGTTTCCATTTGATTTCTGTTAGACATTTAATTCCATTGTCCCTGTTTCTGTGTTTATTTCAAGCAGATCATCTGACAGATGTGGAGAACGCTCCTTCCCTTCCAAATCACTCTGTTCTCTGCAAAACCTTAGCCAGATCAGTGGACGAATGAACAGTGAAAGCACTATTTAGAGGTACAGAACATTAACTCCTATGCATTCTGGGGTAAGGCCTGCATTTAATATCATTACTATTGCCGTGTTGGCTTGGCTGAGTTTGTGAGAGTTTTGGCTACGGCTCAAGCGTGTGAAATGTTTATCAAGCCACAACTGACTATAAATTATCAATAGAACAGTTTGATTAAACCAATGCTATTTATTAGCTTGACATCTAAGGCCCCAATTCAATAGTGCACTTACGCATATTCCATTTCACTTTAAGCATACTTAAGTGCTTGGCTGAATTGGAGTCCAAACTACCTAGGGCGGTCTTGAAATGGAAGTGAAAGGACAGCTCTATTATCTGATAATACAATAATGGGGACCGGGATTTCATAATGCTTTGTATTAAGTTCATTATTCATTGGGACGCTTAACAAGAAAATTGTATCTTCCTTTGCTGGGGGGTGGAAATTTGCCCCTGTGCCAAGAGTCAGCACAAGACAAAGGGTCTGCCTCCAATGCAATTATAGAGCCGTGGTTGGCCTGCACCAGTTGACTTAGGCTCATGGGGCTCCAACTAATGGGCTGTTTAATTGTGATGTAAACATTCAGGTGTGGGCCCAGCCTGAGCTCTAGAACCCTCCCGCCTCACATGGTCCCAGATCCCAGGCGCCATCACGAGTCACCTGGCATGGGGCAGCCCTGGCTTGCTAACTGCAGTGTAGACATGCCCAGAGTTACCACTTAAATCCCACTGAAACCCACAGAACAGAGTGGAAGCGGACGTTAATTGTGGCCTCGTGTTGGCTAGAGATGGGCCAGATTTTTGCAACTAAATATTTTTTACAATCAAAACTGGCTTTTGTTTTCAAAAGTGAATTTTTTAATTAAAACCTGTCTGCAGTGTCACATGTTTTCATATTTTGCAAACACCTGCCTTTTTAATCGATAATTACCTTTTTAATTGGAATCAGGAAAAAAACTTTTTGTATGCTTTTTTTCAAAATTGAAACCATTATCCAGGGGAGCAAGGGGGGGAGCTGTATTTTTTCTGATTGTTTTTCCTCTGCCCAACCACCTGATTGAAACCTGTTCCAACAGAAAGAGTGAATATTGATACGGATTGTGTTTGTACAGCATCTAGCACAATGGTCCGGGATTCAGGTCCCTACCTGCTACTGTAATACAAGTAAATGAATAAATAACAACAATAAATAGTGAGTGTCTTAGAAGTAAGGGCTCTTCCTATTAATTTCAATGGGAGCAAACCTACCTCTCGTGCGCTGCATTGTGCAGGACATCCCAAAGCTGGCCCTGATTTTTGCAGTAGCCCCACATCCTGCATTTCCAGTGAATAGTTCCGGAGGGGCCTCTAGAGGCAGGCGTGGGCAATCCCTTCCCTTCACAGCCTGACACTGGCCAAGCGCTCAGCTCAGCTGGGGGCAAGAGGGGGAGGCTGGCCTACCATTGGGAAGGTATTGGACCAATGTCTATTGGTGAAAAGCTTTGAGCTTTCGGTCAAGTCTATGGAAAGTCGATGGCATGAAATTGGAGGGTGAATGTGAAGTGTCTCTCACAGAGTTAGCCAAAAGCAAGAAACGGCTGTGAACCTTGGAAGGCTCACTTCCCCTGGATGATGGCCCCAGCCAGTTGTTGCCAGAGATGCATTATCTGAAAGTCATTATTTTTAAACCCCGTAAATAAAAGGGCAAAATTTCCCTCTCTGAACTTCTTGGTGCAGATTCACTGGGAAATCCACACACAAAGGGGGCTGGACTACATGACTTCTTGAGGTCCTTTCCAACCCTAATCTTCTGTGCTTCTATGAATGAATGGCAAGGGGGTTTGACCACAACTCCATGCAGACAGCAGATTCCCAGCACCACATCCACGTCTGCCCTTACTCACACTGGAGAATAGTTATACACCTGAGCGGTCCCATTTACTTCAGTCACGGTTCCCCCCTGTGCGGGGTTCAGTATCTGACCCCTGGGTTCATGAGTGTGCTTTCAGCTGACAGTTGTATTCCATTTTCACATGCCCAGGCTTAGGCTAGAATTTAGGAGGGAGGGGAATAATTGGATTTAGCATTTGCAACACAAGGATTTGAGATTAGGGCGTTTGAAAGGAATTACTGGTAGAAGCTTGAAGTCGACCTTGGATTCTTTTGTTGCTGAGGGTTGTTCTTGTGGATTAAAGAGATTTGATGTCATTTCCCATGTTTGGTTTAATCTGTTGTTGGAACATAACGTTATCCTCGGTTGTGTTTGTTGAACTTTAGGCCCACATGGTGCACTGTAAGAACGTGTGGGTAAAATGTATCCAACCACGCTCTTGGCTGGAACTATCTTGTGAATAAGGCTCTTGTCTCAAAATAGATTTCCCTTGCTGGGTAAATAAAGGCTAGCATAACAAATGTAATGCTAAACTTAAGCTCCTTTATGCAGCACTGAAGATCAGTGCCAAACAAAATAAACTGCTAACTTTATTGTCCAGACACTATTTACATCCTTTTGAGGGGGATGGAAGACAGGGCTTCATTTTTTGGATGGTGGATGAGTCATTTAAGGCATTGGGGATGGGCAACGTTTTCATGTTGACCAACAGATTTGCTTAGGCTCACGTTGTCAGAAAAACTGCCAGTATTACTAGCTATCTTCCTCTTTGTGTGCCTGCTTGAGACACCTAGGGTCTGCTTTCAGAGGCGAGTCCTTGCAACACCTACTGACTTCAGCTGAATCTCTGACCCTGAATGTCTCAGATCGGATGTCTAAAAACCAAAACACCCCAAATTAGAGGACCTTTCTGAAAGTTTGCCCTTTTGCTTTTCACACACTGCACCCCTCTCCTCCTTCTGACACAGAACGTTATTTTTACCAGTGTCTTGAGACTTTGAAATCCATTTCACAGCCTCCGAGGAACTGAACACTTCCACAAAACTAGCACCAGAGGACATTTATTAATTAGTGAGGGCCCCAGTTAAAAAGAAAGCTCATTTGGTCGGCTTGACATTTACTCATGTAAGTAGTCCCATTTAGTTCACTGGGAATACACCTGTGAGTAAATGCTCATCAAAATGAATTAGGGCCAGTAATGAAGCCTAACAAAACTGTAATGTGCTATTTCAGAGCCACGTATGATTACAATCGACTAAAGTTTGCAGAAACATGGTGCAGTTAAGTTGAAGGTCAAAATTTTTGCAACACAATACGGACGTTTGAAAAGCTTTTACAAGAGACGCTCCTGCCCTGGGAATAAGGAGACAAACAAAGATGCATATAATTATCTTTCAGATGTAACCTCCCTGCTGTCTACGCACACGTTCTATTTATTTCTGCAACCAAGAATTGCAGTAAAAAAGTACAGCTCATCACACAATCAACACTTGTCACTGGCAAGTACTTGAGTGTTAGTCTCATAGTGACACAACTGGGAACCATACAAGCCAAGATGTTCAAAAATAAAAGCCTCAATCCATTTTTAGGCATTTAAATAAGTGGCCTGATTTTCAAACACGATGAGCTCCCAGCCGCTTCCACTGAAGTCAATTGGTGTCAAACTTATGTCGGAGCGTAGGTAGGAGATTTTAAAGGCACAAAGGGGCATTTGGGTGCCAAGCTCTCATTCAGAGACCATTATGCCCATGAAGGTCTCCCACTAAATATAGATTTAAGAGCTTAATTTTAAGCACCCAGTTTGTAAAAATTTTGTCCCGGTTGAAAAAAATCTTGTGTGCACTATTTTGTACAAAAACGAATAGCATGACCCTCGAGCTGCTCATCCCAGTGTATATGCAGAGACACATTTCCAATGAGAAATTTAAACACACATCTACTTTATTTTCATACATCTCTAACATACTGCAAATATGTAGCAACAAAGGAGGTGTGTAAACATGCACATTGGTGCATAATTACGTACTACTCTGCCCTGACTTGGTAGACCATGGAAGATCTTGACTGCTCCCACAGTTTTCCCCCACCTCTTTCTGTCTAGGCAAGGGCATATATTTCCCCACTAACGGCCATTCACATTAAGAGTTCTTAGGTCTTGTTCAGTATTCTCTCAGGTGGCCACGAGGTGAGACACCCTTTGATGTACTTCCAGGAGATGCTTAGCTGGTCTGTCTCCCATCATACCCAGCCCACTGGAGTTGTTGAGATTTCGCTACATTTACTATACTTGGTTCTCCTTGCACCCCCGGGCTGTCTCCATTGAGATCTTCTCCACAATTCACTCTTCCTTACAAGCCCATAGACAGGTAATTATGAGTACATATTTATCTGACCCCTGTGAATTTTCTCTTCTGACCAAAGTACCCAGGGAAAAGCCTCATTTCCCCTGCCTCTGCCAGCTACCTTTAAATTCTGGTGCTGTGTGATGTTAACAGGAGCCAAACACATTAAGACATTGCTGTAGGCTCCCACACCCGAGAGCATCAGAAGCCATGACAGCAGCATAAGCAGGGAGAGCAAGCAGGTAACAGACCAGAAAATCTCTCTAAGAGCTCAGGGGGCAGGATGGAAGGGACTTCTCTGTGCTGTGCCAGCAGGAGAGGCTGATAAAGGCAGCTATGGATAGGAACAGGGAAAGCCAGAGAAGACAAGGGGCTAAGGAAAAGAAAAGGAAGAGGGCGGGGGGAGGGAAAGGAAAGAGGAATCTGAAAAGAACGGAACAATAGTTACTAAGGACACTGGAGACAAGATTTTCAACTCTGATTCTGGGTGACTCCATTTTTAGGTGCCCATCTGGAGACACCTTGGAGGGGCCAGATTTTCAGAAGCAGGTGCTCACAGTCTGAAAGTGTTGGGCACCAGAGGCACAAAGTCTAACCCTAATCCTAACCTTGGCCTAAACGTTTGTTACGTTTGCTTCGAGGACATAAAAACGCTACTCTTGGTATCTGGAGATTAAGCAGAAGAGCTCATCTGGGACATGGACACAAGTAAGAGGCAGTTAGCCAGCTCACCTGAGATAGCTAGTCCATTTAATATCCAGATACCAAATCCTGTGTTGTCTCAGAAGCCAAGAGGTTTCAGGTTGTCTTGTATCTTCATCATCCACAGCAAACTTCCATCTCCTTCCGCACTCTCTATTTACGGCACTGCATCGTCTTGCTGAACGACACGTTAATTGGGCTGAGTATTGGGCTGAGAGGATGAGAGCTCATTTAACTTACTAGGCCTTATTAGTCTCTCCAAGATAAAGCTGCAAAAGACATTTTGATGGACACGGACTTGATGGACAAGCGATCAGTTCAAACGGAGTGACATCTGGGATGTAGGCAGCCCTGTGATAACAGAAGCACCAATTAAGGATTCCATGGAGAAAAAAAAAAGTCTCTAGAGTCAGATTCTCTGGTCCATTAGGGCAGCGTTGCCTATTAGCGGAGCAAGAGCAGACTTCAGAGCCTTGCAAGTCCGTTTCCTTTTGGAGGAGAAATCAGTGACGCAGGGGGAGGATATTTTCTCACCACCATGCATTTATGGAATGACATGAGATCTGCTTCCTTGAACAGTGCTGGTAACAAACCAAACACAGACAACAATCCAATCTTGATTTTAAAATGGTCAGTGATGGAGAACCCACTACAACTCTGGGTAAGTTGTCCCAATGGTTCGTTACTCTCGCCGTTAAAAAATCCACACCTTATTTCTAGTCTGAATTTGTGCAGCTGATCCATCAGTGAGGGCTTAAATCCACACGATCACCCTTGTGACTGTCTGGGTGCAGTGAGAATTTCCTCCCTCATGCTCCGACATCAACAGCTCCTAACACGCATGAAACTAGCATCGTCACCTTAACAACTTTGCCAGCTGATCCAGCCAGTGAAGAATTCCCTAACTAAGGGAATCCTCCGCCCCTCACTATTTCCCCTCCCTGCAGAGTGTGTGGCTGGAAAAAAATGGGGGGCGGGGAGGATTTAGCGAAGCTGGAGCATTCCTAAATCCCAGCTATCTCCAGCTTCCAGAACAGCTTCCTGGGACCACAGGCGAGTAGCAGAAAGCAGACCAGCCATAGGGCAGTTGTAAGTTATGATGGGGGACTAGCAGCTGAATGGTTTCAGGACTCAGAGAGTGCAACGATGACTTAAAGATACCTTCACCCCCTTCCCTCTGGCCTTTGCTGAGCACATTGAGAAAGACTCGGACCCTGCATATTGGCTGCAGCATTGATGTGTATCATCTACTTAAATCCTTGCTGCAGCAAAGTGATGAGTGTCTCAGATGTAGATAAGAAGCAAAAGGCCATTAAAAGTGGTTCCTAAATTAACCATGCTTTTGCCAAAACTTGTCTCTTGCTCTTCTTGAAAGAAAACAGTTTGTCTCCCAGGGCTGTGAAAAAAAGCTCACAGAGCTGGTTGCAAAGTATCACTTTCCAGAAGGCCAGAAAGTGATCTTGGAGTATTTTCTGAGTATAACAAAGGATACTTTCTTCTCCTACTCAAGGTCATTCCAGCTTTTGGATTCTTGTTCTGGTACTTGGGTGTAGAGGTGTGTTGTCTGGGTTAGAAAGGTAATGGAGCTTTGGCAATGTCCGCTTTACACCTGTCACAGCAATGAAGGAACTTCAGAGGATGCAACAGGCTTGGATGGAGGGGTAGGTTGGTAGGAAATCACTCTCCAACTGTAAGTAAGGTGATAAGGGTTTCCAGTTTTCTTTGCTGACTTTCCAAGTTTTTCCAGGTGAGTTCTCGGCACTGGTTGATATTTTGTCATCTCTCAGAGATGCCTTTCAACAACAGCCACATTTTGTAGTATTGACAATCTGTTTAACAGGGACATTTGCTTTAGCGTGCTTTGAGGGCCTCCATCACATGCAATAAGTGACATGATGGCTGAACAATAATTTCACCTTTCTCCAAAAGGAGAATACAAGGTGACCTTCTGTCTGCCCCTCTTGATTTTACAACCCCAGCTCCTACTTTTTGGCTGGCATTTTCTCTCCAATCTGCTTTGCCCAGTATATTTTATTGTCTCTGGCAAACAGTAGAAGTCAGTCTTTAGTCCAAAAAGCTAGTCGGCAGCTAGTTACAAAGTGACTGTTAGGATTCCTGCTGTCATAGGATTCCTCTCCCCGGTTATAAATGTGTTTCTAACAATACATTGGCACTTCCTGAATATTCAATGTAACTGTTCACACATTTTATTTATAGACATTTCTATATCTCAGCTACTGTAGTGCCTGAGCACCACACAAACATGCTTGCTAGGTAGGGAAATATTTGTTCCATTTTACGGAGGGAGTTGATGGACTTGCCAAAGATCACATGGGAGTTTGTGGCAGACAGCTACAGGACACAGGTCTCAACCACAAGCCCACCCTTCCTCTAAATGGAAACCAAACCCTTTCCTCCACCACCTTCTGTAAAGTGTGACCCAAAGGTTGCAGGAATGTAAGAGAAAAAAAAATCTGTTATTACATAGCAGCTGGAAAGACTAGCTCAGGTTTCATTTCTCATTCATGAAAGTAATCCATACAACCAGGCCCAGGAAGGTGTCGGCAGACATGCAGAGTCAGAAATAGTAAGAAGAGAGGGAGATAAGAAATGTTGTAGTAATTTAGAAGGAATAAAAGGACCCAAAGAATCAAAGGTGCTAACATGACCCTGTAACGGTCTCATATTACACAAGGTTAGGGGCTTGGCATCCAGAAACCTCAGCCTGCTTAGTACCTTGGCAATCACCCTATTAAACCCCCTGTTCACCTTTGGTCAAAGACAAAGAAAAGGAAAAACAGGCAAAGCCTTTGCAAGATAAAGCATTAAGCAAGGATTTTTATTTTAACAGCATTGCTTCCCCCCCCCTTTCTCTCTAACTGGAGAGAGTTTCAGAAGGGAAAAAAACCCTTGTTTAACCGTCTCCTACATGGTAACAAAGATGGGGAATGACAGTGCTTGTGGGGAAGAGAGAAGTTAGTTGAGATGGGCTGGAGCTGTTGCTGTTTTGTTGAAGTCGGATCCTACGTCCTAGAAGCCAAAAACTAGACAAAGCACACCTGAGAGGGGTGGGGGGGAAGGGAGACCAGTAAAGACAGAAAATGCAGCTGCTATTGCTGACTTTCACTTGCAACCTCATTGGTGGAGAAACACAGGCCCAGCACATGGTCTGCTCAGCCACTCTGAGACCTGGCAAACTTGTTACAGGCATCAGGTTGTTTACGGCATTGCGTTTAGCAGCCTTTTTCTGCTCACAGGTTTACAGCAGCCTGGCAAAATGTACAGTTAAGTCAGACTCTTATGAAGCAGAAGGGAAAAGGAGAGGGACAGGAAAAGAGATGACCTGGGGGAGGAAATGAACACACAAGGCGGGGGTGTGACCAAGTCTCACATCCCAGGTGGTAGCTGGGATTTAGCCAACGCTGTTGGAAGTGGCGGTGTCATTTGACTCCCTCTCTCTGGCCTGGTCCAGCCAGGACGTTGCTCAGGATTAGAATAAAGAAGGTCCAGGGGCCCAAGAGACCGTGGGGGTGGCAGCCATAATGGTGAAGTTTGCTCTGGTAGCCAATTTTTCTTCTAAAGTGTCTTTCCTTAAGGACCCCAACTAGCAGTGACAGGCGGAATAGTCCATCCCTCATTTTGTCCATGAATTAGGCCAAATTTCCAACACACCAATTTTGGTTCATTGATTTCCAATCTCCCGCTGTTCTTGTTTACCAGGCATGATCTCAACACAGTCCTTGAGTAATATCACAAGGTCTTTTTGTCTGGGTTAATTTAGTCTGTTTCCATTTAAAAAAAAACAAAAAAACCCAACAATTTTTAATAGGTCATTGTGCCAATTTTATAAACCTCACATTTTACACTTGAGCTCACAGTTAGGGTCAATTTATAGGCTCAGTTATTGCCACAGGAATCACAGTAGGATCCTGGACTGAAATGGCTCGGTCACTGGGTTTTGTGCTCACATATCCCCACCACAATACCATCTTACATAGAAACACCTTGTGTTTCTTACATAGAAACACCTTGTGTTTCTAATCTGTATTTACTAATTTGAGCTGATGATAGCATGAAGCACTCCAGGCAATACATTTCTAGCAGAGATGTGTGAGGCTTTAAAAAAAAAAAATCCTTGAAAGTGATGGGTTTTGTATAGAATAGGAAAAAGTGTTCCATTTTCATGAGGCCACAGAGATAGTCTGCAGAGGGTTTACGTGGATCATTTCCACCCAAAAAGGCCCTGTTTTCAAGGACAAAAATGGCAATTCTGAAATTTCAGATGGTAAGTTTTCAATACAAATTGGCATTGAAAACCTACAAAACCGGAATCTGATGTGAAAATGGACATTCTTGTTGAGATTTATTTTTCAGGCAAAGTTCTGGGTTATTTTTAATGGAACAAAAAAAAAATCAGATGGCAAAAGTGTTCACACACACACACAGACACACACACTCTCCCTCCTAACTTTCTCATTGGCCTAGTTTCTAGTAAAGAACTGAATATACTTCTCCGATGGTTCCAGTCGTTTCACCTTTGCCCCTATTATACAATACAGCCACACAGCCAGCTATAATCTCCCAGAAATGCACTGCTTCCCTCTCAGACATTTTTGATTACTTACTCACATTTTCTCATGGTCATTTGAGGTCATGCAGAGTTTCTTCTGGATTAAGTTTTAGTGAGGATTTCTTCCCCCTTGCTCACTCTGGGAAGGCTAATGCTCCTCTCAGATCAAATTTATAAGATTTCACTAAGTTTTGATCTATTCCAAAGAGTGGACTTCCCCCCCCCAATTAGGTTTCGTTATCCCTGATAATTTAGGGATCAGAAATGCTCTCTTTGGCTTCTGTAATATTTAGTCTCTGCTTGTATGTTTCTTCTCTGCTTGTAGGTAGCCGTACTGAGGGCGAATGTACGGTTAGAGCAAGCTAGGGTGTGAATCTACCCCACCCTGGACCCCTGCTGACACGTCCACAGTTCCCTGGTGCTTGTTGATCTGTCCACTTTGAATCCGGAGGAGATCACAGCGCACTTGACTCGGGCACTGTTAGTGCGAAGCTGCTGGGTCTACACCAACAGCTGGTGCCCAGCAGGCTACATTTACACCCCCGCTTGCCGTGAGCTAAACACGTGTGCAGGCAAGCTCTGAGGAAGTGAGGCTGTATCTATCCAAGGTTTCGTATTGTATTATACGGCCTCCCCAGCAGCAGCAGCTGAGCCCCTCACAGTCTTTAGTGTATTTATCCTCATCCCACCCCTTGTGAGGTAGGGCAGAGGCGCGAAGGCCCAGATCCTCAAAAAGGTGTTTAGATTCTTAACTTCCACTGAGGGTAGGAGCCTAAACCCTTTTGAGGAGCTGGGCCCCCAAGGTGGTAGGCTCACCAGGGGTCCAGTTTTCCACCAGAAAGTCTGTTCGAAAAGGGGACCTGGCAAGAACGCTGACTGGACACAAAATGTCCGGTTATCTGAAGTAACCGGTCTTTGCCACCATGGGGTGGAAGAGAAGCAGCCGGTGCTGGAGTCTAGAGGGGCACTTGGGAGCAGAGGGAGGTATCGGCGGCTCCCCTGTCCTGCCTGAGCATGGCTCTCCCTCCCCCGCCCCATCCCAGTTACCCCCCCCCACTCCTAGAGCCCTGCTCAGCTGGCAGGGGGAGGGAGGTGGAAAGAGCAGCCAGTGATGGCGGGGGGGGGGCGCGCGATGGAGAGGAGGAGTGGTGGGCAGGGCCTCGGTTTAAGGGGCGGAGCAAAGGAAGTTCCCACACTCAGCGCCCAGTTTACACCAATTAGAAAGTTGGCCACTCTATGAGAAGTGACCTGCCCAGGAAGTCTGCAATAGAGCAGGGACTTGAACCTCGGTTTCCCCAGTCAGCGCCCCCAGCCATCCTTCCTCTCTTGTTCTGAATGCCTGTACACAGACAGCCTAGGGGCACAACACCCCCTCCGCACTGCACACTCGTGAGAGCCACATTTGTGCCGACGTGGTTTGGTGCTAATCAACGGTCAGAGCAAGCAAGAGGTGCACAGATCTCCTTTTCCTGGCCCGGGTTAGCCGCACTGCCCCCCCACCCTCGGCTGTCATGAAAGAGCCCCTCGAAGCACCGGAGCAACCATCATCCCACTTTGCACTGACCCATGAAGACAAAGGGTGTTGCAAATGCAGGCTGTTGAGCTTGATCCCTCAGAGGGGAGGCTAGACAACAAGAGGCCACCCGTATTTTCCCCTTGGTTTTGAGAGGGGTGCCTCTCATGGGGAGGGAGGGGAGACAAGGTGCATTGCAAGATTTGCAGAGAGGGGCAGGAGTCCTGCAGCTGTATGGAGAGAGGGGCCTGATGTGGAATGCAACAAGGGAGGGGAGAGGACTGCAAACAGACAGACACAGACAATGGGTGGGGAGCCCCCCCAGGGGAAGGGGCAGCAAGGTGGTAGTTTCTTTACAAAGGAGGACAGATCTCCACTGACCTCCCCCTCCTCGTCTCTGTTGGCCAAAGGCAAGTGTGGGAAGCAAGCTAGCAGCATCTTCCTCCACAACTGGCCCCTAGAGCCAAGCCTGCTGTTGTACGTCAGCTCCTTTAGCATAAGAGGACTGGATATTCCTGAGGATGATTGGATTGTCCAGTATGACCTGCCAGCCGATCCAAAGGAACACATTCATCGTGTTGGAAGAACTGCCAGAGGTATAAATGGCAGAAGAACTGGGCTTCCTTCGTTACCTAAAGCAAGCCAGGGTACCATTAAGTGAATCTGAATTTTCCTAGGAAAATTTCAGACATCCAATCTCAGCATAAGTGGTAACTCCTGTGACCTGGCAGCACCAGAGGGCTGTCCTGTAGACACGCAGTGCTCCTACAACAGAGATGGAACAGAAACTAAATTTTAAACAGGTGCAAATTAAGCTCTGCACATCAGACTCCATCAGCATTGCCAGATGTCAGACGGAAGTGTCTTGCTCTCTGCGCTGCAGTAGAAAGCTACCCTGAAACCACTCAGTGGAGATCGTGGATGCCATTGCAGCATTAGGTCCCATAAGGTAACACTTGTCTGGGCTGGCTTTTATTTATATTACATGCATGACTGGAGTGCCCAGTGGAGATCAGGCTCCCACTGTATTTATACATAGTAAGAGACAGTTCCTGCCCTAAAGAGTTTACACTATAAATAGACAAAGGGAGGGAAAACAGAGAATGGAAGCAATTTCCCCAAGGTTACCAGCAGAGGTGGAAACAGAACGCCCTCCTAAGTCCTAGTGTAGTGCTCTACCCACTAGACCAGGCTGTCTGATATGAATGGGTGTCTTTTTAAGTCAGAATATAGAAAACGTTACATCAGTTCCTTGCCTACAGAGAAGAGTTTTTAGCACAAGTTGTTTTCACAGAACGCAGGCAGAATCAGATTAGGTCTCGTCAGAGAAAGATAGCATTCTTCATGCAGAGAAGAAAAGGCTAGAAAAGCTTTGTGAGCTCCACCCACAGTAATAAAAGGACTTACAGGATGTGTAACGTCTATAGTTCCAACTGGCAAAAATGCCACTGCATTCAAAAATGGGCGGTTTTATGCTGCACTCAGGGCTGCCATTTTTTCCAGCCTGGTTTGCCTGCCAACATGGCATATTTTCTTTCCGTGCGTTGGGGAGGTTCTGGGCCTGGGCCTCTTGGATGGAGTGCGAGACAAAGAACTTGCAGTCCTAGTCTCGTTTCTGCTGCACTTGGAACCATCTGAAATGTATTCCCCTCTTTGTAGGCTACTACGCAGGATTTGATATGGGAATTAGGTGGTGGGAAGGGTCAGTGGAGGTTAACATTAACCACAAGTAGCTCCAAGGGGGCTGGCTTGGCAAAAACTGAAACATTTGTGTGTTCCTCAGAATTTACTCCAACTTTTCTGCCACTCCCTCCTCCCAGTCAAGGTACTTCTTTGCTGCCTCCTGGGCCCCACTGCTCAATAGACCCCACCCCCAACTGCTTCTCAGTGCCTGCAGCCCTCCACCAAAAACAGACCCTCAAAGTAATGGAAACAACCTCTGGGACTTCCTTTTAAAGAGGTCCCCCACGTCTAGCGTCAGCCACGTGGGGTGGGAGTGGAAGAGTCTCCTTGTGCTGAACAACGGTTGTACCTGCTTGTCACGAGTGCCAGAGCCATCATAAACCACTCCATCTCCACCCTTCTGAAGTAAGTGTCTCTTCAAATGGACCGAAAATCCCAGCTCCCAGGAGGCAGATGAGCAGGAGCCACTGGATTCTTGGGAAAAGTCTCATCTTAAATGGGTAATTTCAAAGCTAAGGGATTTAGCCACCTAAAATAATGGTAATTGGGCCTTCAAATCCCTTAGCTAGCTTTAGAAACTTCAGTCCTACTACAATTCACGCTGCTGGGCCCTTCCGTGCTCGGAGATCGCAGGCGCTGTGGTGCAGCTAGCAAACTCCACCAGGCAATGGAGCTGGCCTGTAGGAGCTCAGCTGAGATCCTTCTCCCCCCTCTCCACTATAGGTCTTAGAAGAGTTCTTTAAACATGTTTTGATTAACAGCACTGACTCAGGAGACCATGGCTTTCTCCAAGCAGGTCACCCCAGAGAGGGGAAGGAAAACGCTGTGTGATGTATGGCAGCGCCTGTTGGCCCAGGAAGACAACCCCTCCGAGCACCGTGGAAAGGTGAGACGATGCCACTCATCCGACGTATGCAGCAGGCATTGCTAATGCCAGGGTAGCACTGCCACGGGTTTTCTAGTAAAGCATTTTATTAGAATATAGTTTAATAAGTTCAAAGGAAAAACACTCAGCTGGTTGCATGTTCCAAAGCTCGGTTTTGCCAGAGGCAGGTGCCTTGCAGACAGCAGCTCTGCGAGCTCAGCTTTGAGACACTGTGTTCTAGCCCGTCTGACCTGAAACATGCCTGAGCAGAAGCTGCGGGAGGTGATAAATTGGTTGGGGGAGTGGAGGGCTGGGATAGGCCCAAGCGTCGCTTTAGACTCAAATTAGAACAGCAGCCTCCTCCCTATTTGTGACCTAAAAGCCACATTTGAATTCAGGCCAGTGCAGTAACTGACTGGCTGAGTCACGGAGCCCCTAGCCAGGTGTGAATCAGAAAGATTATAGGTTTTGGAATGTTTTCGTGACAGCAGCAGCTGACGTCTGGCTCTGTGTAAACCTCTGTGCCTAAGATGTCTGTCAGCGTCTGTATCTAAGATGCATGCATTTTAAACCAAACATGTACCCATTTCTAGCTGAGTTAACACTCTTTCAGTTTGCAAGGAACTTACCTGCCTAGACAACTCTCCTTATTCCAGTACTGGAACGAAAAATTGCACCTTCCTTTATCTCTCAGCATGATGCAAACAACTCCTATGACAGTTATCAGATGTTATTGCTGAGGTCCCTGAAGGGCAAACATCCCCTTCCAGTGGAGGACAATCAAACAGTCCTGCCCACACTTAACCAGTGTATTAATTCCTGCCTTGGGATCCCTGTTCATACCAAGCACAAGAATCCCAGACTTTCCTGCCTGTACATAAGCAATGCTACCCACTCCAGCATCTCCCATGCATGTGTCTGGGAAACTCTCACCTACGCCCAGAATGGTGAGCACCAGCCATAGGCCAGGCACCTTCATCCAAAAATAATGCACCAGGAATCCCAGAATGTGATAGGACCACGCCCTTACTGATGGCCCAGCCAGGGGCTGACAGTTAAAGCAGTATTAATAATGCAGAGGATTTCCTTTATCTTGTCAATGCCATGCGCAGACCTACACACCTGAAATCTGTACAGCAGCGGAACAGTCTGTTCACATCCAAAATGTAACCCATTCCATGCAAAGTGGAGAGCAGAGAGTGTCTTTGTGAAACAATTACAGAGAGGTTTAATGCAGCCCATAGGCTAAATAGTATCCAGTGGCTGTGAAGAAGGGTGGGGTACTTCTTTGGCAAGCAGACTGGACCTCTGAGAGTGTGGCCTCCAAAAATCATGGCCTTGGCCTGACCAGTGTCCCCAGATCAAACCCTTAATGAACCAGCCACCAAACAGGGAGGCAAAGATCGGGAGAAGAGACTCCCTGTTAATTCACTTTCTTTCCGAGTCCATCATTTAAGCCTTAAAAGGCTATGGATTGTAACTCATCCTGTTCTCTGCTTTAGATGCCAGTATGGTACGCAGTCTTCCTCAAATGCTGACCAGACACTTGCGTCTGCCTCTCTTAACCACGCTCTAGGCACCCCAGCATCTTGTGGAGAGGTTTTCTGAGATAGTAACAGCTAGGTGCCAATCCAAGTCACCTCTCCACCCAGGTTCAAAGCAGTCAGGGATTGCCTGCCACCCCCAGAAGAGTCATTTTAACTTAGGACATTGAAAGGAAACATCTGCCTTTGAGACAGCAATGCAATGATTGGCCACGTTCCCTACCAAGATGCCTTATGCAGAGTCACTAGGGAAAGCTATGCCTTTCCCATGGAGAAATAGGGACACCTGAGACAGCACCTCTTTCAGTTCCGTTCTGTTTGTCTTCACCCTTTTTACTGTGGTCTCATCTGCGCAATCCTCAAAGTGGGGGGGAGACAATAGAACCATCCCCATGCTGCAGAAAGAACCGAGGCACAGCCAGATGACATGACTTGCCCAAGGAGCCTGTGGCAGGACCAGAAAATTCACCCAAGTCCCACATCCCCTTCCAGGGCTTTAACCATCAGGCTACTCTTCCTTCAAAATTTTGAACAAGCTCTAGTTGTGTCTTATAAAGCAAGTGGCAATAATTTTCATAGTTTATTTTCAGTGACAGCTGATCTGGAACAGCCCCTTATAAGAGGCCACCAGCTGTCCGAAGGGACAGTTTTCAGAAGCTAGCACTCAGATTCCATCACCATTTTTTCATCCTTCACAGCTCTACTATGCAGCAGATGTGGTATTTACATTCAAAGAACACTAATATGCAGCCACAAACTCGGCTTATCATCTCAGCACTGGCTCAGATTCAAAGGTAGGATTCAGTTGGGTATATGCAAGTCACCAAGAAAGCCTATTCCTTCAGCAGTGATCTAGTAATGAAGGACTGGGCCATTTATTATATATAATCCTCAGAAATCCCATTTTTGTTTTTCCCCTGAGAGAGAAATGGATAAACTAGCAGCCTTTTCCCCATAACTCAGAAGAGAATTTATATATGCCACGAAAAGCCATTGGTTCTGATCCTCTGGAGTAAATACCAAGGAAACTTTTAAACACAGCAGCTTTGTTCTGCAGGAGACGATAAAACAGCCTGCGGAAAAATGTATCCCTTATTTACACAGCATTTTGTAACATATGACAGGAGTATTTCCTCAGAAGCAGCTGGGCAGTAGAACAAGGCTGACAAAGAACTTCTGAACAGGGACAACATGGCAGGTGTGACAGACCTGCAGTTATGCTAAATCCAATGGGGAGACATTTCTGTAATACTGTCTCCCTCTTTCCCTGCCCCAGTGTGAGACACCTGCTGATCTAGCCTTTCAGCTGGGAACTCTCAGCAGTGTTGGGAAGCCCTCCATCCAGCAAGAGACATGCCCATCCATGAAAGAGCAGAGGTATTTGTCAAGTACCCTGCTGGATGCAATCAATGAGAAGTTGACTCCTGTGAAAATACATCATGCAAGTAACGTGCGAAACACCTGCTCAAATACACACCCTGCCACATTCACCCTGCATTGCACTGAACAACCCACAGAAACGCTCTCCACCTAGAAATGTTTCACTCCCGGGAACTTTCCATTGGAGAAAGCAGGGACATGTCTTCGAACGCTGGTTCATGTTGGAAGAGCACAAGAGCGAGGCTGTGATGCCGGAGGGGCCTGACTGATGGTGCCAGTGCCGTGAAAACACTGAGTCACTTTCAGTCCCGACAGTATCTGGACAAACCTATGGAAATGCTCATTTTGAAGATGCTCAAGGAATGGAAGCTGGGAGAGTCTCTGTTATTTTACATAGTGCTTCCCTCCGCACCACCCACACATCACCCCCAACGGAAAATATTTTAAAAAGTGCCAAAAGCCTCATTTTCCAAAGGCACTTCCGCCCAAGTCAAGAGGTATTTAGCTGCCTAACTCCAGTTGGTTTCAAAGGGAATTCAGCACCTAATTATCTCAGGGGAGCAGGGCTGCAAATGCAGAAGTCACTTTTGAAAATGAGATGAAGGCTCCCAAGCCACTCAGGCGCTTTTCAAAATGTTTTCCTCAGCCTCCGCCCCTGCTGAGGTTACGCTGTAGCTGAGATGCCCTCTACAGCGTCAGAGGGCAAGGCCGAAAGGGAACCACCAGATCACCCAGGCTGATTTCCTCTAACACACTAAACCCAACAACCCAAACCGTACACGAGGGGCAGACATTGCTGGGGAGGAGAGGGGCCCTGGACAGCTTTTCAGAAGAAGGGTATTTAAGGAGGGGCTTGATGGAGGAACAACAAAAAAAATTATGTTTATCCAGCACTTTCCATCTGAGGGTTGCCATGCATGTCACAGAAGGTGCTGAAGTGTTATTCCCATTTTACAGAGTGACATGGAGGGGGAGAGAGGTTGTGGGATGTGTCCCAGGTCGCACAGCGGGTAAATAGTCACGGAGATACAACTGAATCCATTAACTCCCAAGTCCTCTCCCTCGCCTTTAACCACTTGACTCGTGTTGGGGGGGAGAGAGTGTGGTATGAAGAATTACCTTCATGGAGGAAGGCTACGAGGAAATAAGAGCATAGCTCAAAAGCCAGAGCAGAGCTTCACAGGGGTTTGAAAGTGAGTAGAGGCTTGGAACAAATGCACAGAAGGAATGAGCCAGGGAGGGGACTCGAGCGTCTGTGAGAAACATAACAGGTGAAAACTGACTGAAGGGTGGTTGTTTTTTTGTTTTTTTTTTTGCAGGGAATGGGGCGGTAAAGTGGTTTGCTCTACCCTCTGAATCCGCCTAAAGCAGGCCATGCTGGAAATCTGCATTCCAGATGTTGCCACCGACGTGCTGTGTGACCTCAGGGAAGTCACTTGACCTGTCAGCGTCTCAGCTCCCGCCCAGGTAACGCTCCCTCTATTAACCGTTCATAAGCAGAGGCATATATGCTACACCTTGAAAGTATTGCTCCTGAGACCTGAGCGCTGGGCACACTCCCTCACAAGCTCAGATTAGGTCTGCGAAGCTTTTTTCTAATGAGGGGGTGGGAATTAGCCTAGAAGCAGGAAGGCTAGATGTCTTCTGAGTACCACAGGAACTGCTCAGCACACTCGTACCTGGCACATTGCCTGCCTGTGAGTCAGTGCTAACGACGTGCTCCAGCTGACCTACTTGTGTTTGTACTTTGGTTGCCTGCACTCCGCAGCAGCAACAGGTCGGCTCGCGTGACTATGAACCCACAGAAATGCCTAATCAGCGCGGAGGAATTATACCCAGAAATTTCCTCTCCAGTCCATGAACTGCTTTTGACACCAGCTTTAAACACTATAAGCAGGCGCTGAAATAAGAGTCTTATACTTAGGTCTCCGGGGAGAGGAGACACTCAGCAAAAAAGGGAGGGGGAAGGAGCTTGCTGACATGAAGCAGCGTCACTTGAACATGCATCTGCAGCCGGGCCACGCGCCCCTAACAAGTCACAGCAAGAGGGGAGAGCAGCACCAGCTGGTCCAGGAGGCTGATGATGCAAGAGAAAATTGCTTGTTGGAGCAGCTCGAGTGCCCAGGTGGCCCAGCGACGGAGGCTTGGTGGCTGGAACGGAGACAGTTTGTGTAAAGTGTTTGCTCAGAGGAAATGGAAGGCAGAAGGGCACTGGAGCCATTTCCTAGTGAGAGGTCACAGCTATAATGTTGGACTATATAGGTGAGGATGAGACATATCGCACAGTCCAAATGCTAATCTTCACATCATCTCCCTGAGGAGTCATGCTCTGTTTGTTCAGGGAAACACACCTGGTCTACAAGCCTAGAAGATACCACTGTCACCGGACTTTCCACGGCACCCCGTAGAGTAACAGCTACGGCCAGCGTGCCACATCCTCAGCCCTCTTCTGCCTCCCTAGCACCAGCATGTGGAACAGTGCCTGTCCTGTAGCTAAAAGCGGGTGCTACAGCTATTGAGCCACTTCACAGCCCGCGCGTCACAACCCATCATGGATTCAGAGCTAGCCCGGAAAGCAGCTTGCTTCCTTTGTAAGAGGTGTGCCACAGGCAGCCTGCCTGGAGCAGGCCGTGGCCCACCAGGCACACCTGCCTCGTTTCCCCGCCTCAGAGTCCTCAGATGGCATAATCCAAAGAGGTTTTCTGAGTATAAATGGCCCCTGTGGGGTTAATTTATTACAAGAGGGAAGCCCCATGCATGCAAACCACAACAAAGCAAGTTCCAACACCATGGTCCAGACAGTACATCAAGCAGAGCTCCAGCCTCCCTTGCCAGGCCCCAGCTCCCCGGGACGGCCCCAGCACCCCCGCCACACCTCACTCCCAGCCTTCAGCCCTTCCCGGGCCTCTGGCTTCAGCTCTCAGGTGCTGAGCGCCACCAGGCATCTCCCTCTACTGCTTTGAGCCCTCTCCAGCCTCAGAAAGGGCAGCTGGCTATGGCTGGCCCTTCTACGGAGTCTTTCTACCCCTCAGCTCTGCTGTGAGTCAGGAGAGTCAGCCATTTAGTCCCTCCATGGGCTTCCAAACCCTTTCCAGACTCCTGGCACCAGTTTTAGCTCTTGAAAAATAAATCAGCTGGCCAGGCCTTCCCTTGGCTTCCCAATAATTCCTCACTCTTTCCAGAGTGGACCTGCAGAAAGCTTTCTGCTCTCTGCAACTTTCCAGAGACCTCGTCCGATCCCCAGACTTCCAGGTCTCTCACTGGAGCTCCACCTCACCCCTCAGTGCTCCTTGATAGCCCCAGGTACTGCCCCAGCCTCTCACTTGGCCAACGTGAGCACACCTATTCTGGCATAGAGACACTGGACCCGCTTCATTCACTGGGGCCAGGCACCCTTTGACACCAGAGTTCCTGGCTCCTATTAGCCACTTATCAGTTGAAAACACGTCACCCCCTTTTCATGGGTATTCAGAGATCTCATGTTCTCATTGATCTGAAAAGCTCTGTGTGGTGATCTTGTGCATGCAAGAAATTTTAAATCAGCCAAGTTTTTACTCACACACACAGGATATGGAAGAAAGCTTTTTAATGAGTAAAAAGGCGTCTCATTGCAGGCCACTGGCACACATGCTTTGTCTTGCTTTTTAAGCAGTTTGGGGAAGTAACTATCATTTACTATGTATTTACAGAGCACAATAGGGCTCTGTCCTGGCTGAGGCCTCTAGGCTCTACAGAGTATAACTGATGGATAATAACACAACGACATGCACCATAAAACGCCTATGTTATAATAACCGATAATGACGCCAACCCGTGACTTAGCTATTTATTATACAAAAAGGTTTGTGCCTCCCACAGATGCAACCCAAAATATTTTTAATAGAGCATACCCAGATATAAGACAGCTTTTGACGTGCTATTAGTTACGGCCTCCTTTCTGTGCCAGAGCTACAACAATCCATTAAATGCTGGGAATTCAAAGAGATGAGAGCTTTCAAATGACTTAGCATTAATAGTCCTTTTCGGTAAAGATCCAAGTCAGGAAAGCTTCTCTATTCCGGATGGCACGAAAGCATGTGAATAAACTGAAGTGCGTGCTTAAGTCATCGCCATTCTGGAACGCACTAAAGAGTGCACTCAAGTGTTTTCCTGAATCGGGGCCCAAGTGAGATGGGGAACAGACAAGAAGTGCTTTGCCTGCGGCCCTATAATGTGCCATAGCCAATGGCTCTCAGTTGCTTTGCCTGAGTGGGGACTTCAAGAGGGTGGCCAGCCTTTCAGCAGCAGAGGTTGACTAGCACTCAAGTCTAAGATTCAAGTTCCACATTCAGCTCCCTGATCATGCGGCCTCTCTACAAACAAAGCCATTTTCTTACCTAGATAGTAACAATCCTCTTCTATCCAACTGCAGACCTGCACCTTGTTTTGCACAGCACCAGTTAGCCACCAGCACCTTTCTGTGTTTCTGGTGCCATTTGCTGTGCCTTAGAATGGACTGGGGCCAGTTTGTGATGTCAGGTTTTTTGCTCATATCCTTTTACAGCAGATTGGTCAATGCCTTACCCAAGAGTGCAGCACGTTTCCCCATTTAAAGCTTTGCCTGCTGCACCAGTTCAGGTAGGTGTGTGTGTGGTGGTGGGGGGGGGGGAGTGAATTTTGAGGAAAAGAAAAAATGAGCCTTAGAGGACATGATTCCCCCCCCCCCAAAGGCTGGCCACAGATCTCCACCTAGTAACTCCTGCAATGCAGGGAGTTATTCTTCCCCAGCCACACACTAGGGAGCTCATCCAAACTAGTGCTGAAGCTAATGGGAGTTTTTTTTTTTTATTTGACTTCAGTGAGCTCTGATCAGGCCTTTGTTCAGTCTGTGCCTTGTTTTCAGAGTTGAACTTTTACAGGCCCAGTTAGAAAAGCAATCGGACCTGTTGTGTTTATTAATACTCTGAACTGGGAGTCCTGAGCAGGCAAAGTATTCACATTTTGCTTTTCATTTCCACTGTCCCATGTCTTAAAAATTAAGAACCAGTGATGAAGCGGGCTTCTCTTAGTACATCCGGGGGCACAACTGTGAGAGGTTCCCAAATAATTTGATCACATAACTAAGAAAATATCTTGCAGAGTGTAGAGCTACATTATTGCTCAGAAGTGAAGTTTAATTTCATAGAAACCAGTAGAGCAAAGTGACTAATTTGCAACAAATAAGGTATCTGAAATGAACCTCTTTCTGCTCAGAGGACGCCCAGGAGCAGATTGTGATGTTTCTCAGCTATACTCAGATTAATTCAATTTATTTTAACTATGAATAGATCATAACATTTCTCTGCAAGATTTGCTGTTTTGAGTTTGCAATTCAAGCAGTATTAATCTGTCGTCATTGACCAGATATTGTGTTTGTTTTCAGATTAGGTAAGCATGCAAGCTCTTCCTGCTCAAATATTTGCATGGGAGAAACTAAAATTCATTTTCTGCACATGCTCAGACAGGCACCTTTCCCTTCTCTGTGAATTCCTGCAAGTGAAACTCTCAGACAAACCGAAAGCAGAAAGGAGCACACAAGCATGGACACAGCCAAAATAAATTCATTTTGAGAATTTTTTTGCCCAGCACATAAAACCAGAGTTTAATTGCATATGAACTAAATTTAACTTTACATTTGTCTTTTAAGTCTGAACATGTCAGGGCCTTAAAGTTTGCAATGAAAATAAGTCTACAGTTGGTTTTAAGGACTCATTGCCTAAACCAACGGCAAGATTAATATTTTGCCAAAGTATTACAAAATGTCTGTGGCCAAAAGCTAAAAAATGTGAAGACTGACATTCAGCTATTTGGGTGTATCTATGAAGTGTTTCTCAAGTGGATTGTTTCACTTGTCATGTCTTAGATATGTCTCTTATCTGAGCCAGGAAAACTGAATCTTCACCAGAGATGGATTTTAATATTTGTTTCTTTTTAGTGAACAAAAAGAAAGATCTATTCTTCTATGCCTACAGGAGACAGCTCACCTCGTGCGTCCCACTCTTCAAGGTCATAAAGCTTGCGGTAATAAGATGATGCTATTAAAAGAAGCAGTGGGCACACTGGTTCAGCAAGAAGTTGGATTGTGGGATCTTAATTCATTTGAGAGGCAAGCATTCCATGCCAGCTGGGTTAAGAGC
Organism: Mesoclemmys tuberculata; assembly: GCA_007922155.1. Classification (NCBI taxonomy): domain Eukaryota; kingdom Metazoa; phylum Chordata; order Testudines; family Chelidae; genus Mesoclemmys; species Mesoclemmys tuberculata. Next base: position 6,458,914 of record ML675611.1, on the reverse strand, counting down.
TACAATTACATTAAATTAGAAAGGGGATTCCAGCTTTTAATTCCCACGCATGGAGATATTCTTTCTATTGGTGGCCTTTGGGAAAGCGGGGGGGAAGTTGAGATCAGATATGCAGACCTGAGCCAGTCAAACTCACTGCAGCTATGACTAAAGAGGGTAAGTGTGAGCAGTACAAGAGATAGGGAATAGTGGATACCTCAAATGTGCTGACTGATGGGTGCAACTGCACCAAAAAAGGCAGCCTGGAATGATTAAAAGAGAACTTAGGGGCAATAAAGTGTTTGTTATAGCTCTAAAAATAGGAGAGAAAGCTAGAAAGGTAGCTTAAAGGGAAGTGGAAGTGCTATTTAGATTGGGCACCACTGATGTAGATCAATCTTTTTTACTTGAGGGCCACAAATATCATTTTTACAACCCTGAAGGGCTCCCAGTCTATCAGCTCATAAAACGTATTGACATACGCACCATTAAGGACTGGAAATCACCACGTATGTAAAGGAAACAGTTTGATGCTACTGTGCTCATTGTTACAGTCACTATTTTACAGCTACCAGTGACTCGCAGGGTGTCACATGCTCACAGACTAGTGCAGAGGAGTGACTGTCACCACACACTGGAGCACGTGGCCTGGCAGCTAAGTCACATGGGGGGGGGGCTGCTAAGTGCAGGCCAAACCGGGAGGCACTGATTTTTAGAGTCCTGCTCCCTCTTCAAGCATGGTGGGTCCTGGCTGCTCCACCAGCACTGCCACGCCCCCCTGCAGCCAGAGGGAAGGAGTTCAGTGAAGAGGCTGCCTCCCTGCTGATCTTCTGTCCCCTCCCCCCGTCTGCAGCAGGGAAATTGCGTGTGTCCTGTAGCCCCATGTGCTCCAGCTGGGTCCCTAGGCAGTGGCTCCCTTCTGCAGCCAGGGGGACAGGAGATCAGTGCTCCCCTCCCTCTGGCCCCAGCAGGGACCCCAGCACCTATGGACCCAGGAGGAGCACTTTGCCATACTCCCTGCTACAGCCAGGGGGAGGGCGGCGCTGATCTCCTGTCCCCTTGGCTGCAGCAAGGAGCCTGCACGAGTCTTGTAGCTCCGCAGCAATGTGCTCTGCCTGGGTCCTTAAGCAGTGGCTCCCTTCTGCAGCCATGGGGAGGGGGGCAACAGGCCACTTTGAAAGACCCCAAGGGCCACAGGTTGGGAACCATTGATCTACACTCTCTCAGGACATAGTTATGCAAATATTGCCCTCAAGAATATTCTCCTTGACAACTATTGTATTTCCCCCCCATAAAATCCTCATAGAAACCCTTGTTTAAAATGTATCCAACTCTGATCTACCCCCTACAATATTCTTCTGCTGCAATTTTTGCTAGGCAAAACTCACCTTTAAAACTCATGTCTACCATTAGTCTTGGCTCTGATTCAAACTGCCCTTCACCCCACAACATCACTAGACCACCAGAAGCTATCGCTAGTCAGGGGAGAGTTTGGCCACTGGCCGTCTGGGTTCTGATGATCAATGCCACTTTACAGCTCTGTAGCATAAACTGAAACCTACATGTATTTTAGTCATCACCTTAGTTTCTGCAGAAGATAGCCATTACCTCAAACTTTAAGACAGCCTGTAGTGAAATGAGTATGTCTCTAGTTTTCCTAGCATAGATCTTGCATTTGAATTCCCCCACTCACACAGTATTAGTTTCTGTGGTGGGGATGAATGAACCCAATAGAGTGTCTTTTCCCTGTTGTAGTCCAGATACAATAATTGATTCCCCTCTAGGAAAATGTCCCAGAACTACTCTTTTCCCAGTAAGGCACACAGCAAAATCTAAAGAACCACAAAAAATAAATCCAGATCAGAAATATAGGCTCAGAAAAACCCTACATTACACTTTTTTTAGACCAATGCAATGTTAGTGGTATAAAGGGCCAAACCAGGGTCTCAGTGAGATTATTTATTTGTATTCTAGTTCATAGAGCCCCCAGTTGGGATTCTATTGTTCTAGCTGCTGTATATACAGATGGGGACAACTCTCTCTCTCAGACTAGACTAGGCAGACAAAGGATGGGGGGGGACACAGCCCCAGACGTGCCCTTATCCCTTGAATACTTATTTACGTTCAGTTTTCCCACACTGAGTATACCAGAAATCAAGAGCAGGGACTGTAAGGCTAACTCTCTGCAGGATGCAGGCAGTACAAGAGAATATTATGTATTAAGAGTTAATACACATTGTAACAGTTACTTTAAGTTCACAGTTGTATTGATCAAGCCAGTTATTTATGGTATGTAAATATGGCATTTACTTTGTGCCCCAATGATATTTTTATTGTAACAGGCCTTTCTATGCAAAGATGAGGCCCTCAAAATATACAACGTACAAGTTAGTTGTCTTCATGCTAATTGGAAAAGGTTTTTAATTGGATGGATCAGCCATGCAGAACAATGATAATTTACCATGCCATGCACAAAATCTTTTCTCCCACCCTTCCCATGGCAAGAGAAAACAAATGATATTTTGCTCACTCATCCAAATGAAGGTCCTCACCTGGGGCAAAAGGACATATAGGCTTTACAAGGCTGTTTTCAGTTGCTCACTTGTATTTTGCTGAACTTTAAATTGTACATTTGGGACAAAATTCCCTTAAAGCTGAATAATTCATACTAGGGCACCAGGATCCCAATGGATTTCTCCAGACACCGCTGTTGAGAACTGAAAACCCAAGCAATATCTGTGTTCGAGAGATGCAAGCGAAATAATGTGGAGAGATTATTATTGGCAGTGCAGCAGCATTTGGGACCCCACTGGGCTAGACACAGCATCATCTGTTGCAAAGAGTCCCTGCCTCAACAAGCATACAATAGAAGGGGGGGGGAAATGGGTACAGGCAGATAAAGGGAGTAATGGGGAAAACACAGGGTAAGACTGAGACCAGAATTCGTGCAATAAGCAGCAGTCACAGCACACTGGCTGTCCTAGCTCCTAATATACTGGGAATGGTTTCCTGAAAGTGATGTTCCAGGAAGAAAGAATCGTAAAAATATCGAAGAAAGAGTCAAGATTTGCTTCTCCCTCTATCTCCCCTGGCTGTGCCAGGCTGCAGCTGCAGCGGAATGGATTTCCCTAAATTGTGCACAGTATGTGTGGTGGAGCCCAGGCAAGAAGGGGGCTGGCGAGTGAGATCTCCCTGGACTCTGCTATGCAGTGGGAGGAGAGGAAGGATGAGGATAGCAGTCCTGTTGCTGCATGGTTGCGCCAGCCGTTGCCCTCTGCCCAGGGCATGGGAGCAGAGGAGACTACTTCATGGTTAGGGCTGGAGACCAGTAGGTTGCTACTCTATGGCCTGGCTTCCTTGTCACTGGCCATGAAGAAGACCCAGAGGCAGGCCCACCAGCGTGCACACCAAGACTTACACTAAATGCACAATTTAGGGAAATCTGGCCTCTAGCCTTCTCGAATCCTCTCTTCATCCACAGACTAACACAGAAAAGTATGAAGGAGACATCTTAGACCCAGACAGCCAGGATGGCTGATCTGTCCCTTCAGACAACCCCCTGAAACCACAGAGTACGTTGAAAGCCGCACCACTGAGGCCTCCCATCACAAAAAGGAGGTACAAGTCACTGTCTGTCAGGCTTTTCCTGCTCTCATGATCAATTGCCCCTGGAGCCTCAGCAGTGTAGGATGCCACTGCAAGCCTCTGACAAAGGCAGTGGCAGCAGTCCCCCCAAAATAGAAGTCAAATTCCTTTTGACTTGCTTTTTAAATGCCCCAAATGCCGTATGCCCCAAGCTTTATGATTGCACTCAGCTGCAAGACATTCACTTCACTCTGAAATTTGGCACATGCCGTTAGAACTAAACGTAATTTTTTCCAGATATGAAAGAAAGTCTTTGTCCTTCTGAAACTGGAAAGGCACAGCCAAACCAGAACTGCCAGGCTACTGGCCTCAGGCATTTGTCATCAAATAGTACTTTGGTTTTTCCTTTGAGCCACGTTTTTATAGGTTGTTAGCCCACTGCCACACAGACAGATCAGGGTCAGCACACACAAGCTCTGAGCCAAGTCCTGTTGATCACAACTGTAGTTCACAGAAGAAAGCGATGAGGCACTATTCTGGCCTGATTCCAAAACATGATGACTATTTGGACACAAGGCATTTAGGCGCTGGTCCAGATTCCATTAAAGTTGATGAAAAGACCCCCATTGAGCTCAATGGGCATTGGATCAGGCTCATATAAGTTACACATAAGCAGATACTTATGTTCAGAGTCAGTATTAATACCGAGTGACTTGCCTTGGAAGGGAGAAAGTGTGTCATTTCAGGCGTGGCACTTTAGAGTCACACCATTTCTCTGTCAGCATATGCAGTGACAACGCAGGAATCAATGTATTTGATTTTTCAGTTCCTAATGAACTCTGAGATAGTTATTAATTAAAGCACCAGTGCTTTCTAACCAAATTGTGCATAGGGACTGCTATGTCTTGACCAGTATCTGTATTTTTAGAATCAGAGTATAAACAACTTGTGTGGCTTCCTCTTCTGTGCGCAGAGAAATGCTTAAAACCATGAGATTAAGGCAGCTTCATTGTTCAAGCATGAAGTAGCAATAAATGAAGTTTGCAGATATTCTGATGAAACTTCATTTAGAAAAATACCCTGGAGAAACATCAGCTGATTGTCTGCCAGGATATCCTACTCAGATTTCTGTACTTAGGAGGACAGCTGGTTGAAAACCAGAATTTCTGTCCAACTCCAAATCAGAATAAAGAGTTGAAATTTTTTTTTTTTGCAGAACAGAAATTCTGAAAACTTCTACTCAGAAACATCAAATCATTTTGATAAGTCAGAACAATACATATAAAATAAAACCATAATACAATATAAAAAATAAAAACATTTGTCATTACTGAAATAAAAGAGTCGAAACAGTTCATTTCAACCATTTCCCATAAAAAAGGTTGACCAGCTCTACTTACAGGAGTATAGGCTCTGCTCCTGCTCCACCGACATCAATGGGAGTCCTTCATTTGACTTCAATGGGCATTGAATGAGGTCCATAGAGACACCATGCCACTGAAGAGACAATGGACAGAGACTCCTGTTGACTTCAATGAGAGGGGAAGAATAGATGCAACTTCTCCTTATGTAGTGGGAAGCGAGATTCATTAACTGCTTATATAAAGTCCTCAAAAGCAATCTAGAAGGTGCTGTGCTCCATGGACCAGAGCAACTTCTGAAAGCTTCACAAGGCAATCCAGGAGTTTGCTTGTTTCAGAACTTCCTTCAGAAGCACAACCACATGTTTCAACATCTGGAAGAAATAGGGATAACTGAGGTAACCGCAGACCAATCTCAGTAATTTCAAACCAGGGTATCATTTTAGCCACCACTTTACACAGACACTCTGGGTCAGTCTTGCCAAGACTATAGGCCCAAATCAACAGGTTCTATTAAAATGTATTCCACCAAAGACCCCTTTTTGTGAGCCACAAGAGCATTGATCGAAATGGCAGCCATCCCATTAGAAAGAGCGTTGGGGAAAGGTAAGCATGTAACTGAGTTCGCTGGGATTCTCTTTATGGTTTTAGAGAAATTCAGCTTCAAGGAAGCGTTTTGTAACGAGGTCAGACATCTTTACACGGCTATTGAGGCCGCATTAACTCCTAATAGGGCCTAATCTAAAATAGTTCCACGTCTTTAAAGGAGCTAGGTGATGTGGCAGCGTCAGATCTTCCCTCAATGCTGCGGAGTTATTTGAGGACAGTGGTGTCCCAGTCCATGCCACATGGCTGCAATGCAAGGAATCTGCTCAAAAGAAAAACCTATCACAGTAGGTGCCCAAATGGTGCACGTCAGGGCTGAAAGCCATATGCGGAAGCCCACACCTGTCCATACTACACACAGCTGAAGCCTGTACCATTCCTCACTTATTTCTTTGCTTCCCCTGTGCTGCCTTAAAGATTAATTTCCAAATGCCTGAACTTTTTCTGTCCCAGGGTAAGTGACTGTCCTGGGGAAGATACCATACAACACCCACAGCACTAGTAAGTTTATGGCTATTTTAGACACTGGGTTTTATAAATGAAGGCACCGCATACACCCCTTTGCTAGCAACTGTTTATAGTCTCCCTACAAGGAATTAGATGCTCTCGTCTCCCAGCAAAGTGGAAGCTGAGGCCACTCAGAGGAAGCATCAAACACCTTGCAGAACTGGATCCTAAGCTTGTACTTTGATTTGTGTATTTGTCATGGGCAGTGTAACCAGACCCATGCCAACAGAACTCAAACCAGAGTGGGATCCTCATTGAATGGGGGTGCGTCTAGCAAGGTCCCGCAGGGATCAGATCCAGGCCTGACACTATTCATCACTTATCTGAGTGATAATATAAAATCACTGTTGATAAAATTTGTGGATGACATGAAAATTAGCAGAGTGAGAAATAACAGTGTGGACATGCAGTGGACCAGAGTGATCTGGATTGCTTGGACCCAAGCAAACAGAACGTGTGTTAATGCAGCCAAATGCAAGATGTACATCTCGAAAGAAAGAATGCAAGCCATGCTTACAAAATGGGAGACTGTATCCTGGCAAGCAGTGAGTCTGAAAAGGAGCTAGGAGTCATAGCACATAAGCAAGTCAACAGGAGGTCCCAATGCTGTGCAGTGGCAAGTAGGGCTAATGCAGTCCTTGGATGTATAAACAGGGAAGCAGTGAGGGTTTTTACTATTTTACTATTGTTTGCAATACTGGTGAGACCGACAGGAGAACATGGTGTTCACTTCTAGAATCCACATTTTGATCGTGTTGTGGAAAAACTGGAGAGGGTGCAGAAGAGAGCCACAAAAATGGTTTGAGGGCTGGAGGAAACACTTTACAGTGAAAGTCTTAAAGACCTCAGTCAAAAAGAAAAGTGAGAGGTGACTTGATTACCACATGTCAGTATGGGGAGAAAACCACCAGGAACCAAAGGGGTCTTTAATCTAGGCGAGAAAAGCAGAACAAGAACCAGTGGCTGGAACCAGGAGCCAGAAAAATTCAAATTAGAAATTAGGCACTTTAAAAAAAAAAAAAAACACAGTAAGTGATTAACCCTTGGAACCAACCACCACGGGAAATGATAGATTCTCAATCCCTTGAGGTCTAGAAAATCAAGACTGGATGCCTTTCTGGAAGATTTGCTTTAGTCAAAACAAGTTATTGGTCTCAAACCAGGAAATGTAATGCCCCGTGATATATAGGAAGTCAAGACTTGGTGATCTAATGGTCCCTTCTGGCTTTTAAAAAATCCATCAATCTATAAATTAAAAAACTGAGTGACATTAAAATCCTGAGATTTAGCAGTAAATATATTTGTGTTCCCTTTTATTGGTCTTCTGGGAGTTGAACCTACAGGTTTTCATAGAATATTTGGGTTGGAAATGACCTCAGGAAGTCATCTAGTCCAAGCCCCTGCTCCAAGCAGGACCAACCCCAACTAAATCATCCCAGCCAGGGCTTTGTCAAATCAGGCCCTAACAACCTCTAAGGATAGAGATTCCATCACCTCCCTGGGTAACCCATTCCAGTGCTTCACCACCCTCCTAGTGAAAACATTTTTCCTAATATTCAACCTAGGCCTCCCCCACTGCAACTTGAGGCCATTGCTCCTAGTTCTGTCATATACTGCCACTGAAAACAGACTAATTCCATCCTCTCTGGAACCCCCTTTCAGGTAGTTAAATGCGGCTATGAAATCCCCCCACCTCACTCCACCCCCATTCTCACCTTATGAAGCTTTTCTCCAAAGCAACTTATTTTTTGTTTCCAAATGAAAGTGGTGGTTCTCACATAACATCACTCCAGGGGCTGGGGCTTTGAGAAAAAATTCTCCATACCACAAGACTCAATAAAATTGCAAGAGTTTGACAACACTGAAGGACTAAAACACCAGATCGTGCTCTCACACAGGCAAACTTCATGTGGTCCTGGATACTCCACGCCAAAGAGAATCCTAGCAGCCTGACACAAGAGATACAAGGAACGATGTATTTATTGTCAAGGCAAGGAGCCATTAATGAAGAAACAACCAAAAGCTAGATGTTTCATTTAACAAGGTTTTGCTGGGCACTCATGACTCAGGGGGAATTGGCATCTCACACCAGCCAAGACAAGATCTTTGCTGCACTAGAGGGGAGCTAGCTCTCAGGTGTTGCCAGCATCATTTGGGAAAATTAATGGCGATAACAAATGTTGGGTATTATAGCACTTGACTCTCCAACATGTCTGTGGGGCTAAGCAAGGTGCATGCCTCGTGCTCTCCCTAGATGGGGCTGCTTGACTCCTCCACCTTGCTCCCCTTGGCTGGCGTCTCTAGCCACTCTACAGCCCAACACCCTGTGCGACTGCCCAGCACAGGCCCAACACAACCCTTGGGCTGACTGCCTGACAAAGGATTTGTCCCTTAGTCCATTAAGTTGAAAACATTTAATTTCTACAAGAGATATAGGGTCACAAGGCAAAATAGAAAGGGTGCTGGAGGACAGGTCAATGGGCAATGCTGGCCTATTGCAGCAATAGGCCAAGGCATTGGAGAGTGTATACTGCACCTTTCTCAAACAAGGACATGAGTAACACAGGCATGCAACATAATGGGATCATACGTAACTCTTGATCTTAAGTTTGAAATGTCTCTAACTTGGCTTCACCCTGTCATGCGACTATAAAAGAGAATCAAAGTTGCTTTCTTCTAACACTGAAGAAGGAACTTTATCAGAACAGTGGTTCTCAACCAGGGGTACATGTACCCCTAGGGGTACGCAAAGATCTTCCAGAAGGCACATCAACTCATCTAGATATTTGCCTAGTTTTACAGCAGGCTACATGAAAAGCACTAGCAAAGTCAGTACAAACTAAATTTTCATACAACTTGTTTATAGTGCTCTATACACTGAAATGTAAATACAATATTTAACATTCCAATATAATTATAAAATAATTCAATAGTAAAAAATGAGAAAGCAGGCAATTTTTCAGGAATAGTGTGGGGTGACACGTCTGTCTTTGTAAGCAAGTAGTTTTTAAGTGAGGCAACTCCTAAAGGTACAGTTTTTAAGTGAGGCGACTCCTAAAGCAGTACAGTAGTCTGGAAAGGTTGAGAGCCACTGGTTTAGAATAAGGAAAGCTGCTTCACTGTAGAGCTCCAGCCCAGCCCGCTCAGGCCCATCTCACCCAGCTTCCTGCTGCAAATGGAAAGGAACACACGTTTGGTGTGACTATTTGCTTAGTAGCCTTGAGTTAAATTTGGATTTAAAGGTAAGTTTTGAAGAATGGCCAAGTCAGTTACACACTGCACAGTTCCATGCTGCACCCTGTATAAGTGAATGGTTTTAGAAAACCCCATATATTAGCGAGCCACTTAGCATGGCTCAGGATTGCACTTGGAGTCGGTCCAAAGTTAAGATATGCCCCTGCAGCAGCAGTTTGAATAGACTGACAATTATTGACAAAATTGCACCACGCTAGAACTAAAAGTAATACAAGGAGAAAGGTACAGACCTTTTCACATCCACAGCCTAACTTTTAATCAAATTTTGTAGTCTTTAAAAAATATTATATTCCCCCCCTTCCATTTGTATACCTAAACCCTGTCACTAGACAGTATTAATACAGCACATTGCCACAGGGAAAAGAATGTGACAATGAAAGTCATATTAAGACAAGTACCCTAATCTAAGTAGGTCACCTACTCCAAGGAAATTTGCAACAAGATTATGCAAACCACCAGCCTCGTTTCTCACCCACCCACTCCACACTATTTTCACTTCTATACTTCTTCCTACTTTCACATATTTAGATACAGTTAAACGATGCAAAAATGATTTTCAAAGTTTACTAGTTAAACTCATGTTTGGACTAGCTCCTTGGCTGAATATATTTTTCCATCAAAGCTCAATTGGTTTGATAACTGCATACACTATTTGAATAGGCTTTAGTCTTCAGAGTCAGTTTGACCTGGTTTAACCCCCCCCCCATACATTGAAATTTGAGTCATTTTTTAAATTTCATACTCTATTATGAATATAAAAATTAAGAACAGCAGAAGAAAAACAGGCTGATCCTAATACTTACTAGACTTCTGGAAGCAAGGCCAAGTAAGAGTACACTGTTAATGGGTTGGACACTGACTGGGAAAAAGCAAAGGTTCCATGGTGTACGCATGCAGAATCTAGCTTGAGGTAGCAGGAAATCTCTGGAATTTATCTAGAACAGGAACACTACATTCTAGGTTATAATCTTTTTCCTGGGGTGCACTCATCAGCAAGCCTAAATGCTTCCTTGAGTTTAAGCCCAATTCTGGTCTCAGTTAACACCAGCGTAACTCCATTAACTTTTATTAAATCCCTCCTAATTTACACCAGAGTGAAACCAACATCAGCCTCTCCCTGTATTTGTTTTTTTGCCATTTGACAAAGACACTTTTGGACATTTCCATTTTTCTTCATTAAAAGGAGTGTGGGAGCAGTCCCAAAAGCAATCAGCCAGTTGTGACAATCAGGTACCTGGGGACCCCAAATCTTATAAGATCAATAGAGATTCATGGATTATAAAGCCAGAAGGGACCCACTACTCCAGGTCCCAGCCCAGGCACCCTATAGATGGCAGCCATGTGCTGCAAGCTCTTCCAACTCCTCAGTACCTTTCCCTGGGCCACTTCCCAACAGCCCCAGTACCTTCTTTGCCTTGCCTCAGCCTGCCGATCCCAGCAGCCAGCCCGGAGCTCGCTATAGCGCCCCCAGTCCCTGCTAGCAGCACTGCTCCAACCAGGGTACCCACTACCGCCTGCCAGTTAAACACCCAATCCTTCCTCCTTGTGCTCCAGGAAGTAACTGGCCCTACTCTGACCTATAGCTCTTTTTATATGGGCCTGCTGGGCCCCGATTGGCTGCTCCTCTCAGCCCCTCTCAATTGGCTGTCTCCTGCACCGCCTCCCTAGTGCTATTAACCCCTTAAGGGCCAGTGTGGGGCCAACACCCCATCACAATGACATTTTGTTGCCCAGTCACCCAGTTTTGCAAGATTCTTTTATAGTCTGCTTTGGACTTCACTCTCCTGAATAATTTTGTAATCATCTGCAAACTTTGCCCCTTTGGCACATCCTGCATAGAGGTAATCTTGAAGAAAAATGTGCATTTCCATGAATTCTAGGTGATTTAAAGCTGGACCTGCCCATATCTTTGTTCTGTCTACGAAGAGAGAGGTCTGTGGCATTGATAATAAGTGGCTAACCATTTTACTATCAATGGAAAGGCTGCTGCAAACAAACCACTTAAATTATTACCATCAAAGCATCTCTCTGTGAGGGGAAGGTAAGTGATCTCTTGGTTGAAATATGGAATGAATATTTTTGTTTTAAACATGGCACAAACACTTCTGGCTGGAAAATATGAGGGGTGTGAACCAGGAAACCATCTCTTAATGACTTTCATTAGATGGTTTAACAGCTGGGGAAAAAATTACATCCTTTCAGATGTCCAATAAATGTAACAGTTTATTATTGGACAGTATATTTATTCAGAATACCCCAATATTTCAATCTGTCCATTTCCAAAGTGAAAAGGATCATAGGTTATTGATATTTGGAATAACACCTAACTGTTGTATGTATGGCATAAGAAATGACACATTGAGACAGGAAAGCTGGTCAACTGGAATTTCTCTCCTATGGGAATTTCTAATGTTTTGACATTTGTTTCCATTCGAATCAAGACAAAAGTCAAAATAGCAAAGTTTTTTCATGGAGACAAAGGTTTTGAATCAAGATCTTATGTACACGTCAGAATGTTTCGTTTTGGCTCTGTTAGACACTGAACTGAGGCCACTTAAGCTGCTGCAGTACCTCATGAGAGATATAGTTCAGGTGACTTTTGTCCCCCATTTTCTTCTATGGCCTTGGCTTTCCAGTTGGACTACGCTTTCCATTATTACTACTTGGAGAATTCTGTGCCAAAAAATAACAATTCTGCACACAATACTTTAAAATTCTGCATATTTTGTTTGTCAAAACACCAAAATTTAATCATGCCAGTTTCAATTATTTTGGTAATTTATTTCAAAATACCTGTCAGCAAGAATGTCTGAAACAAGACAGAAGAGATTCCAGAAATGTTTTTTGATAAATAGATTCATTACTAGGCATATTAATGCAGAACTTGATGTGTCTTTGTTGACAGTTCTCTTCTGTTTTAGTGAAATTAAGTATTTCGTTTAAACAAAGTCATTATACAAAAGTATGTTATAAAAAAGTATTGTAAAGACCTGGCCTAAGAGGTGCTAGCATTCTTAAGGACTGTTTTCTATCTGTCATGTCTTGTCCAAGTTCAAGCTTCTATGTGTATTGTAAGGTTTCTGAGTCATACTACCGTAGCGGGAGAGAAGTTGGTAGTTTAGTTGTAGGATAGCTGGTGGTTAGCATGAGGAAGGGAGACCCAGGGTAGAGTGTGTGTGCGTTTGTGTGGGTTGGGTTGTGTACATGGTTCACCAGACAACACTCCTTTGGCTCCAGAGATAGTACGCACACCCCCATGTCAAGTGCGGGTTGGAGTGTTGGGGTAGGGGATGCAATCATAGGTAGGCATGGAGGCAGGTGGCTGCAAGGTGGCCAGGAATATAAGAGGGAGAGCCACCACTAGGGTCATGTGTACGCAACGGCTTTACGTCTATACTTAACAAATGCATCTGACACATGCAAAACTGGAAGGAGGAAGTAGCCTCCTTTTGGGTGGAAATCTCAAATTCAGCATGAAAAAATAAAATTCTAAAGGGAACATTAATTCTGCGCAAATTCTGCATTGCGCAGTGGTGCAGAATTCCAGCAGGAGTACATTATGGTCAGCAATAAAAGGGCTCCTATAATGCACAGTAGCACTCCATCCTCACCCCAAAATGATGTATTGTGTCTCAGTTCTCTCAGTAAAAACTCTATGTGGAATTGTGGCGTTTTGTATTTATTCTAGACAAAGTAAAAAAAAGAAATTGGAAAAATTTTGATGAAAACATATGTTTTCCTGGAAGGGGGAGGGCGGACACCACCCCATTTTCCTACCTGCTCTAATTGGAGCCAATCATAGGTTTTCAACAAATCCCAATTATATCCAGGCTTCTACTGCTGATTACAGACAGCTTTATGGCCCCAGCCTACACAGTGTAAACACAAGTTCATTCACAAGCTCCATTCACAGAGTTAAGTTAAACATCTGTCCCTGTGTCTGCTCCTGTGTGAGACAGAGAATCTCCAAGCATATCAGAACTGCATAAAATTATAATATGGGGGACCAGCTTGCCTACAGTTTGTGTCCTCCATTGTAAAACCACAATATCAGGCATTGAAGGTCAATGCTACGTGGAATCTATGTGTTGTTTTCAGTTTTTAAGTAGTTCATGATCAAAAGTGTTGCCAGGAAATGGGCTGATGCACATTGCTGGTTAAAATGTATCTAAGGATGGGATTTTCAATGCACCAAAGGGACAAATAAACACAAGTCCTGTTGAGAGTCAATGGGGGTTGTGCTCCCAAGTCACATTGGCTCAGGGGAATTAGGCACCTATATATCTTTGAGAATATGGGCCTTCCTAAATGAAGATGGAATTTTCAGGAGTGCCTTATGCTGATTTACTGGAGCACTTCTCCATATGTACCGCAGTGCAGCCCAATGGCTGGATGGAGCTTGGTATGAAGGATGGTGAGCAAGCTAAATATGACGGCTATGCCTCTGTCCTGCCACACTGGCAACATGTGAGTTGCTTTTCAATGTTACAGCACTGCAGTAGGTGTAGTATCTTATACTACATTGAACTATATTGGACACACACCTCTCCCTTGCACGAACATTCACCTTCACACTCTGAGAAGTCCCCATGGAAGTCAATGAAACATAGTGCAGGAAATTAAGCAAGTGTTTAAGTCTTTGGAGAATTAGAGTATTAGATTCAGATGTTGACATGGTTTTCAGCTATGTAAGTATTTAAACAGGCCTGCTGCCCTCCCTTTCCCCTCATCTAGCGCTCTTTAATCAATGAACAGTTATCCAGTAATACAATGGACTATGACTGCTAGGCGTATCATTTCAAAGGCGAGTATCATTGCAGATGAAGGACTTTGCTTTGCAGAACAACTTTAAAACATTTTCATCTTCTTTTAAGAAATCAAAAACCAAAAACCTAAACCAAACATAGATTTGATCCATCACTTGACTGGTTTTCCAAAAATTGTCTTAAAATTATTGTAACCTGGTTGCCTAGAATTAAGATCCTAAATGTATATATAGAAACCTAAGTTAGAGTAGCCCAGTTTTTCAAAGGTTCTGAGCAACCACAGCTTGCATTAGTTTGAAATCGACGGAAACTGCTGAACACTGAAAGCTTTGCGGGGCAGCTTTTATAGTTCTTAAATATTAAATATGTATTTGGGAGCCTAATATTAGGTAATCAGGTTTGCAAACTTCTGTTTTAGTGCATACTTACTAACACTGTTTTGTTAGTAGAACGCTGCTTATCAGCCTGCTGAGACCACTTTGTTCCCAGCTAGCAAAAATAGCAAGCAACTTTAAAAAGGAAACTGAGTTTAATATGTTTATATTGTTAATATGTTTAATACGTTTATAAAGATGAAGAGATTAAAGCAGTTTATATGAAAATGATCTTTTCTTGGTCAAGAGAATTAATTATACCTTCAGTTTTACCAAAATTGAGCTGTCCCGCAGAGATGGACTGAATCAATTCAGAACATTTGGGCACCCCAGAAAGCTTTTGATACCAAGCTACTGCTATGCTACCAAGATTTTTAGCTTTCCCCCAGTCATACTGTCTCAAAAGTCCATAGCAGCCTGAAACACTGTAGTAATATTCTTGTAAGATGTAGTAGTTTTCGGTTACTGGAGAATTGTGTAGCATTAGGACTAGCATATTGCCTTTCAGCAGGGTCATTCTAGGATGTTATATAATAAAGTGCACTAAAAGGCATTTTGGGGGGTATACGCTGGTGGCAAGTATTTTTGACCTAACTTCTCTACTTTGCAGAAGCTTATTTGTTATTCCTTAGCTGTGCATGTGGATGGCTAGGCAGCTGTTTCAAACTGAGCACACACAGGATGGGTGTGAGACTCTTGCACAATTGGGGAGGTATTCTCACTGGATCTAGTTTGCTCGTGCCCGGGAGGACTGATTTCCCCACACACCCTGTGTTTCAAAGCAGCACTAAGGCACCCCTGTATTTATTTTAGATTAGCTGTTAGGCAAAGACAATTACGTGAATTTTGTGGCTCATGAAAGCTGCTGAATTGAGCTCACTGGAGATTTGTGGTCTATTCATTCACAGAACAGGGAGGTCAGACTAGATGATCATATTGGTCCCTTCTGACCTATGAGTCTATGAGATGGCAGCCATGAAAGCTTCCCTTACAACAGCCCCACAGAGTGCTTAACCCCTGCCCTGGAGGGACTACACATTCTCCCTGTCCATTCACCTCTTGTCCCTGTTGCTGACACTCCCAAGCGCACAGCCAAATATGACTGAATGCTGGTCCAAACCAAGAGATTTGAATACGTGTTTCCTTCCCACAAGTAAGCTGCTGAGACCTACGTATGCAGGATTTACCTCAATATTTACTTTCTTGTTAATATGTAACATGTGGTGTCACGTGTCTTTGATTTATTGAACAGTAAAACGATTATGACTGCAGCTGTTAACTGTATCCCTGTGTAGTGCTATGCTTTTGAAAGCCAAATTGCACTGTATTCATACTGAACAGTGCAAGGGAATTATTTATTTCATTACCTCCCTTCTAGGGTGTGTCTTATACCAGGGAGATGCCTGCCCTTTCATGCAGAGACATGTACTGGAAATTCTGGAAGAATATTCCATCAGTACAGGATATGCTAGAAACAATATCATTAAAAAAAGCTCTTGTCCTCCTCAGTCTAGTACATACTAGGCACTTATTGCAATTTATCAGAACTCTTCAAACAGCGCTGTAGTCTCAGGGGTACAGGATTTGCTCTTCGGTGTAGCTTTTACAATAACTTAAATTAAGTTATTGGGCAAAACAAAGTTAGAATTTCTTTTTTAAACTTTGAATCATTGATAGCAGATAAATATGCAGCAAACATAAAGCAATTTATTTTTATTTTATAGATGGAAATGGTGGATTAAAGACGGTTACTCCCCTTGTAACTGTTGTTCGAGATGCGCTGCTCATGTCCATTCCATTGTGCAACCCCATGCACGATTACTAGCATTTTTTTCCCCCTGTGATGTGCTTTTTTAAATCATCATTAAGCAGCATTTGAAAACACTTATGGGAAGGAAACACTTATTAAAATCTCTTGGTCTGGACCAGCTTTCAGTCATATTTGGCTGTGGCCACAGCGGATATGTACCCCCCAGGGATATGTGCCCCCAGGTCCGAAGCATCCAGAACCAGAGTCATTGAGGGCCCCAAGTGGGTGAAGGGCATCCCCTCCATCACTGCCTGGGAGTCCAACCACCAATCCAAGGAGGCTAGGACATGTGGGGGCACCGTAACCACCCTGTCTATGCGGTGCCTGCTCACGGCATACGCCAAGGCCAACCATAGCTGGAGCGGTCTAAGTTTCAGACGTGCGTGACGAAGCACGTAGGTGCATGCTGCCATACGGCCTGGCAACTGCAGGCAAGTTTGCACCATTGTAAGGGGAGAAGCCCATAGGTCCTTGATCAGGTTGGACACGGCCTGTGGCAGAAACGCTCTAGCCTGAGTCGAGAACGGCCCCAATAAATTCTACTTTCTGTACTAGCACTAGAGTGGATTTTTGTTTGTTCACCAACAGGCCCAGACAGCAATGTGGCTTACACTAAGTCTAGACTGGTTTGAACCTGGCCCTGGGACCTGCCTCTAATTAGCCAATCGTCTAGATACGGCTAAATCTGCACCTCTTGGTGCCTGAGATACACAGGTTCTACTGCCATGCATTTTATAAATACCCTTGGGGCAGATGACAAGCCAAAGGGGAGGGATGTAAACTGGTAGTGGGAGCCCCCCACCAAAAGTGAGGGGAAACACCTGTGTCTTGGAAACATCAATATATGGAAATATGCATCCTTCAGATCGACGGCGGCATACCGATCTCCAACAAGGGGATGATGGAAGCTAGAGCCACCATGTGGAACTTCAGCCTTTTGATGTATCTGTTTGGGCCCCGCAGGCCCAAAATGGGTCTGAAGCCCCCCTTCGCCTTGGGAATGAAGAAATAGTGGGAATAGAAACCTCTTCCTTTCACGCCTGGTGGAACCTCCTCCACAGCCCCCAGTGTAAGAAGGTTCTCCACCTCCTGCATGAGGAGTTGCTCATGAGAGGGATGGGAAAGTGTGTGGGCGGGAGGGTGGAGGGGGGAGAAAATTGCAGGGCATACCCTGCTGCAATGGTGCCCAGGACCCAGTGGTCTGACCTTATATGGGCCCATTCCAGGAGGAAAGGGGCAAGTCGGTTCAGGAAAAGCGGGGACGTTGGATCCTCTTTTGAGACTGGAATGCTGTCCTCGGGCGCACCATCAAAACGACTGGCACTGTCTGCCCAAGCACCGGAAGGGAGCTGGTTGGTTAACCAAAGAAGAGGGCGGGGCCAGCCAGCGCTGCCAACTCCTGTCTCTATCCCTCCTTCTATAGGTCCCAAAGCGCTGTGCCTGGAACCTAGGTTGCTGCTGCTTTGGCGGGCCGAACTGCCTCCTTGCAGCCTGGAGTGTCTAAAAACCCAACAATGTGGCCCTTGAGCCCATGGATCTTGGTGTCTGCCTGCTCTGAGAAGAGTGCACTTCCATCGAATGGCAGGTCCTGGATGGACTGTTGCACTTCCTGGGACAGACCAGACAACTGCAGCCACAAGAACCGGCACATGGAGATCGCAGAGGCCATGGATTTTGCAGATGAGTCAGCCACGCCCGAGGCTGCCTGTGAGACTGCTCCAGCCATTGTCTTGTCTGCCTCCAAGCCGGAGGAGCCGTTCGGTGCTTGCTTGGGGGGCAGAACCTCCCCGAAGCGCTTGAGGGAGAGTTCCAGAGATTGCAGTTACACCTCCCTAGCAGTGCCTGCTGGTTGACAACGTGGCATTTCAGGCTGGCAGTGGAATACATTTTCCTCCCAACAAGTCCAGCTTTTTGTCATCTTTATTTTTGGGAGCTGCCCTTTGTGGGGACGTAATACTTCTTCTCTGCTCTTTTTGAGCTTGGAGACAGAGGGGATGGCGTTTGCCACAGACCCTTAGCCAGCTTCAGGACCCTTCATGCACTGGCAAGGTGACCCGGGCTGGCACCAGCGCTGCCACTGGTATGATGTCAAAGAGGTTATTGGACTGCTCCTGCAGCTCCTTCGCTTCCAATCCCCGATTCGAGGCCACTCGCTTAAGAAGTTCCTGATGTGCTTGGAAATTGTCCAAGGGGGCTGCTGGTCCCTCAACCACCGCCTCGTCTGGGGAGGAGAAGGACTGTCCCAGGGCTGGAGGAGGTGGCATGTCTCCTGGTGCAGGGGGACTCCTGGGGATGTCCCCTGCAGTGGATTGGATGCGCCCCCGAAGTGGAGCTTTGGGCCTCTGCAGGGGGAGCTGGCGCTGCAGACTGTTTCCCCGAGGATATGAGGGAACAGGGGCCCTGTGGTCACAGGGAACCCCCAGTGGATCCAGTAGGGCCAATGGGTCACAGCTGGACAGGGAGCTTGCTCCTGCCCCCCAGTTCAATGGGTCTGCGCAGGGTGTGCTGCTGGGACACTCTCCTTGCTGAATCCGAATCCGGTGACCGGCGGCACCGCTGTCTGGACTGGTGCCTCTCTGAAGGAGACCTTTGGTGGGAGGAGTGGGAACAGTGCCGAGCTGCCAGGGAATATCTCCGTTCCAAAGACTGACGATAGCTGCTTCTCCCTGAGCGAACGTTGCGACGCCGGTGACCGGTTTCTGCGCCGTGCATGCAGGGGTAAGCTCCCTGGTGCTGGGGCCTGAAATCAATGCCTTGCCCCTGATGGTGACTGTCGGCTCAATCTAGAGCCAGACCGGTGCCGTCCTGCTGGGACCAAGGCCTTCAGTGCCAGGGACTGAAACCAGTGTCATGTCAATGCCGTTGCGTACCTCCGGTGACCATCTCGGTGATGGAGAGCGTGTCCTTGGGGATCGATGCCTCGAGGGTGGCGACCATCTCCACGGTGAACTAGCCTGTGGAGAAGCAAGTTGGGGCTCCAGCAAACTGTGCAGCCACGGGGGGAGGCATCCCATCGGGGGTTTTCCCCTCGACACCGGCACTCTCCCCTTTGCCTTCTCTGTCCGGGGCATTGGCGTTGGAGTTAAGGGCAGGGCTATCAGTTTGCCTGCCACTTGAAGTGTTTCCAGAATCGATGGCACCACAAGCTGCAGAGGCCCTCTTTCGCTCCCAGAGTCAGAGGGTGTTCTCTGGCAGGGCTTCGAGTCCTAGGCAAGGCCTGTTCCTGCAAGGACTGCTCAGCCCGCTGGGTCTGTGCTGCTCTGGTGCTCAACCCCACGCCCTTGGCCTTCCTTTGCACAGGGAGCAGTCCCTCACCGACCGCTCTTTCTTTTGCTTCGTCTTCGACGGCGAAGAACCAACTCGGTGCCGCTGTAGTTCTGGTGCCAGAGGAGCACTCTGCACTGATGGTGCTCGGTACCAAGAGGGAGCGGGATGGCTCTGAACCAGTCTTGGAGCCGGCTCCATCAACAGGACCTTGAGACGGATTTCCCGCTCCTTTTGAGTTCGCGGTCTGAACGCCTCACAGAGCCGACACTTGTCCTTCCTGTGCGACTCCCTGAGGCACCTCACACAACTGTCGTGGGGGTTGCTAAGCGGGAAGGGTTTTCTGCAGGACTTGCAAGGCTTAAAACCCGGAGACTGGGGCATGCCCCGCTGCTGGGTGGCGGTCCCTAAGGGGACTACATTACCTACAAAACTATTTACACTATCAACTACAACACTAACTACTTAACAACTACTTGAGGGAACATTTAACACTAAATTGCTAAGAGACACGGCAGAAGCAGCAAGCAAAGCAGAGTTCCAGTAACCATCAGTGGCAGAAAGAAGGAACTGAGGGGCTGTAGGGCTGGCGGTGCCGAATATACCACGGCATGTGCATGGGACTCCAGGGGACCCGAAGCCAGCGCTAAGGGAACTGCCAAGGAGAAAAAATTCTGGTAACCATGCACGGGGGCACACATGCACCTACAATGGAATCGACATGAGCAAGCACTCAAAGTAGAGCAGCTAGATTTCTTGCAGCTAGGTTAGTTGTGAAAGTAGTTTTAGATACAGTTAAATGGGATGGACTGCAGGTGGCCCTGTAAAAACATGCCTTTGTGAACACTGCATTTGCCCCAAAGGCTGTATTTACCACCCCAGATTTTTAGAGGGAATATTTCCATGTTTTCAATAGCAATGGTAGTCTCACTAACAAATTATGTCTTATATACTGGACCACACCTGACACAGGCATAGCAGACAGTTGCCAAATTTCACAGAAGAGGTATGTTGTTTAAGCTACTTTAAAAATGAGAACAGCAGTTTGTGGAGGAATTTCATAGGCAAAGCTGAGTAGAGGAGCATGTGGCTAGCATGCCATGTGGAAGCAGACATAGCACCTTGTTGTCCTTAACAAGGCCTCTTTGCTCTGTTCTGGTAGTGGAAAGGCTCCTACACGTTGTTATTTAAGTGATGGCCCTCAGGTAGAATCCTACATCTGAACGAACGGCAAAAGTTGTGTTTTTATAGCAGTCTTAGCTCACCCCCCATTGTACAGAGTATTCAGAATTTGTAACTTCGCTGAGTTTATAGTTTCACACACAACTGGCCCTATCCATTCTGCATGCACACATTTATGGATTTCAATGGCAGTTGTATACGTCTACCTGCAGGCAAAACCGTGCGCTATATGGGCACCAGAAAGTTGCTGAGAGACTCTTAACCTACGTATTGATGATTATAAACTCTAATATCAATTTCTGTAACAGACTATAAAACGTTACTCTTCAAAGAGTCTGTAACCTTCCCTTATTACATGTGAGAATAAAAGGAGGAGTTGTTGTGTGTCCTTGAGGCTCTCATTTTATTACAAATAATTACTAATTGGCTCAGGGTCTTCAAAGAATGCGAACATTTTAAAGAAGTCTGGTTCAGCCCTGAAAAAGTCACTGAAAATGTCTATTTTTTTTCCTGTCAGTGATTTTCAAATCAAACTCTCCCCCAGTTTCAGAGTAAAATTGGCTGCTTTAGCTGCCAGCCCTGCAAATACAGTCTGGGATCTCTCTCAGATATCACCACACACAATAAAAAATGATGCAGCCCAAACTCTGACCTCAGCCATGACTCAGCAAAGCCCTGAGCCAGGACGATTTGCATTTGCACTGGTGTTCCAAATTCCACACTCCATTGTGCCGTTAACATGTGCGCCCGGTTTGGGAGCAAGCTCCCCCTCATAGAATTGTGTTAGCTCCCTAAGGGCCCATACAAATAAGCATCTTATCACCAAAGACAGCAGAGGTGATTGAATACACACAGGTAATGGAGCTGTTGAGAAAAAGTGGTGCCATCTTTGCGGTCCCGTTTCAGACTTCAACTTCATTTCAAACCATTATGTCTAGTACAGTATCTGGCATCCCGCATAACAAGAGCTGCTGACTGTACAGTCCTGTTGAAAACTGACGTGATTCCCAGCTTTGTCACTGAGTGATTGGTGTTGGAGGCCCAGTACAATTTGAGTTGCTTGACAACTGTCCTACAGGTCTAGCATAGCTTCAGTTGCTTGCTTGGCTGTCCTGAGCCCCGTAGCATGACATCTTCCAGTTGGCAGAGAATGAAAAACCTTATAGATGTCTCCATTTCTGCATACCACGGCACATAATAATACAAAATACAGATACTGTATGCTTGCAGCTGCACATAGATAACGGTGATGGGAACAACAAGTTATCCTTGAACGTCTGGGGTTCACTGTTTCATTGCCAAGGGGCATGCTTTTACTTCGCCCCTCCTATCACCAGATGTTGTTTTGATGACCCCAATTATCATGGTGAGAATGGAATGTAGTTAAGGGTGAAACCCAATGTCGGTAATTAGCGTATATGATAATGAGAGAGAGAGAGATAATTAGGTGAAGGTTGTTTATGGAAGGGTATAAGTCACCACTTATACAAAGATGGGCGCTCCATCAACACCTGACTCCGCAGGAGGTGCTGCCAGTTGGACCAGAGGATCCGCTGACTCCCTGGCGGGGCCCCTGAAGAAAGCCGTTCCTGTATACAGCTTCTGAGTGACTGCCCAACTCCCCAGGCTTTGTGAGTATGATATATTGTAGTTAATTTTAGGCTTTGTATTTAACAAGTATATTTATAGAAAACCTTGCACATTAAACCTTATTGATCTGCAAATTGGGCATACCATGTCTCACCGGTATCCACGCTGATCCCAAAGTGTCCAGAATCAACAATTGGGGTCCTGAGCTCAGAGCTAGGGGCTATGTATGCTCCTAAGAACACCAGAGATGGTGACAACTCTCAGACAACAGTTTACTGGCCACCTGAAGTCTTTATAAAGCCCGATTGAATCAGGCAGGCTCATCTGAAGCAATCTCAGCTTTTCTCCATCTCACATGCAAAAATAAGCTACATTGGTTCTTATGCTGCAATCATTGTGGCGGTGACATGTGCCCTTGATCTACTGTGTGATGTTGGGCAGTCCACCTCTGGGCTCTGCTTGCTCATCTATAACGTGGGAAAAATGATGCTTGCTTTACAAGGAACCGGGAGATTTATGGATGAGAAGAGCTAAGTATTATTTATCTTAAGAACACCAGTAAGGTCCAGTCTACCCAGTGAGCTGCTGAGGCCACCCTTTGGTAACAGCTTAGCTAAAATACAAAAATGCTTCCTCTACAAAACAAGTATAGCAAGAATGAGACCGACCTCGCCACCCCCACACAGACACCATTCGTTTTCCTTTATCTGTACAGTAAAGAATGTGCTAATATTCCTTACTGGACAAATAAAGGGTGGCCTTAAGCCTTCAAAAACATATCTAATTATCTCAACTTTCAAGAGGCCATTGAAAGACGGAAAAAGCTCACTCTCTGACCTTGGCTTCAACCTTTGTACTCCTCTCACCAGTGAGTGAAATCAGAGAAGTAGCTTCTGAGTTCTCTCTCGCTACAGAGGTTCTGTAATGCTGTTAGAATCCACAGCCAGCAATTTACATTTCAAATCTACACGTTAGAGAAGTTTCTCCTTACTACTTCTAGGCTGGACGAGCTTCATTCCTCCTCACACTCTACCCTTGTGTCCATAGTTAGATGCAATTTACAATGTTCCTGCATTTTACACAATATTATAATCCACGTTTCCAGTAAAAGCAATAAGCAGAAGATGTAGCTCATCTTGGAAAAATTAAATGATGCAAACTAGAGTAATGTAACCACCTGATTGAATGATACTGAAATGTACCAGGATGTGCATTACCTTATTCCTAGTGCACTCCTTAGATTTTAATGCATTCTGTATTGGAGATTACGCCTTAGCACACCCCCAATATGTGCACCACTGCTCAAGTAAAGCACGTCTTATTTTAGGTCATTAGTGACGTTTATTTATATAATACAAACACTTTCACAAGTGCTATGAGATTCCACAGCAACCTTCTCACAATACCATTATGTGGCCCAATTCATCACTACAAACTATTCCATTCTAAACCCTTCTTTCCAGCTGGTTTTAGTTCATGTGATTTTTCTGCTAGGACATTGGTACCTTTAGTTGCTCAAAATTCATCATAGCAAGAGTTCCAATACAGCTCTAAGGAGAAATGTTTGTGAAAATGCAGTCTTTTATTGTAATGTTAATTTAAACACGTTTAAGATATAGGAAAACATTCAAATAGTTACCACTGCTTCCTCAGTTCACCAAATATACACACAACATGGTTATTTATATGGGAAATCTCATGTAGATTATCTTAAATCTCCTATAAATTGATTAAAAAACAGAAAACTATCTAATCCTCACTAGTCTTTTGTAAGGTGGCAGACGAGGAAAAATATATAGTTGTCAATAGAGTGCTGGTCACATTAATGGAGATAAAGAATCTTCTTAAGCGCCTGAGAAATCCAAGCTGCAGACTTCCCTATTTCTCTGCCAAAGGGAGTGAATCCGAAGTATCATAAACAAATAGAACAAAGAACTACTCCATTCTCAATCCCTCTTCTTTCCCTTTGGTTTTAGTGTGTGTGGAGTTCTCAGCCAAGACAGCGGTAGCTACAATAGCTCAGAATCTGAGGGAGGGAGGAAACAAAGTATGATTTATTTTTTTTAATTAATAGCCACATACTTCCCACTTCTCTGGAATCTTACAAGTTAATTTTCAGCACAAGTTTTCCTTGATGAGTCACCTCTGCAACTAGGTATTTTTTGCTCATATGGCATAGATTTTCAAATTAGTGTTTGAGGTCTCTTTTGTATAGGCAAAAGAATTGCCAACTTTGAAGGGTGCAGGAGAACAAAGTCTGGGAATAATGGAAGTGAGGCTCATGCATCAGGACATTAAAATGAGTCCTCCCAGTCAGAAGATAGCAATTGTACCACCATAAGAGCATCTAACCAACTACTGAAGTGATGCCCTGTTCTGAAATGTAAAAGAAACAAGTCTTCATAAGAAAGAACATATTTAATTGATGACAGAACAAGTTCTTACTCAGTTGCTCTTCATGTCTCTTCACGTCAATATCAAGATTGGTACTCAGCTTACTCCAGACATCTTCCATTACTGTATACGCACACATATACTCTGGACATGTAATCAAAACTGAAGAGACGACATGACTTCGCCAGTGGACAGGGTAGGGGGGAAGAGTAGAAAAAGATCACACCATCAACAAGCTTAGTAGCCAAAACCAACAGTTTTATAGGAAAAATTGAAGTAAAGATTTGTCTCAGAAACTGTGAAATTAAACAAAATCAAGATAGGTGGACATCTAATTGGAAGACTTAGGTACAAAAAGCAAAGATACTGTTTCATTTGAGCAAGATCTCCCCTTCCTCTTCTAAGCTTCTACCCTTAGGGGAGCTTTAAATCTGCAACACAGAAAGCCATTCTATCTGGAGAATCATCATAAGGGAGGGTTGACAGATGTGTCTTTTGCCAGAACTCCAGACCACATTCTCTCCATCTTCCATTCATGCAAAGGAAGCGCTATTGTCAGAACGCCAGACTTGGAACAAGGAGGAATGTACCATCCCTTTCTACGCTGCTATTCACTGCATCTTATACTTCACGCTAACAACGTTTAGGGTCGTATTTGCTTTGGCTACTGCAGCACAATGAGCAGATTTGGCTTAGCAGTCAGGAGCCATCTTTCTGCTGCAGGAGTTAAAGCTACTTCAGATTCCCTTATGCTGGTCAGTTCTGTTTTTCCCTGCATTTGTCATCTTGGGAAAGACAAGCACATTTGTAACCCCATTGCCAATTTTTGAGTAATAGCGAGTTTCACTGTTTGTGGGAAGCGCTGGGCTGGCGGCACGGGAGACTAAGTCAGACAAATAAAATGTGACAGAGGTTCCAGATTCCTCTCACCGTGCTCCAGTTGTAAAGGTGGAAGGATAGTAATGTTTACGTTCCCCATTCCTCAGACTATGCACAAGGCAATTCGTGCTAACTGTGGTCATGGTGTCATAGAATAATAGAAGATTAGGGTTGGAAGGGACCTCAGGAGGTCACCTAGTTCAATCCCCTGCTCAAAGTAGGACCAGCCCCAACTAAATCATCCCAGCCAGGGCTCTCTCAAGCTGCACCTTAAAAACCTCGCAGGATGGAGATTCCACCACCTCCCTAGGAAACCCATTCCTGTGCTTCACCCAGCCTCCTTGTGAAAAAGATTTTAATAATATCCTACCTAGAGCTCCCCCACTGCAACTTGAGACCACAATACTCCAAATGTGGCCTCACCATCGGTTCCCTTTTTTGGGGAAACAATTTTTAATCACAAGGAATTGCAAGTTTAAACATCTATTTATAGAAGAAAAATTATGCCGCAAAAATCTGAGGCCTACCTGAAATTGGGCCGAATAGAGGGGAATAATCACTTCCCTCCATCTGCTGGCAATGCTCCTACTAATGCAGCCCATTCTGCCATTAGCCGCCTTGGCAACCAGGGCACACTGCTGACTCATATCCAGCTTCTTATCCACTGTAACCCCCACCTCCTTTTCTACAGAACTGCTGCCTAGTATCTAATGTCAACCGGGTGCCCTAGGAACTGGACTGAACATGTCCTCTAAACCAACTGTCTGATAACTTTAGTGACCTGGGCCGGATTTAATGTGGTGACCTTCACAGGAGGAGTTCTGTACCAGTCCCAGTCTCATAGGTCTAATTTAGGTTGTTAAAGTCCACCTTAAATGTTCCCTGGTGCTATCCTAAAATCCACACCCCCCACCCCGTGGCAGATTCCACCAGTTTATCTTGCTCCATCTTTCAGGTCATGGTGTAACTTAATACCACAGTCCCTAGTACAGATCTGAAGGCAATCTGAGACAGCATATTAAATCCTGGAAGAGCAGAATTAGTAAGTGTGCAAACTTGTTGGGCATCAGCACTGCTTGACTTCACACAGGAAAAACTGAAAACTAGCCTATGCTCAGTTTCTCACATAAGGAGCATTTTTATATGAAATATTGGGGGGGTTGTCCTTCTATAAAACACTTTAAAAAAACCCCATTGTATTGAATGCCCCCCTCTTGCCCTGGTTAGCCGAAGTTTTCAATGCATCATCTTATTAATTTTTTTTTCCAAAACTGAAGTCACATTTAAGACGACTGCTGTAAGTTGTACAGACACCTCAATTGAGATACTATGACTCCATGAAGTTACTGATGTAAGGAAGTATAGACTAGGGACATTTCTCTAAGACACTACTGATTACACTCTCACACAGCCCGTTATATAAAACTTTGTTTCGATATACAGAAGGGCAAGAAATGTTTTCTGAATGATTGACAATGAGGCACACACAGTAGACTGGATAGGGTCAATTTCAGGTAGGCCTCAGATTTTTTGCAGACATAATTTTCCTTCTACAAATAGATATTTAAGCTTACAATTATTTTGTGATTAAAATTATGTTTCCTCCAAAGAGAGAACAGACATTCATCAGTATAACCGCTCCAACCTAAGAAGACCGAACACATTGTAAAAGCTTCTCATTCAAAAGAAGTTTAAGGTGTTCATAGTTTTAGTCACCTCACTACAGTAAGGACCGAAAGGGAAGGGGCTGGGGGAAAAAATTCACACATCTTTCCAGCCTACTACTTTTCCTTGTGCGTACATTCTCCCACATGGCTGCTTGTGCTGTCCACGGGGGCGGGATTCAAAATCCATAGAGCCAACACCTTATCCTCCTCCCATCTCACCAGAGAAAACTGCCATCTGATAACGAGTCAAGAGGTGATGAGTTGAGATTACTGCTACTGATTGGCTAAACTGGGCAGACATCTAGTCTGTGCTAAATATTCTGGTTTTGTTACCTGATCCTCTCCATCTCTTCTGGTCGCCTTCACCTGCTAAAGGACTTGTCTTTTAGACTGTAAGCTGTTTGGTGCAGTGACGGTCATTTACCCTCTTTATGTAGTGCCTAGCACAGTGGGGCCATGAACTGGTTGAGGCCTTTAGTTGCCACTACCATATATATGCTGATTAAGTGGTGGATAAAAGAACTGGTGTAATAAGAGCTTAAACAGGCCTTTTAAAAATCCCTCACAAGTAGCCATTAAGCAGTCATAGGGGAGACAAATTATAGATTAAAAATGTGTTGAGAGAAAACAATGAATAAACTCACTTAGGCAGGGAAGAACAAAGGAGTGCCTCAAGTCTTTGCCATAGAACGGGTGCTATTTAATAAAGATCTAAAGAGTGGTAAACAAGAAAGCGGTAAGATTTGCAGATGGGGGAAAAAAACAAACAAACTTAAGAACCTAAGCAAGAGACCACCACAATAAAGTGTAATTGAAACAACCTTAAGTTGCTGACTTTGCAAAGACCCTGAAACAATAGCTGAGATGTGAAGTCCCATTTGTTTCAATGAGCGCTAAAGTCAGATGCCACGGATACTTTAAATACCTGTGTTTATTAATAATTTCACTGCTCATAGCAAGCATAATCTATACTAGTATTTCCCACTATTGAGGAGAGGACAGGGCTGACAGATGTATAAATTAAGATGTGAAGGCCTCTATTTACACAGGGCAGGAGTGCATAAAGGTTAAACTGGATTCAATTTCATGAAGGAGGGTTCGGCTTCCAAGGGTTTGGGAAAACAGACTCTCTGAGCTGCTGCCTGTGACAAAGGAACAGCATGAACTAAAAGGGAAAGACGCCGTATTAAGAAAGGGACAGAGAATAATACCAGCTGTGATTGTAAACTCTTCAGGCATGTCTTTTTGTTGTTTGTACTGCAAGTACCTAACACAATGGAGCTGGAACCCCTAGGTGCTACTACACAATACTAGTATCTAGGACAACAAGATCTCACCTTGAATTTGATATTCAGTTTCTATACCCCCCCCTCAAAAACAAAAAGACAGCAAGATATAGAAAAAGTCCAGAGAAGGGCAGCAAAAGTGGCCAGAGGCATGGAAAGACTTTGTGAGGAAAGACTGAAGAGTCTAAGGCTGCTCAGTTTGAGGAGATATCGGAAAGGAATGTAGACTACCGGAATGTTCTTGCTTGCTCTTGTATTATGAGGGTAAACAGAAGTAAGGAACACTCCCCATGAAATTAGAGAGTCAACTTTTCAGGCTGATACAAGGAACAGTTTACACAACACAATTAACCAGAGGAACTCTCTGCCATTACAGAGGAGGAATTGTATTTATTTATTTAAAAGAATTAGGCATAATTACAATATACAGTTACACTAGCTAAAGACAAACCTGTAAGGTAGAGCAAGCCTCATGTTTCAGGACATGACCCAAATAACTGCACCGGGCTGGAAAACCATTTCCCCTACAGCACTGGTTTGCAAACTGTGGGGCATGCCTCCGCCAGACTTATTGGGGGCACGAGGACCTGATTGGTTATGAATTTTTTCATGTTTCTTTCAAACATGATAAAAAGAAGAATTCCTCTCACTCACTGCGTCTCCAGCTCCTCCCTTCTCCAGAGGCTGATACGCCGGCACCTCTTTGGGAGGTAGTTCCTCCCTGCTCACGCAGGCTCTTGCACATGCATGCTGGGGGGGTGTATCAGGGCTAGAGGAGCCTGCAGCCTGTGACAGATGCTGGGGGAAGGGGGAATGGTGTCCCAGGGGCAGGGGCCCAGCCCAGCTGTCTGTGTCCTGCGGGGACTGTCAGGGGATGCTTGCAGGCTGGGGAGAAGCAGGGCACCCTAGCCGGGATTGTCTCCCAGACCCACACAAATTCAGAGGAGGGCATGCATAGGATGTGAATCTCCAACAGATGGTGCAGCAAAAAAGTCTGGGAACCTTTGTCCTCGTTATTTTAGTCCTTAAAAGTGACTGTTACGGGGTGAGCTTGTTTGATTTTTTAACCACAATCTTCTAAAGCCACCGGTGCTGGTCATTGGTCTTTCTAGTGAAATGTCATGTATCGTTTGAGCCACTATTCCCTACACCACCACCTAAGCCGAAAGACGGAGGAACCCAGTGGCAAGCCGTCATTACAACAGCTGAATCTGATCTAAGGGCTTTACTTTTAGATTTATCGTCTATTGTTTGTATTATGGGAGCACATAGGTGCCCCAGTTATGGAGCAAGGCCTCATTGTGCTAGCTGCTGTACAAAACACAGAACAAAGACAGCCTTTGCCCCGAAGAGCTTATCTTACAGTGAGAGTGTAAGAGACAACGAGAGATGGGACAAGGAAACAGTGAGAAATTTGCCATCTAGATGGGCGACCTTGAATTGGATAATGCAGCATGACAGTAATGTCTGCGCTTTGAGCTGGGAGGGAGGGGTGATTCCTTACTCAGGGAGACATCTGTGCTAACTCTGACTGAGGTCAGCATGCTACAAACAGTACAGCTGTGCAGTGAGAGAGGCTAACTGCCTTGAGGACTTGCCCATCTGAGATACGAGGCATGTACCGAGGTGGCTAACTCATCCCGCTGTGGCTACATTGTGCTGACTGTCAGAGCTAATGCAGGTATGTCTCCTCAAGATGGGATTTATACTCCAGCTTGAAGTGTAAACATATCCCGAGGCCCACAGGTGGCAAGGCAACACACAGCACCTTTTTAATTTGAGAAGGTTGACAGGACTTAAAATCCATTCATCAACCAGTGGGAAACGTTGCCCCTTAGCTGGGAGTGGGGGACTGAACCGTCAAGTTCTGAAGACTTTAAGCTTCAATTTAAAAAAAAAAAAAACCCAAACCCGTGGGGATACCAAAAAGTCTTCCTAAGGCTGAGATGCAGCAGTTTTTTGCAGGCCAGGTCTACACTACAACGTTTTGTTGACAGAGCTATGTCAGTAAGAGGTGTGAAAGAAAAAGCGCGTGCGCACACACATGCAATCCCTTAGCCAACATAGAAATGCCAGCAAAATCCCTGGTATAGATGCAGGAATAAGAGCAGAAGAGCGCTATGTCAGCAAAGCACTTGCAGTGTATGAAAACAGGCTTGCATCTATAGACTGCTCTAATGCTCCAGATACTTTCATTCTGCTGCTTGAGCAAGCTCAGAGGACTGGCTCAGCTTCACTGCTGCTCCTCAGAACCCTATGACCAGCACTGAAATTGATTATAATGTATCAGATTCCTTCTGCTGCACCTGCTAAGCAATGCAACAAAGAGCTGCAGAGGCAGGATCTAAAGCTATTAATGGTAGAGAATGATACAAAAACCCAAGTCCGAAGGAGGGCGCAGAATAGCAGGCATTCCGCTACCCCAGGAAATCAGAGAGGGAACAGATCCAGTCCAAACCATCAGGAGGCTTGAGGATAAACCACAGGTAGGTGAACAGAAAACTGGCTAGAGGCTAGAGCAAGGCCAAAGGACAGAACCCTGGCAGGAGTCAAAGCATTCTTCGCTTGCATCCTGAGATTTTATATCTACCTCTGACAAGTTTGGTTACACCTCAGGCTAGCAGGTAAGTTTTTGCAAGTCCTGAGAATTCCAAAGAAAATGAAAAATTCATAATACAGTTGATGAAGGCTGTCCCCAGCTCTTTAATCTCCTTACAGCTTTAATTTAATGAGGTAGTTCTGTCTGTATTTGTTGGGGTTTTTTTAAACACACACAGCTGAAAATAAGGCAGACTGTCACTCCTAACTAGATTAACAGTTAAGAAAAAGAGCTGTTCCCAGAAACCCTTGAGATGAGGAAGATCTATTGCATTTTTATTCTCAATATATACATGAAAAGCTATCTGAACCTTCCACGTCCTCAGACTTGGTTTTTGGGGGAGCTCACCCAGAACCAAACCATTTAGTCAAGTCTTGTGAGTTTGTAAGCAAAAACTACTTCTTAGAGGGTATAACAGTATATGCTAGTGGGCTACATTGGATTCAATTACTGCCAAGACAACTGATTGAAAACCATCCCTATTTGATGAGGGGGGGAAAAGCCTCCATGACATGAAAGGAGACAGTTCCCAACTAATCCAACATCTGTGGAGAAAAGACACGATGATGAATGTGTTCACGCAGTGATGGTTAAACATTCTGGTACACTTATACATGGTAACTGAAAAGTTGAAACAGTCATAGAGTTAGTGGCTGCACTGCTACAATAATATTCCCAGTTTCCAAGATAAATGTTAAAGAAAGTTCCTCAAGGTAAAATAGCTAAAATGTTAATAGTGTTAGGGCTGAGTAAACCCCGATTTCTTATATTGTGAAGTGTTAAGACCTACTTCTGAGGAACCCAGATTGACAAGCAAACGTTATTTTCAAGTTAGAAGCTGTCAACACTATAAACAGTCTAATTACACCTTGCAGCATTATCCAACACCACTATAAACCAACATAAATTTAAAACGTTTACCTAACATGAGTTCCACTTATTCTTTGCATACTTATTGCATTCATGTAAGCTTGGTATCTGGAGAGTTTTTGCCTGTATTGTGAACATTAGCATTTGTTTTCCCTTTAATAACTGGTAATACCAGGATAGGTATTTATACAGGCTAACCTCAGCGCAAGTTCCCCTTCCTCCCAAGGATACACATGAACCTTCATTTAAGTTCCTATGTAAGTATCAAAACTTTGTACTACACATGAGTAGGATATTACAGCTCAAAAACCCACCAGATTTTTAGATATCAAGAAATAGGTCAACGGAAGATAGCATAGCAATAGTATTGTTTCCTTCCTATGGAAGAATTCCAGCTAAACTTCAGGAAGTTATTATCCACAACACTATGACCTTTACAGAAACGAGAAAGTTACACTGCATCACACACACAGGCTCTCTTGCTGCCGAGTCTTGTTTCTGCTAGAGGGAGCAATGCAAGAGATCTCCACCCCACCTTCGTTATCTTCCGATCTTATGTACTCTGAAGTGTTGCAATATTTAACTAGCTAACCTGAATGTGAAATGCAGCTGTATGGAATATGATTAATCATACAAGCATAACTGCTTGAATGACAAGTAATACGGCACAGTGCCACATTTTCCAGTTCTGCTTTTCTCCTGGTCATTGACAAAACCTGGGACACTACACTGCTCTGACTCGCCTTTGGAATTAAGGCAGGATTTGGGGGATGAGTTAGGGGTGCGTCTTTACAAGATTTTCACTCCAGGTGCTGTTGTTTTCATTACCAATTTAACTGTAGAACTAACTTCTAGAACTCAAAACAACGCACCGTGATTCAGCAGTTGCTTTTTTTTTAATTCAAATATTTCTCTAGATATATTTCCAACATTATCTACCTACTATTTGGATCATTTACAACCCGAGCCTTGCCCAAGTACTGCGTCTACAACCAGTTTTGGTTCAATTAGTGCGGCTCTTGGAGTTACATTGCAGCAGTAGAGGTACTTAAAATGTGACCTGTAAAGGGGGCAAAACATTTAATTTGTTCTTTTTTTGCTTCATGATTACACAAAAGACCTGAGATGAATTAAAAAAGTAGCTTTTAAAGGTTAGGAAGTCAGATTCTGTATACCTTACATGAGTCTATGAAGATCTGGAACGCTTACTGGACGACATCGAAAGGAAACCTTATTGAAAGTGATTTTTATTCAAACTAGGTAAAAAACTTTATCTGTATGTTTAACTTAAAACAGAGAAGCAGTAGAAGGAAGCTTTTGAGATTCAAACACTCCTTTCCCTTAAAAAAAAAATCTAAGTTAACAACCTAGGTGGAATCATTATAAGGTGGTTGCATAACAGGTTGGAAAACTATTCCCAGAGAGTAATCACCAGTGGTTCATAGCCAAGCTGGAAGGGCATATCAAGTGGGGGCCTGCACAGATCTGTTCTGTTCAATATTTTCTTCAATGATTTAGAGACTACCACAGACAGTATACTTAAAGTTTGCTGGCAATATTAAGAGGGGAGGAGTTGCAAGTGCTTTGGAAGACAGGATTAAAATTTAAAATGATCTGGACAAACTAGAGAAATGGTCTGAAGTAAATAGGATGAAATTCAATAAGGATAAATGAAAAGTACTCCACTTAGGAAGGAACAATCAGTTGCACACATACAAAATGGAAAATGACTGCCTAGGAAAGAGTGCTGCAGAAAGGGATCTGGAGCTAAATACAAGTCAAAAGTGTAACACTGTTGCATTAGCAGTCCTGTTGCAAGCAAGACAGGAAGTAATTCTTCTGCTCTACTCCCCACTGATTAGGTCTCAGCTGGAGTTGCCTGTCGTTCTGGATGTCACATTTCAGGAAAGACATCAACAAATTGGAGAAAGTTCAGAGAAGAGCAACAAAAATGATTAAAGGTCTAGAAAACATGACCTATGAGGGAAGATTGAAAAAATTGGATTTGTTTAGTCTGGAGAAGAGAAGACAGGGCACAGAAGAGTTTTCAAGTACATAAAAGGTTGTTACAAGGAGAAAGAAAAATTGTTCTCCTTAATCTCCGAGGATAGCACAAGAAGCAATGGGCTTAAATTGTAGCAAGGGTGGCTTAGGTTGGACATTAGGAAAATTGTCCGGATAGTTAAGCACTGGAATAAATGTAAGAGCAGATTAGACAAATACCTGTCACGGATTGTCTAGATAATTCTTAGTCCTGCTGTGAGTCCTTATCATATTCTTGGAGTGCTATACACCAATGAGAAATCAAGAGTTGGTGCCTTGTTCTGCAAAGTCATACTAATGGGGAGGGGTCACTCAGACATGAGCCTCCAGTTAAACATGGAGGGTCTTGGCTTCCAACAGCCCACACAATTGCATAGCATTAATGTTCTATAGCGGAACAATTTCCTTCCCTTAGTGTCAGTTTTTTGCTCAGAAAGGCAATGAGATGCATGTTACCTTCCTCTCTTGCATCAGTACCACCCTCAAAGCTGTGTTGGGTGCATCAGTGAACAGCTCAAATATTTTGTCAAAAGCTGGACTGGCCAAAACAGGCTTTCCTGATGGAATTGTTTTCACATCAAAGCTTTTCTGACAGGCTGCAGCCCACAGAGTCTTGCCAGGTTTTGAGTTTTTTCAAAGGTCTGTGGCTGTGGCCACAGCATTGCTGAAATCCTACACAGACTGCAGTAATAATTAGCCAAGCCTATAAATGGCTGGACTAACTTTTTGGTTTGAGAAATAGGCCAGTTAACAATAGGATTCCACTTTTAAGGGGTCAAAGAAAATCTGGCCCCATCCTACCACGTGGCCTAAATAAGGGACTTTGACACTTTAACAGCTAGACCTGCATCCCTGAGTCTCTCCAGGATAATTGCCACGTGATCCTTACGATCCTGCCAGGAATTGCTAAAGTTTGCAATATTGTTCAGGTAGGCACAAGCACAGCTGTCACCCGGCCAACACGATTAACGAGCCTCTGATATGACCTAGATAATACTTAGTCCCGCCATGAGTGCAGGGAACTGGACTAGAAGATCTCTCAAGGTCCCTTCCAGTCCTATGATTCTATGAAAAGGGGCCTACATGTGATACCACTTTTGATGTCTCTGAACACACAGCAGGGTTTTTTTTGTTCAATAAAGCAACAAAAAAAGGCACTTGGGAATCCCATTTAGGAGCACAACATTGTAGATTTGATTATATGCTCTGAGGAGGTACTTAGTTCCATAAGTGGGCAAGAGAGAATGGTACCAAGCTTCCAGGCTACCAGTGCAGTGAAACAGGTTGTGTCTCAGAATATCTACAGTATGCCCTTGGAAGCAATAACTCAACAGCAGAGGCAAAGGTATCCAGGTCTTATTTCCCCCCAAAAGTACAACAAACATATGCAAGCTCATTACCCCTTATTTTCTATTCCATCTTTTAAAGAGACAGATACCATGATAGCTGTCTCAAGCTTCTATGGAACAAAGTACTTCCTCCCAGACCACACGCATCAAAACCAGCATGCTGTGATCTTGCACTAGAATTGCACTGATTGACAGCGTTACCTCCTGTGGACAAACACCGAGTATCAAAAGGATCATAGGATTACTTGAAAATACAGCTCAGCTATTTTAGCTCTTCAAAAATGCCACTGCCAAAAGTTATACTGCTTTTTATGATACTTCAAATGGTCCTCCTGACACCTGACGTTGATTTAAATAATTCACTTCGCTCCTAAGTAATGAACGACAACTTACACAGCAAGTAATCCTCAAACACCCCCCCCTTTATTTTTTTTAATAAAGTTAAAGGTCAACACAAGACTTAAGTGCTGAAATATCAGAACAGAAATAGTTCTTCCCTCCATCCCTACCCTCACTGCATTTAGAATGAAATGCTAATACTGTATATAACAGGGGTGGCCAAACCGCAGCTCTTTTACAGTTAGAAGTCTGACTCACTGAACCCGCTGTGCTTTCCCCATTTGCCACCTACCAGACTGGAGTAGGGAGCCCTGAGCTTCTGCCCTGCAGCAGAGTGGTGGGGATACAGGTGGGGTACACCTGCCGGGGCTCCAGCAGAAGTCACGAGGCCCGGCAGGCACGCCCTGGCTCTCAAACGTCTGACGTTTGCTATATGCGGCTTGGCAAGTTTGGCCATTCCTGCTATGTAAGTAGTGCTTGAAAGTTTTCACTTGCCCAAGACTGGTGGAAGTTTTCCCAGGAAGTACCAATATCTCCTGCATAATTTAAGATTTTGCTTTTTGTCTTAGCCATTAAGGTTACAAACATTACAAACCCAAACCAAAGTTATACCAAAGCAATGCCGTCCCTAACAGTTCCAGGGCCTCTGCTGCTGCCGAGAGCTTCCACAAACTACAAAGTGAAAGCTGACCAGTCTTGTCAGTTTTCCCTATATTTTTTCAGAGCTCTGTGAGAACAGTGAAAATCCCAGTCAGGTCAATTTGTCAGATACTCAATAGTACATTTTTCCTCTTCTATTTGACCAGCCCTGATAGTGTTACCTTTTATAAAACATGTAAATAAAAAGTTGATTGAATGACAGCGTGCCATTTAAATACAGTAGAACAGTACATTCTTAAATGGACAAATGTGCCTTTAATTTGAAGGGCATTACCTATATCTGGAGAACAAGTTTTTTTTGTTAGTAGGCTTAGGCCAGGTCTACACTAGCAAGTTGACCGCAGCACAGCTGTACCGCTGCAGCTGCGTTGCTGTAAGACCTCTTGAGTAGCCACTGTCTGCTGACAGGAGAGCACTCCCGTCCACATAATAAAACCACCTCAACAAGCAGCAGTAGCTATGTGGACAGGAGAACCTCTCTCGCTGAGATAACACTATGCACCCTGCCACTTGTGCCATTCGGTGGAGGGGCTTGATTACACCCTTGAGCGATTATTTTTGCCAGAATAAATGTAGACATGGCCTTAGTCTTCATCAGGTTAGTAGGTGGAAGGCAAGTTCTTCCAAACCTTATCCACAAATACCAATTTGCTCCTGCGACTGGAAGAGAGATTGCTGAAGCCTCTTCTACTGATACATGAAAAATAGTAATTCAATAATGGTATTCTAAATAAGAAATTCCACAAAAGCTGAACAATTAGGGAGATGTACACACGTAGGTGTGAGCTATAGAACGTGACCCTTACTTTGACCAACAGCTACAACATCATGTTACTAGATTTACTAGTTTATTTTCCCTAAGGCTTTGTCTACACACACTTGCACTGGTTTAACTAGATTCGTTTTAAAAGCCACACGCCTAGTTTGGCTCAAGTTTGTGTGTGGACAAGACATAAGCTAAATACTACAGAATTTTTTTTTTTAAATGGCAGCCACTATAGGATCACAACCCCAACAACTGAATACACCTGAGCCCTTGAAAACTACTTCTGAAAATTAGCTGGAGGCAGCAGGACAATATTAATGATGCCCAAGTAAGTCACCTGTCTCCTCCTGATCTTTCAGCATGAGTGAAGAAAGATGACCGGACAGCTTTGCTTTTTCCCTCAGTCTCATGTTCACTTCAAGGCCAATATATCTTCTATCCCTTCTCAATGTTGACTCAACCATCTTCAAGGATGTCAAGTCTGTCATTCCACATCTGAACTCCAAAGTCTGGTTCCCTTTTCCTGTCACATCACATCTCTGCTCTCCACTCTATACAAATTGCAGCTGCTAAAGTAATTTTTCACTGTTCTGGTCTCATTTCTTCCCCTCTTCCAAATCCCTTCACTGCCTTGCTGCTGAACTAGTTGCTTCATTCTCAACCTCAAAGTTCCATACAACTTCACTCATTTACATCTCTACCAATAACTCCTTACTTCCCTCTGTATTTTCTAACTACTCTCTGTCTTGTAACCCATTTTCCATTCCACCCCTTAATCTAAAAGCCACCTTTCCTCTACTCCTTCAAAGCCATTTTCTTCACGAAACTTTCCAAGATTGAGTGTCTCATCAACAGCACCTCCATGCTTTCTGGCACATGAATTGTTCTGTGCATTGTATTTGTCCAAGTTACAATGTAAGTTCCTTAGGGAAGAGATCTTGTACTGAAGTGTTTTACAAAGCATAGTATATTAAACATTAAGTTTACTGAAATAAAAGAGGTTGTGATTGGAAGTCTGAGTAATTTTTAAAAGAAGCTGTCTCCTCTTTCCAACTTTTCAATTGTAGTTCTGTGACTTAAAGATTCCTCAAAAGAAAAACTAATAGCATTACAAACAAGCTTTCAAGACTAGGTTATCAGAATTTAGGCCTCTATGTAAGCAGAATGTAAGCCACTAATCCAGTTTATTTATACAGACCCTTTCTGTTTTGCCCCATATTTAAAATATAAGTAACATACCAGGAGAGCTGCACTGCATAATTGCTTTATTTTCTGCTTATTAGTTCTTTACCAAACACTACAACCACACTGAGAACACAAAATTCCTGTTTATCGCAATTAGGGAGATGAAAAGCTACAGACACATTCACTTACCAGACAAGATTAATGCCATTCAAAACGTACTCCAGTTTACTTCGTAAATTCACACGAACACAGAAATCAATGCTCTTAAAATTCAGATTGTTTTTTAAATTATCAGAATTCTTACAGATTGCCACTTTAACCTGCAGGCTATCATTACTTGCACTGCTCCCACCCACTCCCCCTGCTTCTTTTATAAAGACATTTTGAAAACGAAGCCTTTATATTTTGTTCAGTAGCAAAGGTAATTTATTTTTTAATTATCTGCCACACAAGTTTCCGTAATTTTAGGGTCTTCCCCCAGAATAAAACATTTAAAAATTCAAGAGTATAATTAAATTTATTTTTTACTACACAACAGAATATCTAAAGTAAAAAAATTACCAAAGAAATACAAAATTGTGAATTCAATTTAAATTTAAACCTGCCCCAAACAGTGTTTGAAGAGAAATACAATAAACACTTTAGACTGAAAGTGAAAATCCAACTTTTCATTTTGATTGAGATGTTTAAGAAAGTTTGAAAACTATTAATAGAGCTTCAAGTCTTCCAGTTTAGGCATTTACCTTGTGCTTGGCTTTTTTATTTTTGTTCCAGAAGAAAACAATAGTATCCTGGTATTGTTTGGTTTATATGCCTTTACACTACCATACTATTTGACCAATTACGTTAACTGAAATGATTTCTTGAATTTATAAAAAACTAGAAAATAGAGCAGTAACAATTCAATTAGGACATAAAAGGACTTGTAAAATGAAGACATCTAGTTTCCCCTTCAGAAATATGATTTAAAGTAACTGAACTTGCCCTGTTTTTCTAATGTACTTTTTCCTTTTACAAAATTGTTTCTGAATCATTGCTATATTTTCTAGCATCATCCAGAACCCTTTCATTGCCATTGCAACCCACACTAAGAGCGTCTCTCTCTTTTGGAACCAGTCTAAACTAAGCATTTTTTCTTCAAAGGGTCCTAAACATTAAATTTTTAGGAAATAAACTTTTATATTTTTATTTCCCCCTAGATCTTTGGTAAGAGCTTCATACTACACTGTACTTAACATGCAGCGTCAACACTGCAGAAATGTAGTGTAATGCCCCAATCTAATGTAAAACTTACACCCTCAAAAAAACTAAAAACTTTTTTTTTCTAGTTTTGTAGAGTACATTCCTAGAATTCCCCCGCTGAGTTTAACTCCTGGAGGAAATCTAAAGTTAATCCTTAAGGCTGAATAAAACCCAGCTGCTTTATATTTTTTGCCCCCAATATTAATACTTGATTGAAACTATATACTGATCTGAATTCTCAATAATGTGGGGTGGGTTTTTTATTTGTGCCATAACTTGCCAGTCACAGACAACTAAAAATTGTGTTTGGCAAGTGAGTTGCTTGCCCTTTAAAAACTATATACGGAGGTTTACATTCATAGTCATATGCGCACTCTCTATACCCCACCCTCATTAGTAATAACGCAATGGACTTAAATTCGGACATTCAACACAGTTCCTTTCAGAGAGAATTATAGTAACATGTTAATGAAACACACAAAAATGTTTAGAACTACTTTCGAATTAGATCTGACACTTTGCAAAAACGAAATTGTGATCTGACTTCTTTAAATGTCAGTTACTCAAACGGTAAAATTATTAATTTCAATTACAAGTTTAGAACTGAGCTTGCTTCTTTGAATGACTATGATATGGAAACAAGTGGTTGGGGGGGTGGCATCTAATAAAAAGACATACGCTTTTCAGAAAACATGAGATTTTCAAATTTTGGAAGAGGAAATGTCTCCAAAAGTCTCAAACAAATGCATCTTTCCTATATTGTATGAGAGGCAAGAAACGATTTGATTTTTGCCTAAAGGTAAATTAAAAAAACCAACAGTAATGTTTACACATCACTGCTACTACATTTTCTGGAAAGAAGATATGCTGCATTGAAATGGGAGACTGCTACATAACTGGTTAAGATTGCAGCTAAACATCATTAACTTTACAATGCAAGACATAGGAACTGTGAATAGAGTATAACCTGAAACTATTACATCATTCACATTTCATTCATTATATGGTTGCTATATAATATGGGGAATTTATTTGCATCCCTACTCATGCATGATGTATGGTTCAGAACTTCACAGCTGGTATTTCAAAGCAGTTCTTACATTACCTAGTTAACATTACCTCAGATATGCATTTCAAACATATTACAATGGTATTCTCACTATCTGCCACTGTAGGCAAGGTTTTATTTACCATGTTAGTCTTAGATATGAAAAGACCGACTTAAAGTTACTATTTAGTTACAGATTAAGGACTTTTTTTTAAAAAAGCCCTCAATATAAAAAGACAGACTGCAGTTTGATTTTAAGCAATAATTTTTCAGTTTACTGGTGAAACAGACCTATCAACATATTCTGCATGAATGCAAAAAGAAGCAATCTACAGCAAGTGATAAAGAAAAAAAATTCAAAAAAGTAGAACCAGAAAGCATACACTGAAAATGGTTACCCCCCCCTTCCCCTCCCCAAAAAGGAATCAAACCATTATAAGGGCTATCAAGAGAGGAAAATAATTACTTAGCAAATCTACAGTGTGTCTTTCCCCGTTTGCTGGAAGTCTGCCATAGCATCTACTGCTTGTGTTCGTGCCACACTTGGAGATTATAGCATCCTAACGCCAAGCAAGAAGAGTTAAAACAGGAATCCAGTCAGCCTGCAGAAGGAAAGGGTGGTAACTGGAGAAGTGATGGTAATCCTATGGATGCCTTGTTTTACTTTTTTCGGCTGAGAATCATTCTTCTAGGAAACCCGGCAGGTTAATTTGTTTTTAATTCTCTGACGACTAAGCAGTTAGGGTTATCATTAGGATTTATAATTGGACGTTAACCACGTCAGCCCTTCATAGAGTCCATCTCCCGTGGTGGCACAGGAGGGCTGCACGTACCAATTCCTATCCCTGATGCGGGTCAGGCCCAGTTTCTCCTGGATTTCGTGGGGTTTCATGGCATCGGGCAGGTCCTGCTTGTTGGCGAAGATGAGGATGATGGCGTCCCGCATCTCCCGGTCGTTGATGATGCGGTGCAGCTCCTGGCGGGCCTCGTCGATGCGGTCGCGGTCGGCGCAGTCCACCACGAAGATCAAGCCCTGCGTGCCCGTGTAGTAGTGCCGCCACAGGGGCCGGATCTTGTCCTGGC
Organism: Mesoclemmys tuberculata; assembly: GCA_007922155.1. Taxonomy (NCBI): domain Eukaryota; kingdom Metazoa; phylum Chordata; order Testudines; family Chelidae; genus Mesoclemmys; species Mesoclemmys tuberculata. Next base: position 6,417,225 of record ML675611.1, on the reverse strand, counting down.
CCCCGACGTCCCACACGTTGAACTTGACGTTTTTGTAAGTCACCGTCTCCACGTTGAAGCCCACGGTGGGGATGGTGGTGACCGACTGGCCCAGCTTCAGTTTGTACAGGATGGTGGTTTTCCCGGCCGCGTCCAGACCCAGCATCAGGATCCGCATCTCCTTGTTGCCGAAGATCTTGGACAGCACCTTGCCCATGGCGGCGGCATCCACGGGCGCCCCCCCCCTCGGCGCGGAGCGGAACCGGCGGCCGCGGTGTCTGGTCCCGGGCCGGGCCGGGCCCCCGAGCCTCAGCTCCCGGCAGACAGGCTAGCGGGGCAGGCCGGCGGGCCTATCCCGCCCCACCGGCCGGGGCGGGGTCCCCGCGGGCCGCCAGCCCGCCCGGGGCCGCCGTGAGGGGACCCGCGAAGCGTCAGCTCCGGACCATCCGCCCGCCCGCAGGCCCGGCCCGGCTCCCCCTGCCCGGCGGCGCCTCAGCTCAGCGATGCCGGCGTCGGGCGGGCGGGCGGCGGCTCCTGCCTGCCAAGGGGACGGAGAGACACGGTGAGCGCCCGCCGCCGGCTGCCGCGAGCCGCCCCGGCCAGACACCTGCGGGCCGCCCCGCGCCGCCCCGTCCCGTCCCGTCCCCGCGCGCGGCCGACCCGGCGGCAGCGGCAGCCCGCCGGAAAAGGCGCCGCGCGCGAGCCCGCCTTCGCTTCCCCGCGGCCCGGACTGGCTCGCTCGGCCGGCAGTGCGCCTGCGCGCGCAACGGGCCCGCCCAGCCGGGGGGAGGGGGAACTATCCGCGAGCGGGAACCCCGCCCCGGGAGGGCGTGGAGGACGAACTACGCATGTGCACAGGAGGACCCGCCGGGGAGGAAGGGCTTCACTGAAGAATCGCCCCTCCCCCCCCAGGGGAACGGGGCGCATGTGCAAAGCCAACCTCCCCCCCCCCATCCGCTATCACGCACGCGCAATGGTTTTTTAGTGTGGCAATGCGCGTAACTTCCCCCCCTGCCTCAGAGCTGCGTATGCGCAGTGATATGAAGTCCCCCACCTCTTCTGGTACTGCGCAGGCGCCGTCAGAGCACAGCCGGGACCGGCAGCCAGCGGCCTTTGTAAACTCCCGCCTCATTTGCCCGGGACACGATGTGCGCATGCGCAAGGGAGGGGCTCGCCTAGCGTCCAAAGAGCAGGGCCTCGCTTCCGCCTGGCCGCGGGCGCGCAGGCTCAGTAACGTCCCCGGACGCACCACGTAAAGGGCAAGGGGCCCGGGTCTAGGTGAACGTCTGCGCATGCGGGTGGCCGCGGCGCGGCGGGGCGCGTGTCGCGTGAGGAGAGGCTGCGCGCGATCACACGTCATAGCGCCGGCGCGCGGGGATAAGGCCGAGGCCGTGCCTTACGGGGGCCGGCGGTTGCCAGGGGACGTGTCTGCGGGGCGGGCGGGGCCTGGTGATGGCGGGCCTATGGGGTGCCCTCCCGGCCTGTGGGGCCTGGGGCTGCTTCCTAGGCCCGGTGCCCGGGGAGCCTGGCCCTGCCGCGGGGGAGGGGCGGCCGTGCGGGGGCCTGGTTAGCAGACGCAGCCCCCCACGAAGCGGTGCCCCCCACAGGGCCCCCAGTTGGGGGAAGGGCACACTGTACCCGAGGCCCTGGGGCCTGGCCCGGCTGCAACCCCCACTGCGGGGGGGCTGGTGTTAAAAGTTTGTCGCGGGCCTGAAAAAACGAGGGTTGGGCCCTTGGCGGTCACTGACCCACCCAGGCGAGGGAGGAGACCTGGAGAGGGGCTGTGCTGGCAGAAGCTGTTTGCAGATCTCGCTCCACGGGGCCCTGCAGCTACCTGATAACTGAGCAAACGGGTCAAAGAGGAGAGCCCTGGCCCAGGTGCCAGCAGAATGCACTGGTTCGGTGCATTTCCAGGGCGGCCGTGATTGGAAATACATATCTGTCTGCTCTGGCAAATTCCCTGGGGAGGGAGCCAGAAGTAAAATCAAGCCCATTGTGATGATAGTTGCATGTAAGTGGAGTGTGGGAGGAAGTGCGGGTACGGTGGTTCCAGAACACACATGTGCAAAAACACCAGAGGTTCCTTATGGGACAGCCTTGGAGGACAGAGAACATGACACAACCCCACCATTGGCTGCCTTCACGATTATGCACAACTGAAAAAGAGAGAAATGGCCTGTTTTCACGTAAGATTACATTTCTGGGTGACATTTTGTTGTACCCTTATAGCGTTCTTTTAATATTTATTGCAGCCATGTTATAGTTGCTACATGGAACATGTAAAGAAGTCCCCTTGGAAAGGTAAAAGAAAATATCTTTTTCCTTGCAAAGTAAAAATGAAGAAAAATTTTGATGACATAATTATTATTGGTAAGAAAATAAGTTCAGAATGAAACTTTTTTTTTTTTTTTAAACAAAGCAAGAGAATATGGAGAATGCTAAGGTGTGCTTCTCATCCCTGGACTTATGCTGGGGGTGCTTAGGTCTGATACTGCACCCACGGCAAAGCTTCCACTGACTTCAGAGTGGGGGAGTGCAGGAGCAGAGCCCAAGTGAGGTCTTTGGTATAGTCAGTACACAGGATAGTGAAGTCCATACACTAACATCTGAAAACAGTAACTAGTTGTGAAATACTGGCTCTGTGTGGGAGTGATAATGTGCTCTGAATGTTGTCCCACAGAGAGGAGGGAGTGACCTCTAGTTTCAGCAGGGCAATGTCTCCTTTAGTTCAAATGGTAAATGGCTCTCTTTTATTTTAAGTTTCTCATCCTGTCGGTGTGTATGTGTGTTTGTGACTTTGTGTCTGTTTCAATAGCAAATGGATGTTTTACACTGTTGAAACTCACACGGCAATCACAATTTGCATGGGTGTGTCCTATTTTCTGCAAAGCTAAACAATAAAAAATCAGAACTTTCTGGATGTATGATGATTGATGACACCATGACTCTCTATTTTGTAATGTGTTGTCATAACATAAACAATGCACGTGGAAGCAGTGACTTAGGTTTCATGGGACACCCAAGACTGACTGGATGAAGGATGAAGTGGCCTAGAAATCTTAAACCTAATCATGATTGTAAAATTAGGAATGAACTGTTGCTTCTCTGTGGATTTTTGTTTGCAGTGGGAAGTGCATGGAAGTGACCGGTACCAGTCCTAGGCTTGGTCTACGCTACAGAGTTAGGCTGACATAAGGCAGCTTATGTCAGCCTAACTATGGCAGTGTCTACACTACAGCTTTGTTCCTACCAATGCAAGTGCTCTACTACATCATCATACTAACTCCACCTCCACATGAGGTGTAGGGCTTATGTCAATGTAGTTTGGATGATTCAGTGTCTATGTAAACAATGTTCCTTACATCAGCTCTTGGTTGTCTTGTCAAATAGACAAAACAGCTAGCTCCCCAGCCCTGCTGGGTCTCCGCTCCAAGCCTGGCTGCCATCCAGACTCCCAGCTTGGGCCTCCCTCTGGGGTCCCAGCTCCCTTCAGGGAGTCTGGCTGTCTCCCCAGATCCTCAGTTACCTGCTGGGAGCACAAAGGCCGACCGGACTCCCGAGTGATGGGATGTAGTCCATCGGAGGGCAGAAATTAACAGATGTATATACTCAAAGTGGGGAGTAGATTTTTGGAGAGGCCCTGGACAAGGATCTTTTTTTAGATCTTTGTAATTAACACTGGATATGTGAGATGTTCCATGGGCTAAGAGATGGTACTGTTTCTTGAGTGGGTCTTTATCTTGCAAAGAAGCTGTATACTGCAGCTTGATATCAAATAAAAGTTTTTATCCAGTTATTATTATCCCTGTGCAAGTGCTTTGCCATCATCTGCCCCTTTCTGACAGATCCTGACTGTTGGATTTGGCTCCCTGCCACCAGAAGTAATTTGATCTTGGGACCAAACTGAGCCAGGCTACTCTTGGATTGTGTTTGACTTCTCTTGTTTCCCAGCTGGTTCCCTGATCTCACTGCAACAGCAACACCTAGCACCTGAGAGCATGCTGCGCCCCTTCCAATTTGCTTCTGAAGCTGGCAACTGCTGGCAATGCAGAGCTGCCCCTTGAAACAGTTAAAATGCCCCATCAGCTTCCTCAGGCTCCTGTGCTGCTGTCTCTGCTGATGGTTAATGCTTTTCACCTTAGACTTGCGTTGCAGCTCCAGGCATTGCAATTTGTATAAGCCTGCAGGGTTGCCAACCGTCTGTAAATTTACAGACAGTCAGTAGAAAAATGTACCATTTAACAGTGCCCTTAAACCTGTAAATAAATGAAAATGTCCATGAAATTGGGTAGAAGTAAAACATATTGTATTTTGACATTGATTGTTGTCATTCAGAATCCTTTCTTGTATCATAAAACTATGCTGACCATGAATTTATCCATTTCCTGTTTCCTATTGGCCAAAGAACCCGATCAATCAATTAACTGCAGCTAAAACAATTGCGTAATTCTGAATTCCTGTGTACAGAATATCGTGAGCAAATACACACTTTTGTGACATGGTTGTATTGTTTATGGTATTTTTAGTGATGTCAGTAAAAAGTTTACTATGTCAGAAAAAAAAATCAACTTCAGATCTTCATGTCAGTAAAAACTAAAATGCAAGGTTGGCAACCCTGCTAATATCTGACTGGCTGAGTCTAAAAGCTAGCAAAGAAATGTGAGGATCTAAGTCACTTCACAAAGGAAATCCGAGGTCTAATGCAAGTCAAAGGCACATCGATATACCTTCTAGGACAGATAGAGGATTAAGATCATGTAAACTCTTCTCCATTTGAGGAGAGTAGATCTTGCTCATGTGAATTCTCCTTCCACTTCAATAGAATCTCTTGGGAATACAGTCTACTTGTGAATAAATCTTTGCAGGATTTGGGCGGCATCTTGTAAATTAGTAAATTTCTCTGGGATTATATGGAGTAAAATGTACTGTATATTATTATTAATCTATTCATTTTATAGTTAGTTTTAATTGTTCAGATCTTTGCATAAAATCACTATTGAATTCTGAACATTACTTAATGTAGCTTGCCTTATGAAGCCATCTTAAACAACAAAATGGGAATTAATTTGGTTTCACATAACATTTTAAAAATACATTTGCTTACATGTAAAATCATCCCATATTCCACAAACAGGTGCAAAACCCAATAAATAGGAAACTATATATAATTGAGGCATAGCTATACAAAGCAAATAAAGAATTTGGTATTCTGAGTAATTATTTATTCAGCTACGTTTCTCATCACACATTTTACCTTTGCAATCCAAAAAGTAAAACGGAGATCTATGCTACAATTCATTAAGCTATAGATTTAGCCTTTTGCACACAACTGACAGTGTTGTATATTTAATATGTAATGTGAACTTCACACCCAACCAAATGCCTATAGATTTGTATCAACTTTCTGCATAACAAGCATTGAGACAGAGAGTTGTCTATTTCAATCATATCCTTACATTTCTGTCTTCAACAACACTTCACAATCCCAGTAAGTCATTTAAATAATTGCTGGTACTTTTTTTTTTTTTTACAGTAAATTTCTAGAGTAGCTGTTTGCTGTCTACAATACAGTGGTCAAACTTTCAGTGCAAGGACCTGGAAATATTTAATTTTACACAATAGCTATTGAAATACAATGAAGATGCATCAAGAATATAGGTAAACACAATTCTTTACCATCATCTGTGCTAACCGAATTTACCTTTCAAAATTGTTTCAGTCATTAGTCTAAACCCTCGATCATTAGCTTAAATGCCCAAATTTTGACTTTGCAGCCAGTGCAGCTCAAATTTGTCCAGATTGTGTGTGTCACTTCACTTATTCTCCCATGTTTGGGGTGCAGCATTGGAAAATGACAACTGCAACAAGGAAAGGGAATCCTTCAAAGACTCCTGTGAATACCTAGGGAAAGGAAGAGGAAAAATAATACTATTAAAATATTTTTTTGGAAATATCAGTTTGTCAGGTAACCATGAATGCTGCTTCACTTGATGTGAAACATAATCATCATTTAACACTAAAAATGGAGGCCATATTTCTTAATGTTGATTTTACCATCTAAAATACATGACACAGTGGGCCAAATTTTGGCCTGAGTTACACCTGTGCCGTTATAGGGCATGTAAAAATGAAACTAGAGGTTTTACTCCATTTTGTCTGTGCTCCAGTTGAAGTAGTGTATTAATTGTATTGTTAGTCCCTTCACATCAAATGAATAATATGCTATTAAAAATGTAACTGTGTTGTAAATATACATTCATGTTAACTAGTTTGTGGTCTGCTAATTTGATTGCATTGTTTGGATCCTGAGGAATAGTCAGAAACCCTTCATTTCTCATAAATAGAAAACAATATCACACTTTCTATAGGATTCCCTGAGCCTGCTGTGGAAGAGCAGCTGTTTCCCTATAGAGTAGTGGTTTTCAACCCTTTTTCATTTCAAATGGAGGCATGGACCACTTTGGAAATCTTACATAGGCCCAGTCTACATTTACCTTTGGGATTTGGCGGCAGTCAACGGGAGATACGCAAGTGACGTAAATTACTTGTGTATCTCCTGTCGACTTTGCGGCATCTGCTCTGCGTGCCGTCCACACTGCCGGGGTGGCTTTCCTGCTGGATCAACTGAGTGGGTTGTTCTGCTAATTGAAGGGGTTGATAGAAAGAACACATACACCAGTAGGAAGAACAAGGTTTCTTTACTATCTCTTTCTAAATATTACAGAAAATGAAATGATATATATATATAACAGAGTAAACTTATTATACTATAATACTAAACAATAGAAAGGAAAAGAAAAGGTAAAGTAATGCACCTGATCATTATTACATAAGACTAACTATAATGATTAAGAGAGAGACATCACCAATTGCCCTAATAATACATTACCATCATCCAGATCCGCAGTCGCTGGGGAGCCCCGGTTGCAGCGAGGATTTGGACAGCCCGTCCCGGCAATTGGGAAGCCCTACGCAGTGCGTCCACCCGTAGGTGAGGTCTCCAAAGCCGCTACAAGCGGGTCCAGCTTTTGTAGAGTGAAAAAACAGGTGTACGTGACTATGTGCTGATCACCTTGATGGATATCTGGTTCTCATGGAGGGGGCTGTGATGGGAACCTGGCCAGGGCTCCCATCCCAGATCCTGCACATTCCTTTCTTATCTTTTTAGGGCTTCATTAGCAGATAGAAACTTTTTACTTTAGCAACAAAGGGAAAGATAGAAACTTCTTACTTTAGCAACAAAGGGAAAGGCTCCTTTCATATGTTAAAACACTATCAGCAGAGGGAGAGGCTCCTTTCATGTGTTAAACATAGTAACCTATCATTATAAATTTATACATTTGGAGTGAACAAGCATATACAATAGTAACCCCTATGATATAAAAATTCACTGGCATAAACAAATGTAACTCCCTCCATGCAGAGGCTAATCCAACTAGATACATATAATCCTTTCATATCATGGGTCTACACAGGTTTTAAAATAATATCTGGAGTCTATGCTTTCTGGTTTTCAAACGTTGAGGTGGGAAGGGTTCCATCTGTTCTCTGCAACCACAAGGGCTAGAAACTTACTCCCATTCCCTGCCCTCCCCATCTGTAATTGTCACCGAATAAGGTGACTCCAAGCGCTGGAACTCTGAAGAAAACACCAAATACACTGAGATGCAATCAAAACCTGGAACACTACAAAGGTAAGGCAAGGGGCGCATGGCCAGGCAATGGGCTTTGTTTCATCCAGGGCAGAGGACTAACACAAATGACACAGCAGGCTCCTGAGCCTTAGACCAGAGATGTGTCTGGACACAGCTGCAACGCTAGTCAATAATAATAATGGTTTGCCAACACTGTCTTCTCCCCTGACACCCGTCCCCGTGGTATCCTGTCATCTCACCCCTCTGCAATCCCATGAGCAGGCTTCTGGGACAGTAGCCAGGCCAACACCCTGGAAGGAAGGGGGACTCCACCTCAAAGAGCCAAGGGCCCAGCTGGAGAGCAGAGTGCATCCCACATTCCCCTGGCAGCTGGACTTAAGCTGCAAGGGCCTGTTCGGGTCAGCTGTGCTGCTGGGAGGGGGCACTGCAGTGCAGCTTAAGCCATGCTTGCCCACACCCCTCAGCTCCAGTCTGGGAGCTAGACGCTGCACAGGCCCAGCAAGGGGCCCTCCTTTTCGGCTCCCCCATTCACTTCATGGGGCTGGAGACTGCACAAGAGTCATGGCCCGACACCAGCACGGTGTGCAGGTGCAGATCAGCTCCCGCTTTCTACAAAACTAGGCGCCAGCCTGGTCCTGGCCGCCAAACTTCCGCTCAGTGCGCAGGCATGACTCCGGGTCCTTCAATCTGGGAATGGCATGGAGGCATGGATAGGGTCATTCGCCCCTTGCTGTCACCGCCCGCCTTCCTGGGAGTGTGATGTCACTGCAGGGTCTGTGTCCTCCAGCGCTGTACGGGGAGCCCTCTCATCGCTTGGGGGGGGGTCCGTGCTTGTCATCCCACCTGCTGAGGCTGGTGGGTCACTTGCGTGCAGGAGTTCTGGGCTGCAGTGCGCAATGCCCATCGGGGTCCACGCTACGTTTGCAACCAATATGGGGCAGCTTGGGGTCCCCAGGTTGCCTAAGGAGGCGTGAACTGGTCCAGGCCAGAAACAGAGCAGGTCAAAACTCCTGCACTGATCAATAGTGGGATCATGCCTGTGAATAGCCCCTGTAGCGAGGCCTGGGCAAGACAACGAGACACGGTCTCTTGTTCTACAGCAAGTGACCAGCGATCCTGGGTGGGGAAGGCAGGGCATCCACACACACCTCAGATGCTCTATTCAGGGATGGAGACCTAGCACCGGTATAGGGGTCAGGGGCCTCCATGCACTGTGGATCCTGCACAGGGGCACGAGCACCCACTCACCCGGTGTCCTGTATAGGGAGAACAGCGGAAAACACACTGCACCGCTTTAGTAGAGTGCATCTGTCCATTCTTAATGGGAAGAATAGGGGCATCCACACAACAGAGATACTTATTAAAGGGGGAGACACCCACATACACCATTATTAATGTGGGGGCAGTCTCTCATCTCTGACCCAACCTTCTGTTCACCGGGTTTTGATCCGTCAAGACACCTGTCGATATCTCTGAAATGATTTTGAACATGACAGGGCAGCTCTGCGGCCGATCTCTTTAAATAGTGTGTTTGGAATAACTGGTCATGCAGCTGTGATCAATGTCAGACTATGGCACATGTCACTGTCAAGTGCACACTGACTTATTTCGATTGCGGGCTACCGGCTCTGCACCTGGCTGAGGATGATGCCATTAAATGGCTGGGCACATAGCGTATACGCTGACGATGAATGAGGAAAGACGGAGAGTGCCACTTGGACATCCCCGCATAGGCCATTCATATAAACTTCTCTTTCCATTGCCTCTCGCGTTTGTTGTTGCTATCAGATCCCCCGGGATGGGTCCGGCGTAAGACCCAGGATGAGATACAATGGAATAGCGCTGTTTCTCTTGGTGGCACTAGTTGAAATCACAGCCTATGCGTGGAGAGTTGTGTGTGAAAGAATTAGGCATGTATTCTTCTCCCGTGTTTTAATTTGCACTTTGAAGCATAAAAGGCAAACGACATAAGATCGTTAGCCCAGTTCCATGCTGCCCCCTCTGGCCAGAGCACAGCGCTCACAAGCAGAGCTTAAAGTGGGAGCTGGGAACATGCAAAAACAGCTGGGCCCAGTAGCCTGTGCCTGTAATCCCTGCGACTGGGGAGGCTGAGACTGGCGGATTGCTTGAGTTCAGAAGTTCTAGGCCGCAGCGTGCTATGCTGATCAGGTGTCCATTCTCATTTTGGCACTAATATGGGGATCCCTGGGAAACTTGGGGTCACCAGGTTGCCTAAGGAGGGGTGAACCGGCCCAGGCTGGAAACAGAGCAGGTCAAAGCTCCCTTGCCAATCAGTAGTGGGATTGCACCTGTGAATAGCCCCTGTGGCGTAGCCTGGGCAAGACAGTGAGACACGGTCTTTCTTTATGCTCCTCAGAGCCTGTGTGGGAGATGGAGCAACCACACAACAAGGGTCCTAAATTTGGGGTGCGGGACACCAGGCCCCAGGAATCCTGGAACGGGGACACCCCACCACCACGTATTCTTTATTGGAGGTGAGTGGAACCCACCATCCTCCATGCCCACGCTGGCATCCACACAACCTTAATAGGGTGGGAGGACACTGTCATACTCCGTAATTAATGGGGAGGGACAGGAGCACCAGAAAGCCTCAGTAGCGTGGAGCACACAGACATCATGACACAGTTCATGGGTCTAAGGAATGGTGGGAGGGAAAACAGCAGAATAAAGACAACGGCTTTCAGGAAGGCAGACTTTAGCAACTCAGGGAGTTGGTAGATAATGTCCCATGGGAAGCAAGGCTAAGAGGAAAAACAATTGAAGACAGTTGGCAGTTTTTCGAAACACATTATTAAGTACTCAAGAGCAAACTAGCTCACTGAGTAAGAAAGATAGGCAGAATTGGAAGAGACCACCGTGACTTACCAAGGAGATCTTAAGTGATCTAAAAGTCAAAAAAGAGTCCTACAAAAAGTGGAAACTATGTTGTGACCCATCCATGCCTAGGGTAGCCACCTGAAAATGCCAAGTTCAGGGCAGGCTGCAAAAGGAGAGCAGATTCTTCCAGCACTGGTGGGTGACACTGATGTCAGACCTCCCAACCAGCCACAAGCAGTGCTTCTGATTCCATGAACTGGTTATCAAGAAGCCAAAAATACAAATGTACACAGGCCCCTTTACTGCAGTTCAGTCTCTGCCTCCCAATCATCCACTAGGTTCAGTAAAGAGACCAGTTATTTAAAACTCTGCTCTTTACCAAAAATGTTTCTCCTGACCCAAAAGGATCAGCCACAGTACCAGATCAATATAAGTTTGGATCTTATCCAAAATACCACGCTGCCAGCCAATCCTTTAGTAACTAAAACTAAAGGTTTATTATAAAAAGAAAGAAACAAAGTATAAGAGAAATATTAAAGGATTAAAACAATCAGATACATACAATTGATTTGACAGTCCATACATATCAGGTTTCTAGTAGAATTGTGGAGCTTTCAGGGTTGTATAATCCCTCTGGTGTACATCCAGTACTTGAATGGGTCTCAGTCCTTTGTTTCACAGCTTCGGTTCAGGGGTAGATGAGCTGATCCAGGGCTAGGTAGGTGGAGACTGAAAGACAAAATGGATCTCAGACATATGCCTTTTATGTCCTCTGGCTTCTGCCAGGCTGCTTGTGGAATTTCACAGAAACAAAAATGGAGTCCAGAGTCACATGAGTAAGTCCTGGTGACTCATCAGGTATATCCCTGGCTTCTCCCACTGAGCCCCTTGTACCTGTGAATTTCTTAATGGACCATTAATCAGGCTAGTACTGCAGCCATCCTGTCTGAGGTGTGGCCCAGACACAGCACAATTTGAAATACAGATATACCAAACATAGCCGTAACTTCCATTACACACACAACACATGGACATAAACATCACCATCTTACTTAGCACATTACAGCCTTTCTAGCAGTTCCTTTCTTCCCCATGAAGAATGAAGCATATGGGTCTCCTCCACCCCATCAATGTTTCCCAGTGTGCGGTGTCCTCTGTCCTCCCCCTACAGGATCCCGGTTGTGCTGTTGCCCCTGTCCCCACATAAAGGATCCCCAATGTGGGATGTCCTGCCCCAGTGCCCTGGATCCCCAGTGTGGGGGTGCCCTTTTTCCGCAGTAAACAACCCTGGTGTGGGCACCCCTGACCCACCATCAGGATCTCTGGTGTCTGGGTGCCCCTGTTCCTCCATACAGGACACAGGGGTGACCCTGCCTCTCTGTGCAGGATCTCTGGCATGAGGTTCCCCTCACCCTCCCTAGAGGACAGTGGGTTCCACTCACCTCCGATACAGGATACGCGGTGGTGGGGTGCCCCCGTTCCAGGATCCCTGGGGCCTGGTGTCCCGCACCCCGAATTTAGGACCCTCCTTGTGTGGTTGCTGCACCGCCACACAGGCTCTGGGGAGCATAAAGAGAGACCGTGTCTCACTGTCTCACCCAGGCTACGCCGCAGGGGCTACTCACAGGTGCGATCCCACTACTGATCGGCACGGGAGCTTTGACCTGCTCTGTTTCCAGCCTGGGCCGGTTCACCCCTCCTTAGGCAACCTGGTGACCCCAAGCTTCCCAGGGATCCCCATATTGGTGCCAAACTTAGCACGGACACCCGATCGGCATAGCGCGCTGCAGCCTAGAACTCCTGAACTCAAGCAATCCACCGGTCTCAGCCTCCCCAGGCGCAGGGATTACAGGCACACGCCACTGGGCCCAGCTGTTTTTGCACGTTCCCAGCTCCCACTTTAAGCTCTGCTTGTGAGCGCTGTGCTCTGGCCAGAGGGGGCAGCATGGAACTGGGCTAACGATCTTATGTTGTTTGCCTTTTATGCTTCAAAGTGCAAATTAAAACACGGGAGAAGAGTATATGCCTAATTCTTTCACACACAACTCTCCACGCACAGGCTTGATTTTAACTAGTGCCACCAAGAGAAACAGCGCTATTCCATTGTATCTCATCCTGGGTCTTACGCCGGACCCATCCCGGAGGATCTGATAGCAACAACAAACGCGAGAGGCAATGGAAAGAGAAGTTTATATGAATGGCCTATGCGGGGATGTCCAAGTGGCACTCTCCGTCTTTCCTCATTCATCGTCAGCGTATATGCAATGTGCCCTGCCATTGAATGGCTTCGTCATCAGCCAGGTGGGGAGCTGGTAGCCTGCTGTCAAAAAAGTCAGTGGGCACTCGACAATCATATGCGACGTGGTCTGACGTTGACCGCAGCTGCATCAGAGGTCATTAGAAAAACTCCATTTAAAGAGATTGTCCGCATTGTTTCCTTGTCGTGTTCGAAATTGATTCAGAGATGATGACGTGCACCTTGACCGATCAAAACCTGGTGGACAGATGGTTGGGTCAGGGCTGGATTTGATGTGAGCAGAAGGGCGGAGGGAACTCCTGCTTCTGCCTTTGCCTGTACCACAAGGCAGAAGGACTCTCTTTGCCTGCGCTTGGGATTTGGGACTGTCCTATCTGACTCGTAGGCACCCTGCTGTCTGTCTGGTGGGCACGCTCCAATTATACCGCTGCTGTAGCTGGTCCGTGTGCAGACAGGGTTTGGGTGCCTGAGCTGCCCATGGGGCCCAGTGGCAGGCATGGATAAGCCCCTCACCCATGATATCACGTGAGTCACAGCCACCTCTTTCGTCTAGTTCTGTGCTGGGAGCTGACTATACAGCTGGGTGTGGCGGCGCATGCCTGTAATTCTGGTTAACAGGGAGGCTGAGGTTGGCGGATAGCTGGAGCTCTGGGTTAGATTGCGCTGTGTGGATTGGGTGTCTGTGCTGAATTTGGCATCTGTGAATAGCCACTATATCATAACTGAGGCGAGAGGGGGACATGGTCTTTCTTTATGCATCCATACTCCTTCTTTATGCACCCATACGATCCCACCAGGAGGATGGCAACGACACAATGGGGGGTCCTAAATAGGGTGATGAGGGACACCAGTCCCCAGCAATCCTGAAAGTGGGAACAGGGCACCCAATCCCCACATATCCTGTATGGGAAGTGAGTGGCAATCACACACCCAGGATTCTTTATGGGGAATCAGGGGCAACCGCACGTCAGAGATCCTGGACAGAGGGGCAGGGTCACCATATCAGGGTTGGTTACTGGGGGAGACAGGGCACCCCCGCACTGGGAATACAGGGTACTGGGGTTGGAGCTTCCTACACCAGGGTTTCTTTATGGGGAGAGAGAGACACCCATATACCTGGATCCTGTATGGGGAGGACAGAGGAAACCACACACCGGGGCATTTTAATAGGGTGAAGGGGGACTGATATGCTTCTTTCTTAAGGGCGAAGAATGGTGGCATCCAGACAAGAGAGATTCTTAATGGTGTGGGGGATACCCTCATATTCCACTCTGAACGGGGATGGACAGGAGCAGCAGGTATTTTTTGTAGTGTGGAGGACACAGACATCCACAGGGTCCATCATGGGTAACACAGTGGCACCCCAGCACCAAGGATTGTGGTTGGAGGGACAGGGACTCCCACGCACACTGAGATCTCTTTCTTTTAAGAACGCAAACCGCGCACAGAATGCCCAGGTCCGGAATGGAGCAGGTCAGAACTTCCATACTGAAATTTCTGTGTCTTCATTCAATGACGTGTGTGGGCAGAGCTCCTCCAGGCCATCTCTGCTAGCTCCTTACGCACCTTTGAGGAACAGGGTGCACTGCGTGGCGTTCAGTGCTCAGGGCCCATCCCGGGTTCCCTGTTTGTGACCCTGATGCCAGTTCCCGTTTTTTTCATTTGTGCCCCCCCAGTCTCATTTGAACTCTGGGTTCAGTAGCTCCTCACCTGAGGCTGGGGGAGGGCCCCTGGGATAAAGCTGGCTTGTGCCCACCCACGCCCAGGATTCAGTAGGTGCTGGGGAGACTGAGCCAGGAGTTCTAGACTGCAGTGCGCTGTGCCAGTCGGGTGTCCGTGCTAAGTTCAAGACCAATATGGGGATCCCTGGGAAGCTTGGGGTCACCTAGTTGCCTAAGGAGGCATGAATCAGCCCAGGCTGGAAACAGAGCATGTCAACACTCCCATGCTGATCAGCAGTGGGACCACACCTATGAATAGCCACTGCTGCTTAGCGTGGGGGAGAGAATGAGACACGGTCTGTTTTTCTACAGCCACCTATTGCTCCAAGGAAGGGTTTCTGTGTGCTAGGGTGGTCCCAGGACTCCTCAGAAGACATGGCATGTCCGTCTGATAAGTTATTGACACAAGCAGCATCTCTAAAGCAAAGAACACTTCATTAATATAAGAATCCCTGTCAACAGGCCAAGGGCATCCCGAACTGACATAACATAAAGTTAGAAGTGAGGCTGAAATGGTCTATTGCTTATATCCGTGTGTGCTTAAATCTAACAAACACTAGTTTCAGATAAGAGCACAGTTGGTTGCATTAATCTTTATCTGAAGGACACGCTGTGTTCTCACTGATTCATTCCTGAGAGCACCTGGAGTGATATACTTAAGTTACCACTGCTGTGGGGTCTGAAAACCCTTGGTAACACCTTTCCCCCCACTGAACCACAGCACCTCAACCTCCTCATTCATCCCATGGACCCAGTCCCTATCCCCACCCCATATATATTCCCCCTCCCCCATTGGTCCTGTCCCCAGGAGTGTAAAGGCAGGGTTTGTTGTATGCTGCTCCCAGAGGGGTCTGGGTGCTATCCCCAGGGGCAAGGAAGCCCTGGGAGGGTCAGGTGCTCTCCTGAGGTGATGAGAGTTGCAGAGAAAGCCCACCCCACATTCACTCCACAGGGGTGGCTCCTGTTCCAAAAGGCTGGTTGGGCTTGGTTTCCCACTCCAGGCATTGTGACCAAGCACATGGGTTGCCATGGCACTCAGGTTTCGTCTGACTGCCCTTCCATGATGATGATGTAGGGGTGGCCAGAAGATATTTGATTGAATGGTGCTATATCTCCATGCACCAGGTTGCAACACCACTCACTCAAATCTGGCCAGGGTGGCCTCATAGAATCATAGAAGAATCAGATTAGGGTTGAAGGGACTTCAGGAGATCATTTAGTCTTATGCCCTTCTCAGAGCAGGACCGACCCCAATTAAATTATCTCAGTCAAAGCCTTTAAGGATGGAGATTCCACCACCTCCCTAGGTAACCCATTTCAGTGCTTCACCACCCTCCTAGTGAAAAAGATTTTCCTAATATCTAACCTAGACCTGCAACTTGAGACCATTACTCCTTTTTCTGTCATCTACTACCACTGTGAACAACCTGGCTTTATCCTCTTTGGAACCCTCCTTCCGGTAATTGAAGGCTGTTATCAAATCCCCGCATCACTCTTCTCTTCTGCAGACTAAATTAGCCTGGTTCCTTCAGCCCCTCCTTATAAGTCATGTGCCCCAGCCACATAATCATTTTTATTGCCCTCTACTGGACTCTCTCCAGTTTGTCCACATTCTTCCTGTAGTGGGGTGCCCAGAACTGGATACAATACTCCAAATATCTCCAGTACCAAATGAAGGGGAATAATAACTTCCTGCAATCTGCTGGCAATGCTCCTACTAATGCAGCCCAATATGCTGTTATCCTTCTTGTCAACAAGGACACACTGCTGACTCATATCCAGCTTCTTGTCCACTGTAACCTCCAGGTACTTTTCTGCAGAACTGCTGCCTATCCACTCAGTCCCCAGTCTGTAGCTGTGCATGCGCTTCTTCCATCCTACGTTCAGGATTCTGCACTTGTCCTTGTTGAACCTCATCAGATTTTTTTGTCTCAGTCTTCCAATTTATCTAGGTCACTCTGTCTCCTATCCCTACCCTCCAGTGTATCTACCACTCCCCCCAGCATAGTGTCATTTGCGAACCTGCTGAGGGTGCAATCCACCCCTTCATCCAGATGTTGAAGATGAAGATGTTGAACAAAACTGGCCCCAGGATAGACCCCCTGGGGTACTCTGCTTAATACTGGTTGTCAACTAGACATTGATCTGTTGATCACTACCTGTTAAGCCTGACGATCCAACCAGCTTTCTATCCACCTTATAGTCCATTCTTTGGACCCATACTTCTTTACCTTGCTGGCAAGAATACTATGGGATACCATATCAAAAGCTTAGCTAAAGTCAAGGCATATCACGTCCATCTCTTTCCCCACGCCCACAATGCCAGTCAAATCATCATAGAAGGCAATCAGGCTGGTCGGACTTGCCCTAGGTGAATCTATACTGACTATTCCTGATCACCTTCCTCTCCTTCAAGTGCTTCAACATGGATTCCTTGAGCACCTGATCCATGATTTTTCAGGGGACTAAGGTGAGGCTGATTGGTCTGTAGTTCCCCAGATACTCCTTCTTCCTTTTTTAAAAATGGACAATATATTTGCCTTTTTTAAATCGTCCAGGACCTCCTCTGATTGCCATGAGTTCTCAAAGATAATGGCCAATGGCTTTGCAATCACACCAGTCAACTCCCTAAACACCCTCAGGTTCATTGCATGGACTTGTGCATGTCCTGCTTTTCTAAATAGTCCTCAACCTGTTTTTTCATCACTGAGGGCTGCTCACCTCCTTCCCATACTGTGCTGCCTAGTGCTGTAGTCTGGGGGCAGATGTTGTCCATGAAGAAAGGCAAAAAAAGCATTGAGTACTTCAGTTTTTGTCAGGTCCTCTGTTACTTGGTGACTGATCTGTGAGGGGGGCCAGGCCAAACCTGAGTGACACTGCAACTCCATGCATCAGGAGCCAGGTCACAATTCTCAGCACAGCCAGCCCCATGTGACAGGAGTTTTAGGAGCTACAGCTGTGGGCTGTTTTTCATTTTACGCCATTTTGTATGTTCTTCTTTATTGCATACTATTTTTCAAATGCAAATCCCACAGGGCTCTACTAACATGCATAGGACAGTGGGACTGGCGAGAAGAATTTGCCTGCTTTATCTCTGCTGCTTGGGCTAATGCAACTATGCGAGAGAAGCTTTGGGGATCACCCTTGGTGCTAACTGGAGTCACTATGTCCTGCTACTCACTCTCCATCACCCCTTCCAATTTAGCTCTGTTCTCCAGGCAATGGACGTTGGGTAGAGGGCCCCTGTTCCCCTGCGGCCTCACTCAGTTCATTGAGTTTTATTATAGCGTGCAGGTGCTGCTGAAAGTCAGCTCTCTGCTCCCTGCACAGTGTGGGTTTAGGGAGCCCCAGGGCCAGATTAAGGAATAACCAGGATAGGCTGGTGTGCACCTGAAACCCCAGCTCCCGGAGTCTGATTACATCGTAGTGCAGCTTTCAAGAAAAAAAAGGAAGTGTGAGCTTAGCCCTCAAGTTTGCTAAGGAACTGCTGAAAACGGATGTAATTTATGCAGTGATCAGAGAGCCTGGAACAATAGCTCTCACAGGGGAGCTGTACTCTTCATTTCCATGGGACAATAACTGAGACTCCGTGCTCTGGGGTGCTGCTAACACTCACCCCAACACCAGAATCTGTGAGCAGTAGCAGGACAGGAGAGGTTTGACCTACTCACCAAAGCAGAACATGCTGTTGGCTAAGTAGGGAGTCCCCTCCCCTGGGAGCTCTGCTGTGAGGCGAGCCGGGTGGAGGGAACTCCTGCTGCTGTAGGGAGGAGTGAAAGGGGACCCTGCTGCTGCCTTTGCCTGGACCACGAGGGAGAGGGACTCTGTGTCCCGCTGTGCTGGGAATCAGGATTGTCCTAATCACATTTGGAGGCACCCTGCTGACCAGTGGCCAGGCTGTGATGGAGCTGCTGTGGCGGTCTGCGTGCAGGCAGGGTTTGGGTGCCTGAGCTGCCCACGTAGCCCAGTGGGCAGGCATGTGTGGGCAGGCATGTGCAAGCGCCTCACTCATGACATCACAACAGTCACAGCTGCCTGTGTCCTCTAGTGCTGTGCTGGGAGCTGACTGTGCAGCTGGGCGTGGTGGCGCACGCCTGTAATCCCAGCTACCGGGGAGGCTGAGAGCGGTGGATTGCTTGCGTCCAGGAGTTCTAGGCTGCAGTGCGCTATGCCGATCCGGTGTCCGTGCTAAGTTTGGCACCAATATGGGGATCCCTGGGAAACTTGGGGTCACCAGGTTGCCTAAGGAGGGGTGAACCGGCCCAGGTCGGAAACGGAGCAGGTCAAAACTCCCGTGCCAATCAGTAGTGGGACCGCACCTGTGAATAACCGCTGTAACTTAGCCTGGGCAAGACAGTGAGACACGGTCTCTTTTTGTATAGCCACCCACCAGAGACCCCCAGCGCCGGGTGAGAGCCTGTACAAGGGACAGAGGGTCCTTAATAGGGTGATGGGGGCACCTACAAACCAGGGATATTCTGTGCAGAAGATAGGGGCACCCCCACCCTGGGGATACTTAGCAGAAGGAAGAAGAAGGCTCCCCCGCCCCAGGGATGGCTAGTGGGGGAGGGGATGGTTATTGGGGTACAGAGGCATCCCCATCCCTGGGATGTTGGGGGTCAGAGGGGACAGAGATGGCTAGTGGGGGGATGGATGCTCCCCCACCCCGGGGATCTTTAGTGGGGGAGGGGATGGAGATACTCCCAGCCTGGGGATGGTTGGTGGGGGGGCAGATGGAGGCTCCCCCACCTTGGGGATGGTTAGTGAGGGTAAAGACGGTTAGTGGGGGAGGGGGGAAATACTCCAGCCCGGCGATGGTTAGTGGGGGAGGGGACGGTTAGTGGGAGGGGGGGCGGAGTTACTCCCAGCTCGGGGATGGGTAGTGGGGCAGGG
>ML675611.1:6353632-6392882 GCA_007922155.1 Mesoclemmys tuberculata | reverse complement strand
CCCCATTGCTCTATGGCCGGGGAGCCTTACACACCCTACACACACACACCCACCCACCCACTCACACAACCCTATTGCCCCATGACCGAGCAGCCTTGACCGCCCTGCACACACAATCCTTGTCATCCCATGGGAGCCCAGATAAGCTTTTCACCTCCACCCCCATTCCACTGTCCCGCAAGGGAGCCCTTGGGCCTCATCCCACCACCCCCTGGGAGTCATAGCCCCCCACTCCCATGATATCCCACTTCCACCAGGGGAACCCTGACACCCCTCAACGTCTGATTTACATGGGATTTTATCGTCTTTGTTAGGCTGGCCAGAATAACTGCAAACGAAACAGCAGTGAGACTGGCTCTCAGTTGTGAATTTTGTAGTGATGCTGAAAATGCTTTAGTCCCATCCACGCTAGTTCCTCAAACATTCTCAGCACCTGTTAAGCCAGATGTATTGCTGACAGTCATCACCAAGGGGCTAGTTTGCTAGTGTAAGTGGGGCTTCAGTGATAAATCTGTGTTGCAGAGATATGCGTATGCATTAGTGTCTCATAACGTGAATTGTTCCAGAGGGGTAGCCGTGTTAATCTGTATACAGCAAAAACAACGAGAGTCCTGTAACACTTTAAATTTCTGCAGCCTACGAAAGCTTATGGGTGCAGAAATTTGTTAGTTTTTAAAGTGCTACAGGACTCTCATTGTTATAACGTGAATTGTTGCTGGAATTCTGCGATTGTACTGAATTTTTTTTCACGTGGCTTTTCTATTTTAGTTTCTTTTTGCATTTGTTTCATTAATAGTGCTCCCCGCATCTTCTAATTGTTTCATAACGTCCCGTGGAACTTGTCTGTTTTACTGCTTTTGCCCTATCACCTCGTCAAATGCTATTTATGTAATATGTTGTAATCTAGAAAACTGAATTGTGTGTATATATAGATTCAGTTGTCACTGAATCTTTCTGACATGCTTGTATGAATTCTATACTGGAGTCACAAAATGTATTGTATTTTTGTTTAACAGCTTATTGGGAATGAGAGTAAACAATGTCTATGATGTGGATAATAAGACATACCTTATTCGCCTTCAAAAGTAAGAACTTAACATTTCTGAACTCCTGTTATATTCCTCCCTAAATTTGAGCCTATTTGTCTTGTATTATTAGCTGCTTATCTAGTCTTTATAACCAGTTTGCTAAAATTAGTTTTGTGTTGTTCTCTGAAGAAGATCAATATTTTTATCATGGGATTTCTTAGGAAATATCACAGGAAGATTTTTTTTTGCCCTTTTCACAAACAAAATACAGAAAATAAGTGGAAGAGTGGGTGTGTTTTGGGCCTAAATGTCTCTTTCTTGTAAATACTCAGAACAGTGCATGTACTGTGATAATCATAATCAACTATGACCACAGGAGTTGCTGTTCTGAAGCAAATAGTCTGTGTAGTGTGATGCTTTTTACATACAGCCAGAAAAGTTCCTTTTGGTCAGTCAGTCTCTGTGTTGGCCTCTTAGTTATCTCCTTCCTGAAAGGAACCTTTCTCTTTTCCCTTTTGTAATGCTCCTGGCCCACGGGGCAGCGCTCAGGATGGGAGGCTTTTCAAAAGACTTCCTGCAGAAAGTATGATAATCCCAGATATTTTTGGAGTAATCAAGTAACCTCTGTGTGTTTAACCCTGTAAACTTAAAAACGAACTTTGCCTTTTTGCTACCAATATGGCTTCAATATATCTCAACTGTTCTAATAATCTTTTCTGTAACATCATCTATGAAAGATTTCTTTGACATATAGTTGAACGTGTCGGCTATCTGTGGTACTTTGGTGTACAGATCTAATGTAACAAAATGTCATTGGTATAATGCCATATTGATGTCTTTTAAAGTGTCAAACTAGTCTTTATTTTGTCAACAGGCCAGACTGTAAAGCTACACTTCTAATTGAATCTGGTATACGGATTCACACAACAGAGTTTGAGTGGCCAAAGAATATGATGCCATCTGGCTTTGCAATGAAGGTGAATTGATCTTTCTCTTTCTGAAATGTCTTTGAGAAGAGAGATTGAATATCAAAGCAGTAATGCTGCAGTTTCACTGCTGAGATGTAAATGAACTATTAAAGTATTGCCAACTAGATGAGTGGATCCTTGTCAAGCAGATGATGATGAAGTAGGGACTGGGGGAAGAGAAGGGAAGGGCAACTGCAGAATTGTGGGGACACAGAACTCATACATGGTACCTGACAGCAGTCAAAATGTAGTTTTTAAGACTTTGATACTCAATCTCATAAACATTCACTAGACTAGCTGTGCCTATTGGAATTTTACTTTGACTAAGTGAATATATGATTATTATATATGCCAGATTCTGCACTCCTTATATAGGCTAAACCCAGAGTGAATGAGAGTCTTGCCTGAGTAAGGATTCCAGGATTATACCTTCCAAGGTTTCAGATCTTGAAGTGAACCATTAGGTTCCAGTTGGGCAAATGGATCTGTCATGGATACAATCTGATGGCAGAATCAGATTACAGATTTGGTTACCTGATTCCCGCTCCTGCAAAGAGAACCATACTGGTGGACTCCTGTGTTCATGAAGAGCTTCAGTGAAAAGCCTCTGTGCAAATCCCCCACTGAAGCCCGTATGAGTCTTGTGGGCGCAGGAATAACTGAGAGTGGAGGTCATTGCAGAATCGGGGGCCTTAGATTGCACTAGCCCTTTCTCTCCTTGGCATGGCAGAGACTGGCAGGTTTCAAATAGTACCACTGTTTTTATTACTGTAAAGGCTGAATGCTTAATAACAATTTTAATTTTTTGCAATTTGGAGTTACTATTTTTCTTTGAAGAGCAAGAGTAGATCAGAACTTGTTGGTTGTCAAAGTATGAGCAGCTCATGTATGTAATATTCAGTTTTGTAAATTATGCCAGTCTTGTATTTGTCTATAATAAGTGGAATAAAGATAAGCAAGATAAACAAGGAAAGTGCAGATTATCATGCGAGGGACAGTCATTAAATAAATATTTCAGTTTAAAATAGTAGGACCATTGTGTACACCTTATATACATATGCATATTTTAATATTTTTCTCTCCCCCATTGTCAGTGTCGTAAGCATTTAAAGACTAGAAGGCTTGTCAGTGTAAAACAACTGGGGATAGACAGAATTGTAGACTTTCAGTTTGGAAGCGATGAAGCAGCCTATCATCTAATTGTTGAGCTTTATGACAGGGTAAGTCATAAACCTGTTTAGTCTATAAATTAGTATTTAATATGGACTCTAATGGTCAGTTTTGATGCTATTGCAGGGAAACATTGTTCTGACAGACTATGAATACTTAATTTTAAACATCCTGAGGTTTCGCACAGATGAGGCAGATGATGTCAAATTTGCAGTTCGGGAACGGTACCCAGTTGATAATGCTAAAGCACCTGCACCATTACCTAGCTTGGAAAGGTAACTTTACTCTGTGTAACATGCATACTGTAAATAAAGAAAAGACTACTTTTAAATTTAAAAATGTTGGGTCTGAATAGTCTGTTTTCAACTTTTAGCGTCGTGCAGGTGATGTAGCTCTCGTGGAATTGAAATTGTTTGTTTGCTTTCTTCTTTAATCCAGAAAACATGGAAAATCTATTCAACATTGTGCATTTATGCTTTGGAATAGCAGCTATTCTGCTTATTATGTCTCTTAGGTTGACTGAAGTAATATCAAATGCACCTAAAGGGGAACTGCTAAAGAGGGTCCTTAACCCACATCTTCGTAAGTAATGACATGATGTTACAAAATGAAATGTGCAAACTATTTATATTCTTATTAGATGTAATATGAAAATTAAAATAAAACCCACCACTGTGTCTCAGAAGGCTCAAGCCCATCTCCTATATAAAAAATTATTTGTTAAAAGACTAGAATTTTAATACAAAGCCTGGCATACAAAGGCATAGGAACTTGGCTGCAATCCTTTTGTGTGTGTTATATGGCTATAGGGATCTGTCTTTGAAGCACTTGTTTGATCGAGACCTTAGTTTGCTGAATTTTCTCAGTGGTGACCAGAGTCTCATTCAGTTTTGGAAATTAGCCTTAATACAGATTTCAGCCCGAATGTTCAAACTGCTTTCTACAACTGGTTCTCTCTGCTTTTATAGCCTATGGAGCCACACTCATTGAACACTGCCTTATAGAAACTGGATTATCTGATAATGCCAAAGTAGATCAACAGATGGGAAGCAAAGGTATGTAGGAGTGCAATATTTGTGGACTTCAGAGGTTTGCTTCACTATATTTGGAGGGGCAGAGAAGACACCCAGGCACCCTTCACTGAGGAAGTAAAAGGACAGTAGCTTTGTTTCATGAAAAAGGGGACTCAGCCAGGCTTGGCAGAAAACGTTGACAAGAATAAATTAGAATAGTTGCTTTTGATTTATTTGGCATATACAATTATGGGTCGATGTGGTAAGGTTAGAATGACTAGTCCTATAGTAATACTTTGCTATGAGTGTTTTCAGAGGGGGAGAACTATGGTAAGATGGTAATTAATTAAATGTATTTTACTCAATTAATTAAAATTATAATGTAATACCTGATATCTATTGCTCTGTGAGATGCTGTAATAAAGAAGAGTTTTATGGATAATATTTAAAAAATAGGGACTCTCGTACACCCTTGCTCACCCAGGTAATTTCACACATCTAGTTCATGCTTTTTATGTGCCATTATGTGTTTGTGCCAGCACTCTTAGTTTTTATGCATGGAACTTCTGTACCTATTTTTTGTTAAAAGAAATCTGTTTGAAAAGGACACTAGATGAGGCTTTCTTCAAAAATGGACACTTGTTTCTAGTATAAAGAATTTATGGTTAAAGATTCTTACTAGAATGCAGACTCTTTTGAAATTTACAAGAATCCTGGTTTTAGAGTATTTCAGAGAATAGGATTTTTGAAAATTTCATAATCCAGACTTCCCACAAGAACTATATATTGGCAAAAATTCCTCCAAACCCCTTGCTAGCAATACAGTTAGTAACATAGGTTAGTTTTTGTCTGTCAGTGTTTACCCTTTATTGGTTAAGTAGTAAACTGTGTGTATATAAAATATCCCAAAATTCTTGCCTTTTCAAAATCCATTTTTTTCTATTAGAAAATATTGAAAGGATACTTGCTGCTTTACAGAAGGCAGAAGAATATATGACGATAACTAACAACTTTAGTGGAAAGGTAAACCTTAACTGATATCTGCATGGTTCTATTATACTTACAGATTTCAAAAAGTTAAACCGTCTAATAAGAAACCAACATGCATTATTGTTCTTCTGTCATGTCAGACATTTGCTATTGCTTTAGCATTCCTATTACTACTTTTCATGTTGTTGTCTTTCTATATTTGCTACTATAATGCACTCAAGAAACTAATAAGGAATATATATGGGATCCTTGCCTTGGACATGCAGCCTTTAAATGAGTTAAAGGAACCTGTCTGACTTGTGTGTCACCATTGTATTTATACACTGATAGTAATTTTAACTTCTGAAGTGTTCAGGGTTATCAGAATAATCTTATTCTGTAGTTCAATCAGGAATCAAAATGCAATTTTGCAGTTGTGTGCCCGGCCAGCAACATGACTGTAATTTACATTAATCTTAATGCAACTCGGGAATAAGGCCTGAGTAGAAAAACTACCAATTACAAGTAGGTAATAGAGATCATTCTTTAACCCTGGGAATGTAGTCCTTCTAATTTTCAAACATGTATTAATTTATTACAGTAATAACGATTGAACATCCTATGTAGGCCTGGGTCAGTATCTCTAATGATTTTCACTTTTAGTGGTAAAATTGTGCTATAGCCCTTCCACTCCTCTCTTTTCCAGCAGACTCAAAATGAGTTCTTTTCTAACTCCAAGGAGGAAAGGATTGCTCAATTTATGGTACAATTCATTCTGATTCTGACTTGCCCACTATTGCCCCCCAAACAAAGAAGTGTTGCTTAAAATGTAAGGTACAAAGTTTGTGTGATGCATGGTAGACATGGGTTTGTTACAGAAGTTCCACATTCATTTGGAATATTTTGAGATAATGGTCTGATATGGGTGAGTGACCAGAATTTTACCTGCAAAGTCACTTAGCACCATAAAGTCTCTATGAAAAAATGCTTACCAATGGATTTAAAATCAGGTGTTTGCCAGTGTTAAACTGTTCCTCCCTGGGCAAGAAAGGGAAAATACCTTTTAAGATTCCTAGAAAGAAATGAGTATGAATGTGGTGTCTCTTTTTTTTTTTTAAGGGTTATATCATCCAGAAACGGGAGAAAAAGCCAAGCCTGGAGCCAGATAAACCTGCAGAAGAAATCCTTACGTAAATATTTGAAGTATTAACTCCCTTTCTTACTAGAATGCTTAATATAAATTAGTTTTCAAGTGATATTCTCAAATGTATATTTTACAGATATGAGGAATTTCATCCTTTCTTATTTTCTCAACATTCAAAGTGTCAGTACATGGAATTTGAATCATTTGATAAGGTATAGTGGTTTTGCTTATACTATAATAAGTAGTTTATTTGATACTAAAACATTTAAGCAAATGTGCTGAAACTGTTTACTATTACCTTTTATGCTTTATTATCAGTTAGTTTGGTGTGTAAAATCAGTAAGTATCATACAAAGATATAGGCTAAGTAAAGTACTTTGTCATGACTACAGTTGACCCAATTTTATTCCCAATTTGTCTGTCATGTTCATTAACTGTGTTGGTCCCAGGACATGAAAGAGATGAGGTCGATGAGGAAATATCTTTAATTGGACCAAGCTTGTCTCTCTCACCAACAGAAATTAGTCCAATAAAAGATAGTTCTTCCCCCACCTTATCTCCAGTAACTGAAATGTAGCATGTGAATTGGGTGGTGTGTGTGTGTGTGTTCAGAAACGAGTTACTCTCTGTCTTCACTTGTTTAAACATATTTTGCTGCTGGTTATGTAGGAGTTTATAGACTGTAGGTTTATTGCTGAGGGAAATGGAAAAAAATATAAATATGGTGAATGTTTGGCATGGAATGTCACTAAAAATGAAATCTTTGCCCTTTCTGGTGCTTGGTTAACTAAGGTAAGCATAAGCTGTAGGTAATTATTTTATACTAAATCTGATCTCTGTATTCCTCACTTCGCACACTCCTGCCATGCCTTCCCATTGTTTTTGTACCACCTGGCTCACAGCATCAGTGATTTCCGTAGCATAAATAAACTAAAACAAAAAAACTTTATTATAAGCATAATTTGTCTGTTGAAACCAACCACAAAGAACTGTATTGGACTACATATGCCTGATTTGGAGATTCTGTTCTTATTAACCAATTGATTATTAAGATGGTTCATTGCAGAGATGGTTGTACCTACAGTAGTTTTCAGTTGGGACATATTTAGATTAAGGAATGAGTTCCTTCCTTCCTTCCTTCCTTCACTACATCATTTGCTTATATGGAATTTGGCTCCAATTCAGTCCCATGCCTGAATCTAGGTATGTGCCTCAGGACCTTGCTGAATTGGCACCTTGAGTAGGAACAGCAGGGGAAGTTGTTTAAACCCATTTTAGGATCAGGCTCCTGTTTGCAGTCTCCGCAGGCTCCTCTTAGGAACAGAACCGCCCCTTACTGCTTACCCTTTCTGGTTCAGGTTATTGCATCTTTTGAAATCCTTTAAACTGATTTTTTTCCTTTTGAAGGCAGTGGATGAATTTTATTCCAAGCTAGAAGGTCAGAAGATCGATTTGAAAGCTTTGCAACAGGTATAGTCTCATTCAGAAACAGAATAGCTGACGTAATGCCTTTAGCGCTTCAGGATGCTGGATATTTGCCTGATTTAGGGGCCTTTATTGTGTTTAGCTTGGCGGGTGGGTGCAGTCTTGTTCAGTTGGCTTGTATGGAGCAGGTCTGAAGTTGTATGCACCAGCACAGTTCTTGCTGTGAATTTACTATCACTATGACTGCTGCTATCGTTAGCATTAGGATGTTTCTTTGGACTCCTTTTAAACTGTTCATACACAGCATTGAATAGCTAATCAGCTAGGGAGCGCCTATCCAAAAATCCCGGAACTGGCTCTCACTACACTTTGCATGACAGTGCTCAACAGAATCCTGTTTCCACTGCTTGCTTCTCCGCATTGTAATAGGGCACGGTTAGGTGTTGAATATCTAAGACTGTGGAATAGAAGGTACGATGTGTAATATATTTTCCCTTTCTTCTCCGTCTGTTGAAAGGAAAAACAAGCACTGAAGAAGCTGGAAAATGTTCGTAAGGATCATGAGCATAGACTGGAAGCTCTTCATCAAGCTCAGGTAGAACTATGTGTTTTCATAAAAAAAGCTTTAAATCAGAAAAAAAATGTAACATTCCGTGCAGTGTCACCTCCACCATAAGTTGTGTTCCTTAATGTTCATTTGAGATAACAAATTGAAGTATTTATTCACTAATAAGCTCCCTCTAGCTTCTCAGTGAAGTGTGAAATGTAGTGACTAGACACTGCATTTTGTCAGTGCTTTACACCCCTCTGGAAGAGGTCGGCTGCCTGGATCCGATTGCAAGATCAAAACCTGATTTTGAACATCGTGGTGCTCGGTTTTAGTGCAGTTGTATTAATCGTGTGGATTCATGTTTCTTTAATCAGCATTTTTGTAAAATTTAATTGTTTTTAGCCTGAATTATAAGAGAGCTTTTTCTTTCCTGAAGGAAATTGATAAGGTAAAAGGAGAACTCGTAGAAATGAACCTGGAAATAGTTGACCGAGCTATCCAGGTGGTTCGCAGTGCGTTAGCCAACCAAATAGACTGGACTGAAATTGGAGCAATTGTAAAAGAAGCTCAGGCGCAGGGAGACCCTGTTGCGAGTGCAATCAAAGAATTAAAGCTTCAGACAAATCATATCACAATGCTACTAAAGTAAGTATGTTGTAGATCAACAAGACACAATAAAAGAGGGACTAATCCCACAACTAGCAAGTTAACTAGGAAAAGAGTATCTTGAATTTACACTCTTTGGCAGTTAATAGATATCAGATGGGTTATAGCAACATTAAAATGTGGGGGCTTTGTGAACAGACAGAGAGGCACTGATCCAGTGTGCGCTTTTCTTTCTTGGTTTTTCTTTAGTTCAGTTACTGAAATAGACTCTTTAAGCATATAAAAGCAAGAGATAATTGATCATATTTAAAAAGTAGTAGGAAATGTCTAAGAGAAAAAGGCAGTAGTGACCAAAAGCACTTTTACCTGCGTATTCTAGGAAACCTGCCTCTCATTTGATTTGAAGCAGCAGGCAACACCAAGCAAATTATGCAAAACAAATGCATTAAAAAATTAGTAACTGAGAGCAACTTGACATTCCTTGATGCCAAAAATAAGGGAATCTAGTTGAAAGTTTAACATGCTGCAGGGCTAGCTGAACAAGATGGCCCAGTGAACAAGTTAGAGTTCAAAATTCAAATTGGTATGAACTTTGATTCAGCACATTCTGCTCCCTCCAGGAAAATCATCCCAAGAAGCTTGGTATTGGATCAGTGCCTTGCCTTTGACAACACTTAAAAATCAAAAAAGTAAATGAGGTACAAAACAAAAGGGTCCTGCAGGTATTGGCAGAAATATATTTAAATTGGTACAAATATATTTTGTGTAAATATATTGGAAATCTCATAATCCTAAAACCAAATATGAGAGATCCTATTTTTAGTTTGAGCTGGTATATAGAGACCCTTATCAGGAAGCCTTAGAGAGAGTAGAAAACTGATAGTGGAAAATACCTTAAGTCAGCGTGGAAAAAGAAGGCTATGATAACTGTACTGATAAGCAAAAAGTGACTATATGGGTTTCCAGTTATATATTCCAGCTTCTGAGTGGAATGTGGGGCTGAAACAATCTTGCTTCTGCTCACTGTCACAGTTTTCTTCCTATGTTAGTTTGGGGAAGTTGTGGGCCTGTCTTATACAGGAGATTGGACTAGATGATCGCAGTGGTCCTTTCTGGCCTTGGAATCTATCAGTCTCTCTTCTATTTCAGTTCGTTTCACAATAATTTATCATATACATAAAGATAGCTGCAGCTTCAGAAGATAGTGGAAACAATAGTATACTTTGCTATGTGATTCAGAGAGATCATTATTATGCTATATGTTGCTCTACCTCCTTAAGGCTACACTTGTCAAACATAGCAGTAGAAGGCAGAGTTCACTGTGCTGATCAGTAGCAAAAGTAACACATGCTCAGAATAGCTTTGTGTTAATGGAACAGATATTTCACAAAATCTCAGACCATTACCTGTCTTGCATTTGCTGTGATTAAACATAATGAGCCACAATCTTCCCTTCATTTTGCACAAAGATCAAGGGTAGAAGTCCGACATTTGTTTCATCTTGGTTCTCCTCCTCCTGTCTGAAAGTGCATCATCAGAACTGTTGTAATTATACATTTATCTTCATTCATAACCACAGAGCTTTCTTCAGGTTGAAAACAAGAATGTGTATCTTGTGTAATATTATTTACAAAATGAATGGAAGGAGGAATGCATCTTACTAAGTTTTACAATAACAACCCTGGAGTGCTTTTTAAGACAATCAATATACTTCTGCATTTTGGTAGAAACCCATATGTATTATCGGAGGAGGAGGAGGAGGAGGAAGATGATGAAGCTGATCATTGGAAAGAAGTTGAAGAGCCAAAGGGGAAGAAGAAAAAGCACAAAAACAGACAGCTAAAGAAACCTCAGAAAAACAAGCCATTGTTGGTTGATGTTGATCTCAGTTTGTCTGCTTATGCCAATGCCAAAAAGTAAGATTTAAAACGTGTATTTTTAGTAGTCTTTCTTACCAGCTTAATTTCAGTAGACTGCTACTATCATAGAAATCAGACTTTCCTACAAAACTATTTAGAATGTATGGCTCTACCTTTGTTATATACTGTCCATTCCCCTGCCCCCAGAACGACATCTTGCCATTTCTCTGTTAACAACTATTTTAATTTAATTACACTGAGCATAGAGACATAGGATATAATGGCTACTTTGTCTGCAAAGCAAATATAAAGACAGTGCTCTACATTTCTAGTCAGGATAATAAATTCGTTACTTCATTTCAGTTGATTCAATTTTCAGATGAATTGTGATGTGCAATAAGCAAAAAAGTTAAGCCAAACATAACATTTTTCTCATCAAAACAAGTATTTACTGCTGGCATGAAGTACCATGGGAAGAAGTAGGCTATAAAAATGAATTAATATGCTGGGATTTGAGATGTAAATGGATTTGTGTTTCACAGATATTATGATCATAAGAGACATGCAGCCAAAAAAACACAGAAGACAGTAGAAGCTGCAGAGAAGGTATTTATTGTTACCTTTTCCTGGTTTGTTCTGAATATAGTTACAAGCAAAGATATGGTTTATTGCTAAAACCTAAAACTGAACTTTCAAGTATACCTTTTTATGTTAATAATACAGTTATACTGACTTAATGTTTCAACTCCGCGCTCTCCCCAATGAAGCTTGCCAAAGCAACTTAACCAAATGTAGGACTGACAAGTTTCAACCTTGAATCATTTAATTTCCACATTATGAATGCCTTAAAAAGGGTTTACAGCGGAAATGCTGACAGACCAGTAACTATGGCAGCATTAACAAGAACCATTATGATCAAGTAGCTGATGTTGTTTTCAGAATACACATTTTAGAGAAACTTCAATATGACAGGGTAATAGAGACATGCCTTTTTCAAAATTATGAGGATTTTAGGACAGGCTTTAATGAAGTGCCTCTAATTTTCCATGCGCAGAAATAGTTTTTTAGACCTGCAAATTGAATTATATGCCAAACGAGTGGCCGTATTGTCTCAAACTACTTTTTCGTCATGTTTTTTATGAATTATGGTATTTTTCTTCATTTTTTACTGTTTGGTTATTGCTTGTATGATCACTGCATTTGTAGAATTGGGAATGTCCATGTTTACCTAAACAGGCATTCAAATCAGCAGAAAAGAAGACCAAGCAAACACTGAAAGAAGTTCAAACAGTTACCACCATTCAGAAAGCAAGAAAAGTTTATTGGCAAGTAAACGTTTGATAGTTACCCTCTCAGACACGTGTGATTATGTGCAAATTTAAGACACTGTCAACGTGAAATCTAATTGGTTTTTTAATGAGTTAAAAGCAGTGTTTTGGTGCTTCACCTGCCCTTATGTCCCCTGCCAGCTGTTGTGGTTTTAGTCATAATCCCCAATCCTGCCAATAGAGGCACCAGGGGAGGGCCATTCAGTGCTGCTCTGCATGCACACACTTGTCTACCTGTTTGCATCCTTTTGCGGGATCAGGGCTGTGTTTTCTCAAAAATTTAAAAATTTTTCTCTTTGTTATATAAAAGACCCACACAAACAGGTAGGGAGACTGACCGTACACCAGGTGATATCAAATGCACACAGAGTAAACCTGGAAAATAAAAAATACTTTTTTCCCGTTTTTATACATCTGTTTTAAAGTAGCTATTGTAGTTAAAAAATAGACTGCGATTTGCTTAATGTGTTCTTTTAAAGAACATAATTGATAGTATAATTACATTTGTACAGTACCTTGAATTTATGGCACGCGCACGTGCACACACACGCGCACACGCATGAAACTGCATCTGGTCAACAAAACAAAGTATCTTTGAGATACTGTCTTTCCACATATAACTCATTAAAGTTCAGAGACTCTGGCAAAAACATACCGGCTGTAATAGGCAATCTGTTCCAGTTATTTTACACAGTCGTTTGATGTAATTTGGCAGGTTTGAGAAGTTCCTGTGGTTTATTAGCTCTGAAAATTACCTCATTATAGCTGGAAGAGATCAACAGCAGAACGAGATGATTGTGAAGCGATACCTGAAATCAGGTGAGTGAGATTAAATCAAGCATGCCAACATAGTTCTTCTTTTCTTTGCTGATTGTTGTAAATGCTGTTATTGTACATCTAAAACTGAGGAACACTCTTAGATCTCATAATTTGCTTGTGTATAAAATTCAGCTTGCTTGTATGCATTCTCATTTTTCTAGGTTGTCAGAATTTTGGACTGAAGTTCCTTAAAGCTTTATAATTATGTCCATGTGTGAGCTGTGATATGGAATGCAGCTTCTTCACCGAATAGTTTTGAAATTCCCCGAGCTGAGTTATAAAGCAAACTAACAGACTTAAGTCTTGAAGCTGTACATCATTCCACATGGAGGAGCATAAGTCATGGGCATAAGTTCCAGCTAGCCCTGCTGGCGGGAGCACAGAGAGGGCAATTGCCTAAGAGCCCAGCAATTTTTAAGAGGAGCATGGGCCATGGGTGACAGGGTGAAAGCTTCCCCTCGGGGAGAGTAGTTCCCTGTCCTGCCTCTTCTGCTTGTGACCCTGCCCACAGTCTATCACCACTCCGTCCCCACCTCACTCACTGGCTTGTCCCTCCCCATCAGCCCACCTCCCTGCTTGGCCTCTGTCCTCTCTTCCACACCCTCCCTTTCCATGCTTGACCTCCGCACAGCCACGACCCCTCCTCCCTGCCATCGATCGAAGATTGCATGCATCCCTCCTCTCCCCACCTGCTCTTTGTCGTCTCCCCCTCCCCCTTCCTGCCACGTCCCTCTTCCCTCCCTCCCTACTTAGCCCCCCAGCTATTGCTGGACTAGTCAGGGCTGCAAGGGTGGACTGTTCTGCCCTGGGGCCCAGAATTCCTGTTGGCAGGCCTGGTTACAGCTAGTGTTTTCCTACAGCACAATACAGAATTCAGAAATACTGCAATATATTAGCATATCAAAGGTCTTAGTTCACCTAAGCTTGTTGTGATATGGATGTTAAAAGAAATGATGACCTATATGGGGCATCATTGACAAGCAGACATAATTACTGTGTGAATGATCAGTGCAGCTACAAATGCGCTCAGTGACATGTCCCAGTCTTCTCTCTCCTTTTTTAGGAGATATCTATGTGCATGCTGATCTACATGGTGCAACTAGCTGTGTAATCAAGAATTCTACAGGTAATTCATCGATCGTTGACTCTGATTTATAATATATTAAACACAAATAATTTGAAATACAATTTAAAATATAACTGACTTTAGTAAAAATATTGTACTGCTAATCTTTGTCCATTATTCCTTTCACTTCAGATTTTGGGTTGATGAGTTTTAGTCCAAATTCATTCCCTATTAATGTGCAACCCAGTGGTGAAACCGTAAAAGCACAGTTCTTTTTTGTGCAGGAAAATTGCCTTCAGGAATTGCCTCTATAGAGCCCCACTCTTTTACAATGTCTGGTTATTTTTAAATTATATATGTAATTTCCTTAATTTATTAATAAAATTAACTTAATTTAAGTTGGTGCATGTCACGTCTCGATATAATTTTATACCCCAAAATGTGCGCTCAGATAACGCAAATGTTTTTGTGTTGTGTGGTGTTGACATTACAGGTCAACCGATCCCTCCCCGTACCCTGACTGAGGCAGGCACCATGGCATTGTGTTACAGTGCTGCCTGGGATGCTCGTATCATCACTAGCGCCTGGTGGGTCTATCATCACCAGGTAATGAGATCTTGCTCGTTAGTTTTGAGAAGTTAATCTCTGAAAGAATGAGTGCGGAACTGTAGATGTAAAATGTCACCACACATGAAATTAAAACTAGAAGAAACACAATTGTGTATAATATGTGATGATTCTTACAAGTTCTCCGTGGCTGTACCGCAGCGGTCGGTTTGTGAATCTCTGGTAGAATGGGCCCATGACCCAAGAAATGCTGTGGGTTCCGCATCTTTTAAAAAGATGTCTGTGATGGGGCCTATTCATCTCTCACGAGCACCTTCTGTGGGCTGAGTGCGAGGTTGCACTTTTGGCCCGTGGTGCTCCCTGTCAGCTGTTGCCCATATCAGGCGGGTCTTCAGTGGCTTAGCCCTCGGGCTGAGTCGTGCATAGTCTAAAGGCATGAAGGACCCCCTTCAGGGGTGACGCAGGTCAACACCGACTATCACTATGCCCAGGTTGGTATCTGCGACCCTGCTTCTGTGCTCAGTTCTTAGCCCCTTCTGGGCTAGCTTTAAGTCTGTCCCTGCCCTGTTACGGAGCACAGGACCTTCTCCCTGGAGACTTTGTCCTTGGCCGTTCTCTGGTATCCCGGCTCTCCAGCCAGGTTACTGCTTAACTTCAGCCCCCCTTCCGGGGGTGACAATGTTCAGCGAATGGCTGTCCCTCTTCACTGCCTTCATCCCCAGCCCTGGGCCTGTTTAAATTCCTTGTCCTTGCTCCTTGTCCTTTTAACTAAGCTTGCTGCACTCTGCTTGGCTGCGACCCTTCTAGGCAGGCCTGGAGGACCCACCTTTACTGCTCCTTTCCTGGGGTGGGTGTGGTAGGACTGAGACCTCCCAGTGGGGGGCCTCAAAGGCCTGGTACTCCCTGTCACAAGGCCATATTGTTTGGGGTTGATTTTTAAAACGATTAAGCAGTTTTTAATTTTCTGCTAGAATTTTAATTCACATATGAAATAAGAGTTGGTTTGGTTTGTTGTAAAAGACCTAGAACATTATGATGGGCAGGCAACATGAAAATGACAATGCTGATGATCTGTTTTCTAGGTTCAATCGCTTGACTTGATAATTCCATCAAGCCTCCTCTGGTTTATGCTCACCAATGTGTTCTCTCTTCATGGCCCTGTACTGTAACTGAGGCGAACTTGTGTAAACATTTGTAGTATCTCTACTAAAGAATCTGTGTGTGGTTTTGGTTGCTGTCTTGGGCAGTAACAGTGGAAGATGAGTCCCAAAAAGTTGATGGAATCTTTCACTGCTTCCCTACAGGGAAAACCATTTCTTTCTTCTGTGATTTGAACCTTTAATCTTGAGACTGATTAAGGACTTTCCCTTTGGTTAAGAAGGCTAGTCTCAAAAGAATCTCCTGCAAGCAGAGCACCAGTATTGTCCTGTGAGCAGTGGAGGCAGAGCCCAGTTAAATCAGATCTGGGAAGAAACTGAGATTGATGAATTTTTTTTTTCTAAGGCTAGAGGGAATTATTATGTTCAAATCTGATCCTCTGCATAACACAGGCTATAGAAATGTATTCAGTGATTTTGACATCAAGCCAATAACTTATGGTTGAACTAGAGTATCTTTTAGAAAGACATCCAATGGTGATTTAAAGGCTTTGGGTGATGGGAGATTGTTCCTCAGCAGACCCTCCCTATAATAGCACTTTGGTGATATTACAAAGCAGTCCTTAGAAGTCAGAAATGCAGTTAGCCTAAATGCTCATTGTCTGTCTTATGTTATTACTCGGTGAGGCATGGTTTTCTGTGGTATTTCATTAAATATATGAGTTTACTGGCTACGATATGTGATACTCCTCTTAGGTGTCTAAAACAGCACCAACTGGAGAATATCTGACTACAGGAAGCTTCATGATAAGAGGTGAGAACTTGGAGAGAGCATCAATTTGTAAGCCACAATTGTCCAAAAACTCTGTACCTTCTACAGTGACAAGGATCACTGCAGGAAGTTGGCAGAAATGTTTATATATTTAAGCCACTTTGTTTTCCTTTTTTTCCCCCCAGGGAAAAAAAACTTTCTTCCGCCTTCATATCTTATGATGGGGTTTAGCTTCTTGTTTAAGGTACTGTTCCATTCATTGGTTACATTTGTCTCCTTTTTCTCTTACATAAACAAAAAATGGTGATTTTTCACAACAATACTCAATTCCCATAGCATGTTTCCCTCCAGTAGGTCACTATTGCTCTGTTTGCTCTGAATGAAAGAGAAATCTTTTAATCTAGTTCACCCCAGCGGGCATGCAGCTCAGAAACACCAAAAGGGGTACAATGGGCTACACTGTTCAAAGAGGCTGCCACCCTTTCAATATCTTTTCCCCCCTGGAGTGGGATTCCTGGTTTGAACCTTTTTAAAGTATGTATATAGAACAAACACCCAGTGGCCACAGTACCTCCAGGTTTTTTTTTAATAACAATTGTTTAAAGTGCTAGCAGCAGTTCGTGAAGCTCCCCTTTTGTGTGCAGGCTGATGGCTGTGCGACTAACTACAGTGGGCTCCCACTAGCCTTCATCTTCTAGGGATGTGCTTTCAAAATTAGGTTTCTATAGATGACACCTTTTTCCCCCCCGTCCACTGATAAAGGAGCTCAAAAACTTAACCTAAAAATAAAGAAAAGATGACTAAGTAGGCAAGTCAATTATTGAATGTAAAGGGTAGTAAAAGTCTGGTATTAATCACCCAGGAAGGCAGTGTAAATGAGTTCAAGGGACATGAAGAGTTTGTTTCTGGAGGAGAATGAGATTGAAGAGCATACTGAAAAAACAGGAAGGCGATGTCAAGACAAACAAGGGACACTAAGATGTGCCAGTGGTGTCCACACAAGAGCTTGCATTGATGTTGTCGTTTTCAATCTCTTAGTCAGATCCAGCTCTCGCTGAAGTCAATGGGATTATTTCCATTGACTTTAACAGTGGCTGAATGGGGCTCATGATGCACACTGGCGTTGGGTTTCTAAGATTCAGTAGAATGATTTGAAGTTCCGGGTGTTCATTCAGTACATTGGGTTTGGTATAAGACGGTTTCCTTGGAAATCCTTTTGTTCGATAAAAAGGCGCGTCTTCTGTCATTTAGGTGGAAGAATCTTGTGTTTGGAGACACAGAGATGAACGAAAGGTCAAAGTTCAGGATGAAGATATGGAGTCTGTGACCTGTAGTACCAATGAACTGGTGTCAGAAGAAGTGGAACTACTAGGTATTGTGCAGGGTTTAATATTGTTTACCGTGGGCACACTGGGAACTCATAAAAATATATTTGGATGTGCATTCAGCGCCCTGAATTAGTAATCATTTAGTCTAGTGCCTTTAAACTGAAATGTCTTTTCTCTTAAACGGTTTATAAGAAGCACCAGAAGGAGAGGATAGCAGCACTGATGATGAGAAGGCACTGCCTCAGGAAACGCCTGATGGCATTGAAGTCAGGTCTGCAATTAACCTCGAGGAGGAAGTTGCTTATACAGACAAGGACGGAATAAACAAGTCACCAGCAGAAGAGGTAACCTCTGAAGATGATGATGTAGAATCTGAAGAAGAGGCTGAAGGTCAGCAGCTGATGACTAAAGTAAAGGAGGAGGAGATAAATTATCCAGACACTGCGATTGATCTGTCGCATCTGCAGCCACAAAGGTAACCACAAGGGACTCCCCATTTGTCATCAACATGAGCCATTCTAAGTATGTCAGTGCCTTCCTACTGTGTTTGTGATACGAGGGATTGCAGTGAGACTAATCGTAGTGTTAAAAGATGCAGGCTGCCTGAATAACAAGTCAGACAAATGTATCCATGTTTGGTAGTGCTGCTCGCCTTCCCTAGCCGTTCTTCACGCTGTTACACGGTTCTTCATTTTACATCACCCTGTTCTCCCGTCTCCTGACTGTAGCAACCACTGCAGCAATGCATTTGTTGGCTGGGGCGTGTGCTATTCTGGCCATTGCCAATGCTATTCTTTAATATAGAATCCTAGAAATGTAGGGATCGGTGGCCCTGGACCATCTGTGATAGGGGTTTGATCAACATGTTCTCAACACCTCAATGATGGAAATCCCACAACCTCCCTTGGAAGCTTCATCCAGAGCTTTACTACTCTTAGAATTAGAAAGTTTATTTCCTACTGTTTAACCTAAATCATCTTTGTTGCAGATTAAGTTTATTACCACTTGTCCTACCTTCAGTGATCTAGAGAACAACTGATCACTATCCTCTTTATAATAGCCCTTAACCTTCTTGAAGACTTAACAGGTCCCTCCTCAATCTTCTTTTCTCAAGACTAAACATGCTTATTTTTTTTAACCTTTCCTCGTAGGTCAAGTTTTCTACAGCTTTTATCATTGCTTTCCTCCAGCATCTCTCCAATTTGTCCACATCTTTCTTTAAAGTGTGGTGCCCAGAATTGGACAAAATACTCCAAATGAGGCCCCACTGGTGCTGAGTAGAGCAGGACATTTACCTCCCATGTCTTACATATAGCACTCCTGTTAATACATCCCAGAATATTAGCCGTTTTCATAATTGTATCACACTCTCATTCGACTCTCATTCGATTTGTAATTACTATAACACCTAGATCCTTTTCAGTAGTACCTAGCCACTTGTTTCCCATTGTGTAGTTATATATTTGATTTTTTCCTTTCTAAGTGCAGAGTACTTTACTTATCTGTATGGAATTTTATCTTGTTGAATTCAGCCCAGTTCTCCAATTTGCTGAGGTCATTTTGAATTCTAATCCTGTCCTCCAAAGTGATTGCAGCCCCTCCCAGCTTGTCATCATCAATGTTACAAGCATACTTTCCACTCATTAATCAAGTCATTAATGAAGATACTGAATAGTACCAGACACAAGGCTGACTCCTGCTGGACCCCACTAGATACACCCTCCCTCTGACAATGAATCATTGTTCGCTGCTATCTGAGTATGGTCTTTCAACCAGTTGTGCACCCATCTTATAGTAACTTCATCTCGGCCACATTTCCTCACTTTTCTTATGAGAATGTCATGTGGGACTCTATCAAAAGCCTTACTAAAATCAAGATATATTGACTACTAGTGGCACTTCAAGCACGGAGTATTTTACAATTTTTCCTCCTCGGGGACCAACCTTCTTCCACTCAAGTGTTCTAACAGGACCTAGGAAATGGAAATCTGAAGATCATTTTTGTTCTTATACAAGATGGTAGTGCCTGAAAAGCATTGCCACTTGAAATGAGATGGTGATCTCCAACCAGTGCCAATGGCCAGATCTCCCTACCACTTACCCTGCTGTCCTCACAAACGGCACTACTTACAGCTTCACAGGCAAGAACTGAATGGGCATAAGAATGACATGCTCTCACCCTAGACATTGAGGCATTTAGGGATGCATCTGGGAAACCGCCACCTGTTCTCCCAAGAAATTGGACTTCAATCTCCATTTCATTCGGTCTGGTTTTATTTAATACATATTACAGCTGTAAAATAGTGCTTCGTGTGTGTGCGTAATAAGGACCTAACTGGAAAGATCTTTGAGAACCTACTTCAGTTTCCCTGGCACTTATCTATTAAAGCTGGGGCTCTCAGTGATACCTTGGGGAAGGAGTCACTCAATTTTGTTAGGCTCCTTTGAAAGTCTAAGCTTAAGAGATTTGTATTCAGTGATGGGTTAACTGTGTCTGGCCCCTAAACCAAGAGACTTTATTACCCCTTAGAGAGGGTGCATTGGGGTCGTGGTGCAAAAGCACACTTGTTTATGATCTCCTGGCTGCCGCATTGTGCTGTGTCGCTTACCTGTTCAGAAAAGGAAACCATCTTTCCTGCACATTATGACTAATAGACAACTCTGAATTAGTTTGTCCCAGTTGTGGTTGCTACTGCTGTGCCAGGACTGTGTTATCAGACTGCTGTGTCTCTAATGAGGTGCTGACTTTTCAATCTCTACACAGATCCCGACAGCAAATGGTTATGAAAGAGGAAGCATCTAATCTGGTAAGATCCTATATAAGATCTTCAAACAAGTACCACGGCATGTGATTTCTGTGAGTGGAAATAATGAAATGTCACTTTATTTCCCTTTTCTAGAGTGATAGTAAGTTACATGGGCGAAGACATTTGTCAGCCAAGGAGAGAAGGTAAGAATATCTTCCTTTTAGGGAAGGAAAGGTCTAAATATATCCATGTATGAAAGTCCTTATTTCTTAAAGAGGAATTAATCTTCTTTGAGGAAGCCAGTCGCAGTGAGTTTCTGGCCACTTACAGTTAACGATATGGGTATAAAAGATACGGTGAACACGAAGGAGCTGGTTTTCATCAGCTGGAAGAATTTGATTTTTTTATGGGATATTGGGTTATTTCAAGGGCCTGGTTCAGAATATAAAGCTTCTGCACTGTGGAAATTAATTTGTAAGGGCCTTTGGTCTAGTTCCAGTTTCTACGCCACGGAATGCTGTTTCTTCCAGAAATGCAGCGCTGATGGACCTGTGTTTGTGTGTGTGAACAAGGCATGAACTGAATCCAGACAGAGTTCTAAGCCCAGCAGCCTCTCTTGCCACCCCTTGAGGTGGAAGATGGGAGTTGGAGCCAAAGGGACAACTATTTGCTTTCTGGATGTGGTTGCTTGAAGAGTTTCCCTGAGCTACTGCAACCAGTTTCCAGCTAGGTGGCTACCTGACATACGTTGGCATCAGCTAATCTGATCATATCTTCCTGTAGGCACCGTCCTTTGCACTGTGGTTACACTTGTCAAAGCCAGGGCTTGAACCAGGAATCTTTAGACCTTTGGCCAACAACTACTTTGGGGTGTCAACCTTTCAGTGCCTTTTCATTCATTTCTTTAAAAATAAAATAACTCTTACCTGTTTCTGCTGGTGATCAGCTCCACCTGTGTTGATCACAGCTTTGATGCAGTAGGAGGTGTGGGTCTCCGAGTGCTTTGGTTCTTTTTGTTCTTGGCTTTTATGCTGGTGAAAATGAGCACTTTGGGTTTTTTTTGCCTGCGCCTCTTCTTCTTTCATGCTTTAAAGATAGAGAATCAGTCAAACATTCTATGGGTTGCTCCCAAATATTGCTTTATCATGTCCCTCATGGACAGGCATGATTATGGTATCCTGTGTCCAGGAGCAGAGCGTAGCTACCTCTGATGTGGCAGTCCCCACAAACATTGACAGAGAAACAAATAATTCTGGCTTTCTCCCGTGTGTTTCTTGTAAGTCTGACACGAAGATGATCTGGAGGAGAATTTCAGCATAATGTCAGGAGCGTTCCTTGAAATGGTTGATGTGTTCAGGCCCTTGACTTATCAATGTCACTGGCATGTGTCAAGACTTTGATGCTTTAGTGTCTCACTCTGATAGTTTGAATTGGCTTCTCTTTACATAAGAGAACTGCTCCAACACACCAAATGAGATCTGTGTCGGGGGAGTTACTGCTCGATCCCCATGCAGCCAGCTTTGTCCTGTGCTCTTGCATGCAATCATTGGAGACTTCAGGCTACCCTGACTGATTATATAGGCGGTAATAAATTAGAGAACTGCTCTGAGAAGACGTCAAGAAATATTAATCAGTCGGGGGTTTCTTTCAGTGACGTGTTTGGGTTGTCAATCCCATGTATCAAAACAGTCCTGCCACCAGAGACCCTGTGCACGAGAACACCACGTGCTTTGGGGTAGAGATCTGTGCTCCGTGTCTCAGCTTCCCCGTGCTTGGCAACAGCCTAGATGCAAATGTAATCTGTGCAGCTGGTGTCATTGGATGCTAGGGACGCTTCAGTTCTCCCCACATCAGCAGTATCACTGTAGCCTGCGGTGCTGCTCCAGGACTAAAGCTCTGGTCTGGAAGAGGATGTTCTGGAGAGCAACTTGAATACAGAGGAGGTGGCAAACTCTTCAGAGGCCAAGTATCTTTCCATTGGGAAGGAGGCAAAGTTAACGTTCCTCCTCCAGGAAATCCAGCCTCTCCTCAGTTCGTGAAGATAATTACCTTATTTACTTTAACGACTGTCAAGATACCTGAAAGAGGCTTTCCTTGCAAATATGATGGCAGTCCTGGTCCACCCATTCTGGACTGGCTAATGAAGGAGAGGTGACTATTTTCATTCTGCCCCGGTTATATCAAAGGTGGTGGGTAAGAAGTATTTCAGCCTGAAGTCACCAGTGATTCTTCCCACATTCCCCTTAAGAGCCTGGCGTGAAGGCTACTATGCCAGTCAGGATAGACTGGCTGGCTTGATTTGGCATCCCTTTCCATGAGATGTAAGGACACCTTTGAGAGCAGATTTACCAATGCGCAGTGGGTACAGCTTGCGTTGGGAACAGCCTGTCCATGGACCATGAT
The DNA here is from genome assembly GCA_007922155.1 of Mesoclemmys tuberculata. NCBI lineage: Eukaryota > Metazoa > Chordata > Testudines > Chelidae > Mesoclemmys > Mesoclemmys tuberculata. Next base: position 6,370,023 of record ML675611.1, on the reverse strand, counting down.
TGAGGTGAAGCAGGCTGACATGCTCACTGGGTCTGTCCCCGAAGCAAAGGAGACGTATTCAAATAACAGTTGTGAGATTGTGGATTGAGCTGGACATTAGGCGCCTGCATTCCACTTTCGCTGGCATTTCATGGGACAGAGAGAGTCATAACACCTGACACGGGACAGAGAGGGATGCAAGCTATTTAGTTCATCGCAACGGTACCTTTTGGAGCAGAGGAAGTGGCTTAGTGGCAAATGCTGTTCTCTAGAGAGAGATGGGCCTCCCCTCAAGGAGTTGGGGGTTTGTCTTTTGGACATTATTTTGATAGGAATGAAAGGTAGTGGCTGAAGCAGCAGGGCTGCCTTCGTTCCATGGCTGCGGGAGGGGAAACTAAGATCTTTGAGCATGTGGGTTCCTGTCTTGGCCTGCCCTGGGAACACAGACCCAAAAGTGGCCTTGGATCACAGTGTATATCTTCCAGGACCACTATTGCAAGTGAGCAATTTCTCATGTGGTATTGAGTCACTTTGTAATTGGCTTCCATATTTAATTAATATTTTCTTGAATTTTGTTATTTTGTGTGTGACTTCTTTTCCCTTGTTCTTATTCTTAATTGGTCTGTTGACTCAGCTTGTAGAGCAGTGGTTCTCAACCTTTCTAATGCCGTGACCCCGCAATACAGTTCCTCATATTGTGGTGACCCCAAACCAAAAAATAATTTTGGTGGCTACTTCAAAACTGTAATTTTGCTACAGTTATGATTCGGAATGTAAATACCTGATATGCATTATGTATTCTCATTGCTACAAATCAAACATAATTTAAACATAGTGATTAATCACAAAAACAATATTTAATTATATGTTGAGAAATATTTATTACTAATTCCAATAAATAACATTTCACCATGGCATAGCTTCTCAGCGGCTAAAGCCATCAGAAATATGTATTTTCCGATGGCTTTAGGCGACCCCTGTGTTTTGGTCGTTTGACCCCCGCCGGGGTCGCGACCCACAGGTTGAGAACCGCTGTTGTAGAGCTATATCCTTTGGGAAGTCAGGTGCTACGTTTACATAATAGCGTTCTCATTTCATGCCACAGGCCCTTGTAGGAGGATATACCCTAGTTGTTGTTTTCTTCTTAGAGAAATGAAGAAAAAGAAGCAGCAAAATGACGCAGAGGATTTAGAACCGCCTGAAGGAAATGAAAGAGAGACCAACATGCAGCTCCCATCTGTTCCTGTTTCAGATAAGAGCATGTCAGCCCCTCATCCCATGAAACGAGGACAGAAGGTAGAATGGATGAAGCTGCAGAATTGACTAGATTTACCCAATGAAAAAGGCCCTCTTTAAACATAGGAAATAAGGTTTTGTTAATTTGTCCAATATTCCAATTTGTATATTCAAACATTGCCAGGATTTTGACAAATTTAGACTCCATTGAATAGTTGTCGGTGTTTAACAACAATTGCTGATTGACTTAACATTCAGCACTTCATATTTCTCTGAAAAGAAATAACGTTCTGTTGGGTTAATATAGTGTTTAAACTAAAAAGACTAGAGAGAGACCAAATGTCATATGCCAGCAAAGGACTGATCTCTGTGTAGATACTTGCAGAAACTCCTTTTTGTTATTTGCTAAACTATTAACTCCCATTTTTCTTATTTGCAGAGTAAAATGAAAAAAATGAAAGAGAAGTACAAGGACCAGGATGAAGAAGATAGAGAGCTCATCATGAAACTGTTGGGTGTAAGCCTAAAATAATGATGGCTTTTCCTCCGCATTGTTTGTTCTGTGCTTGGGTGTAGAATTTAAATAACTTTTAAATGTGAAATCTAGTCTGCAGGGTCAAACAAAGAAGAAAAAGTGAAGAAAGGTAAAAAAGGGAAAATAAAAGAAGACTCCGGAAAGAAACAACCCCAGAAACGAAAAAGTGGCCATCCGGTTGATGCAGGTCATACGGACGTATCACTCCCAGTAGAAGTATTAACGCATGAGTTACAGGACATGGCCCTGCAAGATCAGCAGGAGGAGAAGGTAAACGTTTGTAGACGCATTTCATTCCCCACACTCTGCAGCGTCTTGCCACGCAGGCTGTGTTAAATCTTTACTGTATTGTAATATAAATGTTAAACTGAGTCTGTCTAGTGCTTGCAGACAGTTCCTCTCCTGCCACTTACCTTAGGTCATTTTTTTTGAGAATGGTGTCTATAATGTAGAACTAACTAGTGATAGTTGTAAGAGGCACGAACCCGAGAAACCAGAAGCGTGCTCCCTGGCCTTTCCTGGAGCACAGACCTACTGAAACTAGAAAGCTGAGGGGTGTATTGCTGAGCTGTGTTGAGGATCCCTTAATGTCATGCTGCATCAATTGTGCAGTTAAACAATAAAGGGTTTTTGTAGATTGGTAGCTGGATTTCAGTGTTTCCACCCAAATCGGTCTCCTTCCGCTTTTGCACATGCCAAGGAAGTTTGGGGATAGGAAGAAAAACCCTACATAAAAATGCAGCAGTACTAAACATGCTTAACTTAGCTCTCCCTTAAAATGGAGTTCCATATGCACTGAGAAGCCTGTACCCACACGTGGCTTTCTGTGCACTGGGAATAGACCTCTCTGGGAGAAGTATTCTGATGTTCTACAAGTCAAAATGTTTCCTTTTATTTATGTATTTGGTGTAGGAGGAACAGGATCAAGATCAGCAGGACAATGAGGTAAATTGTATCACTTTCTCACTTCTAATAAAGAGCTAGAATAAAAGTACTTAGAAAAGTTGTTAAGTCTGTCTACTCACTGCTGCCAATGGCCTGGACGCCAAGGTCTATCTGCTAACCCAGTTCAAAGAGTATCGGTGAGATTTACAATTCCTAATTTGGAGGAGATTGGGCATGTCACAAAGGTGACGCACTTGCCCTTCTAGAAAGGTGCTATTCACTATGCTTAATGACAACCAAAGTTTGATTGTGACTTTGGTACAGCCCCCATGACTTCACATGTATCATTGTCGCGTTGTAACCAGGATTTTTCAGTCACATTTAGGATATGAACTGTCAATCCAGGTATAAATGTTCCTTAACTCTAAAGAATCAAGTCAATTAAAATTTTTTTTAGTGACGAACTGAAATTTGAACTGCTTAGTGTCTCAGATGTGTGGATATAATATTACTGCATAGTATTAAGGTAATAAATACATAAGTTCCAACAAAACTCAGTTCAAATAACAAGGATTTGACAAACCTATCTAAGTAGCTTGCCCTTAGTCTTCACCTGGTCAACTCCAGCAAGACCTCAGAATAGTGGACACAATAATAAGTCTAACTGTGATTAAAACAGTTATTTAAGCTAAAAGTTGCAATTCACTTACAAAATTGGTTACTGGCCTCTTTAAAAACACTTTACATTCAACATACAAAGGATATATTTTCTTGAAATTAGTACAGTAGATGTACTCCACACTTAGATATTAGAGAATTTAAAGAAACAGATTTATAAGAGGAAGAGCTTGTACTTTGTTTCTGTAATACTAAGTCTTTTTTGACCATACAAAAATATAAATCAGATTTGGAAAGTCCCCTTTACCTCATTTAAAACTAAAATCCATTTAACCTTGTACCAGATTTTTTTAAACTAGGGTCTCTTTGCCAATAGCCCATCATCTCTTGATAAGTTGAGTACATTTCAGTAACACTGTGACTTCAGATACAGATGTGGATGATAACATCTCTGCCCTTGGGCTGTGAGGGAGAAGGACCATATTAAAACATCTTTGGTAGTGAAAGATGGGTTTGTTTTTATGGCTTTAAATGTTGCTTTTTGTTTAAATGTTTTCTAGTTTCACAGCAAGGATTGTCTTATTTTAGGAAGGAGAGACTCTGCTAAATTCTCTGACAGGCCAGCCTCACTCTGAGGATCTCCTCCTCTTTGCTGTACCAATATGTGCGCCTTACACTACCATGGCAAATTATAAGTAAGTTGCAGCAATTTATCTGAAAAAGTAATTTTCAGGCAAGCAATTAAAAGGCATTTTGAGTTATTTACCATCTGTGTAAATGTGTGATCTTTTCTTTTGAAAGATATAAAGTGAAGCTCACTCCAGGCACCCAGAAGAAAGGAAAAGGTACTGTATACAGCATCATAGTCCTTTTTAGCTTAGCAGCTTTTTAAGCTGGCACGTGTCAAGATACCGTTTAAAATCTTCTTTCATGTACTTTTTACAGCTGCCAAGACTGCTTTGCATAATTTTATGCATTCTAAAGAAGCTACGGCAAGAGAAAAAGATCTATTTCGCAGTGTAAAGGTAAAGAGCCATTCCCCCCCGTCTTATTCAACCTGTATTACAGCAAGAATGAAAGCAGCATTTAGTGCAATTGCTTCTGTTTTGTCCTTGCATTACTTACTTATGCTAAACTGTCTCTTCGACCTTGTATTTAGCTGTGACGTTGAGAAACTTTCCTAGGCCTGAGGAAGTGCTCTGGGAAAGTTTGTGTCTCTCCAACAGAAGTTGGTTCAGTAAAAGATACTACCTCATCCCCACTTCTCTCTCTGTAAAGATAAATGGATTAAGGTCAGAAGGGACCATTAAATCATTTAGTCCAACCCCCTTTTCGCACACCAGCAAGATTTACCCAGTTACCCCCTATGTTGAGCCCAGTATCTTGTGTTTGACTAAGCATACCTTCCAGAAAGGCAGCCAATCTTGATTAGAAGACAGCAAAGAGCTGGAGAATCCACCACTTCCTTCCAATGGTTTAATCACTGTTAGAATCTTGTACTGTTTCTAATTTGAATTTGTCTGATTTCAGCTTCCAGCCATTGGTTCTTTTTCTGCCTTTCTCTGTTAGATTCAAGAGCCCTTTAAACCTGGTATTTTCAGTGTATGAAGATACATACCCACTGTAATCACATTACCTCTCAATGTTTTTGATAAACTGCATAGATTGAGCTCAGTCTCATTGTACGGCACTTGCTCCAGGCAAATCATTTTTGTGGCTCTTCTATGCATAGTCTCCAATTTGTCGTCCTTTTAAAATGAGGACACCAGAACTGTACACAATATTCTAAGGCCCTGTACGGAGGTAAAATCACCTCCCTGCTCACACATCTAAGGATTGCACTGTCACATTTTTGGCAGTCACATGGCAGCTCATGTTGAATTGCTTGTCTGATCCCTAAATCCTTTTCTGTGTGACTGCTTTCCAAGGGTACATCTTCACTGCTGGGGCTGCACAGATCGATGCAGCTCAATCCATCCCGGAAGTGTTCACCAGTTGGTGTATTAAATCTATTCTCCCTGTTACCTGCATTGATTGGAGGGTGTCTCCTGTCGACACAGCACAGTGGAGACACGGCAGCATGGCACTGTACAAGCTGTATATTGTAGCTTGTGTATCTCCCGTTGACAGCCGGTGGTAGTGTAGACCAGGCCAGAGAGTGTCTCTTGTTCTGTGTGCATGGCCTGCATTACTTGTTCCTAGACGTTTGACCTTGCATTTGGCTGTATTACAATACCTTTACCAAGGTGACTAACTGCCGTCTTCATTATTTACCATTCTGCAAATTTTATCAGCAGTGATCTTGTGTACTTCTAGATCACTGATAAAAATACTGACTAATCTGGTCTGCTACCAGTCATAGATTATTAGGAGTGCACCCATGTGATGATTCCCTGTTGACAACTAATTTTATCAAATGGCACTGAACAAACGACTGTGTGCAGACAGACAGCTGGACTGTTGAGTGTATATCCATGTTCTTATGACCCTCTGCTTTCCATGGAAGGAGAGGGAGGTGTGGGAAGCGTTAATGGTTCTTTATTCCTTAAAGAACGGCCTGAAGGAAGGTCTGAGCACACTGCATTTTTATCAGCCATTCGCTGAACTGTCCCAGCCCCCTTTGGCGAGAGAAGAAGCACTATGCGCTAATGGAAAGTGACAGCAGGGGGACAGTTAGCCCGGGTTCAGAGGGCATTCTGTTGCAGCTGGTTTTCAGAAAGGGCAGGGGAGGAGCGAGGGTCAGTACATGATCTTGACCCTTGGTTTTTGTTTTACAGGACACTGATTTATCAAGAAATATTCCTGGTAAAGTGAAAGTGTCTGCACCTAATCTCCTGAACTTGAAAAAGAAGTGAGAGATGGTAAATCATGAATGTGTGTGTGAACCACCACTGCTGCTTCAGAAGAGGAGCCATCTGGACTACTGCCAGTTTTGCTAATAAAGTAACCTAGCTGTACTTGGAGTAAATTTAAGAGGCAGAGATGAGCTGGTTCCTGCAGCTGAGCCTTGCCCAGATCTATTGGTATGGACTTTAAATTACATGTTGCATGTGACTCCCCTGATGTGCCCATGTATAGTAGTGTTGGTCTTACTGCTCAAAGACAAGACTGATTGTGGGGTGATCCTTTCTCCTAGGGTGTAGGACCCCCCCCATTCTCTCATTACTTTAAGCATCATTTTTTCTTTCCTGGATGCTCCTATGCAAAGCACTAGTACTTGCTTCTACTGGTGAAGGAAAGGATTTAAACATACTACCCTTGTGGGAGCCCTCTTTCTAGTCAGGTCATGGACTGTACTAATCTTCTCCCACCTACCAGTATGGAATTTGATTCTGATCCATGTTTACCAGGAGCCTCTCTTCTCTGTCACAGGATAAAAGTCCAGCAAGGGCATCAATACAAGTCTTGCTTCTGCCTAGGCAGCTGAAGTACCACAGTTACGTGACAAATGAATGGGGGAGCGTGTAATGCTTGACCGCTGCTGTGCGGATTTTATTTTGGACTTGTATGTGATCAGACAAAAAGCAAAGGCTAAACTAAACCAGCTGCATGGTGAGGTGTATAACTCACTCACAGCTCTAACCAAGTGCTTCGTCACTCCCCCTAAGAGGGGACAGAAGACAGATAACTTGATTATAGTTAAAATACTGCCAAAGTAGCCCTCTCCCTGGGAGGATGTTAGATGGCTTTAGTATTAGCAGGTCATGAACATACTCAGTTTAGTGTAATGAAAAGAAATTGAGACAGTAAGTGGAGTGCTGTAGTCACTTTGTTCCAATATTTAAATCACAAGCCCTTTATTAATTTCCCATATGTTGACTTAACCTCTTCACTGTAGCAGGGGTGGCCTATGCTTCCTGGGAGACAATGAGCATCACTAAGGCTGAGCCAGACGGGTTTAGTTGTTTTAAAACTAGTGTAGCTGGACAGAGCCTGGCAGCTGTTAATGGGGGGCCTTCCAGCAGGCCACAGGCTCTGAATATGGAAACAGCTGAAGGAAAAAGCACCTTAATCAAGCTAGTTTGTGCTGTTGGCTACTCAGAGGCATGGTCTCCTTTGACACTTCACTGACTGACTAAAGCATTCTCTCACTTTCCACAGGAATACATCTGTTTTTCACCCCCATCTATTAAAAACCCACACCAACATGACACTTGCACCACCCCTCTGTTTGCTTTAAAACAAGTGAAGGTTTTAGAACTTTAAAAATTGTAAGCAGGTGACCTATTCCCAGCACTAAATTAAAACAGCAGTTTCTCTAACTTTAAACACATCTGTCTACCTGTCTATCAGTTAGGTGCTAGTACCAACAACTACTCTAGTTCTAGCACTTGCCAAAAACTTTATGGCCCAGAAATTCATCAGCTATCCCCACATCCTGAAATGGTAACGCCTTAAACCACATTTTGCTACCCTGACGTAATTTAGTTTTCCTATTGTTGAATGAAGTGGGGGGCATTAAGGTGAGCAACCACATTACTAGTTTAACTTAGCTTAGGCACCAATACATTTCAACTTGCATTAAATACATTTATTGCAAACATCTTTACACAAAAAAATAGGTTCTCTCTAAGCCATTCACATGCAACTTACAACCAAAAAGCTACTACCACCCACAATGCCGATATTCCTACAAGTCTCATCTACCACACATGGCTGGTAAAATTATTACATCGTTAAGAACTGCTCATCCATGCACAGGTGGTTCACAGAAGTAATTGCTAGAAGTTAAGAGCCAGATGTATTGTTACTTCCAAACCGCTGATTGACACTGTGAAGCAGGTGCTTTGGGAGACAGTGCCAGGAGCTGGCTAACATCTCTTTGAAGCAAATGACAGCTTCTAGGCACAGCCTTGGAAAAAAGAATGAATTTTTCAGTTACTGTTAAACTGAAGTGAAATGGCACCAAAGAGAAGTTTCTTAAAGCTGTTTAGTTGCCTTGTTTTCCCCCAAAGTATTAGCTGTTTCCATGGTCAAAGAGGATTGACGTCTTTACGTAAGAATGGAAGCAGCACGACTCCTTCCATTAGTGAATGCTACTTCAGCTTTCCTTAACAGCCAGACTGGGTCAGACCAATGGTCCACTGAGCCCAAGATCCTGCCTTCTGACAGTGGCCAATGCCAGGTGCTTCAGAGTGAATGAACAGAACAGGCAACCATCCAGTGAGCCATCCCCTCAGCTACTCCCAGCTTCTGGCAATGCTGCAGAGCATGGTTTTGCATCCCTCCCACTCCCCGTTTTCTTGGGAAGTGTTATTGCCTCAGTCTCCCAAACATGCCTAGGAACCAGGATTTGGTACTAAAAATTTACATACTCAAAGGTACAAGCCATTAGTAAATGAGAACGGAAGAAGAGGGGTGTAAAATTCAAGTGTTCAGATTCTTTTACCTGACAAGGGATTTTGGTTGTAGAGAAAACACAAGTATCTCATTACTATGAGCCTGCAAAGAGATTAATAAATAGATGAAGCCGTACAGTTAAATGCATTTATAAGTTCATTCTTTAAAAAACAGCAAAAGTTTCTCCCTTGAACAGCAATTTTTTTTTCTGGCTTTGAAAGTCTTAGTCCCTGATGGCAGAGAGAGGTTTCACGGCTGGAGGTTGCAGCAGAAGTGACATGCTGGGGAGGGGGCGTCTCACTATTTTTTTTTTTTTTACTTTTACACAGTAGCACACACATATGGAATTGAAATTCTTAGACTTACTGCTTTGTGGTGGGCAAGCAAGTTGTTGGCACAGCCACCAAAAACAATCACCTCTCCTTCTTCACTCGCACAGGCTGTGTGCCAGAGCCTGCAAAATGAACAATGAAATACAAAGGGGAAGAGTCTAAATATAGCAGTAATAACAGTACAGAGAAGTGCTGGGAAATAAGGTATGACATTAATACGCAAGGTTGATGCAGACTGACAGATTAGTTGTAGCAAAAGTAAACTGCTTCACTGGATAAGGGTTACCGTTCCTTGTATACAAACTATATTACAAATACCCACTTTGTAAGCTGGTTGGGTGGGAAATCAAAGTAGTGCTGAGTGGTTCTGACACGAACGGCACACTCAGTGCTATAATCTGATGGCTGGCACCCAAGAAGTTCACCTTTTAAAGGTAAACTAAAACATATGGTAATCCTAGTTTTGGTAACTGAAATATTGTTCGAAGGTAGAACACTTTTTTATTGTATTAAGCCAATAAGAGGCTGCCAGTTTTTGAGAGCTGAAGGACCAAGTTACCATCAGATTATCTGAACGAGAAGCTGGGTGCTTGTAATAAACCCACACTATCACAGTCCACCTGCTTGCTAACTCGTTATCACAAACATCTTAGTTGCATTATGTACTTAAGTCAAATTTCAGGATTTTTATCAAACATCTGAAAAATCAGTTATTTATATTAAGTATTTAAAGCAAGTTTCTGAACCTTGCAGGAAGATCAACTGTAAGGAAGGTGCTTGGGGTGGGACTGACTACAGAATTTTGTACAATGAGGAAAGAGTACATTACTGTCTCATAGGACCTTTTCTAACAGGTGAGCATTCAGTTCACTAGCTCCAGTACACAACACTGAATACCACATTAAGAATTATGATACTGGATCAAACCAATGGCCCATTCACGTTGCTATCTTGCCACTGTGGTCCGCACCGGACCCTTTAGTAGTGCCATAATAAGTCAGCTGACCTATAACGGTCCATCATTGATGGGTGGCTTACACACAAGCATTGAGTTCATAATCACTCAAATGTATGTAATGTGACTAGTCAGTCTAATCTGTGAATGCCGTCCTTGCTACAAACTGCTACTGAGGCAGAAAGCCAATGAGTTCCAGAGGCCACTTAAGCAAAAATAGTATTTCCTTTTCTCAGTTCGTTACTTTTCCATTTGATTCAATGGCCCCTTGGTTTTAGTACAATAAAGTGTAAAAACACCCACTCTGCCTTCTCTGTGCTAATGTTATCTTGTACGTTTCTTAATCAGTCCCAATTGTTTCAGTCTCTTCATAGGGAAGTCTTTCCATGCATTTAATTATTTGACAACAATCTCTGAACTCCCTCTATTATGTCTGGAGATTGGGTGACCAGAATTTAACAGTATTCCAAGAAGATGACAGTGTTACAATGTTTTCCATCCCATTTTTATGCACGCTAGCACTGTTAGTTTATGACTTCTGCCACTCAGAAGACAATGGTCTCTGTTTAGACAAAGTCCATGCAGCAAAGTATTCTGACAGAACCAGCTGTCAGCTGGGACAATCAAAGCTTTGCAATTCTCCTGATGTCCAGAGCAGCAGTTTTAAACAAACCAACATTCTGTTGGCTGACTCCGAGCATGGATTTCCAAATCTGGCATATTAAGAACGCTATAGGCAGTAAAGTAGACCTTGAGCCTTGCGTACTACCACTAAAATGGACATTCTAGTTAGTTCTCTGCCATTGTATAGGCTAACTGTTAAGCAGATAAGTAATCTAGTTTTGAGTTCCAAACAACACAGTTGCAGAAAGAGATGCAGGAGTCTGTATCAGCACACAGACATATAGCTACCTTAATCCTGCACCTTCGTAAAATGATGCATTCTCATGGTGGGATACAAGCAGCTAATCCGATGCATCACTACTTTACAAAAGATGCAGCTGTAGTGAAAGATAGCCTGAGTCTTGTGTGCCATATCAAAACTCCAGACTGCCTTCTAAGATCTCCTACAGACTCTTACTGGTCTTTATAAATGTCCAAGAATGTATGTACACCTTACCTTGGTTTTTCAGAATAATTATGCTCAAACTGTTTCCACTCATTCTTACTGATACAATAAATCCAAGCATCACCTATAAAACAAAGATATATATTAACTGTTGCCTGAACAAGCATGTTTATAAGAATGGTGTTTAAACTTGTGTGTATCTAATTCTTCAAGACTGAAATTTGCAACTTCAATCTGGCTGTGTGAAAACTTGTTCTCAATGGTGGTTTTCAGTTGCTAGGACAGAGTGAAGAAGGGCAGGTGGGGAACCTCTGCTTTTATTCACTGTAAACTTTATCACATCAAGATTAGATGCATTTTTAGAGAGGCTTATGAAGACTTCATAAATAATATTACACCCTATGAAATGACATCTAGTTTTCACACTTGAGCTGTTTTCTGCAAGGAAAAGTGTTCCATTCATTTCAGTCTGGTGTACTGTGTTTTAGAAGGAATTTAAAATGACATTTATCTCATCATACATGGAAAGAAGTAAAGAGGATTATATACCTACACAAGTGTACACAATGTATAATTTGACTTGGTGACTGATGGACTTAACAGAACATTAAAAAACACAAATCAGGATTTTGTGTGAGAGTGAGTGAGTGAGAGAGAGAGTGAGAGAGTGAGAGAGTGAGAGAGTGAGAGAGAGAGAGAGAGACATGCGTGACTGTGGAGTGGGAGCCAGAGAAGAGAAGGATAGGATTAGTAATTTACTTTCAATGTGCATTTTTCTTTTTCTACAAAAGCACTATACTCCCAGCTCTGAATGAAGTAATAGTTTACAACTTTAGAAGTGTTTGTAGTTTTAGATTTCATTCCCAAATGAAAGTTTTGCTATTGCTATGATGGGGGGAGGGAAGGAGGAAACGTTAATTACATATTGAATTAGACATGAGTAGTGTTGCTTTTTTTAAGTCATAAGAACTCAGTCACATGATGGCCAGTCTTTTGATGATGCACTTCTAGTTTTCCCCAGGGGCTAGACAGTACAGCACATACCAGCTGGGGGACAGGTATGAGAGTAGTTTACCATGAGGTTTACAAAGATTCTTTGTAATCTGAGTGGATTTTACACCAGAGAAGGTAGTTGACTAATCATTCAGTAGCATTTTTCAAAGAGAAATCTAGTACATTCAGTTCTGACAATGTGGAGTAAGTCTGTCGCAGGTCACGTAACCACACACATTTTCATATTGCTGAAAAGATTAAGAAGTGAGCTCCCAGCTTCTGAGTGGACTTGGAATGCTCCATTTAAAACAAATGCCACTGCTGCAATGAGACGTGAGCACTAAGCATTGCAGAACGGTACTTTTCACCCACAGGAGTACAGTCTACAGGATAGTCAATGGCTAGGACACTAGAGAGGGACTCAGGATACCTGGGTTAAATTCCCAGCTCTGCCATTGGTTTTGCTTGGTGACCGTGGGCAAGTCATTTCACCCATGCCGGAGTTTCCCCATCTGTATAATGGAGACAGTGATACTGACCTTTGTAAAGTACTCTGAGTTCAATGGGTGGCAAGCACTGTGTACTACCAAGTTACTGTAGTAAAGAGTTTACAGTTAAACAAACCCTTGAGCATGCAATTGTTTAAAATTTGCAGAGTGTAAAGTTTCCTTGGAATTACTTACTCAGTGGCTGCTTATCAGTGGTAAACCCTCCAAAGAGAAATAGGTGATCTGATGAAACTGGAGTTAAGGAATGCCAAGATCGGCCGACTGGACAAATGCCTTGTATAATTCTGCATTTAAACAAAAAAGCACCCCAGTTACAGACCAGCTAAAATAAAATCCACACTTCTTTGGATCCAACAATTTTTCAGATATTAAATTCTTACAGTTCAGTACAGGGTGCTAGCTTTGACCAACCACTAGCAACAGTTGAGTTTCTTGTTGAGGATGGTATAGTTCATTTCTCAATGATTACAAGTTAGACTTCCTGGAAAGAGTTATTGCAGATTGCCATTATTTTAGAGAATTCAGATTAATCCAGTGAAGACAATCTAGGGGGCAGGAGTTTTGCTCATCTCTAGACACTTTAAAATTAGTGATAGCCAGTGAAACAAGGTACTAGAACAAAGATGCCATCCTATCTCTCTAAAAACAATGCATTTGATGGTAAATATTTTGAAGTTCTGTTAGAATGATTTGCAGGTGAAAAAGCACATCCACAAATACAATTATGTACTGCCTTAAAATAAAAAGCAAGACTAAAGAGCTTTGATACCTACATTTCATTCCATTCCCATGTGTCCAAATTAAGATAATAAAGATCATTCATTCTAGAGTCCTAAAATAAAATAAATAAAAGCTGAATGAAATATTCATATTAGAAATTCAGCAGCAACATTGTAAAACTGTTTTTACACTTACTCGGTATCTACCTCCGAACACATAGCCTCTGTTCCCAACTGTAGCACAGGCATGGGCTGCTCGTGGTGAGGGAGATTTACCCTGCAATAAGAAAATATTAAAATCAGAAGGAAGACTTGTTTGATAGGGTTCAGATATTGGTACTGATCAGAAGCTGGAAATAGAGAAAGGAAATCTGGTCAGAGATCTTCAATAGTCCCCTAATTACATTTTTTCTTACAGCTGTTTCTATGGCATTTCAGATCAACTGTTTGACACCCTTTGTCTTAATAACTATCTGAACAACAGGTCACTTCCCATCTCAATCAGATTTTAGTTCCTTGGGATCCATGGGAATATAATCCTACTAGTTTACATCTGAACAATTCAGATAGCTTTAAGTCTCCAGTGTGTGGCACAACAGCACACAGACATTTTTCTTTACTCTTATCCACCATTCAGCAGCCAAGTGAATTTAAAATTGCCAAACTCAAGAGCAGGGTGGGTGAGGTAATATCTTTTATTGGACCAACTGCTACTGGTGAAAAAGAAGCTTTCCCCAACAGAAGTTGGTCCACTAACAAGACAGTACCTCATCCACCTTGTCTTGTTAATATCATTGGACCAAACAGGGCTACACCACCACTGCAACCTCAAGAGCTGTCAGTTTGCCAACAACAGGTTGGAGTTAGGCTGTAAATTTCACTGTGCTGATTTCCCCCTAAGAGCAGCAACTAGGGAATAGAACATGGGAGCAGGAGGTGAAGCAGATCATTGGAAAAAATTGAGACAGAGTCGTACCACCAAATTTACAAGACGGCAAAAACAGAACGCAAGCAGCCCATTTCCTGGAAGTGGAAGAGATCTGAGGTGTATGCCTGCTTTAACCCAATTAATGTCAACCCTTCTGTGATGTTCTGAAGAACACTAATATAAAGCAGACAAGTACATTTTTATTCAAAGCAGACTATACCAGACGTGCCTCAAAACATACAATCGCTTTCACTTCTATAGCTCTTTCCACAAGAGGACTTCAAAGCCAATTACAAACGTCTGAATGTAGCCTCACAAAACCCATGTTTGGGAGAAAAGTATACTCTACATTTGGAGAATATTTAAATAAGTTAGATATATTCAAGTCAACAGAGCCTGATCAAATTCATCCAAAGGTACTTAAGAAACTAACTGAAGCAGTCTCAGAACCATTAATGAATAACTCCAGAACTCATGGAGAATGGGTAAAGGACCAGAGAAGGGCAAACACAATACCCATCCTTAAAAAGGGGAACAAAGTGGACAGCTCAGCCTAACTTTGATAGGTATCAATCTGTAAGCACCTGGAGGATAACAGAGTAATAAGTAATAGCCAATGTGGATTGGTCAAGAACAAATCATGCCAAACAAACCTCAATTCTTTTTTGACAGAGTTACTGGCCTAGTGGGTTGGGAGAAGCTGTAGAAGTGATATCTCTTCACTTTAAAAAGGCGTCTGACACAGTCCCACATGCCATTCTCATCAGAAAACAAAGGAAATGTGGTCTAGATGTGATTACTATAAAGTGGGTGAACAGCTGGTTGAAAGACCGTACTCAAAGTAGTTATGAAAGGTTTCCTGTCAAACTGGGAGGACAGGACTATTGGAGTCCCACAGGGGTCTGGTACTGTTCAAGATTTTCATTAGTGACTTAGATGATGCTGTGGAGAATATTCTTATAAAAGTTATGGATGACACCTAGCTGGGAGGGGTTTCTTTCACTTTGTGGGACAGGATTAGAATTCAAAACAACCTTGACAAATTGGAGAATTGAAATGAATTCAACAAGATGAAATTCCACAAAGATAAGTGCAAAGTACCACACACAGGAAAGAAGAGATCAAATGAACCACTGCAACACAGGGAATAACTGGCTCTGTGGTCGTATGGCATAGAAGGATCTGGGGGTTATAGAGGATCACAAATTGAATCAGAGTCAACAATGTGATGCATTTCCTAAAAAGAGTAATGCCATTCTGGGTTGTATTACAGGAATGTAGTATATAAGACACAGGAGGTAACTGTCCTGTTCTACTCAGCATTGGTGATGCCTCAGCTGGAGAACTGTGTCCAATTCTGGGACCACACTTTAGGAGAGATGTGGACAAACTGGAGCGAATTTAGAGGAAAGCAACAAAAGTGATAAAAAGTTCAGGAAGAGGAGGTTATTTACTGTATGGTCCCTATGTGTATTCCACATATGGGTGCTCATGTGCACCATGCACCTGAGTCCAGAAGTCTTTTCCCCGGCCAACAGCATCTGTTGTCCCGCACATGTGCAACGTCTCCTCATGCTCCCAACTGAGGGGGTAAGAGGTGGTGCAGGTCGATTCCACGCCAGTTCATCCCTTATCACAATGCAAGCAAGCCCGAATCAGAGGGGAAGGGGGTGGGCAGGAATACAGACGGGGGTCGTGGCCAGGTAGAGAAGGTGCCGTGGCTGTTCATCTGTACTCCTGTGTGGTGGTGGAGGTACTGGAGGGCTATGTCCCGGGATTTCTCTGAGTCACATGACGGTGCCGTTGGAAGCAGCGGGACTGTTGGTTCCGAAGTGCCCGCATTCGAGGAACGGGGAGGGACGTCTCCCACAGCAGGAGCAGTGGCTCATTCGCAGGTGTGGGGGCATCCCGAAGACTGGACAGGTGCAAGAGAAGTGGAGGCCGTGGGTATGGCAGGAATATCTCCCTATGGCCCGCAGATTCCAGAGGGTCCCGGTTCAGCAGTCGGCCGGCCGGTCAGCGTGTTGGGGAGGCGGCACCAGTGGAGCATCCGGAGCCACGCTCGTAGACAGGCATCCTAACTGGTGCATCTTTCTTCAGCACTGGGGATGTCTGACAGTGCCATGGATCTTTAGATGCAGTCGGGGTCTCATCTCGGTGCTGGAGATGAGGAACAATGTCGGGTGTCCCAAAGTGTAGCCAGGGTGCTCCTTACCAAGGTCAAAGTTCTCAGAGCTAAGTCCAAATGACTGGGCTCCCAAGGAGGTTGGAGTGCTGCCTCTATAAAGATAGA
>ML675611.1:6263529-6353399 GCA_007922155.1 Mesoclemmys tuberculata | reverse complement strand
CATAGGCTTGTGACAAGACTCACAAGGCTTAACACTCGAAGACTGAGGCATGCCCATGGTGGCTGGGCTAACCCTACTTTGTGGGGTTCACTAACTCTGAACCAACTATTAATAACTGAAACTTAACTACTAAATTCAATCAACTACATACAATGAGACAGAGAAAAGTCCACTGAGGAATACTTGCAGAAGCAAGAACGAGTTGTAATTCCAGCGACTGTCATGAGCGATAAGAAGGAACTGTGTGAGGGGACAGCAGGTCAATAAGGCCTTTTTTATGAAAAAGCACTATGAAAGCACAATCTGATGGATACCACTGACGGAAAGAATTTCTGGTGTTTGGGGCAAGCACACACCTACAACTGGAGTGGACATGAGCAAGCACTCGAAGAAGAACAGTAATTGCACAATTCCACACCTTCTACCATAGCATGAGGGGAAGACAGACTAGAGCTAGAGAAAAATATGAGGTAGGACTGTACAAGTAAACACTTAATATGAGGGGAGGGAGGGTGGGAAATAAGGGAAAGACAGGCAGAACTGCCAATAAAATAACTACTGAAGTTATATGACCACAGTATAGAAGGGGCATTTCAAGACAAGTCAATTGCTCAAAGCCACTGCTACTGAAGCAAGCCCGTGGAGGCACCTATGTAGAGCAACCATTTGATCTGTAGACCCCATGTGTCTTAAGACACAGGAAAAAAAACCAAACCACATAGACCTAGCAAGCAATGATACTTTGCATAGTATTGCTACCCTCTGACACTAAAAGGAACAGGAAGATAATCCTAGAAAAAGCAGCCATTTCTGCTGAAGAGTTATTTTTTACTCAGTATCAAAATTCTTTTAAAAATTACCATGGTTATGGGTTGGCTCCACGTAAAGGTTTCGGTGTCCAAAACATGTACATGATCATTCCATCCTCTAGGCTGACCTGAGTTCTTTAGAAAATTGATAAAAAAACTATTACACTTCCATTTTAATGAACATTTTATGCACTAGTATAAGAGTAATTTTCAACAGAAAACATTCAGAGATGTAGAAAGGTTACTTACCCAAAAAGAGGTTTCATCAAATTCAAAAGTCCCCAGTGGTATTCCTTCAGGCGAATAACCATAACCTCCAAAAAATATTAACCTGTTCAACAGAAATTACATCAAAATTATCAAAAGCAAGTACCATTGTAGTACAATCTCCACTATTACAACTTAGTGCTCAATAAAGGCTTTTTACTCATAACAGATGGGAAAATCCAATGTACTCCCTTGACTTTGTTACCAAGTTTTACAAGCAAGGTATTTCTTGTTTTCAGACATGTTTAGATTGAGCACTTTTTAAATATTCATTTAGGATCAAACCTTTAAGCAGAGATGCAATATGTAAGATTCATAGTTTTGCTCATCTTAGATCTGTTACACCAACAAGAACGACAATCTTATTTAAAAAAAGTCAAATACAGCACTGAAAAGCTTTTGTTCATGCTTGCTTACTTATTTTTATAAACCCAAACTCCAAGTTTGTCCTTTGATGATGGGGGAACCCCTTGACATTCTACTCTGACCCACTGCAACACTTTGTCCTTAGATCTGGAGTTTAACATGTAGAACTGCAAGAAAATAAAAGAAAGGTTTTTTAGCCCCCAGTTAGCTTAAAACTAAACATTGAAACGTAATAGTCTTTTGATTAGCATGTACCAGCGTAAAAGTTAGCCGACAATACCCAGAATTAGGTGTTTAATGCTGTAAAACGAGCATTAGCACTACAGTTAGCTTACTCCCATCCCAGAGTGGAAAGCAGAGGTACTCTCCCAAGCTCCAACCCTTTGAGTGTAAAAGAGTTCACTCAGCAGATTTTTTATATCATCATCTGTCCTTTTTTGCATACTGCTGTGCAGGACAGCTGATGTTGAATTTAATTTGCCATTATGCTAACTGTGAAGTCTATTAGTGACATGAATATGAAGCTGGTCACGTCTCAGCTATTTTATTTCAGCTTCTCTGCATCATCACTTCATCAGTTTATGTTTTAAGGGAATCTTTTTTTAAGTGAAAGCTTAAATTTTCCAAGCATGATGGATGGATGGATGGATGGATGGATGGATGGAAGGAAGGAAGGAAGAGCCATTTCACTAACCTACCACAAACCAGCTCAATTCATCGCCATTTCTTTCCAGGTAAAAGCTTAAAATTTCAGGGGATTTTTGAAGCTCCCGGCCTTCAAAACTAAATAGACTCAAAGAACCTATGTAATATGACTGCAGGGTGAATTTGGCCAGTATGGCAGGATTAACATCACTTATTTTGCAGCAAGTACAACTAGAGAGGAGGATGCTTTTACAACACTGCAATCTACTCAGTCAGTCATGTCAAACTATCTACAGCTGGACCAAATCCATTCCCAAAATCTACATCAGGTGGTAAAGTTACTGAGAAATAGAACTTGTGGAAGTCACGATGTCAGCCATCTGGATGAACAGCTCAGAATGGTAAAACTACTATTGTTTGTTGTTGCTTCTTTGGGAAGTGTAAAAAAAAACATTTGTTTGGATTACTTCGAATTTGAGGAAGCTAAACTAGTTTCTCTGTTCCAAGGAATGAACATACAGACAGACAGCAGAAGAAGATGATATGTAGGAGAGGATGTGAAGGACCTACTGGCTTGCTACACGTTCACCATTCCCAGTCATTAACATGACAGTATCGAGACTTGATTAACAAGGTCCAGCAGATATACTATAGGTGTTCAGAAGAAAGAGCTTTTGTAGTTTATGATGTGATAGTTTCATGCTTTGGATGCATTTTAGCGTACTTAGAAGTCAGTCTTACCCTTACCCACAAAATGGGCCTACAAATATTGTCTATTGGAACCTCTTTAATAGACAGGGTCTAATTTATTTTCAGACTACTGACCTTGTTTGTATTGCCATGTGCATGATGCCCTCCAAATAAGTACAATACTTTGTCTACACACACAGCACAACTTCCAGACATGGAAGGCGGAACATCCCCTTCTGTTTTTTTTTTGTTCCTGGAAAGATATACAAAAGCCTTTAAAAACTGATAAAAAGGAAAAGATGATTATTTTGTCTGAAGCAGAAGCAGAATCTGATTGGCTGAGTTATTAACTACAACAGGTATTTGTGGGAAATTCAGGATTTCAGTTTTGAGTCATTTGGATCTTTGTGGTAACAGCACTTCGAAAACATTGGAAAAACCTTTTACTAAGATGTATTTTTGGGGGATTCTCTATGCCCAATTCAG
Source organism: Mesoclemmys tuberculata (assembly GCA_007922155.1). Taxonomy (NCBI): domain Eukaryota; kingdom Metazoa; phylum Chordata; order Testudines; family Chelidae; genus Mesoclemmys; species Mesoclemmys tuberculata. Next base: position 6,350,136 of record ML675611.1, on the reverse strand, counting down.
AAGCTGGAGGACCCACCCCCTACCCTCCACCTTTTTTAAATGGAGAGTCACAGGCACAGAAGATCCTCCCTTAAAAAACACATCCTAGTAAAATGAGGGTTTTTTAATGTTTTCAAAGTGCTGTAACCACAAGGATGCATTTCCATACTCAAGGCTCCACATGACCACAAGGACATCAACTGCCAACTAAGACTGAATGGGATTCTCTTCAGATCCAGTTAAAACTACTCCTCAAAAGGTTTAGGGCACTAAGCACTTTGCAGGATAAGTCCCCCGTTGTCTAGAGAGGTGAAGCAACACATAACCCCCACCAACAACAGCAGGGATGCAGCTTCTGAACAACTTCCAGGGTTTTCTGTCAGTCTAGGAGGCAAAAATAGTACATGCAGCTGAACAGATGTTTTTATTTTTAAAAATGATATTGTAGCTTTATAGCAGGAGGAAGAAAATATATGAACATAAGTGTATTTTATTAGTTTACTGCTGTAGTATGTTACAAATATATACAATCTATGGAAACTATATTTGATAATCAGAGGTTCTTAAACATTCCACCATGTTTGTCACACTTTAAAAGAGAAATTGTCTTGGGAACCATCTCCTCATCCATTTAAGGTCATGTGACATTTCTGTGGCAACTGCAGCAATTGCCCACATGGAAAAATAAGATTAAGAAAAAACGTAATGTTTAACTGTTTTATGATGCAGTTTGCAGGGTGGATAAAAATCACTGATTTTTTTAAATCAGAAAAGTCAGTTTTAATTAAATATGGATTTCTAAAAAATAAATCTATTTAAAATTAAATTATGAAACCTATGTTAAGGCTTAAATTATTAATATCATTTCAATTAAACAAAAAAAAACCCTAACAGTACATATTTGCTGCCAAGCTTAAAGAAGGTCAAACCACTGTGCTGGTGGAAGCCACTGGCTAAGCTCCTTGAACCAGTCTGTTGATGTACTAACCCAGCTTTTGACAGCAGTAGCCTCTTATGCAGGTGCAGAAAAAATATCTTCCTCATTTCACTTTATGCAACTAGTTCAACTCAGTTACTAATTGAATTCCAAGTTGAGAAACCAATTGGGATTTGAAAAAAAAAAATCAGGAAAACTTGTTTTCCATTTCCTGTTTAAGAATAAAAACAAGGGATCAGGGAATGAGATCTATTAGTTCTAAAATCATGAAGGACATAGTGACCAGAAACAATGCAAAATGTAGTTTGATCATTTTTTCCTTATGTTTCCAGCACATTTAGGATAGTTTTATTTAAAAAATTAAAATGCTGTTTTTTGTGCATTTTTAATTTAATTTTCATTTCTATCCAAGTAGAGCTCGACATAAATCACAAGTTAAAAAAACGATCAAACTCTGTTAAATAAGAAATGCGTAATTTTCTAATATAAAAATATGTAAAAATTAATAATCTGGGTAAGCTTATGTTGAATGGTATAACTGCTTAAATAAACATGTATGGATATAGTGCATCCACTTACTAAGTAAAAAGAACAACCAAATGTAGCGTACAGGCTATATTTACTTGGAAATCTAACCCTTCTTTAGAAAAATAACTAAAAAGGTACAAATGCAAAACATGATCAATCAAGGTTCCCAGCTTGCTGATTTAAACCATGATTAAAGTCAGTAATTTAAATTGTTTATATTTAAATCAAAGTACCCTGGCAGTTTGCCGTCTGGAAATGAGGAAAGGCAGTGCCATGTTTACTAGCCAGTTTTCTGCAGGTCACCAGCAATTGCTCCATGGAGCATCAGTGTGATTTATAGATCAGTTTGAGAATCTCTTTTTACTTTCTTAAACCAGTGTTTATATTTTAAAGTCACTCATGTACTGTACCATCTTCCAGTTTCCATGCTGTAGATCCATATTTCATCTCTAGGCAGATAGAAGTCATAAAATCCCCTAACTTGAGCATTCTGCGGAGACAGAAGAGGAAAGGTGCTGTTACAAAAGACCGTCCATGACATAAAATATCAAGTTAAATGTTTTCAGGCCTGCCTTCCCTCCCTCTCAGAAACAATTCAACCTATTTTTTAAAATAGGTATGGAACAGAAAATAGCATCAGGAGTCAGAGGAGTGTTTAGTAGTGGTGTGACCAGTGCAGGCTGCACTCCAGTGACTCCCACTTGGGTAACAACACTGAGGGAGCAGTCACTGTGACAAATTCAAGCAGTTTCATGACTACTTTAGCTTGTGTTGGGGACTGGACCAGCTCACAGCAGACTCCAGGATCAGAAGAGTATTAACATGAGTTAAAGCCACCTTTGCAACTTCATCCCTCAGGCATGCTGAGCAGAGACCTCTAGCATGAAGATCTGCACCCAGACGTATTTAAAGGATTTTGCCAGATGTTAGTAAAATACACTTGGCCCTTTGTCTCCACATATCTGTTATAAATTTAGTTTGCTATCAAATGAAAATAAATTTAGTGACCTTATCCAAGTTCTTGTTTTTTTAAGTCACAAGATCATAATATGATTTTATCTTGTTTGAAGTACACATAGGCCAGTATGATTAGCAATCTACTCAGGAACTCTGAACTCTAATGTATCCACAAGTAGAGGTGTGCTGATAACCATTTTATCCACACAGCTTTAAGTGCCAAGCTACGCTATGTCTACCACTAACGGCATTTCCTTAACTTCCAGAGGATTAAATAGTTGGCAGGAATGAGATAAAAGAAACCCCCCTCTCCCACAAATAACCACTTATTAGTCTCCAGAGTATTTATTTAATATAATTTTACAAGGGTCACTCCATTTCTAACGGCTTACATCTTATCTTAAAATTATAGTTCAGTACTTGGCATGTCAAACTTTTTCTGAGTCGTTATAGTAGGTATTTCAAGTCTTGTTGAAGCACTGAGGCCTATCAATCTCGATAGCATCACCAAGGACAGATGCCTGGATCGATGCAGAGGCAAGCTGTTTTGTCAGCTAAGGAGGACTTAGCTGTAGTAATATTTTAAAAGAATAGCAGTTCTGAGAAGGTACCTTATAGCCTCCCCAAACAAACATGCAGCATCCATCAGTGACTGCCACATGCCCACTGCGCTCTGCGGGGCTACTGTTCTCCAGCTGCTCAAAGTTGTCCTCAGCCGGAGCTGGGAGCTCTTCGTCTGCCTGCAGTTCTTCGTTATCATCAGCCATTTTGATACAGTGCTACAGTCCTAAGACAGACACGTGGGACTTTTAACAAGCGCTGGGTGAAACAAGATGCACAGAAAGGCCACAGGGCTGCTCCCTTGACACTGGTGAAATATGCAAAAGGGACCCACGAGAGCCCCGCGGAGGGAAGTGTGGGTGGGTGTGCCGGAGCGTCCTTCTATGGCACACGCCGGGGGCTGCCCTGGGAACAGACCTCTCCTGGGCGGCGGGTTTGTGTCACGCCGGCTGTGCCCACGGGGAGGGACGGCCGGAGAGCCAGGCTGAGCGGGCCCCGTGTCACTGGGGGGGCCGTGTCACTGGGGGGGCCCCGTGTCACTGGGGGGGCCCGGCATTCGGGGCTTTTCATGTAGGGGCCAAACCCCCCGGCCCGATTCGCCACATTTGTGCCCTGCGGGTCACCCCGGAACACGCCAGGCGGGTCACTCACACTCACACCCACTCACACCCACTCACACTCACACTCACCCACTCACTCACACTCACTCTCACACTCGTGCCGGTGCCGCCCCCACAGCGCGTCTATCGGGGGGGGCGGACACCCCCCGGGGCGGACCAGGCCGGTGCGAAGGGCGCTGGAGAGACACGGGGGGCCCGGCCCTGCCGCCCCCGCCGGGTCCCAGAGGAGCCGGCCTCGCGCGCAGGGGCCACTCCCCGGGGCGGGGCGGGGCGGGAGCGGGCCGGGCAGTCGGCGCCACCCCCCGGCCTGACTCACCTCAGAGCAGGGCCGGCCTCGGCTCAGCCACTATCAACATCCGCCGCGGCCCATTTCCGCTCCCGGCAGCCCCCGCGCCCAGCGCGGCTCCGCCCCCCAGGAGGCCGTCCGCAGTGCGCACGCGCCTCCCCCCACCTAAGGGGCGGGGCTGAGGCAGGTGTTGGCCCCGCCCAGCCGAGGCGCTGCTGCCCTGGAACGCAGGGCTCGGGCTGGGCTGGGCCTAGCTGAGCCCAGGCTGCTGGGTCCAGGCACCCCACTGCGCTAGGTGCTGTACAAAGTGAGCTGCCTCCGATTTCCTGGGATCCCGGCTCCTCTTTGGGCAGCAGCTGTGCCAGGAAACATGTAAATCTTCCCGGACAGCGAAAGTCCCGGGTTTTGTCAGCCGCGCCCTGTGGGCTCCCGCGGCCCCCAGTAGTACTGCTGGGGTGGGGCGCTGTGGGGCAGCATGGCAGTCCTGTTTGGGAGCTACGGGGATGGTTCAGGAGCAGCAAATGGAAGAGGCAAAGCAGGGATTGGCTGTGGGGTCACCACTAGGTGGGAGCACACTGGGTCACGGGGCACCATATTGCTTGGCAAGGTCAGTGGCCAGGGCATTGCTGGGAGTAGGTACCCATAGGGGCTGGTGTCATTTCCCAGGGCCCGGGGGGGGGGAGGCCAGCAGTACCAGGAGGTGTATGGGGTACGCAATGAGGGGAGGTGGATGTCCCAATTTTTTGTACTGCAGAGGTGGCAACCCTCACGCAAACACAGAACAGAAATACGTCCCAAGATTATAATCTGCATAGCCCATCCCATACTCCACACTGGCCAGGACTTCATTGTGATGGGGGTCACATGCACAGCTTTAGGATACTTAATGAAGGCCCTGATCCTGCAATTGACTATTTAAGCAGACACTTGTGTCCACAAGTAGCCCATTGGCTTCACTTGGGTCCCACTGAAGAGTAGGTCTATCCATGCAGAGACATCTGCACAATTTGGGCCTTACACGGTCTTTTCTGTGCAAAGATATTAGCACTCATGGCAGTGCTCAAGTCAAAAGGGGGAAAAAGGGCCCTGGGAATTATGACAATTAGTTTATTTGGTATATTAAATCAAAAATATGTAGGCAGAAATTGAAGCAACTGTGATTTTTCTAGAGTAACTTCAAAGAAAGATGAGAGTGAAGCTATTTGGCAGATCACAACGTAATAATAGAGATGGGAATCTACAGACAAGTAGCTCAGGAAGCAGTAAAATCCCTGGAGACCACACAGGAAGTTACCATCTGGACTCTGGAAGAAGCCTCTAGGATCATGACCAAGAGTAAACTGAAAATTGCCCAAAAGCCACATCAAGCAAAGGGCACGTCCTCTTTTGCACATACATAGGGAAGATTCATTGAGCACCTGGACTCCTGGGGAAGGAAACAGATGAAAGGTCAGAAAGGTCTGAGGGACTTGTGGAAAAGTCAAATTCCACCATCATTTAGGATTCTGTTGGATGGCACAAGGAAGCTTGTTTGATTGATGGCATCCACCACCCCCAATTTTGGCTGAGCATTGGCAGATCATGTTACGTCTCTACTGATCTTCCAGGGAATTTGATTACTGTGATGCTGAATAAACTAACTGGCATAATAACAGGAAAATACAGTTCCCTGCCTTTCCATAACTGTTGTTCCTTTGAGATGTGTTGCACGTTTTGAGATGTGTAGGTGTGTGAATGCCTCAGGCACATTTGTCAGTGATTTTTCCCTTAGCAGTATCCATCAGAGCAGGGTGAGCACTCACAGGTGCCTTATGCCACTGCACACATGTATAAAGGGTCACACTGCCCCTGCTCCCTCTTAATTCCTCCCTGCCAGAAAGACTCTGACAGAATGAAAGAGGGCAGATTGTAGAATGGACATAGACAACACAGCTTGAAGAATAGTTACGGATAGGGAAGTAACTGGGTTTTTTTCGAGCAATTTGAACTGGTGGTGGGTTCAGAGTCTACTTGAACAAGGTTTGAAGGACTACTCAGCCGAAGGAATGGTTTCTCACCTAGTGCAGTAATTGATTCTGTTAGAACAAGAGGAGTACTCCAGACAGACTCGGACATGGTTGGTACCCGTTTGGAACAGGAGGGTACTGACAGTGGATGAAGTGCAGACTCCACGAGCAGGTACTTAAGTCTAGAAGCCTTGTCCTTTTTCAAAGGGGGTTTGAACCCTCTACAAGTGTGGTGTTTGTCACTTACATGTGCCTTCCTAGACATTTAAGGCAGATGGGATGTGAGTCGCTCACTGGCGTAGACCTATTACATGAATGACAGGCCTTGGAGCCACATGAATGGGGCATCAGTCCAACACTAAACCTGGTACCCAACCAAGCACTGGTGGCCATACATGAAAAAAATAGTATTCTAAACTTATTCCTAAAACTAACTATTTACAGATATACCGTACAAGGCTAACAACAAACACTACAGGTGCTATTTACACTAAAGGAGGGAAGTTATGGAGAAACAAAGACTGTAGCTGCAACAATAACTGACACTGGCAGAAGAAAGGAACTCGGGTGGGGAGGGGAATGCAGGCAGTACAGCCCTTTATACCTGCATGCAGTGGTGTGAGGCACCAGAGGGCACTCATGCTGCCCCAGCGGGTACTGCTAAGGGAAAAAACTCCAACAACTGTGTATGAAGTGCACATGCACCTGCAGTGGAATGGACACGTTCAATCACTCGAAGAAGAAGAATTAGTAAAACTTTAGACAGAAGTAAGCGTGGAAGGAAATTGTGAAATTCTGGTACGACAAATTCAAACTATGGGACACACTGATGTCAATGGGAGTGAAAAGATCCTTATGTCCTAAAATATCCTGCTTTTAGAAATGAAAGATTACAAATAGTACTTTCTCAAAGTATGCGACAGCCACATATTTTAACAGAAACATGTTACTTCTGATAGTATTGCAAAATATTTTGCAGTCTGTGTTCATAACTGACTTACAATGTAGTCTGTCAAAAATTCACATTTTTATTCTATTTTATAACCGTAAACAAAGAAACGACTGCAGATATTGGGAAACATTAATGAAAACATAACTTGGTGCTAAAGGCACTTTTGATAATATCTGTAACTGAATCTGAACACAATCTCCATTCAAAAATGTTACTGGTATTTTACCACTTTTTTATACTAACAACTTTGCATAAGAACATTTCCCCAAGGGTAATAACAAAATTGCTTGTATTAAGATAATTAAAACACATTTTGCACTGCTGCATACAATCTGAAATTAACCATTTTGACTTCTCATGCTAAAAATTCTTCAGGAACATTCCTATAAAGTGCACTTGCTTTGCTATTGAATATCTCAGGTACATCTAACATTCCACTGTTTTTAAATGTTGATAGCAGCATATGTGCAATAAGAAAACGGATTAAGGATTACATAGTGCCAGAGAGGAAATAGGATCAAAACATTTCGTAAGTCAATGGGCAAAATTCTCTCACATCCATACAGTAGGACTAGTACTTCAGTATTCCTTTATGCGTGTAGATCTCTCACTGATGTCATTGTGAGTTCTGCGTATATGGGGAAGCAGAACACCAGACTTGACTACCATCCTGTGGATCTGAGGGGAAATTGTCCCTACTATCATTAATGCAGATACTTATTCCAAAAACTGTCTTTTAAGGATTTATAATTAATTCCAAAATGGTATTATCTATCCCTAAGCCTAACTCCTATCTGAGAAAACTATAATTCCATATGTGAAAGAACCAATTTTAAAAGGACTTTCAAAACTTCTAAACTCCCATCATAAAAGCTGAGGATGGAGGTGAAGCCTGGAAGTGATGTCTTCAGATTTGATCAGATCAGTCTGAAGAGCTCTTTTAAGTCCAGATCCTTCAAAGACTCCTATATGTGCATAACTTTAAGCATGTGAGTAATCCCTCTGAACTCAATGGGACTACTCGTGCTTGAAGTCAAGCATGCGAGTATTTGCAGGATGAGGGACATAACAAATTTTCAGAAATTAACATACACATTGTGATAGGATGTATTTTAAATTGCCCCTTGTTCTGCAGGATAAGAGCTGTAAACCCAGTTATACTTTAAGAAGTGAAAAAAGTGGATGCTTTACCTAAGAAAATTCTACAACCCTTGGTGCCAGTTTCATAAATTGAACCATTTCCTTGTGTGGAGAAATCCCTTTTAACATAAAGACCACATACCTGGACAATTTACATTTCCACTTCAAATTTTTTTCACTAATATCAAATGTCTCTTTAGTTGAAGAAAGTAGGCAAATATGGCTCAACTGTGATACTCAGCCACAATATATTTCCTTCTAAGATACACATTCATTGAAAAATCCCTTTTCCTAATTACATATGATTTTTTAGTCAGATTGCAAAAAATGGCAAAAACTAATCAGAATAGGTCTACGTTCAAATATCCTGCGTACATAAAATGTTAATGGTTGGGTCCCAACTAACTAAATACCTGAAACAAATAGGAAAATAGGAATTCTATATATACTTTTTTTACAATAAATAAACAAAACGTGTGAACAAAAATTAAATATAACTTTTACACATTTAAAAATAAAAATATATATAAAAACTATTTTGAAAAAATGTCATTGATTAGTGTATTACAGTAAAACAATGTCTTGAATTGCATTTGAATGTTCACATACAAAATGATTTAGCTTAATACCTTTTTTTAACTTTAAAAGTTCCACAGTTAGCTGGCTTGTTGATTTTTCTTTTTTTGTGTAGGATGGTTACCTCCCAAGTGTCAACAATCAAGCTTTCAGTATGGTGCTGTTAAATTAAATAAATCAAACAACAGGATTTGCACTTATAATCATATTAACTTGTGTTATGTTTACAGGGATATTGTGTCAAACTAATTTTGTCTTCATCAGCAAGTGCTGATGTGACAAAACTGGAAATAAGATTATGCATCTGAAAAATTTTTATGTCTTCTGTTACTTTCCAAAAGAGTATTTTTTATAAATTCACTCACCAAGACCATAAGAGCAGAAGTTAACCTCTGCAACCCCAGGTGGTATTATTACAATATGTAGAATATTTAGTTTTAACTCTTTTCTATACATCAGGAAATAAAAAGAATTTCCTTGTAGAAACTCAGCATAACAAATGCCTTATGTGTACTGCTAGTAAACAGTCGTTAACAAAAATCTTTGCTGTACACTATAAATACATGTAGTTGTCAATATCTTTATTGTCCTTGTTCAGGTGACATTCATTTGTGCTTGTCCTTCAGTTTCAGCTTTTTTTTCTTGCCGATGGTTAGCTGCAGCCCAAAAGGTTATTTTTTTCAACACCTGTGGCAAAATTTTGGATGGTAACCAGGATATTTGGTTCTCTAAAAGGCTGGCATTTTTACCAATGCAGTCAAGGCACAATCTGAAAAAAAAATGTCATAATTAACTAAGTTCTTATAACAAAGATAAAACACATGAAATATCAAACAAACTTTTACAAAAAATGTTAAATTAAAAATTTATATAATTTATATATAATCCATTTCATAATAATACCAATGCTTTAAAACTGTTTTGAAACATGTTTTCACAGCATATTTACACTATTAACTAAATTAATCATTTTGTTTCTTACCTACCAATGTAGGTGAGAAAAATTCAAAATGCCTTGTGTTAAAAAACTATTTAGTTATTAAAAAAAGTGTACACACACACACACACACACACACACACATACTCTCTCTCTCTCTCTCTCTTCTATAATTATCTATGCTAGACTCTCTGTGCCACTGTATAATCTAAACTCACCTGAGAAGCGAGTAGGGCTGAGTTTGAAAAATTAATAAATCACTGCAGTGACCCTAATGAAGAAGAACAGCAACAATCAGGAGCAGGACCAAGATCAATTGTTAATTTAAATGTTATCTCAGGAATACCTTTATATTTGTTTCAAATGGATTACCACAACTATAATTAGAGTTTATGAATATTTTAACAATTATATTATAAAGATTTAAAATATTTAACCATATACTTCTGAGCCCCCACCTTCATGCCCACAGAGGCAGGACTTTGGAGACACATAATCTCTTCAACTTCCCCTGTCAGCAACATGGTAGGGCCACATCTTTACAGCATCAAGTGCCTTTGTGAAATGCTTTATAGGGCTGGAAGATGGATTGTTGAGTTGAAGAGATGTGGGAAAGTGCTAACTCAGGCAGTTGACAGGAGATACGCAAGTGACATAAATCACTTGCATATCTCCCGTCAACTTCGCGGCGTCTCTTCCGTGCGCCATCCACACTGTGCTGCATTGAAGGGAAAAGTGTTCCCTTCGATGAAGTGCTATGCCACTTACTGGGGTGGTTTTCCTGTGTCACTTGCTGGATTGACTGAGCGGGTCTACACAAACCAGTCGATCCAGAGCAATCGATCTGATGGTGGCGAATTTGCCACCGTCAGTGTGTACCGAGCCTGAGAAGGGATTTAGGTAATGGGCAGCCCCTCATGGAATTCTCACAGCCCTGGACAACAGTGATGTCAGAATATATGTTATACTCCTTTGATCAATAGTAGCTGCCCTCTGGCACCTTCAGGGACCCACCGCTGGTTCCTGGACAGCAGAAGAGCCCTAATAGCCTTTCAGCCCAACATGAGGCAGGAGTTGTGGGGATAGTGTATATTTTAAAATAAACTAATAATGAATGGTAGGTAGAAAGGTGTTTGGGAATAGTCAGTAGAATAGAGGGGAAACAATTACAATAAATAATATACAAATAATGACAGTTATAGTTTGATAGCAAATGTTTAAAATGGTAATTGAAAAGTAAAATTAAAAATAGTTTAAATGAGTTAGAACCTTCAAGGTATACATACTATTTGGTTATGTAACCAGAGGATACTATGACTTTTACCATAGTCCTTCTTCCCCTTTCCCTCTTACTGTTTGTTACATTTACTTTTGGAGTCTTGACGTTTTTTTACGTTAAGATATGCAGACACTCACACATGTCCATAACTATTCACAACTTCAATGGGACTACTCACAGGAATAAGTTATGCTGCATGGAACTCAGCTCTGCAGATGCCCCCTATTTGGCAGCAGAGCTGTAGCTATGCAGATCCTCTAGTGTCTATTCCCACAGAGGAGTTGCTGAAGCAGGCTCAACAGAGTGGTTCCATGCATTTGGAGGGTTGAGGTATGGAGTGTACCTCTCTGGCTTTTCCTCTGCACATCTACATAGAACTCTATCCCACTACTTGGGTTGGACGTTGTGCTCTGGATATTTGCCATGCTATACACTAAGGCACAAAAGTTAACACACTATATAGTAATATCAAATAATCCATGAATAATGATGAATTGTAGTTCTTGTAGGAACCAAAACTTTGAGGATCACATCCTCATATAGTGTAAATCAAGATCGCTCCACTGAAGAGGAGTCACAAGAATGATTAAAGGATTAGAAAACATGCTTTATAGTGACAGACTTAAGAAGTTCAATTTATTTGGCTTAACAAAGAGAAAGTTAAGGGGTGACTTGATTACAGTCTGTTAAATATTTGTTTCCCTTCTAGGTACTTATTAAGAGCTCTTTAATCTATCAGAAAAAAGTATAACACAATCCAATGGCTGGAAGTTGAAGCTAGAGAAATTCAGATTGGAAATAAGGCATATACTTTTAATGGTGAGAGTAAATTATCCATTGGAATAATTTACCAAAAGTCTTGATGGATTCTCCATCTCTGACAATTTTTAAATCAAGATTGGATATTTTTCTAATGGATCTGTTCCACAAATTATTTGGGGGAAGTTATGGCCTGTGCTATATAGGAGGTCAGACTAGATGATCATGACAATTCCTCCTGGCCATAGAATCTAGGAATCTAAGTCAATGACGCTACACTGATTTATACCAATTGAGCAGGCCTTGAATGTCCTGATTTTCATGCATTTAAATTCTCAGCAATAATGCTGAATTAATATTTTTAATTACATTATAAGTAATTTTAATTACAAGATCAAGACTCATTATTAAATTTACTGACTGTGTCCAAGAAATGCAAGTCATCTTTGCTCCCACCAAAGATCATCACTTCTCCTTCTGTGCCAAGACAGGCTGTGTGCCATAACCTACAAACAAATTTATAAACAGAATGAATAACTTGATAATAATGGTTTATTTGCATATTATCAGCAAAACAAATCTAAATTAGCTAATTTTAAACATTTTAATGTAGGATTCAGGGAAGCAGGACATTTACCTGAATGACTATAACCTCATCCACATCACATGATTTTCTCCTCATTTCACATATCTCAAAGGACTCATTTGAAAAGAAACGTGCATAATGACATGATAAACTTAGTTAAATGCAGCAGTCAATTTTATAAATGCTATGAATCCATTACGTATGAACAGACAAACTGAATTTTTACTGGTCTCATGCTATTTACCAAGAGTAATTTTACGATTTTATTAAACTCTTTTTGTATAAAAAATATTTCAGGAGGCTTCAACACTCAGGAATCATGTCTGAAAGATCAAATTACTCACTTCTATACTAGTATGACAAGATTAAAAAGTAAGGGAAAGAAATATGACTAGCCATTTTACCTTAAGAGAATTTACAGACTGACATATACACACATACTCACAAATATAAATTTTTTTACACAAAAAACTAGTGGAAAACTCATATGTATAAAATATTTTGCTAAACATTTACATCTAATACGTATTTTATTTTTATATCAGTTTTCCACTTTTATTTTTAAATTAACAATTACTAACAAATTAGGATTATGGGCTTTTTTGTGCTGACTCTTATTCCTGAACTTTAGGATTGAGTCTCTGAACACAGGTTCTTCTGTGCCAGTTCCCATACATCCTTTTTCTGCCTCACTCCAATTCATGCAGATCACTTTCTGATTGTGACAATTTCCATACTCATGCTCAGCAGAAGTTTTGTTTGTGTTATGTATATAAAATGTTTTGGGGAAAATTGATTCTTATCAATTTATTTTATCAGTGATTCATCTAAGTAGTTTTCACTGTACTTTATTTAATTATTACTAGAATTAACTGACCCAATTCTGCACTGTCTTGTGCCAAGTATAACCCCACTGAGGTAAATGGGATAGCATGGGGTTTAATCAATGCAGAATTTGGCCCTTATGTTATGTTTTAACTACTGAAAATGTATGCATAAATGGAATTTTCATGCAAAACTAAATTCACTCACATTTTCTTATGTCATTCATTTCAGCAATTATTCACTGTTCTCCTTACACTAAACTGTATCCCACCTTTTCTCTTCCTCATACCTGTAGATAGATCTGTCTCTGTCTTATCTGCATTAGGAAAACTCTGGCCTGGACTTGATCATCGAAGAACACTGGAAAGCCTTTCCTGCCTTGACTTTGTTGACATTCTAGCTTGAAACCTGATGCTTTTTTCTATAGACTGATAGAGTTTATGTCCTCTCACAGCTGCTCTAACTTATCACCTAAACATTCTAATAAAGCATGTTATTCACACAGTACATAAGCTGATTAATGTCTTTTTACACAGACTCTCTACCTAGAACTATAGCGATGCCATAGTTTAGCCTTTAGTTAAACACTGGGAGTTTATAAAAAAACAAAAAATTCATTCTGGTAAGAAACTTGGCATGCAAAATCTTAGCCTAGATGCAATTAAAAAACGAAACAAAAACATTTTTTCCAGCAAGACACACAAGGTTTATTAAGGACTGTAGGTCTATAATCAGAGTGTCAGGTCATTATTTATAATTAGAAACAGAAAAATATCTCTTACATAAATGATTCTGGGGGACTGTCATAAATCAAAAACGTTTTGTAGGAACATCAAAAAATACACTAATGCACTTGTGCATGTAATATAAGCTATATATTTATATAGGGAGATATACATGTATACATTTGTTTGCCAACACATTTAAAAATCCTGTTTTCAAATTCATCTCACTGCAGAGGGCCTGCATAAAGCCTTCTGTGCTCTGAAGGCCTTGCAATAACCCTATGCATGTATGAGGAGATAGGGCACAGATATGATACTGAAAATGTGCTCTACACAACTACAAATAGACCAGCATGTAAGGGGATTTCCAGAGTGGGCCAGATTAGAAGCCAGTAGATATGTGTTAATAGGACCCACTGAAGTCAAGAGAAAAACTTCCATTGATTTCAATGGGTCCTGCATCAGGCCCGTATAGATCTACTGACCAAGAACCTGTGCACCCAGGGCCACAAATACTATTATAACCTACAATCTAGAGTGGTAACTGCACTGCAGCCATCCGGCCTGCCCACCTGCCCCGAATGAGGAAACTCATCTACAGCTTAATTACTCTGTTTGAGGCAGTGTGGTCCAGCAGTTACTTTACGGGAGGCAATAAAGAGAAGGAACTGTACTGGGAGTCAGAGGACAATGGGTTTAATTCTGACTTTGCTACTGACTTGCTGTGTTACCTAGAACAAATCACTCCATCTCTCTGTGCCTCAGTTTCCTTATCAGTAAAACATAGATAATGATACTTACCTTCTTGCATAAAGCACTTTGAGATCTACAGGAAAGTGTTGTCTAAAGCGAGGTATGATTATTAGTACTTGGGCTTTAATGTGTTTTCCTAAATTTCAACCAAACAGATCTGGTGTAACAATCCTATTATATTTAAACTAAATATGGCTGAGATACTGAAGTGGTAAATAATTCAGGAAGAAACCTGGAAACGCCCAGGTGAACGTATACAATTGATTCCTTTAAAAACTGGCTATGTAACACCTACAGTAATTAAATTTACCTAGGTATTTACAGTATTTTGGATTATAAGTATAGGGAATGCTGCAAATACTGTGGTTGGTAAAAGTAAACAACCAAAGAAGTATCCTGATGCAGTAAATACCCATTTTCAACAGCACTCTCTGTATAACTTTCAGGTTCATAGCATGAGACTGACTTCCTTCGGTCAGACACAGAATCACACATTTCCTTTGCTCTTAGTTCTTGAAAATTAAATTATGTTTTGGTTCTACACAAGCTCTGGAATAAAGTCTACTTGTGCAAATCTGAAAGATGCAGATACTGGATGCCTGAACTGACCCCTTTTTGGTCAGTAATTAAGTCGACTAAAAAAAGTATAATCTTTCAAAATACTGCAATTTAAACCCGACCACTGTTGCTTTGTATTAAATTCATTTATGCAATAGATTAAGTGTCATTAGTGATTTCTGTTCAGGAAAAAAACAGAAAAAACTATTATTTAAACTTCCTTTTGAATCCTAGAAAAGAGTGCAACATTATTTATTTCCATGGTTCTGTCTTGTCTAAAAATAATGAACTTTCATGGTTTGTGTAGTTGTATATTATTAAATACTTCTAATGTTAATTAGTAAAAGTGTTACAATATTTTACTTTTACCTATTTCTTATATCTACTCCTTTGGAAGTAAAACATCAAGTTAATTTAGTCAGTACCCCTTTCATTATAGATACCCTTTTAGTGCCAGCAAGCATTTTTAATAATAAATATTGAGAATAAAAAGACTGGCTAATAGAATAAAACTAATTATAAAGCAAGTTGTTCAATTATGTTGAGCTCATTTTATAAAATATTTTGATAAATACATTATTTTAAAGGAAGATGTTCTGATTTATTGCCTTATTTAAATCATATTTCAAAATATTCAGTAATTTCAGCAAATGCTGACTTTTTTTATACCTAGGCCTACTCTTAGGTAAGTGGGTAAGTTGTTTCCATTCATTTGTTGTGACACTATGAATCCAACCGTCACCTGCAAATAAGGAAAATATGTATCTTAGAATTCTTTCTTGGAGAATAATATATTACATTTTTGTTGTTTATAAAAAGAGCTGTACATTCTAAAATGACTAACATTAAGAGAATGGCTACCATGCTAATGAATTAAGTACCATAATTTCATAATCTTTATTATTTAACTTGTTTTTTAATTTAATTTTATTATTATTATTAAACTAAGTTATTTTTTATCACAAAAGAAAAAATTAGCTACACTGAAATCTGGAGTTAAAAACACAATATAAAATATATTGTGCAAGTCAAATCAGAGACTATTTTGAAATGACAAGACTATATTCACCACAGTGAAGCCTGGTGTGTCCCTGGGAATCCACAAATCTTAAAGTATTCCCACAATATCCCTCATTTTCCTTCTCTCTTTCATTTTCTTTTTCTGCCTCCTTCTTCCAAGTCTCCTTTTTGCTTGATCTCCAAGGTGCCAGACAATGAAGAAGGAATTAATTAAGGCCTTTATTTTGCATAGTAGATATTTCCATTCAACAACAGCAAGAATGACACTGACTACAACCATGATTTCCATAATTAAATATAAAATGATCATTTTATTTGTTAATAAAAACCAAAATTTTCTTAATTTGCAAGGACAGTAGTCATTTTTTTGATGATCTGATTAATGCAAAACAGAAGTTAAGTGACAGGCTTTTAAAAAATGCTTGCTAAAAAGTGATTTAATGGACAATCACTCATGTCTGTAAAAGACAGAAAAAGCAATCTTAGGCCCGGTCTACACTTACCTTTGCGATTCGGCAATCACTTGCGTATCTCCCGTCGACTTTGCAGCATCTCTTCTGCACGGTGTCCACACTGTGCTGCGTTGAAGGGAACAGCGCTCCCTTCGACGCAGCGCTACTCCACTTACCAAGGTGGTTTTCCTGCATCGCTTCCTGGATCGACTGAGGGCATCTATACAGACTGCTCAGTCAGTCCAGAGCAATCGATGTGACGGTGGCGAATTTGCCACCGTCAGTGTAGACCCACCTTACAGTCCGAATCACTATCCAGGCAAAAGACTTAAAATGAATGGGAGTGTTGCCTGAATAAAAGAGTGCAGTATCAGGTCCAGAATTTGTCTGTGCAAATGGCATTTGCACAAGTAAATCAAGCAATCAGCCATTTAACTATGTATTTTGTGTATGTGTACACTATATGTGCCCACATATTAAATACATTCAGAAGATGGGTCAAGGCCCTTTTGAAAATCTGACCCTATTTGTGAGACTTGAAGCTCCACTGTTGCCATCAACTATGCATATTATCAGTTATGCAGGCTGCCTTACCAAGAAAAAAATGCTTTGTAGCAGGTTCTCCAACTTTTTACATGAAGGTTTTGTAGGCCAGATTTGAGCAGAATGTGATTAATGTTGTTTATTCACACGTTTATATTGTGTTGGAATTATATTTTGTTACTAGTTTTGCACTGTGCAATTCTATAGTTTTGATGGAGTTATTCCTGATTTGACTGGCTCTACACTAGAGACATTTGTCGACCAAAGTTAGCTTTTTGCACCAAAACAGTGGTGGTGTACACACTGCAATCATGCCTCTCCCCCACTCAGCTAACCCAACTCCCCCGATTTTGTGTCAAAAAATAAAACGAGAGACACAGAGCTTTTTACCTCAAAGGTTTAATGACAAAACATCAGTGTAGACATCACACTTGGTTCTGTCAAAGTAAATGGCCACCTGGAAGTATCTCACAATGCCCATCCTGACTGCTCTGGCCATCAGTTTGAACTCCTCTGCCTGGCAGTCATATGCCCCTTCCCTCTTAAAGTCCCAGGAATTTTTGAAATTCCATTTCCTGCTCGGCTGGTGTGGAGAGCTTACTTCTCATCTTCCCAGCTGACCACACACCATATGGTCTCTTGCTTGGAGCATACTGGAGCTTCTGGATCTGATCAGCATTTGGGGAGAGAAGACTATGCAGTCCCAGTTCCATTACAGCTGAAGGAACTTCAATACATATGGTCAAATTTCTCATTTAATTGTGGAGAAGGGCTATGAACAGGACACGCTGCAGTGCCGTGCAAAAATCAAGGAGCTGCAGTAGGGGTACCAAAAGGCTAGGGAGACAAACTGTCACTTTGGTTCAAAGCCAAAGATCTGTCACTTCTATAAGGAACTGGAAGTCAACCTCAGTGGCAACTCCACATCCACTGCCAAGAGATCTGTGGATACCTCCACGTGCTTGGAGGTGGCAGACACTGGACTCATCCCCAATTAAGAACTCGTGGATGAGGCAGTTGAGTCGAAGGATGAAGAGCAGGGGATTGGGTCATTTGCTGACATGGGGAGCCAGGACCTCTTCTCAACCCAGGAGGGTCTGAGCCAATCCCAGACCTCCAGTTCTTGTGTGCAGGAAGCAGAAGACGGGAGCTTGGGAGATTTTTTTGAGCTGATGCTACTCTGTTACATGAGATACAGCTGTCCTTTGCTGTGTTGCATTATACAGCTGGCTGAAGGGATCAGAATGCTCAAGAGTAGTTATGTTTGCATGTGCTTCCCATTCCCCTGTTCAGCTAGGAAGTGCAGCAGCGAAGTATATTAATACACACCAAGATTTCATAGGAATCCTCCAGAGAGATCTCTAGAAAGCTTTCTTGAAGGTACTTATCAATCCTCTCCCAGAGATTCCTTGGTAGAGCTGCTTTATTTCTTCTCCTATTGTAGGAAACTCTCCCTTGCTAATCAGCAATCATTTGTGCAGGGACCAAAGCCGAACAAAGGTCAGCAGCATAGGGACTCAGTTTGAAGCTGCCTGCGTGGAGGCGATGCACCCTAGCATGCTGCTTATTCTCAGGAGTGCGATATCGACTTCTATGGCCCCTGCCTGTGGAAAATGGTGGCACAATTTGAAATTTTGTCCCCATCTACCTGCATCAATGTCGCAAACAGCCATTCAGAACCTTTTTCCCAGCTTGAGCGCCTCCTTCCCCTGGGCACAACTCAATATGCCCTGGCTGATCGTCAAGCTGTGCACCTGTCAGAGGACAGTGAGAAAGAGGTGTATTTTACAGTAATGCATCAATGCTGTTATTGCACTCACAATAATGCTTTTGTTCATTGTCCTTCTACAGATGTGCCCATCAAGTGAAAACCCTCCACACCTGCCAAGCACTTGTGGCTGATAAGAAAATGACCACAAAGGAGCAAAGGTCCTCTGAAGTGAGGCTTAAAAAAAAAAAAAAAAAAAAGGCATGGAGATACATTGTGTCCAAAAATCAGAAAATTGATGGGTAGGAGAGGAGGGAAAACCAGGAACGAGTGACAGCAGGTCATGAGCGCATGATAAAAGTCACAGAGGAGCAAATGGAGCTGTTAAAGTCACTCATAATGCTGCAGACTGAATTCATGCATGCTTGCCCCCCTTGCAGCCAATACAGAACTGCTTTCCATGCTATCTCCAAACTCCACCACATTCCTACCAAACTTTTGGCCCGTCTCGGTACCCCTCCCATTCACTCCACCCCTTCAGACAGCTTCCAGAATAGCTGGACTTACTACACCCAGCTGTCATAGCTCATACTGCCCCTCACTGCTTTCTCCCCTCCAGCCCCACTTTTTGTGTGAGTTGATAATTGTTATTTAATAATGACATAGACTATGTCTACACTCTCTGTGAAATTTGGTGGCATTCAACGGAAGATAGCTGGCGTATCTCCCGTTGACTTCCTAACCTCTACTTACTGCAGTGTCACCACTTTGCTGCACCAACAGGAAATGCCTTCCCGTTGATGCAGCATTACTCTTTTTGGCAGGGGTGGATTAGCATGTTTCCACTTCTGCTCATTCGATCCCAGTGAATCGATCCGGCAGCATCAACTGTGCCACCATCTGTATAGCCATAGCCGTACTGTGAAGAATAAGCAATCTTTGTTTCTTGCACAAAGTGGTTGCCCCTCACATTGATACACAGTGTAAGCTGGATAGCAGTCATAGCACAGCACAGTTCTGTTTATAAAGACACCTTATTGGTGCTCACTGTCAAAATAGTTCCTCAAGGCCTTCCTGATTCGAATGGCCCCCGCTGTAATGCTCTAACAGCCCACACATCTTGTTGTTCATATTCAGCCGCAAGGCAATCCACCTCTGCACTCCATCCAGAGGGAAACTTTTCACTTTTAGCTTCACAAATATTATGGAGCACACAGCAGGTGATGATAACCATGGGAATATTTTCCTCCTTTAGGTCTAACCTGCCATAAAGGCATTGCCAGTGAGCTTTTAATCTGACAAATGCACAGTCAACGGTTAGTTTGCACCTGCTCAACCTGTTATTGAAGTACTCCTTGCTGCTATCCAGGTTGCCCATATAAGGCTTCATGAGCCATGGCAGTAAGGCAGAGGTCCCCAAACTACGGCCCGCGGGCCGCATGCGGCCCCGAGGCCATTTATCCGGCCCCTGCTGCACTTCCGGAAGGGGCAGCTCTTTCATTGGTGGTCAGTGAGAGGAGCTTTGCGGCTCTTCATTTAGCTGGCAGGCAGTCTGCTTCGCAGTGGCTTGCCACTTTAAGAGCGAACCGGCTCTTAAAATGGCAAATCTCTGCGCTGTGGGCCCCACCCTGCTGCTCCGCCGCCGAAATTGACAAGGGTGTGTCAATTTCACGGCGGAGACTGCACCCTGCAATTACAGCTCTGCCGCCGAAATTGACACGCGCGGGTCAATTTCACAATGGAGAGTAGTGTGAAGTGCTGTCTGCTGGGGTGCCTGCCCCACCCCTGCCCCATGCCGGTCCCCGGAAGCAGTGAACTGGCCACCTGTGTAAAAAGTTTGGGGACCCCTGCAGTAAGGAGTAGGTGAGTCTCCCAGGATCACTATGGGCATTTCAACATCCCCCAATGGAATTTTTTGGTTTGGAAAGAAAGTCCCTGCTTGCAGCTTTTGGTACAGGCCAGTATTCCTGATGATGCGTGTGTCATGCACTTTCCCTGACCAACCCGTGCTGATGCCAGTGAAACGTCCACAGTGATCCACAATCACAAACAGTACCACAGGGAAGTACCCTTTTCTACTGATGTATGCCATCGCAAGATGGTCCAGGGCCAAAATTGGGATATGCGTGCCATCTATCACCCCGACGCAGTTAGGAAATTGCAATGCTGTGAAGTCATCCTTTATTTCACGCACATTTTCAAGACTCACAGCCCTTCGTAGCAGAATGCAATTAATGGCCTTGCATACTTGTGATAACACAGCTCCAATGGTGCACTTCCCAACTCCAAATTGATCAGCAACTGAACGGTAGCAGTCTGGAGCTGCCAACGTCCACACGCAATCACCATGCACTTCTTTACTCAGAGGGCAGCTCTCATTTGTGTGTCCTTGTGTCACAAGGCAGGGGCGAGCTACGCACAGAGTTCCATGAAGGTGGCTTTGTGCATTCAAAAGTTCTTCAGCCACTGCTCGTCATAGACCTGCATAGTGATGTGATCTCACCATTTAGTGCTTGTTTCATGCACCCAAAAGCGACGGTGCAGTGTGCGTGGATGTTCCATGAATGTAAACAGTAACCCAGTGTTGTTTGTTTGCATGACACACAGCAGGTCAGGCACCTCAGATTCCTGTTCCGATTGTAAGCTCATGATAGACTGCATCACCAGCTATATAATGTGTTCTGAACACTGACAACAGTGGAGAGCAGTGCAGGATCCATCCTTTCAGTTAGAGATGGCGGACATGCAAGAAAGTGAGGCTGTTTAAAAATGCCACAAAACGCAACTGGAAACCCATGGAATGATGGGACGGAAATCACTGAATCATGGGATGTTGAGCCCACACCCATGACATACTGTGATACTCTACAACTTCCCACAACCCCTAGAGGCACAAGATGGCAAGTTGCACAGTGGGATAGTTGCCCACAATGCACTGCTCTCACTGTCGATGCTAGAGCACCAAGTGTGGATGCACTTTGGTGACACAATGAGTGCTGTGGGGACTGGCACAAGAGTTGTAGTTACAGGGCTTTTTGATCATTGCTGTAACTTTGGTCGACACAACTTTCTAGTGTAGACAAGGCTTTAGAGTGAGTAAAACTCTAGCCCCATCTCTTTTAAATGGTAAACTGTTTACTGAAAGGACTATTTGTCCAGCACAGATACTCACTGTACTGTGCTGTGTCCATCAACAGTGCTATATAAAATGACAGTAATAAAAAGTGTCTGAATAAATATCCACAGAGAGAGAAAGTCATGTAACAAGACCTGGACCTAAACATCTTCAAAATGAAGTTGAATGTATACTAAATCTTGGTTAGCACTAAAATGTATGATGGACTCTGTAACCATTTAATTACTTACTTAGAGGAACATTATCTGAACTCAGTCCACCAAATAGGAAAAGTTTATCATCTGCTATAGGAGTCAAAGTGTGCCACGATCGATCTTTTGGTTTCTCTCCACTAATATGAATTCTTGGTAAAACAAAAAATAAGAAGAGAACAAGTTAAGAAGAATGCTTAAATTGAATTGGATTAGCAGCTCATCATTTTCTGGAATAAGCAGGGACTCTGTCCTAATTAAACAGGCTACAGTAGAGTAAACCTGAGCTACACTCAGCAACACAGGTGTTCAAAACTGAAACAAGAAACTGTTCGTAACAACTGTTCTTTGGAAGTAGCACTTGTGATAATGATCTTACAGTATATAGCATGTTTCATTCCCCAAGATATTTTACAAATCTTAAACTTATGTACGAAATACAGGGACTGTTCTTTTAACCACTTAAGTGATTATTTAACACACACAAGAACAACTTTAGGATGGGAAGTGAGGAATAATGTATCCAATTGAAACGGAATAGCATATTTAAGTAGATACGTTGCAGTTACTTAAGCTAAAATTTAACCAGGATAGTGGAATTATAGTTCTGCTCCTGATAAAAGAAAGAGATCTTTAATGACTACAAGTGGCTGGGACCTTGACTTTACTTCTTATCCCCAAAATACCACCCTTCCACAGACACAGTGCCCTCCAGCACAATTGTGGAAAACAGCTCATACAGACTTCAGGAGAAGATTGCTATCTTCTGAGCCACTTTGAATATTTGAGCCACTTTAACTACTTCCTGCAATAGCGAGGTGCTTATGGGGACTCTCTCAAGAACTTGATGCTTAGCTTGCAACGCCTGAGAGAATCACAGAACAAGATCTGTAATACTTATTTAAAAAAATGGTTACTTACTTTACATTAACCATATTCTTCAACATGTTGTTCATGTGAAACAAATTTTAGATGTGCATGTGCTTCATGCATGCAAGATTGGAATCTCTGAATAGCAGTGTCCGTTGTGTTGTATGTATCCTTACATTTCCCTACTCTAGAGCATAAAAGGCAGAGTGGCAGCAATCAACCCTCAGTTCCCTTGCTGATTCAGATACCTAGGTACAGAGGACTCTGAAAAAGTTGGGATGGAGGGGAAGTTGTGCGATTCCCTGACAACATCTCAGAAAAGAAACTGTTACTTACTGGAACTGTAGTTCTTCAATTTGTGATGCAAATGTGCATTCCACTTAAGTGTATGCATGCCCAGCACACAAGAGCTGGAGAAATTTGTCTATCAATACTGGTAGAGAGGTGTCACTCATGCCTTGTGGCAATAGCCCCACCACTAGCAATATGAGTTGGTGCTGACCCAATCCTCCCTCACTTCCTTTGCACGGAACAACTGGAACCAAGACTCCAATGCAGAGGGGACCGAGGGTGGGTTGAGGAATACATATCGGCATCACATCTTGAAGACCCTGTTACAGTAAATAACCATTTCCTCTTCTTTGAGTAGATGTAAATGTGTATTTCACTTACGTGACTTCCAAAGAGTAGCTCCCCCATGACACAGGGCTCGGATCCTACCTAAATAAGGCCTGCAGGACCACTCTACCAAAGCATGCATCCGCCTGGGAAAATGCAGTTATGGCATAATGGTTCATGAAGCCATGCAAATGTCCAATAGGGAAATGTCACTGAGGAATGCTATGGACATTGCTTGCGCCCTCGTTGAATGAGCTCGCACTCACTGAGAGAGCGTAGCCAAAGCTAATTCATATGCAATCTGGATGCAGAATGTTACCTATTTGGAGATTGTCTGTGAAAAGACAGTTTTACCCTTTATGCGATCTTCATATGATACAAACAAATGAGGCAAAGCATGAAGCCGTTTAGTCCAGACATCGCCTGACTTCTAAGGTATGGAGATGCTGCTCCTCTGGAGATGAATGTGGCATAGGAAAGGACACAGGTACTGCCTGATTCAGATGAAACTGAGAAACCACTTTAGACAAAAACTTTGGATGTTGTCGTAAGGTCACTTTTGTCTTTGGAGAATTGTGCATAAGGAGGCTCTACCATCAGCGCCTGCAACTCACACAATCCTCTTGCAGATTTTACTGCTACCAGAAATGCAGTTTTCTGACACAAAACTGGAAAGGGACAAGATGCCAGGGGCTTGAATGGAGGTCCCATTAAGGCCACTAGGACCAAGACCCACACAGGAACAAGTTCTCAGACAGGGGATGTAGACAAAGAAGCCCTTTTAAGAATCTTGCTACCGTGGTTCTGGAGAAGACTGATCTCCTCTGAATATGGGGGAGGGGTGATGAAATGTTGATAATGCTGTCAGATGCACTTCCAGTGAACTAAATGCAAGCCTCAACAACTGAAGGTGCAGCAGGTACTCTAAAATGTCCTGGATGGAGGCCAGTGTTGGTTGCATTCCACGGGCAAATGACCACACCAAAAATCACTTCCATTTTGCCAAACAGGACCATCCAGGTGGAGGGTTTTCTATTGTTAAGGAGGACTTGTTGGACAGCCATTGAACATAGCTCTTCCTCATCATTCAGCCATGCAGCAGCTATGCCATGAGATGCAGGAAGCTGAGTGCAAGGAAGCAAGGTGCAACCTTGGTTCTGACTTACAGGTTGGAGAACCAGTCCTGTCTCGGCCATACCAGGGCAATAAGAATGAACTTGGCACGATCCACCTTGAGCTTGAGGATGACCTGAGGATGATTGGGATAGACGGAAAGGCACAGAGGAGAGCCAACAGCCAGCTGAGGTGGAAAGCATTGGACAGACAGCCTGGACTGAGGCTTCCTCAACAGCAGAACAGACAACATTTCCTATTGTCTCTTATAGCAAACAGGTTGATCGTCAGGATGCCCCAAGCTGTGAAGATGGCTCAGAGGACACTTGTCTTCTGGGACCACTTGTGACTCAGGGAAAAATACCTGCTATGATAGTCCATGAGGAGATTCTGAACCCAGGTAAGTGAATAGCTATCAGAGTAATGTTCTCCTCGATGCAGAACTGCCAAAGCCTGATTGTCCCTAGGCAGAGCAATCTGGAGTGTGCTCCCCCATGTTTGTTCACAGGCTACATCACTGTGGTATTGTTGGTAAGTATGTGATATACCGAGTCTCTGATAGAGTCCTGAAAAGCATGACATGCATTGTAGATGGCCTGAAGCTCCAGCCTATTGAGATGGAGTGAGGCCTCCTACTCCTATTTGCACTTTCAGTAACCCCAAGTGTGCCCCACAAACCATCAGAGAGGCATCAGTAACAATCAACCTGTTTGGCAAGGATCGGACAAAGGGAACACCTTGGCAAACATTTTCTGGATGCAACCACCACTGTAAGGAGTTCAGTGGAGACAGATGAACCAGTGTGTCTAGAAGGTGAAGACAGTAAACCATCCTGAGTCACATTTGAAGTAGGTGAAGGCGCAACCTTGCAAACTGGACCTCCTACATGCAAGTGGACATGTGGCCCAAGAGCCTCAGACACATCTGAACTGTTGTGGAAGGCTGAGACTGCAGACTGAGGCAATGGGTGTGCATGGTCATTTGGCAGGAATGCTTTCAATGTCATGGAATCTAACAGGCCCCAATGAACTTGAAATTTTGAGTGGGAGCCAACACTAACTTCCCAGTGTTTAGGACGAGACACAGATGGTCGAGCAAGCACAGCGTGGTGTTGATGTGAGCAAGAACTTCCTCTTTGGATCTGCCCCTCTGTAACCAGTTGTCCAGATATAGGTAGATGTGAATGCCTTTCTTCCTGAGTTACACTAACAACCATGCATTTGGTAAAAACCTGGAGAGCAGAAGAGAGGCCAAATGGAAGAACTGGTGGGTACTAAAAGTGGCATTCTGCCACAACAAATCAAAGGAACTTTCTCTGGCTCAGCAAAATCACCACATGAAAGTATGCATTCTGAAGGTCCAGAGCAACAAACCAGTCATTCTGCAACAACACTGGGAGAACAGTCAACACAATGTCCATTTGAAACCTCACACCCCTCACTTGGATTTGGATACCAGGAGTAGAAGCCATGACCTGTTCTGGCAGAAATTATTCCACTGCTGTCAAAGCCAGCAGACCTGCTCAAGGAGCAGTATCTCATGAGAGGGGCCCCTGAAGAGGGATGGATGGGGAGTGAGGATCGGGAGGAGGTGTGAAGAGGAACTGAATGGCGTAAGCTGATCTGAAGGTGCTTAGGACTCAACTGTCAGTGGTGATCTAGTCCCAAGCATTTTGAAAGTGGGCCAGCCTGTCCCCAAAGCGGAAAGATGAAGAAAGAGGAACAATAACTGAAACAGTGCTCTGGACCAAGGAGTCAAAATGGGCACTTGGAGGATGCTGGGAGAGAGCACGTGGACTGGCTGAACCTCAAGCCTAACTGCTTTCTCCTGTAGGATATATCCCTCTCTCTGAGGGTAGTCCCTTTGCCTCAGATGAGGGAAAGGCTGTCCTAACATGCACTGCAGATAATACTGGTGTTCGTGTTGAATGCTGTAGTGACACCTATGCACTACTGAAATGTACATCCTCAAGCACCACAGGTAGCCTTGGAGTCCTGGAAGGAGTTCAACATCTTGTCAGTTTTGTCTGAAAACGTTTGGCCATTGAAGGATAAATTCTCAATGGCTTTCTGAATATCGATAGCAATGCCCAAATTCTGCAGCTAGGAAGCTCTCATCAGGATGATCTCAGAGGCCATCAGCCCTGGTTGAGGTGTCCACAAAGTCTAGCGCTGACAGTCAGGACATCTTAGCCACCAAGCAGTGACAAATACTCTAAATTCCTCTTGAGAAGCCTTATACAGCTGGTCTGCGAACAAAATCAAATTTGGACAGCAGAGCTCACTGGTTAGCAATTCACATCTGTAAGGAAGAGGAGGTGTAAATCATCTTACCCATGAGAACCATAATTCAGAGTCCTTATCCTTGAGGGTAGACTTAAATCTGCCATGCCAGGCTTCCCCTACTAGGGAATTTGGGGGTGGATGGAAGTAAAACCCCTCAAAAATCCCTGCACAGGAATAAAATAGTATTTTTCCATATACTCAGCTGTAGGCGGTACCAAAGCCAGTGTGCTCCAGAGGGCTTTAGTCAGTTCAAGAAGCACATCACTGATAGGGAGGGTGACTCTCCCAGGGGCAGATAGCTGAAGGATATCCACTAATTTGTGCAAGAGGACACCACTTGGATACCAAGGGAAGCAGCTACATGCTTCAAAAGGTCTTGCTATATCTTAAAATTTTTTATCAGATTGGTGAGTACCAAAATTTCTCCCTGGTGTACTCTAGCCAAACTCAAAGCCCAAATGAAATGTGCAAAATAAAATATTTGCCTGCTTTGCATTTAACAAAAATGCAAAAATAACCAAGGTCTGTCGACTCTGGGTTTATGTTCTTAGTTCCTCCTGGGTTCTTCCACAGATCAGAATTATTCCATGGAACTCTCTTCTTCCTGAAAGAGACAATCTCAAAGACGTCAGCAGGACAACTTCTCTCCATTGCTCCCCTAGATCTGAGCTTTCTCAGCTCTTAAGATCTTAGGTCTTCCTGAGTTCTTCCCAGCTCCCTGTTCCTTGTCAAGAACACTGGCCCCCAAGATTGTTTCCTTCTCTCTTAGCACAAAACAGATCAGAGGGCAAACTTCCTCCACTACTCTCCTGGCCCTCAACTTGTACCTACCTCTCTTCACCCAGCAGCTCTCCACTATTGTTTGCTTGGGGAACTCCAGCAGCTTGCTCTCCCCAGGAACCTTCGGCCAAATCCAAGCTGCCACTTCTTGTCCTCCCTTTCTTGCTGCCTGACCCTTTATATATGCTAGGTATCTTCTCTTCAGTCTCTTTAGAAGACAATTTATCAGGCACTGGTAAACTGGGCTTGCTCCCTCTTAAAGGGGCCAGTCCCCCAATGACAATATGTTTTTCTCAATTTGGAATGGATTAATGCTTCTATAAACTCTATGGAAGTCTATGGACTGAGGGATGATTTTTTGTAATTCATCATGAGACCCAGCTGTCTGACGAAGTGAAAGACATAGTTCTGGGCTGTGGCAACTTCCTGATGGGACTTGCCTTTAATCAGTTAATTGTCTAGATATGGATGAACATGAGGTTACTCACCGTGTGTAGTAACTGAGGTTCTTTGAGATGCGTCCCCTTGTGGGTGCTCCACTTCAGGTGCGGGTGTGTTGTGGCACCGCCAGAGATTTTTAGCAGCAGTTTCCGTCTGGGTAGTGTATGCGCAGTGGTTGTCTCAATGCCTTTGGTACCTCAACTTCCATGCAGGTGACCTGATCCCCTCAGTTCCTTCTCTACCATAGAATCGCTAATACAAACTCTGAGGTAGAGGGAAAGAGTGGGGGTAGTGGGGCACCCACAGAGACACACATCTCGAAGAAGCTCAGTTATTGCACAGAGTGAGTAACCTTCTATTCTTCTTCGAGTGATGCCCCTGTGGGTGCTCCACTTCAGGTGACTGTACAGCTGGGACACACTGCACCCCTCATGATCACCCTTATAGTGCAATTATGTATTGTTTGATGCAAAGTATGTCATGTAAGATGTTTTTGGAATGCTCACGACATACTGAACGTTGTGGGTATAGTAATATTGTAGCAGAGTGGAGGGGGGAAGCCTGTTGGCACCTCTGCCAACCCCCCACTCCTCCCATTGGCTGCCTGGGCCAAAGTAAGTTGGACAAGCAGAGTCTTCACAGCAAGGAAGAGAGTAACAGCTGAAGGTGCTGATTAAATGACCCCAGGACTGAGCTTAATGGGGTAAGCAAGAACAGCTGTTCCCCTAGCTGTAGGGAACATATAAACAAGCCAGGGAGAAACCAGAGAGAGACAGGCATGGCCAGGGAGGAGCTAAGAGCGTGGTTGCTTAGTTTGCTTCCTGACCAGAACAAGTGAACAGCCCAGAGCCTCGGGTCAAGTGGGTCCAATTCAGGAGTTGGAACTGTATCAAACTGTAAATAAACAAGCACAGGTGATTGCACTGAGTGACACCTATGAGCCCAGTTATTGCAGAGGGGTGAGACCAACCAGAGGACCCCGAGAATCTCCTGAAGTTGGAGTTTGTTGTCCTGGGTCAGAGGCCAATTTGAGGGATTTTTCCCATAAGGATTGGCTTGAGACACAGGTCTTTATCTCGCTTAGCTTCGGCCTTTAAGTTTGTGTAGTGGGTGCACTTCTGTGGTATGTCCCCTTCTCTGAGGTGCCTGACACAGAGAAAACGGCCGTCTGAGATGGGTATCATGTCTCGGCAGAAGTCACATTTCTTAAAACCTGGGGAACCAGGCATTATTGGGTAGTTTCCCATTTGGTTCAGAGAAACTACTTAGGTGGAGAAAAAAATGTTTTTAAAACTAATTAACTGAGTTACTCTAAAACTAATTTATTTTTGACTAAACTATTACTACTCTAGTGCTATCTAACCATTTTTTTAGGTCTGTCAGTGACACAGTTGCAGAGCTCCATCTCATGTTGCAGATGACGGAGAAGGAACTGAGGGGGCTAAGGTCGCATATGTGGTAGTTGAGGCACCAATGGCGCCGCAAGACAGCCACTGTGCAAGCATGACACAGATGGGCACTGCTGCTAAAACTCTCCAATTGATGGCACTGGGATGCACCAATATGTGAAGTGGAGCGCCCACAAGGACATTACTTGAGAAAGAAGAAGAAAAAGAATGCCTTGTCTCCTCAGACAGAAGAGGAAACCAACTTTGTAGAATGTGTGCGTATTGAAGATGGAGGAGCTACTTTACGCAATTGGTAACAGATTGTGATACAGCTGGAGACCCACAGAATCTCTGACCTGAGATTGCTGTGCCTTTTTGCCAATCTGTAACGAACAGGAAAAGTCTCAGGGATTTCCTGAAAATTCTTGTCCTGTCCAAATAGACAGCATCGAGCATATGGAGGATGGTTTCCCTATTATCCTCATGAAGTGTGGAAGTTGAGTAAGATGGTTTATATGAAATGCAGACATCACCTGGGGAGTGAACTTTGGATGGGGTCCAAGTGTGACCTTGTTCAGGAAGAACATAGTAAAAGGAGAATGGCGCCATCAAAGCCTCTGTCCCCTATCCTACTAGCAGAGGTGAGGTGATGAGGAACGCTGTCTTCGTGGAAAGATGAGTTAGTGAACAAGTGGTCATGGGTTCAAACTGCAGTCTAGCCAGTCCTTTAACACTAACCTTTTTGTAGTTGGGATGAGAGAAGACTGAGTATCCTTCTACCTGCTGGTGGAAAGTTGCAACTGTTGCCAGATGAACTTTCTGCAAATTAATAGAGTCCCGATGTCTTTAAAGCCAACAGGTGATCAAAGGCAACTGTTAGGGTAGCTGCAGTTAGGGTGACACAGTTGGGCTTGCACCAGATCTGGAGCCTTTTCCATTTTTGAAGGTAGGAATGACAAGTAGTTCCCTTTCTACTGTGTAATAGCACCTCCTGTATCTCCTCAGAGCAAAATGTCTCTGTGTGCCATGAAGGAGCCATGCTTTGAGTCACAGAATCTGCAAATTGGGATGGAGAGTGCGTCTCTTGTTCTGCGACCGGAGGTAAGAAGTGATCAGGAGAGTCATTGGTGGACATAATGCCAGTTCTGACAGGTAAGGGTACCACATCTGTCTGAGCCAGGTGGGAACAATCAGCATGATGTTTGCTTTCTCCTTATGTTCAACAGGACCTTCGATAATACAGAGAATGGGAGAAAAGGCATAAAGAAGGCACCTGTCCCAAGGAAGGAGAAGAGCATCTACCATGATGTGTGGTTCAATCCCTGCTCTAGAGCAGTACTGTGGATATTTCTTGTTCTGGTAAGTAGTGAACAGGTCTATTACTGGAGTTCTCCATTCTCAGAATATGTAGTGCTTTATTACTTACTCTATCTCCCATTCGTGGTCACGTGGGAATTTGCGGCGGAGACTGTTGGCTACTGTGTTGCGTACTCCTGGTAGGTAGGCTGCTGATATTAGGATGTTGTGGGAGATGCACCAGTTCCATAATTTCAGTGGCTATACACAGGGAATGAGACCTGGCATCTCCCTGTCAGTTTATGTAATACATGCAGGCCATGTTGTCTGTCTTGACTCTTATGTGCATGTTTTTGATCAGCAGGAGGAAGTGAGCACATGCATTTCTGACTGCTCTGAGCTCATGTTGAGGATAAATATATTTGTTTTATATGGTGTAAATAGGTTTAACAAAATGGTGACTAGGCCAGACTCAATATTGGATGTTAGATCCAAAATGGGGTTGAGTAGGATTTGTCCGACAGTAATGGCTGGCAGGGTGCCAGCAAGGACAATTCCGCCCAGAGACAGAGCAAAAAGGTGGGAAGCCTGAAGTTAAGTGCCGTGTGCATAACTGCTAGGGTGCCATGTGCACACTAGAGTGCCGGGTGCACAGCCCCAAGAGCGTGAAAAACACAAGGCCATGATTGGCTGATATGAGAAGTACCAAAAGTTACTTAAAGCAGTGAGTCATACAATTCGGGGCTGCCCACCTTAGTGGCAGAGTGGACAGAGTGTCCTGAGTGTTTGCATGAACTTTGAGATCGAGGACAAGAAGCAGCTGACTGTGGACCAGGGGGAGAAGCAACTGACTGTGGACCAGGAAGAGAAGCAGCTGGTTGACCAGATTGTAATCAACACTCCTGGGAAGGAGTGAAGAACCAACCGTGAGAGACTCTCAGGGATCCAGGGGTTGAGTTACTGGGTTTTGGGTTCTGGGTTTCACCCTCATTCTGTATTCTTAACCTCAGTGGTTTTACATTTATTTGTTGTCACCACAATAAATTGTCACTTTGATTTGTACACCAGTGGTGTGGTTTGCAGTCTATCCCCCGGTGACAGATCCAGAGCACAAGGTAAAAGAAATCCCCCGTAACACTTGAGCAGGTTGATGTGATTGCATGTCTCTGTTGGAGACCATTTGCCCTGTGTTGTGTAACCTTTGAGATGCACACCCATCCTTTCAGGGATGCATCATTGGTCAGGAATAGAGATGGGGAAGACTGTGCAAACAGGATTCCTGTATGGATATCTGCCAGGTCCTTCCATCAGTCCAAGGATCAATTGACCTTAGCTGGCATTGATAGAAGTTTGTTTGTATCATCTCTGTTCAGTCTGTTAACCAAACTGAACCATGGTTGGAAGCATCTCATGCGTGATCTGACATGAGCAATAACCGACATGCCCGCAGCCATGTGACCTAGAAGTCTGGCTGAAATTTGTGGGTTGGATTGTATTGTCTCTATCAACAAGGAAAGACTGAGAAATCTGTGATGTGGTAGGAATGCTTTTGCCTGAGTAGAGTCGAGGTCGGCTCCTGTGAATTCCAGCCTCTGTACCAGTGTTAAGATTGATTTTTGTCCGATGACCTGTAGGCCCAGATTCAGTCACAGGTCCCATGTGGCCTGAGTGACTTGTTGGGCCTCTGCGAAGGACTGTGCCCTGAGAAGACAATCATACAGATAAGGATAAATCATGATGCCTTGAGAGCTTAAGTTGGCTGCCACCATGGAAAGGACCTTTGAGAATACTTTAGGGGCTGATGAGAGGCTGAAAGGGAGTACTGTGTACTGGTAGTGGTCCTCGCCCACAGTGAATCTGAGATAACGCCTGTGACTCATTATGATGGAAACGTGGAAGTATGCATCTTGAAAGTCGAGGACCAAAAACCAATGTCATCCTCTAATGCTGAAACATTTGTTGACAAGGTGACCATCCGGAACTTCTGTGCTTTGAAGTATCTTATGAATGCTCTGAGACCCAATATTGATTTCCAACCTTCATATTTCTTTGGTAGCAGAAAGTAGCAAGAGCAGAAGCCTTTGCCTCAGAGATGTACAGGCACAGGCTCTATAGCTCCTACACTGAGGAGATGGTTTATCTATTGATGTAGTAGACTCTCGTAAGAAGAGTCACTGAAGAGGGACAGGGAAGGGTGTTTGAGAAGGAGGAGAAATGGATGGCATATCCATTCTGGATAATCTCCAGTACCCACCTGTCGGAGGTTATCCATTCCCAGGTGCTGTGGAATGGGTTACGGCAGTCTCCGAAAGGACGGGTGAAGTCTTCTAGCATGAGGTTGCAAGGAGAGTGTTCTACAGGTGGTTCAACCACCCTGTCAAAACTGATGCTTCAAGATGGAGGGCTGAGATTCAGTCAGTTGGGGTCCTAACTGCTTTCCCCTATGGAACCTTATTTTTTTCCCTGTGGTTCATAAGCACTTTATAATGAGTACTGAGATGTGTACTATGATGACCAAGGCTTAAACGATGGTTGAGGCCTGGGCTACATTTCCTCTTGTAGGCTGCTGTGTATATCCCTAGGTATTGAAGAGTCATCCATGAATCCTTCAATGTACGAAGAGACATATTGCTCTTCTCAGCGAATAACTTTGTCCCTTCAAAAGGAAGATCTCCCACCATGGTTTGGACCCCGTTAAGGAAGCGAGATGAATGAAGCCACAAAGCCAGTCGCAGAACAATGGCTATGGAAATCAAACGTGCCATCATGTCAGCCGAATCTAATGTGGACTGAAGTGACATTTTAGCCACCAGTTAGCACTTGCTGATTATGGCCTTCAATTGGTCTTTATAGGAGTCCGAGAGCTGTTCAATAAAGGTACCGAGTTTTATATAATTCTAGTAGTTGTATTTTGCCAGCAAGGCCTGGTAATTTGCTATGCAAAACCGGAGGGTGGCTGAGGAATATGCCTTCCTGCCAAACAAGTCCAGACTTTTCCTGTCTCGGTCATAAGGGGTGAATTTAGATTGGTGCTGGTGGCTTCCAGAATTAACCATGTCCACAATTATGGAATATGGAGTCGGGAGGCGTAATACTTTTTCTCTGCTTGCTTGCATGTTGGTGGGACGGACACAGGCGTCTTCCATATGAGTTTGGCAGGGTTCAAGAGGCCCTCATTAATTGGGAGGGCCACTGTGGCAGAGGTGGAACAGTGTAGAATGTCCACCAATTTGTGGAAAGGCTCAGTCACGTCCCACAATTGTATTTGCAGGGCTTCTGCCATGCTCTAAGCTAGGTCTTGGAATGATTTAAGATCATCGGCTATGGATGGCAGAGATGGCATCACCAACTCATTTGGTGAGGACAAAAATGGGCTTGAATAGTGTCTTTCTCCTCTGCTTTCGCCTCAACATCCTCCCACAGCTGTTCAGAGGGATTTGAAGCCTTTGAAGCCACAGTTGAAGGAGGGTGCCTCTGTGCATGTTGGTATGCTATGCTAGAAGCCTGGGAGGCTTGCTGCCTCTGAGCCTGCCAAAGATCCCAGTATGGCCATGGAAGAAGGGGCACTGGTAGCTGGTACCATGGTTGGCCAAACAATGGAAGGTGAGGGTCAGGTGGACAATATGCCATGTGCCCAGAGTGAGATTTGGTCCCATATGTCTGGGAGATAAACCCTTGTGGGGGGGAAACAAACCCTTTCTTCTTTTCTTTTTTTTTTGAGGGGGGGAAGGGGAGAGCACAGCCATCAGAGAACAAACAAGGTAACAAAGGAAATAAGCTTCAAGGGGAGCTAAAATTAACAAAACTAAAGGGAGTTAAAGATCTGTGAATGAACAGCTCTGAGTGACATCTCTAGCCAGGGACAGTTGAGAAGGAACTGAGAAGGGAATGCACCCACACGCTGGCTGGCCTCCTGGCAGGCAGAGAGCAGTACATGCGCAGACAGGACAATGGCTACCAAAGTTCTCTGATCAGCAGTGTGAGGGTGCAGATACACCTACCGTGGTGCACCCACTGGGACACTATTCAAAGATGAATAAAATGTTTTTAATTAAACAATCAAAGGAAAAGGAGATCTGATTGGAAAACTTACCTTAACTGACTAACTGGACAACAAATATCAGAGAAGAAATTTCCACTAAGTGGTAGAAGCAGACACTGTTTGTTCTGGCTTGCTGCCATAGAAAATAAGAAGGAACTGAGAGGCGATCAAGGCCGCTCTGCACTTACATAGTAATGAGAGGTTCAAGACCATGCAGGCTCAGGAGTAGCTCAAAGGACACTTGTTCAAAGATTCGAATCTTGTGCACATCAGACACACGTTTACTTAAAGTGGAATCCACATGGACACACACTCAAAGAAGTTGTATTTCCCTGCCTTGCATGAAGTGACAGGCAACTTAGGGAAAAATAGACACTGACCACCAAACTTCAGTTCCTATTTGTCTAAAACAGCTACATAAAAATCAATATATAAACAATGACTCCTCATTTCTATCGTAAATGCTCTCTTTCAAGAGTAATAATAAAAAGCAAACAAATACTTGTGTTAATTTGACAAATATTTATGCAAGATTCTTTCTTTGTAAATTCTACTCTTTGGGTGTTTTTTTAAAAAGTTTATCTTGATAAACATTAAAACCTTTCCCCAATCTAGACTATAAAGAAAAGCCTCATCTACATAACATAAGACCTATAGGAACTGAAGTGTTCAAAAAACATATGAAAGTAAAATTTCAGTGTAATCAGTGGTAAGTTAACCACATCTGAAAATTAGGCAACTAAATCACTACATGCTGTGCTGAAAATTTGCCTGATAGCATCAGAGGCTCTTGGAGCAAAACAGAACAGTTTAGTAGCCACTACAAATTAAATTGAAATAAAAACATAAAAGTTGTTGAAATAGTTAAAAAACACTCATTCCATTCCCAGAAAAGCTACAATAATAGCATTAAAACATATTGTTAAATAGTTTCAATCTGTTATCTATAACTAAGTGGCATATGGCCAAACTTACCTTCCAGACCAAATCCAGGTATCTAAATTCAGATAGTGCAAATCATTCATTCTAGTTTGCTAAAACAAAACAACAACAAAAAACCCCTCAAAATCAGTTGTGTTAAATTAGGCATATGATAAAGCAGAGTATTTCAGAGATCTTCCTAGATACTATATATAAAAGTAACATTCTATTAAAAGAAATGTGTAACCATATAGCTCAGCACAAGTCTGAAAAGTACTCAGATCAGAGGAGAGGGTTACTCACCCTGTGCAGTAACTGAAGTTCTTTGAGATGTGTGTCCCTATGGATGTTCCACTTTCAGAGAGTCTGCATCCACGTGCTTGTGGTCAGAGATTTTTGATAGCACTGCCCATTTCGGCCACATATGCACTTCCCTGTCTCACACCACTTTTGGCAGCTATATAGCACTGTGCAGCCAAACCACCTTCAGTTCCTTGTCTGAACTCCGAAGTAGAGGGGAAGAGGATGGATAGTGGAGCACCCATAGAGACACACATCTTGAAAAACCTCTGTTACAGCACAAAGTGAGTATCCCCTCTTCTTCTTTGAGTAGTGCGCCGTAGGGGTGCTGCACTTTAGATGACTGTAGAGCAGTGCCTCTTGTCGGAAGGATGGGGTTTTAAAGTTCTATTCATGAGTGATGATAAGACAGTCAGTCTTAAAAAGCAACCGATGTTGAGTCCTGTGCAATTGCGTAGTGCTCTGTGAATATGGCTGACACCCAAATGGCTGTTTTTCAAATCACTGTGATTGGTACACTGTTCAGGAAGACTATAGAGGTGGAAGTAGATCTCGTGGAGTGTGTTCAAGTTCCTGTGGGAGGTTGCAAAGCACATTGACTACAGCAGAGGTGAATGCAACTAGAAATCATTTCAGAAGCTTTTTTTTAAAGATATGTCAGAGCCTTTTGCTCTTTCAGTAATAGAAATATGTCATTTTGACGATTTTCTGAACAGCTTAGTTTTTTTCAAGATAGAATGCTAGAACCTTTCTAACGTCTAGTATGCGGAGCATGGCCTCTCTTTTATTCCCATGTGGCTTGGGGAAAAATGATTGGAGGTAAATAGGCTGATTTAGGTTGAATGAAGAAGATATTTTAGGCAGGAACTTTGGAAGTGGTCATAATGTAACTTTATCTTTGAAGAAAATTGTATATGGGGGATATGCCATGAGAGCCCCAATTCCCCCCACTCTTCGAGTGGATGTGATGGCTATGAGAAAGGCTGTCTTTGCAGATAAATGTATGGGCAAGCAGATCACCACGGGCTCAAATTGGGGATCAGTGAGGAATTGTAGCACCAGATTAAGGTCCCAAGGTGGAGTGGGATCTTGTATTTCAGATCTCCAAATACCTGCGAGGAACCACTTTGTTATATGATGGGTAAATACCGAGGGTCCATCAATCTTGTGGTGAAAAGCCATAATGGCTGTGAGAGGAACTCTAACTGAACTTGAGGATAGTACTGATTTGTTTTAATCCTAGGATATAGTCCAGTACCAGTGTCAAGGGCGAGGTGACAGCCATGGCATGTCTGTTGATGCACCAAATGTGTAATCTCTTCAATTTGTTCAAGTAAGTAGACCACGTAGTCTACTATTTAATAGTATCTCCTTTGGGTCTTCAGAACAAATTATCTTGGTACCCTGAAAGAACCATGACTTCAGGTGGAGGATCTCTAGGTTTGGGTTGTGAGTGTGGCCTGCATCCTGAGACAGGAGATGTGAAACAGGATGAGGAAGGACTGATGGGCATACTGTCATCCATAGAAGATAAGGAAACCATGTTTGTCTGGGCTATCAAGATGACACTGGCTTTTTCCTCTTTTAGTTTGCAAATTACTTTGGGTATTAAAGGGATTGGTGGAAAGACATAGAGCAGATGTATCCCCCATCTGATGAGGAATGCATTCCCCAGAAAACAGTGGTCCAGTCCTGCTCTTCAGCAGAATTGCGGGCACTTTGTATTCTTGGGTATGGCAAAAAGGTCTATGCTTGGGAATTCCCAATGTCTGAATATCTTGTGTAGGATTGTGGTATCTATCTCCCACTTGTGTTCTTGTGAAGATTTTCTGCTTAGTGTGTCTGGTGTGGTGTTTTAACGTCCTGGTAGGTAAGTTGCTGAGATATTGATGTTGTGGTGAATGCACCAATTCCATAATTCAGTGCTTCGGCACACAGGGATTGTGACCTTGCTCCCCTTCAATGGTTTATGTAAAATATGGAAGCAATGTTCAGTCTGTCTTTATCCTTTCATCTTTTTTTCTGATCAGTGATAAAAAGTGTGAACATGAGTTGTGGACTGTATGGAGTTCCAGTAGGTTTCTGTGTAAAGTTGACTCTGAAGCTGCCCCATACCATGTACTTTTGCAAGTATGCTCCCTAACCCAAAAGAGATGCATCTGTTGTCAGCATTAGTGACAGAGGTGGTTGTGTGAAGGAAGCCCCAGAACACACATTGTGGGGCTTAGTCCACTAGTCTAGTGAACTTTTGGCTGCGAGTGGCATTGAGACACTTGTTCAAATTATGTCTGTGCAGAATGTATACTGTCCTGAGCCACCCCTGAAGGCAACACATATGTAGTCTGCCATGTCTTACAACAAAGGCGGTCACTGCCATATGTCCTAGTAGTTGTAACCATGTTCTGGCTGATGCCCTTGGGCTGGTTTGCACTGTAGAGATCAAATTGATTGGGGGGAAGGGGTAAAATCTGTGAGTTGGCAATGAGACTTTGGCCTTTACTGCATCAAGGTAGGCCCCAATAAGTTCTTAGGTGCACATGCATCAGTGTTGATTTTTTAACATTTAGTTGGAAGCCTCGTTGTGAGGAAAAGGTTTTCGTCCTTTGTATAGCTACCAGAGTGTGTTCTCAAGAGAGGCTTTAAGTAGATAAATCATCCAATTATGGGAATGTCATAATTTCCTGTCTGCAGAGGTGTGCCGCCACCCTCACAAGGACCTTGAAGAATACCCTGGGTGCTGTAAAAAGGCTAAACAGAAGTATCTTGTATTGGTAGTGATCCTGCCCCAGAACAATTCTGAATCTCCTATGTGATGGATGTATGGTGATATGGAAATATGTGTCTCAGAAGTTGAGGACCGAGAACCACCCCCCTTTTTCAGTGTTGGGATTATTGTTCCTACCGTGACCATCCTGAATTGGTGTACTTCCACAAACCTGTTAAGTTTCTCAAGTCTAGAATGGGTTTCCACCCACCATTCTTTTTCAGGATTAAGAAACATTTGGAGTAAAAGCCCCTCTCTCTGTTATATCAGAACTGTTTCTACAGCACCCAAGCGCAGGAGGTGGTTTATTTCCTCCCATAAAAGGTGCTTGTAAGAAAAGTCCCTGAAGAAGGACAAGGAGGGAGAGTGGGGAGGAGGAGGGGAGGGAAATTGAATTGAGTATCTGCTGCTGACAATTTCCAACCCCCACTTATTTGAGGTGACACTCGGACATATTGGGTAGAATGGGGTTAGATGGTCTCCACACTGATGGACACTTTCTGGTGGTTGCAGCAAATGGGACTAGGGGGGGAGGCATTTTGAGGCCTTGACCAAATTTTCAAAATTATTGCTTGGAAGTGGGTTGTGGATGACTGATTTGATAACCTGTCTTCGTCGCTGCAGATCATATAGTCTCTGCAGTGGAACATATGGAGCAAGTCTCATTTGCTGTGCAAAATGCTATTTATTCGGCCTTCTCTTTTGTGCAGTTGTGTAAATACCTAAAAACTGAAGTGTTGCCCTAAAATTCTTTAAGGAATGAAGGGATTCATCCATCTTGTCCACAAACAATTTTGATCCTTCAAAAGGAAGATCTTCAACTGTACATTGTACTTCTTTAGGAAGCCATGATGCCCTTCGTATGACTATCGTTGTAGAAATCAATTATGCAGCTGTGTTGGCTGCATCTAAGAAAGCTTTTAATGCCATCCTAGCCAGAAGCCTGGAATTGTTGTTTTGTTCAAAGATGACTGAATTTATTGAGTCATCTTTGAATAATTGCTGTAATTGTATTTGGCCATCAGTGCTTTGTAATTGGCAATTCCAAATTGCAGAGTTGCTGACGAGTAGACCTTGCACCCAAAAAGGTCTAACCATTTCCAATCTTCATCAGAAAGGGTAATTCTAGAATGGTATTGTCTGGCCCGCTTGTTCCCCACCTCGACCACCAATGAATTCAGGGAAGGATGTGAAAAACTTTATGCCCTTAGAGGAGATGTAATACTTTTTTCTCCACTCTTTTGCAGGTGATGGGTACTGAAACAGGTGTCTGCCAGATAGCTTTAGCTGGGTCCATCAGAGCCTCATTTATGGGGACTGCAATTTTTTATGAGATTTACATTTGGAGTATATATACAAATTTATTTTGAGACTCTCTAACTTCTTCCAACGGTATTTGTAGTGAATTTGCAATTCTCTCAAACATTTCTTGGAATGGCTGTTGTTGGTGGAAGAGGTATGACAGCCTCATCTGGAGAAGATGAGGAAACACTAGTTGGTAGAGTGGCTTCCTGATCCATTCTCTTCTCCTGCTCCTCAAAAGTCTCATCCTAAGATTCGGGAGAGGGGTCGGGGAGGGAGGAGGGAAGAAGGTGGTGGCCAGCCCGGAGGGAGGAAGGGAATCTACCAATCAAGGCTGATGGGGAGCATCTCAATCTCTCTATATATGTGCTAGAGGCCTGGAAAATTGGACCCCAGAGATCCCACTAAGGCCATTGTGGTGGGAATGGCATAGGCAGCATCCATGTATGCCTGTGTCATCCGCATGCATCACCACAGGCTGATATCTGGCCTGTACCAATGGGTCTGGTCTGGTAGTTGTCTGATGAGGTGGGGAGTGGTGTGTTGATGAGAAGTAAATGTCCTCTTCCTCATTATTGTCCTCCTCACTGGAGGAGCAGAAGGGGCAGATCTGGATGACGGTGTTAAATGAGACGGTACCAAGCGCACTGGGGATGCAATGTGTACTGGAGCAATATTGGTACTGAGAAGAGGAGATTCCAGTATTTCAGATATCATCAAGTCCTTCTGGAAACAGAATTCATGCGGTACCACAGATATCAGCACTGAGGAAGACATTAGCAGCAGTACCACTGTAGATAAAGAGGTTGTTGGTGCTGATGGGGCTCTGTACTCAGAGGGACTGGTAGATGGCATCGTAAATTGTTGCAGTGCCGATCTGCTTGGTGTCATATGTCTAAGTGGTTCTGTCAGTACTGGGATGGAGGAGCTAGGCTTATGTCTGACCCTCATTTCTGAGCTTTCCCTCATAGGGTCTTTGGCTTTAACAGTACTAGTGGTACCCAAGGATCTCACCAACTCGAAGGTGCTCAACCTTGCTCTGGTCAGTACCAATGTCATCAAGCACACCAGGGACCTTTTCTTTTTAGCAAGCTCCCTGGTAGGGGAGGTTGTTGCCTGTTTCTTGGTGGCCTTTTGTGGGGATTGTAGGGTTTCCTCTGTGAGGGAAGCAAGGAATGTCTCTCTGAAGCCATTGTCAGGATCATTAGAGAACAGTGCCCAGAAGAGATCTCCAGGCCTTGGCTGGAAGCCAGATGCAGTGAGCACTCCATCATGGTAAGTTTTAACTTGAGCTCTCTGGCTTTTCTGGCTAGTGTCTTGAGGTTGAGGCAATGAATATTGTTTTGTGTTACGTATTCCTCTCCTAGGCAGAGGATGCTCTGAGAATAGCCACCCATCAGTGATAGGGATAGAATCCTGCTAAGTGAAACATCATTTGAACCCGGGGGATCTGGGAATGCCCCTTTCTCAGTATCTTTCCCTAAGTGGAAATTATAATTTTTTTTAACAAGAAAGGAGAGGAAGATAGT
This sequence comes from Mesoclemmys tuberculata, assembly GCA_007922155.1. Taxonomy (NCBI): domain Eukaryota; kingdom Metazoa; phylum Chordata; order Testudines; family Chelidae; genus Mesoclemmys; species Mesoclemmys tuberculata. Next base: position 6,308,473 of record ML675611.1, on the reverse strand, counting down.
TCAAAACTAATTAACTAAGTATCATTACAACAACACCACCACAAAAGATATTCTAAACAGACTCTGCTGAGAGCTCCATCTCAGGCCAAGGGTGGTTGAGGAGGTATTGAAGGTGATTTGGCCACACAGCACTACATAGCTTACAAAAGTGGTGCAAGACAGGGGGAGTGTGTGGCCCAAATGGGCACAGCTACCAAAAATCTCCAATCATAGGTGCAGGGACACAAATTCATATAAAGTGGAGCACCCATACGTGACACTACTAGAAGAAGCAGTATTTCTTATCTTTTGTAAAAAGAGACTATTATTTGAAAATAAACTATTAACACTTGCCTCCTTCCTAGAAAAATTTATGATAATGGCAATATGGGACCAGTTTCCTATTTCTTTCAATAGTGTTTTAACAGTTTATTAAAAAAATATTTAAGTAACATCCACAATAGCTGTGGTAACTGTTAAAATATGGGTAGCATTCTGCATATAGTTTAATTTTACTTTTTTCCCCTCATTTTGGCCAGATCTATTTGACTTACCATCTATTTAAGCATTTAGGCCCAGGTTTAAGGTGCCTAAATACATTTAGAAATCTGGCCCTTACTGACTCCTGCTCTTTGTAATGCCCAACATATACTATATTGGAAAAAGAGAGAGAGCGCGAGGAAGAAGAAAAAAGGGAGGGAGGGAGAGAGTTTCACAGTATCATAGATTTATTCTTTATTTAGACAAAACAACACATAAGAACATCAAAACCACTAAATTAAAATGCACCACTTGCTACTATTTTGTTCACTAAAATGAAAAAAATAAGTGGTTCAACCATATAAGCCCCTATAGCTGTGTTTAGCACAATACAAACATCCTGCCACTTGTTTGAAGCTTACCTAACGTAAATCATACTTTAACTTAGCTTTCAAAGAAGTCCTGCCAATGGAGCTTACATACAGCTTGAAAAATTGTATTGGGTTTATGAACATTTTATGGATAAAACATTTTATTGATATCCTATAATACAACAAATATGTATCCTGTCATTATCTTTGAAATGCCAATGTCCTGGATTCAGCTGAAGATGTGATCATTACCTTTTGCACAATGTCAATAGACTAAGTTATTCTCCCAATGTAAGAGACTTTCAGCAGTATATTGAGAAACAGATTATTATTGCTTCAGTTTTTGTGAGACTTTTAAAAATCTTTAGTTTGACTAACTGCCATGTGGTGTTTTAGCTTTAGCTCTGTTACTCTATTCCAATACATATATACAAATAGCTCTATTTGTTTGGATTCTTCATTGCATTTACTAATCAAGATGCAAAACACTGAGAAAATATTTTATATGAGTTAAAGAAAAAAGATTTAGTTAAAACAGAAATGAATATATTTTAGGGCTAAATTGTGGCAGTTAGCCACAGCTCTATGCAGGAAATAGCGCAGACCTGAAGTCACACTGACCTAATGGGGAATTCCAGGAAGTAACGTGCCCCCCTCTGTGGATAGCCATCTTCACAGACTAGTGTGGAGGGGTATACGACCATAGACTACCATATGCCTGCTCTTTTGGGAGCAATCTGTGCTTCCACCTTTAAGGTTGCATAAAAGAAGCAGGATTATCCATGGTCTATTTGCAGATGCCCAAGAAGTAAAAAGGTATCTTGGGACTTCTCTCCCAAGGAGAGATGGGTTAGGAGCAAAGACATTCTGGACTTTATTGTTAAACAAATAAATTGTTGTCAGTAAGTAATTAGCAAAAAATAATACTGTTGCCAATAAAATATTCATTAAATAATTACTGACCAGCACCCGTCCTCCAAAGATGTAACCTTTATTTCCCAGCACAGCACATGTATGAGCTGCTCGAGGCTGAGGTGGAACTCCACCCTGAAAGCACCAATGGAAGACATTTTTTAGAACATTAACTTCTACAGTGTCAATAAGGGTCTAACTGCAAGTCATTAAGACATGAAATGCAATGGTAAGGTTGAAATGTACCCCAGACCTGACAATAGGAATGCAAAATTGCAAATCTGAAAAGAAACAATTTGAGGGAATGCCTAAAATTCCCTAGGCATTAGATGACATGGCATAGTACAGTTCAGCCTTAACTAAATTCCCATGCATTTCGGTGTTTAATTTATTCTCTCAGAGCTTGATTTACCAATGCTTTATTCCAGTTTTACACCAGTGAAACTCCACTGATTCCAAAAGAGTTTCACCAGTGTAAAACTACAGTAATAGTGGTGAATAAGAAACCTAGGGCCTGATTTTCAGAGGTGCAATATACCACGTGAGCATCTCTTGAGGGTGAAGAGGAGCAGCAGCACCTAAAATGCAGGTATTCTGCAGAGAGTTTAACAAAACTCCTGACTACCCAAACCTGTGGAGTTGGTTCTTAGTCAGGATTTATTGGTGACTCATGGGGATACATTTTAGACAGTAGCATTCCCCTTTTTATGCTTAAAGATCTTGTATGTTGTGAAAGCTATTTGTTTGAAAAATATATATCCCCATGATATAATATAGACGAATAATACCTAGCTCTTATATAGTGCTTTTCATCCATAGGTCTCAAAGTACTTTACAAAAATCAGATTCTTAAACTTTGTACGCAGTAACCAGTCACCTGATGCCAGTGGGAGCTTTCCTCGTGTAAAGAAAAAATAGAGCTTGCAGGACTGAGGCCTTAGCTTTTAATAGAACATTTCACTTTATGACTAGTTTATTAAGAATTTTAGAATACCATTGGAAGTCACATAAACAAAACATGAAAGTGTCAAACAATCTTATGTTATAGTTCTTACATTGAAATCCCCATGGAGTCTGTGTAATCTCACCAGAATTTTATGAAGCTCTATATTATGCTATAATCTTAACGTTAATATATAAGAACTGTTTGCATTACAGTTTAATTGAGAGCTCACTGAGAATATATGCCATCACTGGAACAATATTAATATAAAAGAATTTCGTATTTGCAAGACATTAATTACATTTATTTTAACAGTGTGAACAGGAGCAGTTTGTTAGAAGTCTCTCACAGCATTAAACCCTTGATGCAACAGTCATGAAATGCGGCAACTACATCTGCGCAGTATTCATTCTTCAAGCGTACATATCCCTTTGATATTAAACATTTTTTTCACTAATATCAAAAGGCTGAAGGGCTATACGAATGACTAGAGACCTAATTTTGCCATTGGATCTGCCTGTTGGATCCACCACTGAAGTCAATGTATTGAGTGCACAGCTCCACTAACATAGATCTGATTGCATGATCACAGGAACATAGAAATGGCCCCAATGAATCGCACTTGTGGTCCATCTTTTCCAGCATTCTGTTTCCAACACCAGATACTTGAGGAAAATGCAGGTAGACAGATATGTGGTGATCCTAATCCCCAATAGTTAGAGATAGGTTTAAATCCTGAAATATGGGTGTTTATCTCCCTTCCAATACTCCTTTTGTCAGTATTAACTATTGTAACTCTGGATATTCTTGTTATCCATATAAAACATCCAATCCCTCTTTCAATTTTACTATGTTCTTCGTTTCAACATCCAGTGGCAATGAGTTCCAGACTAATTACATCTTGTATGGAAAAAACAGTTTTGAATTTGCCACCTTTAAGTGTCATGTAATGTTCCCTTGCTCTTGTGTTATGAGACTGGAAGAACATTAAAATGCCCACACGTTATAAGCCTGAAAAATGCTAAATATGTTCAAAATAGATCTCCATGATATCAGCATGTGGCAGAATTTGTGACACTCTGAACCCTCATGTTCACTGTTATAGTGTAATTTTGTACTGTTTAATGCGAAGTATGTCATGTAAGGTGTTTTTGGAATGCTCATGGCAAACTGAACATTATCGTTATAGCAATATGTCTGTTGCAATATCACGTGTGTTGTTATGAGGCTTCGCTGAGTAAAATTCCCAAAGGCGTGTCTCATGGCTTGAGACAGATCGAGGCAAAACTCTCCAAGAGCAAAGAGGCAATTTGTGCCTCATTGAGGCTTGCATGGAAGAAATCCAGCAACATTCCAGGAACAAAGGACTAGCCCAGATGTCAACAAAGGGATCCACAAGGAAACCATTCACAAATATTGTTTGTCATCTGACCCTGAAGGCAGTGAGGCCCCAGAGGCGAGAATGAACATTTTAAAAAGAAGGGACATTTTTGCTCTCTCTCTCTCTCTCTCTTCCATTCCCATCTATAAACAACATCAAGCAACTGAAGCATTGCTCACAGGGGGAGGACCTGGTTGGAAGCAGACCAGTCAGCCTGTGGTGAGAATCATCTAAGATTGTAACGGTGCTGAAAGTGTTAAACTTAGGCTGGGTCTACACTGACAGCGGAAAATTTGCTGCTGTCAGATCGATTGCTCTGGATCGACTGAGCAGTCTGTGTAGACCTGCTCAGTCGATCCAGCAAGTGACGCAGGAAAACCATCCCAGTAAGTGGCATAGCACTGCGTCGAAGGGAACACTGTTCATTTTGGTGCAGCGCAGTGTGGTCGGTGCACAGAGGAGATGCCACAAAGTCGACGGGAGATACGCAAGTGATTTATGTCACTTGCGTATCTTCCGTCGACTGCCGCCAAATCCTGAAGGTAAGCGTAGACTGGGCCTTAGTTTAGAATGCGATTTGCCTTTTATTTATTTTTGATCAAATCAGACTTGCTTTCCTCTGACTTATAATCACTTAAAATCTTTCTGTACTTAATAAATTTGTTTGTTTATTTTATCTAAAGCAGTGCATGTGGTTTAAGGTGTGTAGAGACTTCTTTTGAAGTAACAAGGCAGGTGCATATCAATTTCTTTGATAAACTGACAAACAAATGAGCTTGCAGTGTACAGTGGGCAGCACTGAACATCGTAAAACAGCAGTTCCTAGGGTTGCATCTGGAACTGGGGATGCTGACTGGGGTCCTACTACTGCATGATATCATGAGGGGCTGGTGAGAGGCACTCACTCAGAGTTAGGAGCAGCTTGCTTGTTTTAGGCTGCGCATGGGCTGACCCAGGAATGGGGTTTACCCAGCAGAGCAAGGGCAAGATGGCCTCCAAGAGTGAGGGATTGGGGTGACACAGCAATATACCAGTCAAGATTGCAGAGGGGAATGTCACAGAGTTACAGAAATGTATAGAATGATTAAAGATTAAAAAAAATACTCACTCTAATTGTTGGTTGAAACCAAGTTTGTGTGTTTGTATCAAAAGCATGAACATCATTATGCCATCCCCAAAATATCTGCCCTTCCTAAAGAGAAGAGTTAAATAGCTAAAATTATATTTTTAATCGACATACTTTAATATTCCCTGTGTTTTGTCAAAAGGGTTAGGCATACACTTGACAAAGACAAATTAAAAACAGAAAATAAATTAATCAGAGTAAGTACAGGCATGCATTTATTTTAAAAATACATTGTAAAATTTTGAAAATTGACTTAAATATTTAGAAGCCTAAGTATCATTGAATGTCAATGGGATTTAAGCCCTTTCATTCCAAAGGCACTTATGAAAATGTTGTCTCTTAAATCATTTAGGCACTTTAGAAAATATCGCCATCAAACTTTTAGGAGGATATGCTTTATATAATCAAAGGATTTTATTCCTTAGTAAGACATTTTCTTATAGGTTAATACTAACATTTGATATAAGGAGTCTGTTCTCTCCTTACCATGCACCAAACTCTCATTAATGGCAACAACAGCTGAACATGCACAATGATTAACAGATTCCTCAGTAATTTTCTGTTATGGATATTGTAACAATTCACCATGGGAAAACAGGTAGTACCTTGTTCCAGGCATCTTATGACAAAGGTATTTACTTTGGATAATAAATTAAGGGAAATGAGGAAAGGTATTTGTGGCTAGATAGAGTGGTGGGAATATGAATTCCCTACCACTATTTCAAAGAGCTCAGTACTAGAATTTTTTTTTGGAAGCATCTAATTGGAATAGATCTATTTCCCTTTTTCTACCTTAACAGCACTTTGGTCTTACTTGATGTGGGGGAATCCAGCCTCAGGTACTTGTAAATCACAATTCTGTATTACTGTTGATGCAATCTAATAGCAACAAACTAAAGGAGAAATAGTCTCATATCAAATGGCTGCACTACAATAGGATTATTTTACATGTTGGCTGTGATTACTGTAATCTGTAAATGTGGAAGTATGATAAATCTAGTTTGAATTTATGAGTTAACTACAATAAAAATTAGAACAGTTTTCAAAAAGTGAAATACCACAGTTTCTCAATTATCCATAAGTTCAAAACAGCATGCATCATCAACCTCACGCTTTTTTTTTAAATCTCCAGTGACATAAAACTCAGCATATAAAATATAAAGCCAAAAGGACATTTTTTGTGAGTTTCTTGAGGTGAGCAAAATTGAGCTGAAAATGGAAAGCGTTTTACAGCCTATTCTATGAAGTCATTATTGTAGCTACATAACAACAGATACTGGAAACTTTGCTCCACTAACAGTATGAGAGATTTCTCTGAAGAGAGAAAAATATTCAAACTAAAGTAAGTGACTGTTAATATGCCAAAACTTTTCATTATGAAGTATCGCTAAATAATCATCTCTGGGTGAAATCCTGGCCCCATCAAAGTAAATGGGAAATTTGACATCCATTTCAATGAGGCCATGATTTCACATGCTAGGTTAAAGGAGAAAAGGAAAAATCTGGGCTAAATCTAGTCCTGGTGCAAGCCAGGTGCACTTCCATTAACTTCAATTTCTATCCATCTCTCCCCTGAGGAGGCTCACAATATTGCCCAGAGATGCTACCTGTTACACAAAGGGAAGACATCAGCTTCTACTGTGTATACCCTATACAGGTGTTGTAAAACCCAATATAGGCATCATCCTGTCCTGAGAGCTCCTTTTCAATGGAGTTAAATCTGCTTATTCCAGGACTGAATTTGGCCCCTTTTTATTAGCTGTGGTTTCAGTAATAATTTTCCTGTGTTTAATAATATTTTTCAATCAGAAGGCACTATTTATTCTAAACAGTAAAAAAATCTCTTACCCAAAAGGCATCATGAACATCAAAGCAATCACTCAGTTCATTGTGTTTCCTACATCCATAACCACCAAAATATATTAATCTGAAACAAAAACAAAATCTATTGAACTTGTACTTAATTTGTTTTAAATTAATATTCCATTGCATATTTTGATAAGCTGCAGCATTTAATTTTTATTTTATCAGAAATATGAGTCAATTATCTCTACTGTTAATGTTTAAATGCATAAAAAAAACATTACATACTGTATATAATTATTACACAAAAATGTTATTGTGAAGCTGATATGTTTGTGTGTAGCAACCCTTTCTGATACACGCACACAAATACAAGGAAATGAAGTTAAGCTCCACTCTACTCCTCCACACACAAGCTTACCATTACCACAACTACTACGCACCACAGAACAAGGCTTAACTCTGCTCTCTCTTCACCCTTCTGCACACACTCCTTTACCAGATTATATTTTCTTCACCACTAGTGGTCGTGGATGGTTGGTTTTGTAGTTTGTTGTGTTGGGAGGTGGTAATTTGATAACGGTTTTGTACAGAAGGCAGGTTAAAAGGGATGATGGAAGGCTGGCATCCCTAAGAAAGCAGAGTTACAAGCTCACTATATATTTCCCAGTATTGTGCAAGCTTCTAAGAAACACTCATCTTCAGATACCTTCTGAGGATTCATGGCAGATTTTCAAAATGGAGCATATTTTCCCCCAAATACTTATTGTGACAGGGTGCTGAGCAAGAACTGCTGAGTCCACCCCCTGCCACGCCAGCTCCCATTTAGGGAGGTAAATGGGAGCTGGCTAGAGAAAACCAGCACCTAATTAGACAATCAGAGGCAGCTGCCAGCCCAACTAGCCTAGGGTTGTATAAACAGCTGAAAGGAAGGAAGCACAGAGGGAGCTGGGGAGTAGAAGAACAGTGGCTCTTCCCTCCTAGGTCTAGCTGCTAAGAGGACAAGCTGTGTATGAGAAAAGGTGGTGGGAGCACAACTTATAAATAAATTTCCACCAGTGGTTACAGAATTGAGGGTCTCTGACTGGCTCTATGAGAGAAAGAAGCAGAAACAGGGCAGGATCCTTGACACCCTGCTACACTTATATTTAACAAAAATGCTGAGTTAGTCACATACTTCCGCCTAAAATGGGTAAATCTTCATTCAGTATATAAATTAAATTTGATTTTGAATGGATTAATTCATGCTCTCGAACATCCTGGTACCAAGAGCTAAATAAAGGTGCATGGCTGCATACATGTTTATATACATCCTGCAGCTAAATCAGAGTTTCAAAATCAAAATGTAGTACTGAGAGACTTCATGTGGTTTTGTGTCACACCCTGGATGACCTGGAGTCCAGAAATCAATAAATGAATAAATGATTTATTTTGTTCCTATATAATATGTAACTCTTTATTTGTTTACAGTTGCTTTTATAGAAAATAGCTTACACACACACACGATTTATTTCTCAGTGACCAATTCTAGCTACATTTCATGGTTAATATAAAATTTAAAGAAAAATTTTTACATTTGTTTTTAGTTTAATGTTTTTAAATAATAAATAATTAAAAGCACTTTTACAATCAATTTGGCTAAATGTGCTAAGTAGCATTTACAATATAAGTACCTAGTTTATATTCTCAACTTGGCTCTTATTAATTGAAATACCCTTTCTTATTGTCAGAATTTTTACAAACACATATAATTTGTAATTATACCAAATCTCCAATATATTTCATAACATAATCTTTGTAATTTTATAAGCAATTAAAAATACAATAAATTAACTTAATCATCAAGTAACTAAAAAGGAGTAATTAGCACCTGCATAGGGTTTTGCATCCAAGGATCTCAAAGCACTTAAAAATAATCTCATTTCTCTATAAATTAGGGTTGGTAAGTATAATTTTTCCCATTTTACAGGTGGTAAAACTGAAAGATAGAAGTTAAGAGATTTGTCCAAGGTCAGACAGTAAATCTCAGTCTGAAATGGACTTCCAGTTTGTGTGTTCTACCTGTAATATAACACTTCTTCCCTTTGATTAACAGGCATTAAAATATTCTTGATGTATTATTACCTGTCCTTATATACCCAGCAGGAAAGTTTGTCACGTGGTGTAGGAGGTTGACCTTTAAAGTCTGTAATTTTTTTCCACCTATAGGTTCCATTTCTTGTTCGCAAATTAACATAATACAGCTTAAAAGAAAAAATATAATATTTTAGTATGTAGTAAATCATTTGGAAAAAATCAAGCACAAATCAGCAATAGATGTGATTACAAAGAGCAAAAGAACAGCCATTTTCTTATAAAAAAGAAATTGAGTGAAACTGACTAACTGTCATGCTTATGATAGTAAAAGATTTATTCACTGAAATTCTGTTTCCATTATATTAATCCATTGAATAACCTATTTTTCCCCATTTTACTCTTTATTAGAATTTAATTACCTGCAATCAACAGGGAAATTAGCACTCATGTTAACTAGTTGTTATCTGAGCATCCTAGAAAGGCAAATGTCGCTTGCCCACTAAAGAGCAAAGAAAAAATGACAAATGTGTGGTAAGTCTAATTATGATTGCAAATGTATTTTTTCCAATAGAAATACAATTTAATTTTTGAAATACCAGCAATCTTTAGAACCAAAAAACAAAAACAAAAAACCCCACATACTGGGTATCATCTTGCAGTCTTAACCCAGTCAAAATTCCCGGCAAAGTTAATAGGAGTTGTGCAGATGCAGAGGGTCTGAAGAATCAGATCTACAGTTTAAAGTCTTTTAAATTACATCTTTTCTAAAATAAAACCAAAATCTCACCCTTAAGTTCTCCCTCTATTTAAATGCAAGGTGCTCACTGCTTTGTTAAATGAAGTTCTGCATTGGTAGTCATTTGATTACAATATACTCCAAAACTAAAAGAATACAATACCCGATTACTGTATCCTTTATCATCAAATCCGCCAAATACATACAGCTTCCCATTAATGCAAGCTCCACAACTTCCTGACATGGAGGTAGGTAGCTCTCCTTCCATTAGGTGCATTGTCCTGTAGTTTTGTAAATGTATGAAATCTCAAAATTTTGCTCCTAAACAAGCCACAATACATCAAAAGCAAACTAGTAGCAGGAGATATAACAAGATGGGAAACACAGCTTTGTTCTGGTAGGAGGGCACAGTGGGGATAGAATCTGGAGATATTTCCTGTGAAGCTCTAGCAAATCTCTACTGAGTATGTGCAAACTGCAGTTTTTCAAATGTTTATAAATTGGCCAAACTTGAGTGGATGTTCACAGGGATGGCAAAAGGCACATCCCTGAAACAAAAGCCATCCCCCTGCCTAATTTCAAGTCCTGCTCCACCACGTGGAGCATTTCAAAGATAAGGGCTCAATAATTTTTTTAGTTGGGCAAAACAGCAAATTATTCCCTAGCCTCGTTCTCAGAAACAACTGGACCCCTTTTGGCTTAAATTAAAATAAATATATCTGTATCTATATAATCATCCTAATGCAGACACCCACCATGGAAAATTTCAACCCATATGACTAAAGTTAGTAAAATTCTAAGCAACTAAAAACAGGGCCTGCTAACAGCAAGTATTGGGCAGCCTTACTAATCAGCATTGCTACTAGCTAGTGTAAGATTTGAATCTGATTTAACTTAAACATTTAAAATGCATTATCTATGCAAACATGTTTATGACACGATTAAGTGATAACAAAAAGAAAGTAATCCTAAATGGATCAAGCACCCGAATCTTGTCGTATTTAATATTCCTTTTAACAGGAGTTTATTTAGCCGCTATAAATACATAAGTGGCTCTTTTAGTTGAACAAGTCTTAAACAATGTTTAAAAAGTTAACATTTGAAACATCCTTCACAAAAAAATGACTGTGAAGGTATTTTCTTATCTGAAGAAATTTTCAAATACATACATCGGATATTCAGTTTTTACACTTCATGAAGGCAGGTTATTTAAGCAGCCAAGGAACATGAAACAGACCTCATTTTGTATCTGAAATAGTCTTTTTACCATAGGTAATAATACTCAGGTGTGAACAGCACATTTTGCAAATTAATTAAATAAAAATAAAATGGCTTACCATAACCCACTATCAATTTCATAGAGCCAAAGCTCATCATTTGGCAAATACACTTCATTTTCTTCAATTGACTAAAACAAAACATAAAAAGCAAAACATTTCATCAGTGATGTATCATGTCATTACAATTCCAAAAACTCATCAAATTACATGCTACTTAGGAACATTTCACAAGTTTTAATGAGAATTCTTATTCTCAATGTGATTTCCCTGATAATTTTAACAGAAATAGCTCAGTATCACTAAAATATTATATTTAATATTGTAAGTTCAAAACCAGTTTTTTTATTTCTCAAGAATTATAAAAAATAAAGCATGTGTGTGGTATTGTGTCCCTATGCCATAGTTTTGTTGATTGCCTAATACCAGCTCTACTCACTCACTTCCATATGGGTAGATTGGGAAAAAAATCAAGTATGATTTGCAGTAAATGAGAGATTGGGAGAGGAGTGGTTCCATATTCAAATAGCAATATGAATTTAAATGCACAGTGGCCTTCTTGCAGGAAATGTAAACAGGAATAGCAACTCAGGAAAATGATTAAGTGCAATCAAGAAATATAAGTAATGATGACAACAACAAAAAAGAAAGAAAAAAACCCTGTACATTTTGCACTGTAGATGCAACATAAAGCAAGGGACAGAGACACCAGTACAAGATTTTGCCCTCAGACAAGCTTCATTCTTAAGGGGCTACCCAAAAGTAGTACAGCTATCTGCTTTTATTAGACTACTACTGTTTAGTAGCAATAATTAAAAAACAGGATCTTTTCTGGTCGTTTGACTCGTCACTTTAAGCACTTTTCACTGTATTGTAATCCTTGCTACCTAAATACATTTATATAATGTTTAAGATGACCTGCAAAGGAATAAATAATTAGGTTGGTACCCTTTTGCTTCTTTATGATGAAGCCTCAAATACTTTTTTTTTTTTTTTAAAAAGGGATTTTTATTTTTTTTAAAAATAGCAATTCAGGTCATCTCACCTGTGTTGCTGAAAGTCTCTATGGATGGCTAAAGAACTAGTAAGATTATGATAGCAGTGAAATCATGAAGTGAAACCTTATTAATTGAGAAGGCCTGGGATTTGTTTTTAAGACTTACTTATTTTTTTAAACACCGCATTCATTCAAATACTAAAATAAGGAGTTGGAAGAAAACTACATTTTTAAGGGAATTCAATACCCTTAGCCCTTAAGCTGAGGCCTGAGATTTCCCAAACAATGGGTGTGTCCTCCAAGAATAACATCTAACAAAACAAGAGAGACCTGCTTTTAAATTTCTGATAAACAAGCAAACAACCAAATCAATTAAAAATAAAATTAAAAAAAAAAAAAACCCCAAAAGCACCAAGGGCTTCTTTTTATATTATAAAATAAAGAAAAGTCACAAGATCTTTTTTTTTGCTTTGCAAAGCCATCTTTAAATGGGAGGATTTTCCAGGCATAATGGGGAAAGTATACAGATAGGTATGAGTGAAAGAGGTTGGGGGAGAAGGGAATGGAGGAGTATAGGAAAAGAAGACAGAGATATAAGATTTTAAGCTATGGAATGCCACAAAGAAGAGAAGCTTAAATTTAAGCCAGTGATAGAAAACCTGGGAAGGTTTTCAAATAGGGTAGAATGGTTGGGAAAAGGAAAATGATTTTGGCAACAGTGATTTGAATTAGTTGGAGGGAAGAGATAGGTAATCAGAGAGAAGGAAGTTGCAATTTTAGGATGGGTGATAATTAGAACATGAATTAGTGTCTTGACAGTGTAGACCTGGCTTGACATGAGTAACTGGACATGACTTAGGCCTCATTTTCTTGAGAGACAGGATTAAGGGGGTAAATGGATCAGCAGGCTGGAAACAGAATGTCTATACTAGCTAAGATAAGGGGGATCACCCAGGAAACCACCTACACTGCACAAGATAACAGTGGATAAGATAACCATGAAACCTAAGATGAAGTAAAGAGTAAATTATGCATGGACAGTGGGTAAGCAGAGCATGCTATACAGGGATTGGTTCCTACAAAGTGACGAAGCCAATCCCAAAATGTCTGATGCAAAGTATAGCAAATGCACTGTAATGTGTAAATGTACGTAAAGGAAGAGATTTGTTGTTGTAACTTTGGATGTGTGGTATGCACTGTACCCACTCCCTGTGCTTGAATCTGATCAACTCCACACAGCTTTGCTGCATGCCAAATAAAGGAACTTGAATGACAAGACTGGAGTCAGACTGAGTTCTTGGGTAACCAAGTGGAAGAGGTCTTGGGGAAACACCAACAGGCAGGAGAGATTTGAGAGCAAGAGAAAAAAAATAGGAACACAGTAGAGGAAGGAGCAGAAGGATTTAGAAAAATGTCTGGATGAGAGGGGAGAAGAGAGAGAAGAATCGAAGTTAACTCCAAGGTAGTAAGCCTGTGCAACAGTTGCTTACATCAACATCTTTACTGTAACTGATGCCTTATAATTATTGCCTTCCAAATTTGGGCAGTGCATTCTGGAAGCACAACTTCCACCATTGGCCATCTAAGGAATCAGATTCTGGAAACCACCTGTTTGGTTCTATTGGTAGATATACATTATGAAAGCTGCAAACGGTGTAAGACTATATAAAGTGTAAGACCATATGCAAATGAATGGGGGAGGGTCCTGTGCTGGGAAGCCAAGCATTTATTTAGACGAACAAGCCCTGAATTAATATCACTAATGTTAAGAATAAAAATACTAATTTCAGTAATGCTGGTCAACTGTAAAGTGTCATGCTAATATTAATGAAACACTTTATATCTTTAAAGAACTGTTCAAACAGTGACCAAATCCCCACAACAGTTGTGAATATGGATAAACTGACACACAGACAGGCCAAAGCTCACATTTTCAGGAGATTTCACTAATTTTATGTGCCCAATTTGAGACATACTGAGAGTTAGGTCCTTAAATAACTTTGGGGACCTGAGCCATTGTGCATGACTTTTGGTGATGCTGAGAAACCCACAGATCTTCATGGGAAAACATTTGAAAAATCAGACACTCATTGTCTCAAGTTTGTCTCCCAAAGTTAGTGAACAGAGAATTAGGGTACACAAAATTTGTAAACATTTCTGAAAATGTGTTTGCCCAGGGACATCCAGTCAGCCACTGACAGAGGCAATATTAAAACTCAAGATTTCTCAGCTCTTTATTCTGTGATTGGACCAATGGGAAACAATTTTTAGACATAATATAAATGGAATTTGGATATTTACTTAGGCTTGATTATTTAGTGGGATATAAGTGAAAGTGCAAATTACTGATAGTGATATCTGAAACATTTTATCACCTTGAATATGAGTGGGAGCAACAGAAAGGAAGCCAGTGGTCCCCCATATTTTGCCATCAAGCCGCATTAAAACTGACAGTGGAATGAGTTGCATGCTTGTGTTTGTGTAGGGCATAGATGCTGGTATTTGAAGGCTATTAAAGATACTTCAGACAAAATGCAGCCACGGTCAAATTAGAGAGATTCTGCTGATGTCAGTGGCATTGCACTTGTTTACACCAGAACAGAATATGCTTCTCTGATGGAAAAAATATGGACACATCTTACCACCTTAATGCTCACTTGCATTACAAGATTTTGGAGGGTCTTTCTGGAGGAGAAAGAAAGATCTTTATATAAATAATTTTACTTAAAAAAAAAAATCAGGAACTGTCCTGTGAAGCAGGAACATGAGCTATAACTCTGGACTGATAGCAAAATATGGCACATAATTCATTGATTCAGTTATCACAGTATACATGGCCAGAAAGGACCACTGTGATCAATGAGTTTGACCTCCTATATCACACAGGCAATAGAACTTCCCTAAAATAATTTCAAGAGCAAATCTTTTAGAAAAGCATCCAATCTTGGTTTAAAACTTGGTAGGGACGGAGAATCCACCACAATCCTTGGTAAGTTGTTCCAATAGTTAGTTACTTTCACTGCTAAAAAAAATTATACCTTATTTCCAGTTTGAATTTGTCTAGCTTCAACTTCTAGCCATTGGATGTTATACCTTTCCCTACTATTCCGAAGAGCCCTTTGTTAAATATTTGTTCCCCATGTAGGTATTTATAGAGACTAATCAAATCAGCTCTCAACCTTCCCTTTGTTAAAATAAACAGATTGAGCTCCTTGGGTCTATGACTATCAGGCATGTTTTCTAATCCTTTAATCATTCTTGTGGCTCTTCTCTGAACCTTCTCAAATTTATCACCATCCTTCTTGAATTGTGGACACAATATTCAAGCAGTTGTCAGACCAGTACTGAAGACAGAGCTAAAATAACCTCTCTAATCTAACTTGAGATTCTCCTATTTCCACATCCAAGTATTGCATTGGCTCTATTGGCCACAGCATCACACTAGGACCACACGTGCAGCTGATTATAAACCACAGCCCCCAAATTTTTTCAGTCGTTACTTACCAGGCTAGAATCCCCCATTCTGTAAGTATGGCCTACATTCTTTGTTCCTGGATGTATATATTTAGCAATATTAAAAGACGTTTACTTGCATCCAGTTTACCAAATGATTCAGATTGTTCTACATCAGTGACTTGTGTGCTTCATTATTGACCACTCCTCCAATTTTTGTGCCATCTGCAACATTATCAGGGAGGATTTTATGTTTTCTTCCATATCATTGCTAAAAATGTTAAATAATGTAGGGTCAAGAACCAATCCCTGCAGGATCCCACTAAAAACACGTTTGTTTGATGAAGATTCCCCATTTACAGTTACGTTTTGAGACCTATCAATGAGCCAGCTTTTAACCCATTTAATGTGTGCCATGTTAATTTTATATGTTTGTAGTTTTCTAATCAACATTTTGTGTGGTACCAAGTCAAATGCCTTAAGAAGTCCAAGTAGATCAACCCTCTTTTCAACCTTTATCAACCAAACTTGTAACCTCACCAAAAAAAAAAAAAGTTAGTTTGACAGGATCTATTTCCCATAAACACATTGATTGGCATTAATTATATTACCCACCTTTGATTCTTTATTAAATCAAGTCCCATTTCAGCCACTCCACTACCTTGTTCAGGATTGATGTCAGACTGACAGGCCTATAATTACCCATGTCATCCCATTTACCCTTTTTAAATATTGGCACAACATTTGCTTTCTTCCAGTTTTCTGGAACCTCCTCAGTGCTCCAAAATTTATTGAAAAATTAACAGTCCAAAAAGCTCCCCAGGCAGCACTTTTAAAACTCTTGGATGCAAGTCATCCAGACCTGCTGCTTTAGAAGTGTCTAACATTAGTAGTTGCTGTTTAACATCCTCCAGCTACACTAGTGGAATGGAAACGATGTTATCATACGATATGACTGCGTCATCTGTTTTTTCCACAAATATACAATAGAAATATTTATTAAACAGCTCTGCCTTTTGTGCATTATTAATAATTCAATCATTTCCAGCTACTAATGGACCTGAGACAGGGCACTGTTAGTAGCACCCTAGTCAAGGACATTGCTGCAGCATGAAGAAGGCTATGAGAAATTAAACATTATGTTAGGGGATTATGATCACCTGGATGGTAATCACTGGGCTAAGGATATAATTGGGAGGATAGAAGTGGAAGAAATAAGAAGCCAGGGGAAGCTCAGAAGGAAAGCTAGAGGGCGAGCTTGGGCTGAGGAGTGAAGGTTGTGGGAAAACTTGCCCTTGCTCTAAGCCTGTATTACGCTGTCATATTTTGTAAGAAGGGAATAAATACACACTTTAGTGAAACGGTAACAACCAGGTGGTGGATGTGAGCCTGTGAGACCAAACAAACTTGCCAGGCAGTGAAGTACCTTGGGTAATGACAGAGGTGCCCTGTGCCAGGACTAATGCCATTGTCAGGGTTCTTTCTGTCCTAATATACTTAAACTCCTTCTTACTGTCCTTACTCTGCTGGTCATGATTTCTCCCTGTATCCCTTTGCTTCCCTTAACAATTTTCTACAATTCCTAGCTTCTGATTTATATTCATTACTATTAGCTTCCCCTCTCTTTCATTGTTATATATATAATTTTACAGCTGCCTTTACATCCTCTCTAAACTGGTTTGGTTTTTAACCAATACAGCCTTCTTCCTCAACTGTGGATTGTGGTTTTTTGGGTATCTAGTAAAATATTCTTAAACAATTCTCAATTATCATTAATATGTTTTGATTAAATTCTTCCTCCCAGCTTATCTGGCTCACAATTGTTTTCAGATTTATGAAATTGGCCCTATGAAAGCACCAACTAGATATACCCCTGGTCTGGACTCTATTCTATTTGCACTGTAAATGTGCAAACAGAATAAAGTCATGATCACTTTTGCCTAAATTACCATTAATTTTTAGTTCTGTGATCAGTTTTGCTTTAATCTGTCAAGTCACAGTCTAATATATAATTCCCCTGTTGGTGTAAAGAAGTGAAACAATGACTAGGTGCATGTAATTAGATATGGGCCTAATATATTTAATGAATCATGCATGTATTATGTATTACTAACCAATATGTAAGTAATGTATAAGTGATATAAATGTTGGTCTAATTTAGTGTGGTCAATAAGACCTTTGACTAACCCTTTTGGGAAGGATTGCAAGCAAAGCCTTTTTGGCTTACTAAATATCCTGTTATTCAATTTTCAGAGTATCTCTATTTGGGTAGAGGAAAAGGAAGAGGTCATTATGACCTGATGAACATGATCAGGGTAAACAAGGTATGGCTCTCTCAAATAAAAGGTTAACAGTAACAAAGCTATTAATAAGTAGATAAACATGTTATATAATTTAGTGTGCAATTTTATATATGGTGATAAATATTAATTATTATTACATAACAAGTCAGAGGAGGGTTGATAAAAGTAGAGTGTCCTCATGGGTATAAAAAGAGTGTTCCAAGATTTAAGTTTTTGCCTTTGTTTATATACACAAAGCCAATTCATTGGCCTGTTACATCCCAATTGATCACTAGACTGTGGCATTCTGTATCTATGCTAAAATAAACCTGTTCCTGGGATTTGAATTTGGAATTACAGAGTTATTCATCCACTACAGCAAGCGGTGGTTGTCTGCTTTGTGAGGCTCATAAGGTAGCCTTGAGGACCTGGTCGGTGGTCCCGAAAAATCCTTATAGTTGGATTCAACAGTATTTGAGCTAGGAAATTGTCATTTATAAAACTTATACATTCCAAGGATGTTTTAGTAATGGAAGCAGTAGACCTTCAGCATGTGTCACTCAAATTTAACGCCACTTATGATCATGCTTCCCCCCCCCAAACATTATAGATAGACACATAGGGAGCTGATCATCCTGTTCCCTAGGGTGATTTGGTGCTCTGTAGCAAATAATACCCCTTTTGGGGCTTTATCTCATAGACTCATAGGTCAGAAGGGACCAATATGATCATCTAGTCTGACCTCCTGCACAAGGCAGGCCACAAAACCCTACCCATCTGTTAGGACATAGATCCATAAGCATACAAGATCATTTTCTTCTAAGTTATCAGTGACCTGGAAACAAGTAATGTCATTTTTGACATAAAGTGCCACTGCCCCTTTGCCCACTCACACCTTTCTACAGAGGTTATAACCATTGATTTTACATAGGAATCATCAGGTTTCAGTAATACCAATTAGATCACACTTATGCACCTGTTTGTTAAGCACAGTCCTAGCATTAGTGTATAAACAATTAAATAATTTCTTTTCTTCAGTGCCTTTGGCTCCTTGATTAATTTTGTTCTCAACATCTGCATTGTGAGTGCTTATATCTTCCCTCTTTTTACCCTTCTGTTATTAGTTTAAATCCCTCCTGACAACTCTCGCCAGCCTGTCCCTGAGAAAACTGGTCCTCCTTCTGCTGAGATGGAGGGCATCCAAACTATACAGCCCCCTTTTTCCACAGAAGGGAAAATAAAAACCCTACACCATGTACCGAGCTAGCAGTTCCCTTCTAGAATCTTCTGTCTTCCTTTGTTCATGGGACAGGAAGGATTTCAGAGATTACCTGTACATTCTTGGGCAGCACTCTTCCAAATTCCATGAAATTATCTACTATCTGAAATATAGTATCATTAATGCCAATGTGAACCACTACCAATGGATCCATTCCAGTCAACTTCTAAACCCTATGCAGTCCTGGAGTATTGTCTCATGTCTTGGCTCTGGGAAGACAGCACACCATCCTGATGTCCACCTGACCCTCGCAGAATGTTCTTTCAGTTCTTCTGAGCACTGAATCCCCCACAAGGATCATTTGTCTTCCTTGGACAGCTATATAACTCTTTATGAGAAAGCTTGATTGTGTTACAGGTTGGGTTGATCTGCCATCAAGAAGGGTGTCCCCCACATCTCTCTATTTTCTTAGACCAGCTGGATTTTGTTTCCACACTGAGGACCTGATATCAACTGGAAACTTCTTGCTGTTTGGAATTCTTCCTAGTCCCTTCTCTATGGTGTCCACAACCAAACGATCCTTCTCTAACTCTAGCCATGTAGGATGCTGCTCTTGCTTCTAATGGTTACAAACTGCCAGGCTGCCTGACTTCCTTTTTCTCTGACTCCTTGGTGACCAGCCCTGTTCATCCTTGAATCTGAGGTACTGATGTTTCTTGGACCTAACTTTCTAGGGAATGCCACAGCTTCTCAGTACTATCTATACTTGCCTTTCCAAACCTGCAGCACAGCCGCCAATTTGCATTTCATGCACAGAACGTCCCTTCTGGTTTCAGAGAGCAGAGAAAACATTGCACATCTGTTGCACGTCAGCATCACTGTTTATTGCTGGCTATTTTGAAATTGCATATAGAACTAAATCTGGAAGGAAAACCTCCCACAATCCTTTTCTCAAATATCTCTGAGAGGCTCCTCTTAAAGTGCTCTATTCAGGACTCTTGAGTTTGCATAGCAAATGACTTTTTATACCACACTTCTCCCTACTTAGCTCAGCTTAACACGGCCCCTCACCCCCACGGAGCAATTAACCACTCAAAGACTTCAAACAGCTATGCTGATCAAAGCTCTAAGAGTTAGAACC
The DNA here is from genome assembly GCA_007922155.1 of Mesoclemmys tuberculata. Lineage (NCBI taxonomy): Eukaryota > Metazoa > Chordata > Testudines > Chelidae > Mesoclemmys > Mesoclemmys tuberculata. Next base: position 6,288,297 of record ML675611.1, on the reverse strand, counting down.
TCATAGCTTTTTCCAAGTCACCAACCAGCAAATCGGTTTCAGCTGCTTACTCAGGGCCCAGGGGCTCAGCTGTACAGCCCCTACACAAGCAAACAATCAAAGAACCCATAACCCATCAAATGCACCACTCATCCGGTTCTGCTATCTCCAAGCATAAGAGTGCACAGCTACACCCTAGGAAACTCCTGTTAGCTGCTGCTGTTCTCATGACAATTAACACCCTATCAGTCTGGTGCATTAAAGTGTTAGGTTCAGAGTGGTTTATTTGTGTCACAGGGTCCATGCCTAGTGAACAATCACAGTAGGTACCTGTGACAGAAGAGGTGGCTGCGGGACAGGTGCATATGAGAGGAATCTCTAGGATCCCCTCCCAAAGCAGCTGGTAAATGTGGCCTGGATGGATGGCACATGGGTGCAAATGGCGGTGTTTTTGCTAAGGAACTCTTCCCTGAGCAGATGGGAAACAGGCAAGGGGCCAGCCAGGTGTGTTTTCTTCAAAACATCACCCCCCCAGCAGATGGGGAATGGGGAGCAGGAGGGGTGCGATCCTTATCAGGACACCCCCCCCCCGCTGGAGCCGCTGGAAGTGTGAACGGGACAGGTGAGCTGTATCAGGGCGCCCCACTGGACCCGATGGGAAGGATTTCTGTATGTTGGGGTGAAATTCCCACGCTCGTCTCCCGTTCTGGCCCTCCCCGGAGGAACCCAGCACCAGCCTCTCGCGGGGGAAGCGCCCCCCATTCCCTCATCGTCACCTCCCGCCGCGAGGCGGCCGTTATGGCCGTTGGCCATCGAGCGCCGCAGCGCGAGCGTTCCACGGCCGAGACCTGAACACAGCCGCTCTCCCGCGCGGAGTGTCCCGCCCAACCAATCAGCGACCGAGTCGACGACGTAAACAACACGCTGGCCTCTCCCCCTCCCCCCGCCGTGTGTGGCGGTTGCTGGCAGCGGCCCGCGGGGACGGGCGAAGCGACCCGTAGGGGGTGGCGCCTTTCTGGGGCCAGTGGGTCTGTACGGACGGCCTCGGGGGAGCCAGCCGGGTGCAGCGAGTGCTAACCGCGGTCCCGCCCACCCGGGGCGACCTGGCGTGGCACAAGCGCACACGGGGTCGGCCCTGTCGTACAGCAACAAAGCCCGCCCCCCCACCGCCGGGGCCCGGGCCGCTCCTCCCTGCTTACCACGTATCCCCCCCACACATAGAGAAAGTTCCCATCCACCACGGCGCAGTGGCCGCTCCGCTCCTCGGCCACGCAGAACGGCGGCGGAGGAGGAGGACCCGCCGCCATCTTACGACAAGGGGAGAGAAGCGGCGCTAGGCGAAACCACCGTGTGCCCCGCCACCACCTTCTGGCGCGCCCCCTGCTCTCCGCCGCTCGGTCACCCTCCGGCGGACGGGAAGCGGAGAGGGTCCAAACTGTGGGGAGGCACGGGAGGAGCAGCGCCGCGGCGCCTCCGTCCCTCCCCCGCCCCCCAAATCAGGAAACCGCGGTGCGCGCTCACGTGGTGGGGGGAGGGGCTGCGGGATCGGGGCAGTGAGGGGGATCGGGGCCAGGCCGGCGACCTGGCTCGGATCCCTCCCTCCACTCACGTCGGTCGCTCGCTGGTGAGAGCAGCTCAAAGTGGGTGTCCTTTGCAATTGCACCTAATGTGGAGGGTGCAGGGCCCCCTCCCTGCTGGTTGGCTCCCCCTTTGCACAAAACTGCCTCTTGCTTTAGCCCATCAAGCTGAGGGGGCACCTCTTCTATGGGTGCCCCAATGCAAGAGGACCTCGGGCAGGCAACATCCAGACCGGCTGGCTTTGAAATTGAACAAGTGATCTGGGGTCCTTCCCCAAACATAGGTGCACTAGGGGCATGTGCGCCCTGGACTTGTCTATACTGCACAGTTTTATTGTGCTTGAACATTATGGTGAATGACCCACTTAGAAAAGGTTATGCTGACCACGACTTGTCCTAGTCTGTGCTGGCTGACTGCTAAATGGTGGTCAGCCTCATGTCATCCATTGGTGGTCAAACACAATAGGAACAAAGGAACTGTTGTATTGGGTCACACCCCTAGTCAGTCTCATCCATTATTGTTTTCTCTCTGACAGTGGGCAATATCAAATGCTTTTGGAAGAAAGTGCAAGAAACCGCACAGAGGACAGATATGAGATAATCTATGCCCCATGATGGTTTTGTCCTAATCCTTATTAGAGATTGATTTAAACCCTGAAGCATGAAATGTATAGCCTTACAAATAACATTTTGTAATATCGACAACGCTCATGGGATAGTAAAATCCCCAAGTGCACAAGATCTAGTGAGAATAATTTCAAGCACTTGGAAATTTTAGAGTACTTCTGGGGCTGAGCCCAGCACCAATGATAAGGTACTTGGATATCATAATGGGAGTGGTATAAATACATAGATAGGGCTTGTGTCTTCAAACTAATGGCACCATATTTAAAAGAGGCATTAGTAATGCTACTCATTAAACTAAAATCACAGGAAATTTTACACATTTTCTTTAAACTAATTACACACCATTTTAATTTTCTCCTCTACTAGTTTTTGTTGTCTTCTATTTTTAATTTAATCCGCACATTTCCTAGATCAGTGTCACAGTTGGATCTGTACTTTATTGGGCCAGTGGTGAATTCTCTTCACCCTTCATGGGTTGGTCCTGCTTTGAGCAGGGGGTTGAATGCGGTGATCTGAAGTCCCTTCCTCTTCTATGATTCTCTGGAGAACGGGGAGCATTGATCATGCTATCCCAATGACAGATTATCCTGTTGCATTTCTTTTCATCCATGTTCCCTTCTCTGCACATTCTACTTACATCACTGAACATAGCAAAAGATTGGGGTCCACATGAAAGGAAAAGCAATATAGATCCAATGTTTTCAAAGGAAACCCCAAACTGACATCTAGAGAGGGTCAGAAAACAGCCTGAAAATAGAGGGTTTTTAAATTATTTGTTTGGTTGCAGGTACAGAAGAGGAAACGAATGAAGGAAACAGAAACAATAAAACGTACAGAACTGTCCTAGAGGTTGACAAAATCTTTTGGCACCCCAGCGGTGTCCGGATGGTGGCGTTCAGAGGGCCAGCCTAACTTTTGGACTCTCCCCTCCATGAACTGCAAAAATCGGCAATGAAGAGATCAGTTTAATTCCACGGCTTAGGCCAGCATTGTGAAAAGAGCGGCTGAAACCTTTCATGCACATGACCAAAAAGGATGGGGGGGCGCAGCCTACAGGGCAGGGGCCTGCAGAACCTCTCCCAGGTGCCCTGGGTCTAATAAAAAGGATGGGCAACCACACTGGGGTTCGTTCCGCACGCCCACTCTGCTTTTGCGAGTGTTGAGGAGACGAAACTGCCCCCCCCCGCTCCCTATCACAGCGGGCGTGGGGCCGGGACCCCCGCCCGAGCAGCACCAAGGCCTGCTGGAATCTGACTGCAGGGTCACCGAGCTACAGAGCGCGGCTTGGAGATGGAGGCGCTTGTAACAGAGATGCTGATTGGCAGGGGATGCCGGTCTCCCGCGTTAGCCGCCCTACAACCGCGGCCCTGCCCACCCAGCCGAGCTAACCAATGAGGGACCTCGGCCCCGCCCATCTCCCGCCTCTGAACCAATGGGAGCGCCGATTGTGGATGGCCCCGCCCCCCGCTGCGCCGCCTCAGAGCAAAGGGCGGGGCCGCCGGCCGGTGGCGCCAAGCGCTCGCGATGGCTGCGGAGAAGCTGAGGGGCAAAGTGGGCGCCGCTTTCAAGATGCACGGCCTGCTGCTGCGCGCGTGAGTCGCCGGCGCGTCACACGGCTCGGGCAGCGGGGGACAGGCGGCGCCCTTCGCTTGTCCCGTCCCGTCCCCAGGCGGGGGGAGGAGCTGCCCCCCCAACCTTCCTCCCCGGCAGCCCCGGGTGGGGAGTGCCCGCCCTGCTCCGTCGCCGGGGGGAGGGGCTGACCCTCAAAAACAGACCTGCTCCGAGCCCACGGTGATGGGCCCCTCGCGGGGGGGGAGTACTTCACCCCGGGTCGGGGCAGCCGCCGCGGGCTGGCGGTGGACGCGTAACGGCTCCTCTGCGCAGTGATCGAGCAGCTGGAACCGGGTCATGGGTCTAGGGCCAGATCCGCACGGGAGGTAGGGTCCTGAGCTCCGCCGGGCCTGCCTTCCTCCCTGGGGTCAGAGTAAACCTCTCCCTGCTAGCGTGCAAGGAACCCGTCTTCTGTCTCCCGGGGTTGGGGTGCACCAGCCTGGTAACATCTGGTGTCCCTTCTGTTCCTGCAACCCGGCTGGCAGGCTTTCCTTTCTCTGGCACTTAGCAGTATGGTAAACAGAAATAACAGAGCTCACGGGTGTCCTGCTAAATAAAAGCCTTGAGAATAGGGGTAGGGTCATGCTACAATTAGTGTTAATCATAACATCAGAAATCTCATATACAAAGTTTATCTCCCTCTACGGGAGTGTAAAAAGTATTGTTGTAAACTGTGGTTTAAATCTCAAACAGTTAGGCCTGCAAAGACTTAAAGATATGCTTTGCTTGTATGCCGTGAGTAGTCTCATGGCGTTCACAGTGCATAAAGTCAAGGATGTACCTAATATTTTTCAGCTTCTGGCAAACAGAGGCTAGGGATGCTTCAGAGCATGGTTTTGCATCCCTGCCCATCCTGACTGATACCTGTTGATGGACCTATCCTCCATGAACCTATCTAGTTCTTTCTTGAACCCTGTTACAGTCTTGGCCTTCACAACATCCTCTGGCAAGAAATTCCACAGGTTGACTGTGTGGTGTTTGAAGAAATACTTCCTTGTGTTGGTTTTAAACCTGCTGCCTATTAATTTCATTTGGTGACCCCCTAGTTCTTGTGTTAGGAGGAGTAAATAACACTTCCTTATTTATACTTTCTCCACAGCAGTCATGATTTTATAGACCTCTATCATGTCCCCCTTAGTCGTCTCTCTTGCAAGCTGAAAAGTCCCACTTCTATTAATCTCTCATATGGAAGCTGTTCCTGCCCCTAATAATTTTTGTTGCCCTTTTCTGTACCTTTTCTAATTCTGCTATATCTTGTTTGTGATGGGGTGACCAGATCTGCACCCAGTATTCAAGATGTGGGCATACAATGGATTTATAAAGAGGCAATATGATGTTTTCTATTTTATTATCTATCCCTTTCTTAATGATTCCCAATGTTGTTAGCTTTTTTGACTATCGTTGCCCATTGAGTAGATGATTGAATTGTTTTTCTTTGAATAGCCTTCAGTTTGAGGTTTAGGGAAGGACTACGGAGAAAAAAATCTTATTTTAAGTAGAATTATATAAACCTTTTAAAAATATTCTCTTAAATTGAGTTTTCCCCCTTTTATATGGCAAATTAATAGTTATACTGGCAGTGTGAGGAATCTGACAGCCCTGTCTATAGATACATTGTCACATCTTAGAACTACTCTGTCAATATTTTTGTAAGAAAGCTTCTATAATTCCTTTTTAATACTTCCTTCAGATGAGTGGGAACTCCAGGACTGTGGGAGTGAGGAGGTGATATTTTGAGTGTAATGAGTTTCTGGTCAACGGGAAAGGACTATTGTTCCCAGTGTTTCTCCTTTCTTCCCTTCCCTTTTTTATGCCTATCTTTTCTCTTTTGTTTTTAACATCTCCATGGATAATATTCAGAGCATCATACTTCCACTGTGTCAAGATAATAGTCTTTCCAAAGATGATGATGTCTCTAGGACAAGTCAGACTTTCTGTAGCCTTCCCCTTAAAAGCCTGCATAGTAGGGTAGGACATTGAATTGTACTGTGCATATCATGCTCTGAGGATCTGTTGAGATTACCAAGGCTGGCTCCTTCATATTTAATTTTTCTATTCTTTGGGCTTTTAATTTCAGAGCATCTTTGACTTAAATGGAATGAGGGTAATTATTTCTGTGTTTTTTCTCGCTAATAACCACAAACCTTATAACAGTTTTGTGTACATGTGCCAATATTATTACAGTGCATTTAAAGCATATGTAGTATTTATTGAATATTAATTTTGTATCTTGGCTAATTTATTTTTACTCCAATTAGTGAAGCTAATAAATACCTTACCGAAGCTCTTCAGTCTGTCAATGAATTGGAGCTTGAAGATGTAATAGAAAACATTATTGATGCTGTTGAAAAACAGCCTTGTAAGTAACTGTTTTTTTCTAAAACCTCTAAATTAATCTTTATTATGCCTTTATAATGTTATCAGTAAAAAAAAAAAAGTCTTAGGGAACTGTCAGTAGGTATGTTCTAGTCAAGCTGTTTGAACATAGATGAAAGTTATGTATATTTACTATTGACTTCCTGTTTTGCTAAATATTAATGTTTATCATATAATCAAAAGGCAATGTAATTTTGTCACTTCATAAGTCTGGCAGCCCTATTTTTCCTGACTGTCCCAGTAGCAGTAACATTCTTTAATGCCAGGTCATGACTTCCTTCTTGTATTTAAAAAAAACTGTACATACATTATAAAGCTATGAAAACTTCAGTTTAAATTTTCTTCATGTTTGGGGGGGGGGTGGTTGTGTGTACACACATTGCAATTGTAGACTGCCATTGAAAATACAATTTTTAAACCTTTAAGTAACCTCAAGGATTCTTGCTATCCAAAAAATAAATCCAGTAGGGATTTTGCATTTCCTTTGGGACCCAGCAGAACTCTGCACTTTTTCCTGCAAGAAAGTGGCACTCTTAAAGTGACAGCACTATCATCAGTGATAGATATTTTTGAACTTGAATTCTCAGTTGAACACAATGAAGACTACAGTTTGTTCAATGCTGAGATTGTTAACCTATTTGAATAAATATGTAAACCTGTATAAAAAGATTCTGGAACAATGAACCTGCAGTACGTAATGCTTCTGTCTAATACATGTGTAAGCTATTTTGGTAGCTTTACAGGGACAAATGATGATGGTCTTGTTCTAAATGCTAAGTGAATTAACTACAGATACAGTATGGAGATTTGTGTAGAGATGTAGCTTTCTGGTAAGTATAGTTAATGTTCTGCATTTAGAAATTTGCCATAGAAAATTTAGGATACCATATGTCACTTACTGAAAATATAGTGATTCGTAAAGAATATTTGAGACACTTTGAGGATATTGAACCATTTTTGCAAAATATTTTAAACATATTTAATTTGATACTTGTCATTTCCCATAGGCTGTAATTTTAATCTTACAAAGTTTTCTTTTCAGTGTCATCTAATATGATTGAACAGGCCACTGTGGAAGTTGCAGTCCAGGAATGTAGCCAATCATTAGATGAAACTATGTATGGTGATATACATTTATTTTTATTTTAAATGTATGGTTAGATAATGTACAATCACTGATTTCTTTTTGAGAAATAAATTTCAGGCTACTGTGCAATGCTAATCATATAGTAATTGCTCTGTTTTTTGTCTCCTGATATTTAATTTAAAACAGTAATATTCTTTGTTAGGAAATTTTCTTCTGAAGTATAGACTTGTAGGAATTGTTATATAGTTCTAACATTCTGAAATTAAAATGCACTTGCTATGTGTTACACACATGATATATTGAATATTCACCTACAAAAATAGAAACATTTTTGAAAATGAACTTTATTTTGTGTTTTCTGTTGATCTTTCTCTTGTCCCTTATTACTAATCAAAATCTTATTATTTTTCTTTTGTTCTTGAAAGATTTCATGATGCTTTTTTCTACTCAGTTTTGCTTTTAATAGCTTGTTACTGAATTTTGAAAACTGACCCATTGATGAGGCTGCTGAGAGTGTCGTAAAAATGAGTTCTGTAGCACTTTAAAGACTGCCAAATTTAATTTCTGCAGGCATACGTTTTTGTGGGCTGCAGCCCACTTTGTCAGGTATCTTCGTAGATATCTGACGAAGGGGGCTGCAGCCCACAAAAGCTTATGCCTGCAGAAATTAAATTTGTTAGTGTTTAAAATGCTATAGGATTAATTGTTTTTGCCGTATGTAGACTAACATGGCTACCCTCTGGAACTTTGAGAGTGTTGTATTTGTGTGACACATGTAAATGTAAATTTATTTGTGTTTATTGGGATTGTAATACAAACTGATTAAAGAAGATAAATGATTAATGAAGTCAATAAGGTTCCAGAGTTCCTAGATATATAGGGTTTATCCCCATTTGACTTGGAATACTTCCTCTCTTGTCAATTTGTTAGAACCATAACAACACTGATTTGTTACACGTTCTTACTCTCACATAGTTAGGTCTCAATCCTGAAGAGAAATCTGCATATGTAGATCCTAGTGCAGAGCCCCTCAGAAGTCAGTAGGACTTTGTGGACCAAAGATTCTCCCTTCCTGCATCTCTTGAAATCTGTTACAATAAAATCAAAGTCATAGCATCTGTCAGAGAGCCATGTTGTTCCATAACTAAGGCATTTTCTCCCTTAGACAGTGGTGGATGTTTTCTGCCTGTAAGCGTCAATAAGTTCTGACATTAAAGTCAACATTGTAATTTTTATCAACTCTGAAGCTGATACAATTACAATCAGAGGATTGGAAAGAAATCAACAATAAATTCAATGGCACGTAACCCTTCCATGAAATGGTATGAAAAGTAGCACATATACGTAGTAGCCACTTTTTAAAGATTATTATCTTGATCATATCAAAGCTGTTTTATTTTCAAACTAGGTTACCAGTGCAATCAATGGCAAATTCTGTTTGAAAAATCTGGCAGTATTTGTTAACGAAAGACAGAGAAGAGCACACCATTTGTTTTCTCTTTAATTTCTGTAGAGACTGTTTTTAAAAAAGAAAAATCCTTTCTGTAAATAAGATGCTGATACAGTGGCCAGAGATTGGGTGATGGGACTGGAAGAGAAAAGACTGAAAGAGTTAACAGAAGCAGCGTGTTAACATTCTTTTACTCAAGATGAGGTTTTGGTGGAGCACTGAAGTTAGCTGTTTCCTTAACAGTTCTTTTCTCAAATAAAGCTTTATATGTATTGTGGTTTTCAGAGAACACATTTTCAATATTATCGGGGCCTTTGATGTTCCACGTTATGTTTATAATTCAGAAAGGAAGAAGTTTCTACCGTAAGTCTCCATTTCTTAAGTCTCAGCTGGTATTTTTCTGATATTGCTAATTTTTCTTGTATCGAAGCCTTTATTGTATGGTTAAAATTATTTGCAAACTTTCACTCTTGGATTGTGTGCTGGTCTCAAGATGAATAATAGGTGACTTGAGTGAGTATGTAGAGGACATACTGCCTTTAGGAAACTAATTATAACCAACTTTTTTGGAGAGAGTGAAAGAGAGAGGGTTTTTTTTGTTTTTGTTGTTGAATAGGGTTGACATTTTCTATACAACATTAGTTTAATTCATTAGGTTAGCCTGTTCTAAGGGTCATGGTAAATGCTGGGAGGTAAATATATTTACAACTGGGCCATTGGTCAAGTCTTTCTCTCTCTTTTAATGGCATAGAGTCAAAAATAAGTAATCTTCTTTCCTGTGGTTATTTATACAATATATGCAGTACTGCTGGTGATATTTACTCTGTTTTTTGGTTTGAACATTTTATCAAATGGCATTTGACGAGGGACAGAAGAAGTCCATATAGCACTTAATCCATCTCCTTAGATGAGATGGCATTCATGCCTCACAAAGTGGGTGCTTTTTTCCTCTTCATCTATTTTGAAGTAAATCTATAGACCAGTTGCTTAGGTTGCAGCACACAGAAATCTGTTTCATAGCTAACTGATTTGTGTGAAGGAATTTACATCTATTTTTCTTTAGAGTATAACCCTTTCTTAACTTTAGGTTGTGATTCTGCTGGCCTATCACAAGCATTCTGCATGGTTGCTGTAGAGGTTTAATTCTGAATCCCACTGTATAGCTTCCAAGGTTAGCAGGTGCTAGGAGTTCCGTGATAATGTGGTGCTAAGCCAGAACAAGGTTAATATCTTTGTTCATTTAAGAAACAGAATTGTATTCAGTGCTGCTCAGCTAGAAAGATGTGACCTAGAGGTACTGATGTTAAAGGGGAGAAATCTTCAGTATACATAAATGCAAGGAATCCCTAGCAGAAAATTCTCTGAACAAATAAAATATGCAATAGTGTTGAAGACTTTGTAGCTTTCTACTTCCATAGAGATTTAGATTAAAGTATCATTGGGTCTTTGTTTTCATAAACATTTTAATTTTCTTCCAGTCTATCAATGACCAACCATCCTGCACCAAATTTATTTGGAACTGCTAGGGATAAAGCAGAGTTATTTCGTGAACGCTACACCATTTTGCAGCAGGTGAGAGAAAAAGGTTTTGGCTTGTTTAATGAAAGGCAAGAATAAAATGCGATCTTATGTTCTGAGACACATGTATATACAGTAATACATCTATAGTTGAGTAGCTAGTGTGAGCCACACTTGTAATCTTAATATAAAATTTAGGATATGTAACAGGTTGAATTGACCATCCTTTGGAATTATGTGGCATTATGGATTCTGAGATGTATCAGTATCTGTTACGTTTCAAAGGTGATCTGTGAACAACATTAAGAATCACATATCAACTTTTAAACAGCTTCTATCTGAGCCTTAAAATTTAACGTCCACTGAAACTGGATCACTAGCTCCTGCTTCAAGTAATGCTGCAGTCTGTGCTGCACTGGCAACATCACATGCATGATGGAAACGGCTAGAGTTTGGAGATGGCAGAGAGGGGGTTGTAATTTATTTCTTAGTACATGTGTATTGCACAGGTTTGGAAAGGCTTTTCTATTGATGATTGTACTATATACCCTACAATTATAATAAAAATGTTGCAAACTAGTGGCATGCACCAAATGTTTTTGTCTTTTTAATAGAAACCATTGAAAATTGGAAACAACTAAATATTCATTGTTTTTTTTAAATTTATTTTTGTGGAAGCAGAATGTGTCTCTCTCTTGAAATGGCTCCATGATTCACTAAGTGATGTCATGTAGTATAGTGCAAGCTGGTGCTCTGGCAAGGTGAAAGATCAAAAAAAACCCATGCTTGCTTTGTTTGTTTGTTTGAGGCATTCTGGTTTGCAAAGATATTTTATTTAGTCATTTTTTAATCTACAGAATGTACTGTTACAGTCTCTGGCTTATTTCCTTTAGATAGAGACCGTCCCACACCCATCCATGCTTTTGTCACAGCCTGGTTGGATTTATGCAATATGCTTTATTGGTAGCTACCTTAGAAGACCACTTAGAAGTTTTAGTTGGTGCAGATGCAGCTGTCTGCCTGTTTAGTAGAATTTGTTGATGTGAACAGATTATCCCTGAGTTTCATGAACTGTACTAGATGCAATTCAGGATGTGGGTTCTGATCTGTGAAGTTCCAGGTCATGTGAATATGACGACTATCATGGATGGCCGCCTCTTTTCCTATGCAATATCATGGTATCTGTGATAAACAGAGGCACTTCCGAGAGTTTTAGCTGTGCATTCCTGACTGCTGGAGGCAGGGTGTTTTCAATAGGGTGGGCTTTGACTATGGAACTCACTCTTTTTGGTTCTCCACAAGACTGGTTTTGTTTTTTTAATCTTAAAATAGAGGTGCAAGTCACAGTTTGTTTTGGTCATTGATTTATTAATCTATGGACCATTGTTGGGTTGTTGCTTGTGCTATGCTGGCATAGTATGGGGTTGGAGCAGTTTGAGTTCCTGGTTGGGGTTCAGTTTTATTTGTTGCATTTATTGTTGGGTCAGGTGTTCAAGTGCCATATTAGTGGGTGCATAAAAGCCATTAAAAGAAACACCATTGTAAAACTGATAACTTTTCTTCATTCTCTTTTGCCATTCACTCTTAAAGCATTGCCTGGTAAACATAGCCTCCAGTTGCTCAAAGACTAATACAGGGTAAACAGGCCCCAGTTGTTCAAAGACTAATGCAGGAGCTTAACTTTTTAGATGGTAAATTCTTTAGGGCAGGGACTCCCTCTTTACTAGATGCACTTTGGAAAATGGGTCCTTGACTGGCACACCACCACCCCAGCTGCCGTCAAGGCACTAGGGAAATTTATAAATAATTCATAATAAGACATCTTGCATGACTTTAACAAGTTACCTCTCAATCTTCTGTTTTATGCCTGGTCTTGTCCATGGTTTATTATTTGGAAGTAAATTCTTATTAAATAAATTATTTTGCTTTCCAAATCAAAAGAGGTTGGCTAAAACTGAATAAGAGAATTTAAAAACAACATTTCATAGTGCGTGCGAGTGAGGGCAAGAGATTTGTTTTGGGGTTTTGTTTGGTGGTGGTCATTCTTAACCGGATCACTTTAATCTTGGTTTCTGTAGAGGACTCATAGACACGAGTTGTTTACTCCTTCAGCAATTGGTGCTCATCCTGATGACAGCAGGACTAAATTCCAGGTAAAAGTATTAATATTTGGGGGGGTGGGGTGAAATCTACACTTAATGTGGTTTAGTGATTTAATATTGCCGTGTTTAATCCTGACTTGTGTAACCAGTGAATGTGAGATACTTGCTATTGTCTTGGTTATCTATATCACAAAATCCTCATATTTGGCACAATTCACTATGACTATCAGGCTTCTCAAAAGCAGCTTTTAACTGGAAGAAAAGAGGTTTGGCTGAGGTGCATTGGCTGAGCACTTTCCTACACTCTGCCTCCCTTATGCTCAAGATTTTTTTTTCCCCATCCCTCACTTTCATAACACTAAATTCACAAATTTAGAGCTAATAAAGTCATCACTTAAGCCTGCTTTGCTCCAGTTCCAGCCTACTGCCAATAAACTTCAGGTACCAAATTGTAGCCTTTCAGTTATCCACTGTCCTGACCTTTCCTTTTTTTCTCCCTATCCACAACCTCTACCGCAAAGGCTTTTACAGAGCACAATAAATGGATCTAAATTGAGTTGAACTTAAATCCCTCTTAATTCTATACTGGCAATTAGTTTAACTGCTACGTTTCCTCTCTGTCGACAGGAGCATGCACAATGTTTACACTGACATTGTAAGAAGATTGCTTCTTCTGATTATAATGCCACTCTGTGACCCAACAAAAAGCGTTTTCTCAGCAGTGATACAGACTACACCGTTGCTGCACAAGACTTTTGGTAACCGCTATGTCACGTTTCCAGAATTCTGGAGACCCAAGAGTTGTCTTGAGCCCTTCTAACCATGACTCTTAACTAAAAGCGACTGGTGTTACCAAATTACTTGTGGATTCTGCTGATAAATGTATGTTGCTAGTAGCAGCTTGTTGCCATTGACACAATGTATTCCAGAGCATAATTTGGCTCTGTATGTTTAATTTTAATCCATTTATTAATTAAACTTCTTTAATTGTTCTAAAATTGAACAACTCTTTAAGCTAGCAGCTGTTATTCACAACTCTTTTCCTAAACTTTGGTGCATATGACACTCGGAAATGTATCTTCAAGTTTCCAGTAAATCGGAATCCTATTGTAACTGATGTATATAAACTATAGCATGTACTATGCAGTACTTAACTTGATTACACCTTCCATACATCTGTTCTTAAGTAATTTAAATCTCACCTAATTCACTCTTTGTTTCCAGCTTAAAACAATAGAAACTCTGTTGGGCAATACAGCTAAAGTTGGGGAAGTGATTGTTCTCGGGATGATAACACAGCTAAAAGAGGTAGGATACATTTTATTGTGAGGCCTTTGAGTTGTCTTAATTTCAGCAATTTTCAATTATGGCCTGATCCTGCTCCCATTTAAGTCAATGACAAAGTATGCACAGTGTACTGAACGTTTGTCTGGTTCTATCACTGATGTAAGTTGTTGGCTAAAATTAGAGATGGTCAGGTTGAGGGTTGTTTCTGGAAATTGGTTTGTTTGACATGGATTAGCACAATGAACATCTTTGTTTTTGCTCTGAAGAAGCCACCAGTAGGCCCTTGTCATGCCTGAGTAATCCATTTGTCATTCCAGCAAAGGGTGATTGGCATTGGAGTCATGAAATTCTCTCACCAGTGGTTAAGGATAAGTGGGTACCTAACAAATGTAGGAAAAAGGATTAATCCATTTTCCCATAATGTCTTCCTCAGTACGCAGCCACATGCATCACTTGTTGGAGATGGGGAAATGACATGCTTTTACCTTATCAGCTCTGATTTTTGGGTCAAGTGGGTCTCTGACAATAGTGTGGATTCGGTGCTATCACACTCCCAAGAGAAGCAAGATAATGTCCATTGACTTAGAAGTATACATTGTTTAGATATACTTTTTAATTTTTATTTATTTATTTACGTTTTAGGGGAAATATTTCTTGGAAGATCCTACAGGAGTTGTTCAGCTAGACCTTAGTAAAGCAATATCCTTTCTGTATGGCTTAATGATTTAAGAGGTTTTCAGAAAAATTACTGTAGAACTGTATCATTTCACACTTAAAAAGGCAGTTACATTTTAAAAGTACAGACACCCAACTGCAGTTCCATACATACGCAGCTGCAATCCTACCTTTTTTTCCCCATGGAAATAACTGAGTTGCCTCAAGTGAAAAACACTTCAAAAGGGTTTGTTGTAGTCGGGTAGGCTTGTTGCAGTGGAGTTAAAATTCTGCTTCTTGGAGACCTGTCTGGAGGGGGCGTGTTCCTGTTCACATGCTACCCATCCCGCCAGTGACCAGGTCGATCATCTTATACTCATTCGGCATGTAATGCATTTACACTGCCACCAACCAGCCTTACTACACGACCTGTAGAATAGACTTTGGTTAAAGAGTTAAAATTAAAGGAATTTCTTTCATTATCCCCATCTAACAAGAACATTGTCCTTAACAACTTTGCACCAGTTCCACAGTGGCTTATATACTGAATCATGTTTTGTTTTGGCAGAAGGTAAAGCAGAATTTTTTTTGCTAACTTTTACAATGTTATCTCTTCTCTTTGGACCATTGTGATAACAATATACCCTCTTGAGATGGTTAAAGCAGCACGTGATTTATATCCATATTTATGCTAATGAGGTTGTCTGAACTGAGTGGGTGATTGAAACTCTTGCCTTGGATCTTTCACAGCCCATCATTGTCTTATGGGATTCTACCCTGAGAGGTTCTGAGAACTTTGTTTCCGGTGAAGTCAGTAGGATCCCAAGGGTGCTCAGCACCTCTCAGGATTGGGTGCTCAGTGTTTGTGGATACAATGTGCATGACGAAAAAATGAATTAAACTAGGGAAAGAGAATGGTGGCAACGTCAGCATGGGACTAGAAAATTATTTAATAAGGCAAATAAGGCATTGTGCAATCTGAAAAATATTGCATCCTGTTAGTGGGGCCCTGATTCTGCAAACACTTTGATGGACTGCACACAATAGTAAATTGGAGCACGTGCTTCAGTGCAGAATTGGGGTTTTGGTGTCTATCTTGGCATGAGTTCAGGTGGACAATTTTTCTTATTCATAGCATTTTATTTGATAAAATATAAATAATGCTGACATACATAATATTACAACATAATCTACATAATATCAGTAATTTCTTATTTTATGGTAATACATGATGCTTTAAAGGTTTTGTAATAAACTAAATGGAAAATAAATAAGAGGGTGGAAGTATTGCTATGATGTCATTTTCATATTTTTTGCTTTTGCTTTTTGTAAAATTGGAACAATGTTAGTATAAAATACAGTGTTAGTATAAAATACAGTGTTAAAAGTTATGTTCAGTTTACTAAAATGTATTTCTGTGGGGTGGGGGTTAAACTTCTTAGGCTGGTATGAGGATCAAGTATTCCACGTGAATGGTTTTGGATTTCCACCCACTGAGCCTTCTGCTACCACTAGGTATAAACATGACTTTTAATGACTTCATTCTGACTTCACATATTTTGTTATACCTTTCCAAGTACTATTATCATTTGTTATTTATGTTGCAGTGATTTTTACCTCTTGCTGGTCTGTTTGAGCCTGAAACAAACCCCATTGTGTAAGTGGAAAGAGTCCCAGTGGTTAACATGCTTTGGATCAGGTCTTACATGCATTCATGTTGATTATAAGTCCTTGTTAGATAGAAATTGGGAAACTATTGCATGGAAATGAGGAAATGGGATGTGAGGATTGCTCTGAGGATGAACGTAAGGAAGAACACAGGACAGTCTCACTTAAGCCCATGCTTAACGTTTGGATGACTGCTGTTTTTCCCTTCACCCCTCTTCCACTTCCCCCTCAAAAATATAGATACTGAATGTCATCATTAACTTTAAATTAACAAAGATTTTTCATAATAGATGTTCATATTAATGGAAAAAATAGGTCTTAGTTAGAAATGATTTGGGAAGAAAAAGGAGTTAACCAGAGACTCGAGACAGAAACTCCTACAAATAGAGGCAGAACCAGCCAAAGTAGGGGCTGCTGCACTGGAGGAGGGAGGGTAAAGAAGCAAAATGACAACTAGCTGAGGCCACCTCTTCCCCCAGCAGTCCTCTGAATCCAGAATCATGAGAGGAGCCAGCAAAAGACACCAATTGGCAGGCATGGAAGTAGCCAAAGCAGGGACCTTCTAGAACTCTGGACACTGAAAGAACTTTCTACAGTTTAGCTCTTTGCTCTGACCCTCCCACTCTCCCTACATCTCCTTCAGTCTCTTCACCTCAGCTTCATGCAACATCTGCCCCATATCCTTTTCTCCTCTTCCCTTTTCTTTCCATTTAGCTGATCCCCTTCTAAGGTTCACACTCACCCAAAAAAAATATATTTAGATTGTAAGTTCTTCAGGGCAGGGACCATCTAGTATTCTGAACAGTGCCTAGCACAATGGGGTCCCACTCTTGAGCTATTGCAGTAAACATGTTAAAATAAATAAAGCTGGAAAAAATGACAAAATATTTTAATTACGTAGGGCATATTATGGGAACATAAACTTTTTTGGAGGGCCTTCTTCAACTTCAGTAAAAGCTTCTGCAAAACTGAAACAACTGGAGGAGGAAAATGAAGATGCTATGTTTGTTTTTGTTTCTGATGTTTGGCTGGACCAAGTAGAAGTATTAGAAAAGCTTCATACTATGTTTTCAGGTAGGTGCAGTGTTGTTTGCCTTTTTATCTGATCCTTATGTTGAAGAATGTTTAAGCAGTTGGGTTTGGGTTTGTGCTTTATGACTTTAAATAGGCTCTTTTTGCCAAAAAAGGACTTGTGGTTTTCCTCAGGTTGTCATATTAAAAATAATCTGTCACTTTTAAGCAGATGCTGAGAAAAGCTGGGGCAGCAGCAAAATAGTCACTAGTCATATGCCACTGTCAGTGTGAACACATGACTGAATAACCTTACATTTAGAGAGAGCTTGATGGGGGGGCCCCACATTTTATTTTGTGTAGAACCTAGCCAAACCTACAAATCAATCTTTATTTAAGTGGTTGTCACTCTGATTGATTGATGGCTTATGTTGTGTTTTTCTTACTTGGATCCCTTTCTAACAGTTTTTAAAATTGATTTGCATTATTGTTTTTGCAGAAAGTGAGCTCAGATATCTCTCTCATTTTATAACATAGCTACAATCCAAAACAGCAATCTTATGTGATTTGGCGAGAATGATTGCCTTGTTTGTGAAATTTCTTCCTGGACTTTTTTTAAAAGAAAATTTATTTTATTGTCATCTAATCTACCTCTTGAACCCTTGAACTCCCTCTCGAAAACACTGATTTATTCTTAAAATATGTATTGTCTTTCTTTCACCCATCATTATATTAGTAATGTTGACAGCTCTTGGACCTCAAACATCTGAGTGATCCAGGTGTTGCCTTTTTATATTCCAAAATACTTTTAGAACGCATGTATTGGAACACACGTACTCTCTGCCTTGGCTAGAATGCAAATGGTCGGAGGTGTAAAAAATCATAGATTGGAAATTACTGTTAATTTATGGAAAATTGAAGACTAATTATACTCTCTTAGTATCTATCAGACATTATGGAAATAATAAATGATTCTGACAAATGTTGACAAGAAGTGACTTGAACTGACCTGAAATTGTGTATAATAAAGTAATAAAAGGATCTTGGTCAGTGAAATATAACTGAGTTATACTCTTAGGATGTATGTAATAGATATACTGTTTCAAAAATTAGGTCAATAAGAGTTTTATTTATAGATAAGAATAATTATGGTACACTTTTTAAAAACCATATACTAATATTGGAGAAATAACAGAGAAGAGACGTTGGTTAGGAGTTTAATTTTTTTTGCATAAAATAGTCTGTTAAATGCTTCATTTATCAATTGAATTTTAAGCCAGTGGAACAAACTTGAGTCTGGAACAGAATAATTAAAAAAAAATTAGGATGTAAATCAGAGACTTGGCCGAAAGCCTCAGTACTTGTTCTTGTTCGTTTTTATTGGGAATTTGGTTTATTTCTTACAGTGGGGAATGCTTAGTAATAGTATGTGTAATCAGATTGCTGTTTCTTTTTGTGACTAGTGTAAAATATTTGTCAGACGCTCTTAGACAATTTAGACAGGTACCTCTAACAATCTAAAAAAAACCCCAAACAACTAAGTACATGCTAAGTAAGCATGTTGAAATCACCTTTTACTGGAGAGATGTGCGCATGCGTGTGCGCACACACACACATTACAGATGCTGTAAACATCTCTGCCCTTTTACCATTGTAAAGAGGAAGTAGGTATTTTTAAAATTCTTAATAAATCTGGTGTGGTCATTTGTTTGTATGTGCAAATACTAACTGTTGGCCTAATCTACTCCTGCTGGAGCTGGAGTAGATCCTATTGTTGCTGCAGATAAGGGGGGATTCCCTGTAAATGAGATGGTGCAACTGTCTTGTTCTTCTCTAAATAGTTTAAAATAAATAAGCCATCTCCTAAATTCCTGCCTTCAAGTAATTGCTTGGCTACGTTAACAGTGATGAAGCTGGAGGCACTGCCCCAACTCCTAACCCTAATGAAACAGACTGGATGGTGAACTGTTCATCAGTGAAGACTGCACTTATTTAATCTGCAGAAGAGAAGAGTGAGGAGGGATTTGATAGTTGCCTTCAACTACCTGAAGGAGGGTTCCAGGGAGGATGGAACTAGGCTGTTCTCAGTGGTGGCAGATGACAGAACACGCGGCAATGGTCTCAAGTTGGAAGCAGGGAGGGAGAGAGAAAGGGAGAGGGGGGGGGTGTTCTAGGTTGGATATTAGGAAAAACTTTTTCATTAGGAGGGTGATGAAGCACTGGAATGGATTACTTAGGGAGGTGGTAGAATCTCCATACATAAGAGGTTTTTAAGGCCCGGCTTGACAAAGCCCTGGCTGGGATGATTTAGTTAAAGTTGGTACTGCTTGAAGCAGGGGGTTGGACTAGATGACCCCCTAAGGGTCCCTTCCAACCCTCATCTTCTATGATTTTATTCTACTAAAGTACAAAGTAATACAGGGTGTAATGTTCATGTATCTTTCCCAGGTTACTCTTCTGTGCCTCCAACTTGCTTTTTCTTTTGTGGAAACTTTTCATCTGCACCATATGGAAAAAATCAAATTCAGTCCCTAAAAGGTATGAAAGTCTTCGTAGACAGATATTTATTGTGCATTAAAATGGACAACAAATATTGATAAAAATATATATTTTCGCTTCTCTTAAATGTTTTGTTTTAGGAGAGACAGGAGTTTTCACATATTAAAATGAGTGGATAGTTCATTAAGTATAATTTTACTGTTTAGACAGTGTTGTAAGAAATCCTTAAATGCATTTTTTTTTCTGACTTCAGGTTCCCTCAAGGCTCTCGCTGATATAATATGTGAATACCCCAGCATTCATAAAAGGTATATGTCAAAGTGGTACATAATGGTAAGATTGTCTATTATGTAAAAAAAGCTAACTGAATAGTTGTGCTAATGACTTTTAATTACTTCATTAATTACTGTGAGCCAGCTATGATTGCATAGGTGTTCACAATACCATGTCAGGGTGTTGAAACAAAGCCATATTATTATTTTGGGAGGTGTGTTAGGTCTGAAGCCAGCCTGTGATAGCTGTGTAATGTGAGCTTCTGTATGTTGAACAAAGGTTAGACCAATTCTCTATCTCTGGGACATTTTTCATACGTACTAGTTATAGCCCCTGATCTTGCAGGGGCGCCATCCAGGTGAACGTCTGTGCCTGCCTGGTGCCTAGCTGTGGGGGGTAGAGGGTCTGCCCATGCAAAGCTTGCTTCAAGATCAGGGCCAAAGTTGGATTTTATAAATGTAAGATCTCTCACTGCTGGAAGCAACTGCAGGCCTTCAAGCCGTGCAAACCCCAGAAAGCTTCATCTAAAATATTGGCTTGATGCAGATGCACTTCCTCTCTGCCTCCCCTCCCCCAAACTGTTTTCCACAGCCATTACTTTAGGTCAGAGCAAACTAGTAGAAGGGGAGCTCCTGTAAATTCTCTCTCTGCACTCCCACTGTTCCTGTTTCTCTGGTCTTTCAAAGCCTTCTTCCATGGCAATAGGGCTGATCCATCTACAAAACCCTCCTTAAAACTTTCTTTTGCTGTAATGCCTTCAAAAACTTGACCGTGGTTAGGCCACTGCTTTGCTGATATCACTGCCGATCATGCTGACCATTATTGTCCCATTGCTTCCTTGTGCTCACTTGTCTGTTAATCTATTGTCTCTTGTTTTATATTTCCATTCGTCAATACTTATACTCTTTGAGCAGGGATTAATTGTGTTTTGTCTTGGTATAGCACCTAGCACAATAGAGTCCTGGTCTGTGCCAAAGTTCCTAAGTGTTATGGGAATACAAAGAAATAATATGACTACATGGGTTTGAGGGGATGGAGGGAAAAGCTGGGCTAGCTAGGCTCATCCTCTCCATCTTCTGATGCTCTGAATTTGTCGTAACAGCTCTCAAGTAACTGGAGCTGGTCACCAGAATGGATACTTAGAGAGAGTAACATTACTTAAGCGTTTATGTAGTTTGATTCATAATATGTAGCCTATATTTAGATCATTTCAACTATATTAAACATAACTTATGCATTAATTGTTTATAGCAGTCGATTTGTGTTTGTACCTGGTCCTGAAGATCCTGGTCCTGGTTCTATTTTACCTAGGCAAGTTTGCTACAGTTATTCTAATTTTAAGAACTTTCTAGTACAGTATTGCTAGAGAGCATACAAATCTGCAATATGTTGCTCTTTGTTGTAGGCCACCACTAGCCGAAAACATCACTAGTGAATTCAGACAGCAGGTGCCATTTTCAGTTTTCACTACAAATCCTTGCAGGTAAAATGTGACTTTCATAGTAACCAGAGAATGCAAAACATTTATTGCTATTTTTCATATTGTTTTAGTGAGTGACCAGTTTGTGTATAGAAGTAACATTCTCAAAATGTGTGATAGCTACAATAAATATATTAGAGGGAAATTAAAGTTTTAAACATTAGCAATAAAAGGTACATTTTACCTTGCACCTTTTCTACTTATTTAATTTGAGGAATAAAGAAGTGTATATATCCTCTAAAATTAATATCTGTACATAGTGTGCAATCTTATATTCTTCCCTCACCTAAAAATTCAGTGGCAGAAATAATAAAGACAGCTCAAATGCAAAGTGTTGATTTGTCTATATCTGGAAAGAAGGAAGGTGGTGATATCAGGATTTGGAGACAGTGGTTTTAATTGCAATTTATGTTTAATTTGTGTAGGTATAAACAATAGGGAAGAAATTGACATTAAAATATTTTTCTAGTCTTTCATAAATTTCATTTCAATGCCAGAAAAATTAAAATTTCATTCCATATGTTCTATTCAGAGTTCAGTACTGCACACAAGAAATCATCATCTTTCGTGAAGATTTAGTAAATAAAATGTGCAGAAACTGTGTTCGCTTTCCTAGCAGCAGCTTGGACATTCCTAACCATGTAAGTTAAGAGTATGCCCAACATTTCTTGTTAAAATCTCCTTGAATTTGCTGTTTTATACAAGATTTATATACTTTTTCATTTCCTAACACCTACTTCAGTATAATAAAACCTCATAATAGTCTAAATGTTTGGTGACTGAAGACAGTATTGTAAAAAGAGTTCTGTGCATATAATGTTATTACTTCAGAAGTAATCTACTTAGTAAAATAACTGAAGATTTACCACAAACTGACAGTATCCAGAGTTCTTTGAGTCCTTGTCTCTTTGGATCCCACTGTTGGGGTACGTTTGTGTATATGCACGACTTTGGAACTTTCTAGCTAAACGTGTCCTTGGTGTGTATGTCGTCAATAATAACCATTGTGCCAAAAAATTCTGACTGCATAATGAAAGGTTTAGCACAATGTATCTTGTTGTGCCTTGATATTCCACAGGTCAGAATGGTGGCTGAGTTTATATAGCTCTTTTGTTTGTGGTACCCAAGGCTTACACAACTGGGTACCTGTTGTCTCTGAGGCTTCCCTTCCTCACCACTCCCCACAACAGTGGAGCCTTTTTGTGTCAAGAGCAACCCAGTCAAGAACATAAATCTACAGATCTTCATTTGGTGTGCATGTGCGCGCCACAAATGTTTACTTTCTACATTCATGACAAGAACACTTTTCTCCCTCCTATAATATCAACAAGGATGGTTTCTGCATGACTCCATGACATTTTCCTTCTGGGAGCTGCACTGTGGTGGACTATGGTGCCTCTTTGTCATTTCAGTCTATGCCATTAAAGCAAGTTAATGGGATGGGGAAACTTTGCCATCATATTGACTTTATAGCGTGGTCAGGCCTTCTCTAATATTAATGGAACTATGGAGTCACATGTAGTTAACACTTCTGTTAACAGTGTAGCAGGTTGGTAGTCCTTCAAACACAGTACAATCTATGGAATAATTCTGATTTGACTATATGTAAGCATTCCATTGATCCTACTGTTCATTACTTGAAATTGCAACTGAGACCTCACAATTAGTTGTTAGGGAGTTGTGGCACAGACAGGATTAGGACTTCAAGTGAGACATAAGCAGCAGTAGTTGCTCTTTTCACAAGCGCATGCGCTTTACTGCCAGTGTCATTGGTTCATAAGCGAGAGGAGAAATGCTTAGAATTCTCATGTATCTCTAAGTAGAAAGTTGCTTTCAACATGGAGAATTGGTAACTTTTTATGGCAAACGTGAATTTTGGTTGATTGAACATTTTATTTTGATTTTTTTTTTCTTGCAGTTTGTAAAGACTATATTATCACAAGGACATCTGACTCCACTTCCACTTTATGTCAGCCCTGTATTTTGGGCATATGACTACACCTTGAGAGTGTACCCTGTGCCGGATCTGATCGTCACTGCAGATAAATATGATCCCTTCACTGTTACTAATACTGACTGCGTTTGCATAAATCCTGTAAGATTTTCTTTATGCTTTACCGAAATAAGAACACTACATCACCAATAAGCAGAGAATTATATAAGATGTCATTAAAATTGAATGTATCCAATGAAATTATTTTAAGTATTCTTAGTAGGCCAAATATAGCAGGAAACTATTGTATGGTTAACAGGCACAAAGAAAGCACTTATGCTTTGTTCTTTGCACAATAACATGACAAATCTCTGCTGACACAAGTTTGGTATATTTTTCATTATAGGGCTCTTTTCCAAGAAGTGGATTTTCATTCAAGGTGTACTATCCCTCCAATAAAACAGTAGAGGACAGGTAAATAGCTTCAGGATCTGACGTTGTTAGCAAATGATTAATGTAACCATTTCCTACTTGCTTTCTTCTCAGGATGAACAGGGGCATTTAACTATATAGATGAGGATGTATTTTAGTAAGAACATCTCTGGTTACCCTACTGGGTTCTATCTGTACCCATACATAGTGTGCTTGGGGATAGCAAAGCAAAGGTCAGATTTTGCCTTCCGAAACAAACATGCAGCTCCCATTAAAGTTAATGGGAATGATGTACACAAATCCCAGGGCAGAAAATGGCCATTTTCCACTAACACGGTGGAATTGGAATTTGTATTTGCTTATTTATTTTATTAAATGCAACAATATCTTAACCAGTATCTTGGACACACATTCCACTAGCCAACACATGCTTTTTTATTTATACTTTATTTTATACATGTGCATTAAGAGTTCTGAATCCCTAAATTTAAAAAACAAATTTACAACTTATAGTAAAAATTGGGGTGATTATAAATATAAAAATTCAACAATAAAAAGTACCTTATGTTTTTCATAAGCCCTGCTGCAATACTGAAAGTAATTAACTTGTGTAGAGGTGGTACTGTATTGTGTCTTGATACTAGAAAATGTTTGCCTTTTTTTTCTGTGCACGTTCCTTTTTATGCTGTAATAGTGTGTTTCTAATATAGTTGGGTTTTTTTGGTTGCAACTGGAGTTAATTGAATCCCAGTGCAATTTTCTTAGACATGTTTGGGATCATGATCTAGTCAATAAGCTGCTATGGGTTAGTTTAACTGTTCAGATTTCCAGTATTTTACACATGTAAACTTCATCTTGTCCTGATGTTATGATGTGACAGTGACTAGAAAAATGCCAATCACAATGTCCTGGAAATAGAACGCTACATATGCTATTGCGGTGAGATTTCCTTCCGTTTGAATCAGTTACAATAGATGCATATGAGAAATGTGAAAAATATTTTTTTTGTATTCAATAGAGCTCTGTGATTCAGTTTAATAAGAGTGTCCCAGTTTTTTTTAAATGGCTAGTATAAACCCTTAAAAAATAAGGGAATTGTGATAGAAGATGATCAGAAGATAGATTTAGTGCCTTGTAGTGGGGTATTTTCTGTTGAAAGATTTAATGAAGTAATCTGTTTAAAGTATCAGAGCATAACAGTAAG